>CM053586.1:266859190-266884024 GCA_028646515.1 Pseudochirops corinnae
TAGGTAAATGATATGCTTGATTAAAGTAAGATTGTTAACCCATTTTGAGTTGCTTTCCTTTAGAAAAGCAGATCTAAGAACCTCTGCTAGTAGCCGCCCTAGGTATGCTAGGGTGCTTGTTGTTACAGTCATTTAACCCCAATTGCCCTGCCTTCCCCCCTCCAAAAAAAAAGAAAAAAGAAGTATTCATCTGTAGTGTAAGGGGTCACACTTCTTGAAACTGCATCTCTCCACAGGTGACCATTCATGTCCTTTTGTGCTGGGTGCATTATTCGGTTCCTAGCTGGTTGTGTTATTTCCTATTAGTCCAAACTCCCTTATTTGAACTTAATATCTATTACTGGCGCAGTCTATCCAATGGCACAGTCAGCTGAGAGTAGGGGAGGAAAAAAAGAGAGGGAGAAAATCTCTCTCCTCTCCCTCCCCCCACCAAAACTGATTCCTTCTCAGTAGTTGGACTCCATCTCTGGAACTGCAATCCTCAGCTCCTGAACTTTGAAGCCCTCACCACTAAATGGGTTCACCATTTGACTGATGGATGAATTTTTGAAATTGCTCTGATATTTAAAAAGCCTCCAGATAGCCAATCAGTTGTTCCCTTTTTGACCAAATCAAAGAATTTCATATCTCATAAAGATATCACAGAGTATAAACCACCTTTTTTATTATCTAAAGCTTGGCCATTGGTCTATTAATTCAACTGAGGTCCCTGGGTCTTTCAATTATTATATTAATTGAGGGTGGAGTTGAATCTTCACTCATAACAGGAAAGTATTTAACACAGCTTTAAGAACCAACTCAGCTTAAGTTTTTAGCAGGAAATGTAAAATTTAGGAATTTGAATATTTGAAAAATCTAAAAGCTATGCATGAATGACAACTGATGGCCCATAATCAAGGGAGTAAAAATCAAATAAATGGTTTTCAGAATGAAAGCATAAATATAAGAGTAATCATTATTTTGGTTAATTGTTTCCACTTGTGTAGTCTAAAGGATATATTATAAATCCATTTTTACACTCATTTGCATAGGCATCAACTAGAAGTTTGTTCATTTTTTTACTTAAGATACATTCTTACCATAAACTTTACCACCATATAGAATCTTTTTTGTTGTTTAATATTTTATTTTTCCAAATTATGTGTAAAAATAATCTTTAACATTCATTTTTTACAATTACAAATTCAAAATTCTCTTCCTTTTTCCTTCCCTTCCCTCTTCCCTGAGGCAACAATTTAAGATAGGCTATACATGCGCAGTCATGCAAAATATTATTTCCATACTAGTCTTGTTGTGAGAGAAAACACAGATCAAAAACAAGAAAAATAAAGAAGTTTTTAAAAACATGCTTTGATTGCATTCAGATTCCAACAGGTCTTTCTCTGGTGGTGGATAGCATTTATCATAAGTCCAGGAATTTTCCTGAATCACCGAGTGTAGAATCTTATAAAAATTAGTTTTCAACCTTTTCCAGGACTCTCCTTACTTATGAATAATTCCCATTCATTAATTCCCCAAACTGCACAAAAATGTCAGCCTGGCAGGAATGCATGACTAGATCATAATAACTTACAGCTCAGAATACATTTTGGCATTATAACCCATTTCTCTATCAACATATATTGTAAATGATGTCTAAATTACAAGGTCAATTGAGATTTGATCAACAGAAAGCAGTGGGATCTGTCAACTTTAAACAAAAAATGAAAGAGATAGGGGAAAGGTATGCAATCCAAAAAGGGTACTAGAGTCTCAAACAAATCCTGAATTAGCATGATAAAGTGGAAAGAATACTGGATTTAGAATCAAAGGACCTGGATTAAAATCCTAACTCTACTATTTATTAATTATATGACTTTAGACAATCCATTTCAATTTGTTGCACCCCAGTTTCATCATGTGTAAACTGAACCTCAGTCTATGATTCTGAGTAATACATTTCATAGACCCTATCTTTACCCCTTAGATTCCTTAGCTTCCTTCAAAGACTCATCATTTCCTTTGGAAAGCCTTTCCTGTCCCCACAACCAAGATTAGTACAAGAGGTTGATCAGGGAATTCTCTGATGAGATAACTGGTAAGTGAGCCTTTATTGGATTTTCCCTACCTTTCTCCTTATAAGGGGTGCATTGGCATGTTTATAGGAATCTTGTAAAAAGGACAAAAGTCAACTCCTTATTAAGCTGACTAGAACTATCCCCAGTATGATCTGGTTAGTTGGCACCCCTGAGAGAATGGATTCTTGCCAGAAGAAGTCACTACTTTATATTAGTCCGTAAATGAAAATTAACAGACTATTCTCTTTTTGCCATTTTCCTTCCTTCTGGAGTGAAGCAGGGTAGGAAATGGATTTTCCCCTCCTCATCCCCTACAACCCTCAAAAAAAAAACTATCACTGGTGACCTTGGGGCAGAAGTATATGAGAGTTACATATGCTTGCATGAGTTCACTGACAATGTTATTCCTGGGGAGGAGAAAACAGCACCAACTTTTGGAGTTAGCTTAAGAATAATCCTAAATTCAAGCGTTCAGAGATCTGACATTCTAAGGAGATTAAAAATGTTTCCGAGAATCAGTATGTTTCTTAGAGAGATTATCCACATGGTCCCCACAGGTGGAGGATTAGTAAGGAATTAAAGTCACACTACTAGTCTCAAGGAAGCAGAACACCTATATTTTGCCCCATCATACTACTGTGAATTATTTGTGCATGATAGGTTCAATGAGAAGGGGGCTGCCTGTCCAACAGCTCTACAATGTTCTTACTTTATGGGAAGAGCAAATAACGTAACAGTATGAGTACCAATAGATTGGTCAGGACCCTGGAGATGAGAGGGGTTTCACCGGAATGTTCAAACACTGCTGTGTTAAACCTTAAGTTCAACTCTCTTAGAAGGGAAGTTTGGGGCTAGTGTGTCTGATGAGTTGTCTTTATTTGTTTATGGGCTCCTGTAATCCTTTGAATCTTCTGAATTTTCAGTGGGATTTACCCGATATGCATCTGTTACCTTGAGTGCCTGTATAAGATCTAGGGACCCTATTAATCACATTTATAGAAATATGGACTTGAGCTACGTATAATTATATTTGGAGATTTCCTTGAGTAAATTCTCAGTATGGACATGAGTCAAGCAATAAACAAGCATTTATTAAGTGTTTACTATTGCCTTGTTCTGTGCTAGTGCAGAGTAGGTTCTGGGGTTACAAATACAAAGAATAAAGCAATTTTTGTTCTAAAGGAACCTACATTCTAATAGGAAAAATAAGTACATGTATAATTATATCAAAAATAAGTATAAAGGAGAATAAATACAAGGCACAGTAGTTTAATAAAAAGAAAAAAAAGTCATAGAGGAGGGAGCCAAAATCCTGACCCCCAAGATCAAGCCTGCTCTCTGAGACCATAGCTTGGGAGGCCCTAGCTGATAGATTACACTTGAATTATATTGTAATTATTTATGTTTATGTGTTATATCCCCAGTAGAATATAAGGTTCTTGGCAGCGGGGATTGTTTTCCATCTTGTTCTTTTTCTCCCCAGCACTGCTTTACGCTTGGTGGGTACTTAATAGAGGTTTGTTGAAATGAATTAAATTAAGCTAAATTCAATTCAATTGAGTTGTTTGTGTTTCAGACGGAGGCATTCAAACTTTTCAGCTTTCAATTAAATTCAAAAAATATTTTAAGCATCTATTATGTGCAAGGGATATCAGGAGCAAAAAGAAAAGAAAAATATTGCCTATCTTCAAGAAACTTAGAGTCTACATTTTTAAAGTTTGAAAATTTAGGAAGAGAAGTTCCCATGGAATCCCCTATGAAATTTTGGGTTTAGTTGAATGATTACAGAATATAACTAGAAGGCAAAAAAAAAAAAAAAACCTATTGCTTAGATTAAAGCAAGAATTTCCATATCGCTCATCACAGTTTTACTCACTTTTTAAGATCATTTTAGAATCAAGGGTTTTAAATGGTGGAACTTTAGGTAGGTGTTTATTCTGTATATCCTTATACATGTTGATGTAAGCTCCTTGAGGGCAGGGACTGTATCCTTTTTAATTTGAATCCCCAGCACCTAGCATAAGTACTTCAAACATAAAAAGTACTTGTTGATCAATTGAGGAAAATAAAAACAGAAGGAAAAAGAAATCACTGAAATAATAATAAAAATAACAAACATTTTACAAAGCACTTTAAGATTTATATAGCACTTACCACATGCTACCTAATTTAAGCCTCTCCATAACTCTATTAGGTAAGTAATCTGTTATTATTATGAAATTACAGAAAAAGAAACTGAGACTTAGAGAGGTTAAAGATTTTCCCAAGTTGTGCCACTAGCAAGTGTCTGAGATAGGTACAGAAACCCAGGTCTTCCTGACTATTCATGTTAACTAGAAATAATTTCTCATCCAGGAAAAACACTAGAAGACAATCATCTCATGGAGAGGGGGCTGAGGAAATGTCCCTTTGTGGAACAGAGAAGGACCATGAAAATAAAGTGAATAAATTGAGATTTGTAAAACCCTCGCCTTGATCACTTCCATTTGAGAAAATAGTCTCTTTCCAGTGTTGTTGTTCTAGCTGTAAACCAATATTACCCCAAAAGCAGAAGACAAAGAAACCCAGGAAATTCCCAGGGCAGGTAGTCTGTAAGGAGACAATAAGCAGAACGCAATTGGCCGTGTTGGGTAAGCCTCAGAAGGCTTGCAGTTGGGTTGAAGTTAGTTCTGGTTAATTGTATTTAACATTTTGGACGCCCAAGATTGCCACACTTCAGTTTTTTAAGGTCCGAGCTATTTCCAGCAAAAAGCATACTTTACACACGAGAGAGGGGGGAAAAAATCAATGATTCAGATGTTTTGTTCAAACTGAATTTCTTCCACTTTTTCTTTTTATTCCAGTTTGGTGCCATATGAACAAGACCTGTGATTAAAGGGTTAAAAACAATGGAGACAAAAAAGTTTCTTTCAGAAAAGGATCATTTTTACCTTGTCTACAGAAGGACACTGCCTCTGGCAGACTTAATAGCTAACTTCACATACCTGCTGAGATTAGCCACACAATCTTCCTTGGTGGAAAATAATGATGAAATAGTAGCTGCCCCCACCATAACTGCTCTATTCAACAGATAAAGGTTTTGTTTCTTGAAAGTGCTGTGATCCCAGAATCTTCAGGTCTTTAAATCTGCCAAAGACTAGGTAGTCTTTCACCCCCACAGGGCAACCAAGGGCTGTCTCTACATACACAACAATGCCTTGTTTTTTTATAAGAATGTGTTTAATTGAATTGAATTCAACAATTTGACTGAGGTGACCAAACTGACCCTCCCTGCAACAGCTAAGAAGGTCTCTGGAGCCTCTTGTGGAAGGAACTTGGGCCCTGAAGTGGCCTATATGGGATCCCAGAGACATCAGTGGTCATTGTAGACTTTTTCAAAGAACTGAGTCATCACAATGTGTCAAGAAAAAAAAAAACTGCCCTCTACTCTTGCAAAACAAAACAAAACAAAATTTATACCTTAATACCCAAGAGGGAGAAGAGGCTAATAAAAGGTTAGAAATATGATTATGGGACAAATCAAGTGTCCCCAGAGATTAAGACTCTACCTCAGAGACTTGAGTCAGAACTGCAGCATGGTAGGAAATTCAAAGCAACCAACAATGGTCACTTATTTCATTTAAAATAAAGTCTGTCTAAAAAATGAGGCCAAAGGTCACATTAGCCTCCTGTCCACTTCCTCTGCACTGCCAGTGACAATGAGATGTTCCAGGTGCATGCATGAATACTGTGGATGCAATGATTTTAAACATCTGCAGCCTAAAGATGAAGTATACCACCCTGCATGTGGAACTGGATTTGGGAAGCATCTTTATCCCACGTGATTCTCCCACAAGGGTGTGGCCCACATGTGAAAACAGCAGTGTAATTAAATATTTTGACATTAATGTCTCTATTTGAAGACACTGCTATAGGCTTGAGCTTATTAAAGAGATATGAGCTTTTTAATATATGAAATACAGTTATCCCTTCCACATGATGAGGGTTAGGAGCATAGCACCCTATGATCTGGAAAATCCACATATAAATTTTAGCCATCCCTTCATACAAAAGAAGTTTGAATTACTACATATTAAAAGATAAAATATGTTGATATTATACAATACTATACATACATTTTATGTACTTCTGAGTTTCTAAACTTTTTCTGTGTCATCCGCTGGCATTTGTGTGTTATCTACAGCTTCCCCAAAACTCTCAAAAAGTTCCCATTTAATTTCTTATGCTGACCTGTAATATAACAAAATTGTGATGGGAAAAGTCACAATGAGGATGGATAACTGTATAGTAATACCACCTATACCACAGAGTTGTTTCAAAGATCAAATGAATTAAAGGAAAGAATTTTGAAAACTGTAAGGTACCATCAAAATTCAAGTTGTTGTTGTTGTTATTAAAAGAATAAACTCTCTCTGGTCAAGCCATAAGTAGGATTTTTATGCCCAAAGCAAATTGCTCCTAGGGGAGCAAGACAGAGATTCTCAGGATATGAGCTAGGGAGACCACTGAGGAGGGGCAGGATAGAGATGGACCTCACCACAACCCACCAACTATAGTTCCCTATTTTAACTAATTATTCTTCCTAAAGAGAGTCAGTCATAATGAAATGGGTAGAGAGCTGAGCACAAATCCAAAATAACCTAGGTTCAAATCCTGCCTCTAACAAACACTGGTTGTGTGACCCTAAGAAAATCATTTAACTTCTCACTGCTCTAGATAACTTTACAAGACTATAAATTGCAAAAAGAAACTGGCCTACATTGGTAGAGGTAATTTCCTCACCTGGATGTTCTCTATACCAATTAAATCACAGTTTCAGTCCCTACTCCATCCCTCATTCTTGCTAACCAAGCCATTGGTGGATCGCAAAAGCTGTCAGCACCATCTAAACTTGGCACCCTAAGGCAAAGCTCCAGTCACCTAAAACTAGTTAAAATTCTGCCCGAGGAAATTAACTAGCTATATGACTTTGACCAAGTCATTTTCCCTCTCTCTACATCAGTTTCATCAGCTACAAAATATGTAAAGTTTGACTGAATAATACAATCCTTTTCAGAGTTGACATATGAACTCTGACTCTTCTTTTGGATAAGCTGATCTTAAAGAAAACATTTTTTCCTGAGGTTCCTTGTGTGGCTACTGTACTAGGTTATGATTTATAGTAATTTCTAAGTTCAAACCCCTCAAGGAACTAATTATACTCTGGAAGTGAGACAATATTTGGATGTCAAAAGAGTCATTATTCTTCGAAATGGGTTCTTGGTAGCTTTCTCAAGAACTCATTTCATGAACTCCATCTCAAACAAACAAACACATGTTCCTCTTTTTTGTTTCCTCTTTTTGAGCAATTTTAAGAACCCCAAAAAGGCATTACCACAAATGGAAAATACCTCATTTTTCTCTTTAAAAAATATGCATTAGCACCTCTCATAACTACTTCCCCATCCTTTGTTAAAGGGAGTCATTGTAAAGTAAATAAAAATTAAAGGATTGATTGATTGATTGAATTCTCATTCTCTCTCTCTCTCTCTCTCTCTGTCTCTCTCTGCTCTATTCAACAGATAAAGGTTTTGTTTCTTGAAAGTGTTGTGATCCCAGAATCTTCAGGTCTTTAAATCTGCCAAAGACTAGGTAGTCTTTCACCCCCACAGGGCAACCAAGGGCTGTCTCTACATACTACCAAGGTCTTTAAATCTGCCAAAGACTAGGTAGTCTTTCACTCTCTCTCTCTCTCTCTCTCTCTCTCTCTCTCTCTCTCTCTCTCTCTCTCTCTGTCTCTTTCTCTCCCTTCCCCTGTCCCTCAGAGAGAGGAGGAGGGGGAGGGAGGAAAAGAGAGAAATCAAGTCAAGTGGAAAAAAGTGAAAATTTCAGTTCATCAACTGATTGTTTGGTCTACTTTGTTGCTGTTCAGTCATTTGTCAGTCATACCCAACTCTTTGTGATCTCATCTGAGGTTTTTTCTTGGCAAAAAGATATTTGGAGTTGTTTGTCATTTCCTTCTCCAGCTCATTTCACTAATGAGGAAACTGAGGTAAACAGTGTTAAGTGACTTCTAGTAATATCTGAGGCCACATTTGGACTCAGATCTCTAGATCCAGAACTCTATCCACTGCATCACCTAGATGTCCTTGGTCTACTTGATGCTAATCAAATTATTTGATTACCTACTTTTCCTCTCACTCAACCTTCAAAATTGACTACTTGGGCCTGACATAAGCTATGAAACTATTCTACATATAAAAATTATGATGATGATGATGATGATGGTAAGAATTGTACTGTGTTAATTTACAGAAGATGAGCTTATACCTTAATTTTTTATTCACTAACAAAAAAGCAGTTGTTTCATTCTACTCTCTGATCATCTATAGATCATTAATATACAAGAAAAATTGGAAGATGGAGACCTATCCCAGAACCATTTCTATCTCAGATTCACATGATGGCTAAGAACTTCTGCATAGTATTAGGAAATAACTTTTACATAATGATAATAAAGATGAGAAGATTGAGATGACAGTGATCATCATAGAAGAAAAGCAAAATTATAAGTAATAATAATGTTTTCAGTTAAATAAACGGTAGTTTATATACCAACATTTTAATTCAATTTTTGAAAATCAATCATTTTTTCTACCTGCAACAAATATTAAACATAAAGGAATAATAGTAGAATGGCTGCTTGTTTTGTCTGAACTCCATCAACTATAAGAAAAATGTTGAGTAATAATAACAATAAATACCCTCAAAGCTCAACCCCTTGTCAATGCCATCAGGAGAGGGGAGCAATGACTAGTGAATGTTAACCAGGGTGATGTTCATTGGGACTTTAAATACCCTTAGACTGATGTAGATGATAAAATAGGAACCTGAGATGCTTGCCAATTGAGTTCTAGTGATAACCGCTGATTGGGTTAACATCCCAGTCAGTTGAATGTTCCCATGAATCTAAGAAACAGATGGACCAGCAAAAAGTTGCAGATGGTCCCCACTAAAAACCATTGTGATAATCAGCTTGACATTGAAGATGATAGCATGAGTGGGGTTCTTTCATGTTCTAGTACCACAAGAAGTCAAGATACATTGAAACAAACCAAATATATCGGAGACAGAAGAGTCATTAAAGGTAATAGAAACCCAGGATCAATGTTCAAGATGGATTATACAAGGAAATCACAGAAACTATTTAATATATTACTGCAGGCTATAAAAATTTAGCTACCAAATACCTAGCAAGACATGATTTGGTGACTGGAATTATACATCAATACCTCACTATCTAAGGTAGCTATGTGGTGCAATGGAGGGAGCTCTGGGAGTCAGGAAAACCTGAGTTCAAATCTGTTCTCAGATATCTACTAGCTGTGTGATCCTAAGCAAGTGCCTTAACCCTGTTTTCCTCTGTTTCCTCGTCTGTAAAATGAGTTGGAGTCACAATGGACCAAATGGGGTCACAAAGAGTCAGACATGACTGAAAAGACTAAACAATAATGACAATAGCTCATGGTCTATTGTAAATTAGCAGATGACAACTCTCCATGCAATAAATACAGACCTCAAAACGTCTTTTAAAATTGAACCAAAGACCAGGACTAGAACCAAACTATTATCATAAAACTAACTACTATCCCAATGCTATTGCCCGGAACCCCTTCCTCTGATAGGCTGGTTCCTCTAAGCAGCTCCATTTTAAGAAAAATGCCCAGGTCAGACATGTCTTCATTCCTTTCTGGGTTCCACTCCTGACTACTCTGAACTTTCTCTACCCTGTCACTACCTTCCTCTGTTCCCCATGCCCTTTCAGATTCTATCTTCTTCATTAGAATGCAAGCTCCTTGAGAGTAGGGCCTGACTTTTTGTTTCTATTTGTACTGTTAGTGCTTAAGATAGTGCCTGGAACATAGTAAGTGGTAAGAAAATGTCTGTTGGCTTGTTGACTACAATAACCCAGACAAAAATAATGTCCCTTCTTCTGCATGCTCTCTGCTACTGAGGTCTGGGGAGTGAGGGGAAGGAGGGAGGAAGAGAAACAAAAGGCTCAAAGAAGATGCAAGCTGGCTTCTAAGTCCCTAAATATCTAGTATTTTGGCTCTGATTAATTTTCATTTTACATTCTCCTTCCTATCCACCCCCAAGTTACAATGTTTGTGAGTATATTAGATATTCTCAACTAGGAAACTAGTAGTACACTTTCATGACATAATTCTATTATTAAATAGATCTGGCTAAATTTTAGGAAAATCGTGTTTCCTGAAACTTGAAAATGACATGTAGTGCTGATACCATTCCATTTGCCAATGACTCTATGCTTGTCCTTGGTACAGAATTTTAGCAGTCACTCTGCAATAAAGCCCAATATGAGTAATATAGAATTATTATCCTTTTTAATCTATCATCTGAACATTATGATATCATTCTTATGATCATCATAATCACCATTGTTCATATGTAAAGTCTCTAGAATGGTGATTCTGCCTTTTTTTATGTTTTGGCTGGTATTGTTTGGGCTTCTGTTTTTGTTTTTTAAAAAGAAGGAGGGGCAGAAAGAGGAAACAGGTATATAGATGCATATGATTTTTTAAAAAAGATTTCCATATTAATTGTTGCTGCCAAATGGTGTAAAAACCACTCTGACACCAGAGGAAGCAGACAAACTCTAAAATACCCTATGTATAGCAATATTTTGCAGTGTTCCTGACCATTAACTAAACAGTGTCCCAAGATGGAAGGTTGATTGCCACTAGAAAGACACTACCAACAGAAATCACCCATTCTTTGAAGGCAGACAGTAAGCTGGGGTTACAGTGTAGAAAGGGCATAGGAAAACTTCATTGTTTGCCTCATGTGAAATAGTTGGGAAACCCCAAAGACTTTGGTAGCATTGCTAAAGTTCTATTATGTTCTGTGTAGCATTTCACCTATCAGTACTTAAAGAAATATATGAATGAGAATATATGAAGAGTATGCAGATTTTCCAAGTCTGTGTTTAAAGCATGTATATAAAGGCGAAAATTGAATTCACTTGCATTTTCCCTTTCACAATACTTCTCTATTCTCAGAGAGGAATACTACTCCAAAGGGACATCAGATACAGAGCCTTATTCTTGGTGTCTGCCTAGGCCAGAAGAAGTAGACTGTGTCTAGCTCTTCTCGATAAGAACTTCATAAGAAACTAGAATGTAAAGCCAAGAAGGAGCTGGAACGGCAAAGGAGGAGCCAGAAGGTGGGTGGGTAGAGAAAGAGCTGGCTATGTTCACATAATTGTATTGTCTAAAGTTGGTAGTTTTCCTGAGCCAGATTCCTCTAGATCAGCGGTTCTCAACCTGTGGGTTATGTTCAATTTGTAACAATGAAAATACATCCTGCATATCAGATATTTACATTATGATTCATAACAGTAGCAAAATTACAGCTATGAAGTAGCAACAAAAATAATTTTATGGTTGGGGGTCACCACAACATGAGAACTGTATTAAAGGGTCATGGCATTAGGAAGGTGTAGAACCACTGTTCTAGATGCTTGCATCACTAGTACTTAGCATAGTGCCTATCACATAGTAAGTGTTTAATAAATGCTCATTGACTGAGTGACCCATTAACACTAGGGTTTGGTCAGAATCTAAATTTTTAAAAAACTGCATTTATATCCCACCTGATACAAATCCTCCTTGGAGAGAGGGGGAGAAGGAGAGAGAAAAGAGAGACAGACAGACAGAGAGACAGAGACAGAGACAGAGAGACAGAGACAGAGACAGAGAGACAGAGACAGAGAGAAAGGGGGAGAGGGAGAGAGGGAGAGAGGAAGGGAGGGAAGAAGAGAGGAAAGAAGGGAGAGAAGAAGGGAGCAAGAGAGGGAGGAAGGAAGGAAGGAAGGAAGGAAGGAAGGAAGGAAGGAAGGAAGGAAGGAAGGAAAACCTGTATTTTTATGTTTTCTACATGACACCAAATTCAAGTGTAATTTCCTGCAGGGAGCCTCTGAGAGTGTCCCAGTTGGTAACATTTTCCCCTCCAAGCTCATAGAGTATTTTGTTTTATATCCATTTATTACTACTTCAAGGATCTCAGCTCTCCTACTTACAGTATGACAATTGGTCCCTCTGACACTCATCTTCCTTCATCTCTAAAATGTGGGTTGTTAGACTAGATGACTTCTAAGGTCCCTTCTATCTCCAAATCGATGATCCTATGACCTATTTGTAGTAGTGTCTTATCCCACTACTAGAATAAAAGTGACCTCTACAGGGTGGTTAGGTGGCGCAGTGAATAGAGCACTGGCACTGCAGTCAAGAGAACCTGAGTTCAAATTCGGCCTCAGACACTTAACGCATAAACTAGCCATGTGACTTCAGGCAAGTCACTTAACCCCAGTTGCCCTGCCCCCCCCTCCAAAATCTTATCATATCCTCAGCACCTAGCAGTATGAACTGCATATATATTCTGCGTACAGTGGGCACTTAATAGACCCTTTCAATTAATATCTAAGTGAATGACAACAAAAACAGCCAGCTGATCCAGTAGGAAAATCCATCTAAATGGTGCTCCAATGTCAATGCTCTATAGGCAAACAAATTAGCTAACTGCTTGAATTTTTCATTTTTAGTCAGTCCCACTGTTTCCTTATAAGCACAATCTTTTCATTGCTTTGAATTCAGAGCACTCCAGCCCCAGAAAAATAAAAGTCTCATGAAAAAAACCATAATTGTTCATCCAAAGCGATTTAGAAATCCAAAAGCAAATGTCAGTGACTGAAGTCTATAAAGGGAGTTTCATTTCACAACTTTAGACTA
Source organism: Pseudochirops corinnae (assembly GCA_028646515.1). Taxonomy (NCBI): domain Eukaryota; kingdom Metazoa; phylum Chordata; class Mammalia; order Diprotodontia; family Pseudocheiridae; genus Pseudochirops; species Pseudochirops corinnae. The sequence continues at coordinate 266,872,035 of CM053586.1, forward strand.
ATATTTCGAAGTTTTGTTTCCCCAAAACATAATTTTACTTCCTTCCAAAGCTGCTCCAGTTCTTCACTCAAGCAAATTCGCCTTTTTTCTGATGTTTGCAGAAATAAACCCTTCTAAGAAATAGAGAAAAAGATGCATTTCTTTAAAAACCCTACACACACACACACACACACACACACACACACACACACACACACACACAATCTTCATCTGAAATTGAGGACGCAGCAATGACTTGGACTTCTCAAATTTGTGGACTATCAGAGATCAGAAGACACTAAATTCTTCCTCTGGGCACTGTGTGTCCACTAGATTCTCACATCAGATAAAAGGCAAAATTTTTAAATTCTGTACAGCTTTAAATACAGTTCTACCAGGATTTGTCTTTTGTCTGTTTGTTTCAGACAGGGTTTAAAGGAAACCTTAAAAGAAAACCCTACCCCCCAAAAAAAAATTCCCCACTGTACTCTTAAAAATAGCCCCACAGGACTTGTCCCTTTGGGAAAAGATTCCTGCTAAAATGCAAATTTTAACACAGGAGTGGCAACACATTAAACTATTATCAGTCATTGACATCTGGGGGTGAATTATATAGCTTCAAAGGCAAGAGGATCACATGACCATAGAATGAGTGCTAGAAAAGATCTTAGAAGTGACATAGCCCTGCCTTCTCATTAAAAAGGGGGAGTGGGGACCTGAGTTCCAGAAAATGTCTTCCTCAAAGTCACATACATATTAAGCAGCCATACAAGGATTTTCAAATCCTTTGAGGCTACATCAAGCTATCTTTCTGTTACATTAAGTGAACTATGGCACTGTAGTTGAGCACTAAGGTATACCCTGACTTAATTAGAAGGATTTCAATAAATATTTCTCAGAATTTCTCTTTCTTGATTCTCTGCAACAGATGTTGGTTCATAAGCTATAATAATCTCCCCAGAAGTCTGTTTATTCACGCACATCATTAATGCTACCAGGAGAGGTGACAAATTGTCCAATGTTTCTTGCTGCCTTTATGGGAGGGCTTCCTAGCCATTTTTGTGTTTTGAATCCCTTTGACAGTTTGAACTCCTGCTCAGTATAATATTTTAAATGCATAAAACATAATAGATAGTACTACAAAGGATACCAATTATATTAAAATTTGTTCTTCAGTTGTTCCAGTGGTATCCTACTCTCTGTGACCCCATTTGGGGTTTTCTTTGGAACTCTTTGCCATTTTATTTTCTTGCTCATTTTACATATGAGGAACTGAAGCAAACAGGGTTAGGTGACTTCACCAGGGTCACACAGCTAGTCTGAGGCCAGATTTGAACTCAGGAAAAGGGGTCTTTTGGACTCGGGCCCAGCACTCTATCCACTGTGCCACCTAGTTTCCCTGTATTGAAATAGTTATAAAAAAAAAAATTTTAAGTCCATGGCCCTCCAGGTAAGCATAATAACACCAATTCTTCCAGTTCTTTCATTTGCTTCTCTGAGATCCTGTGAGCCACTCTTCCATTTGGTTGCAACTTCTTTACGCCCTCTGGTTTCCTTTATACTGAGAATACCAAAATGGATATGTCCTTCCAGCAGCGTATCAGTTTGCTGATTCCCAGTCTCCCGGCTCACGCATATAGAGTACCAACAGTTAAACTAATGTTTGTAGAAAGAAAACCAGCTGCAGAGTTCTTAGCAGCCCCTGCCAACAGAAAGAGACAGACTAAGCCTAAAAGCTGTTTTGTATTTTTATCCTTTCCGTTGGTCACCATGGCCAAAAAAAGGAAAGAAAAAAAATTCCATCACCCATTGGCCAACCTCATGTTGATGGATCTCTTTGTCCTTAGCTGGGCTGGTCCTGACAGCAGACACAGTCTATTGCTGAGCCTGTAACTGAAGCCTTAATCAGCTTTGTAGAATCTGCCAGTGCTCTAACTCAGCTGGCAAAGCCTTTGGGTACTCACTGTTACTTCTATGCCAAAATGAGGCACTGAAGTAGTACTTTTATAGAGACTGCCCATTTCTGAGTTGCAAATAATATGCATTATATTACACAACAATATACTTTTAGAAAATTAAATTCTATTTGTTAATAACTTAAATCCATTTTATTTAAGCCAGAAGGACCTTGGAAGTCATCTAGCCAAATCCTCCAATTCTGCATATGAGGAAACTGAGGCCCCAAGACTTGGTATGATTTGCTCAAGGTCATGCAGATAGTAGATGACAGAGACAGGGTTGAAAACCAGCTATTCCCATTACAAACCAAGTCTTTTTTCCATATCTAGACACCATGGTGCTGCCCTCAATGTACTCAATTAACTAATCATAAACAGAATTCTGAAGGAACAGGAGGTAGGACTGGAGAGCATGGATGTAGGGGAAGGTAAAATTCATTGATAGCATTCTTTTAAACAAGGAATCTATGTGAGCAATAAGCTCCTTGGAGGATTAGGGTTTTCAAAAGAGAAAAATGGGATATAGAAGGAGGGAACAGATGGGCTCTGAAGAGAAACCATACCTTTGCTTAGGGTGAATCCCAAGAACCACTAGAGTGGTAGAACCACTCTAACTACTAGGTCAAGAACCCTCTAGGCCAAACTGACTTTGCTTTATTAAATTACAATTCCTCTACCACCCAAAAAATTGTCAATGCCAATGTCAATTTTTTTTCATTAACTTCCATGTTTTGTCAAAGACAAATGACTCTAGAACCACTGCCCAGAAAAGTAGATCTCCAGAACAGGACTTATATTGAAATCTCATTCCTTGAAATTCAGGAGTTTGAAAAAAAAAAAAAAGACAAATTCAAAATAAAGAGCTTTTGAATTATCCAGGATCTTATTTTTACACTAGAAAAGCATTTAACAAACTAGTTCCTTCAAGGATTTAATACTGGCCTGTAAAAAACCAGGAGCTTCAGAAATACTGACCAACTTCAAACAAAGAGCCTGCAGAACTCTTTCTGCCTATTTCTCCTTACTGATTTACTTCCTAATAGTTGCCAAGTTGTTAGAAAGATGAAATTTCCACTTGAAGTTACATATTAAGCATACTTTGTATTAACTGTGCATTTTTAATGGAAAAACTTTCTCCAAACGGCTATGGATCACACTTGCTTCAAATTAAATGTTATTTTGAATTAACCAACATTGAAAGAATGAGGTTTTACAAGAGTAGCCAACTCATTTAACTTTTCAATGTCCCAAGTTATGTCTAAAGGATGCCAAAACATCTAGTCAATTCACTTTAAAACCCAATCATTCATTTAGATGTTTGACCTACATAGTGATGTACAACTTTCTTTGTAATCAAATTGAATCAATCAGATACTTGGAGATTATGTTAACATAATCAGAGTGTTGATTGTGCCCTGGACTTTAAATCAGAAAGACCTGGGCTCAAGTACACCCCTCAAAACCTTTCTGTGATAACCTGCATTAAATTCCTTTATCTCTCTGGGTCTGTTTCCTCATTTCCAAAATGGGGGTTATAAGAGGAACTACCATATCATAAGGTTGTTGTCAGGCTCAAAGGAGATAATTTTTTTAAAGCCCAATGTAGATGTGAATTAGTGTTTTTATCATTATTGCTGTTGTTATTCTCCATGATTTTTGTTAAGTCTGGACCTGTTACTCATTGCTATAAGGAACTCTCAGTGAGCAAACTGCCTCAAACCAATTCAGGTCAGCTACTATTATCTAGGTCACTATGAAGGTAAGAGACTTGCCCAGTGTCCAATAGACAGTATGTCAGAGCTAGTCTTCCTTACTCCCTAAGACTAGCTCTTTACTACAACATCACATCACCTTTCATATTTTCTATGAGACAAATATGATAATTCTGGTCACTGGCTTGTCTTATAGGACAGGAGAGGGGAGTGAGAAGTAGCAGCTGAAAGGAGGAATTAATGCAACAATCCTGTTAACCAGCAATTGCTTCCAAAGTTTCATAACCACTCCTCAGAAGAGAGGCATTTGAGCACTGAAAATATATAAAATGAAGAAAGATAAAAAGCCAGTCAGCACCATTTAGATCAGTTTTTTTTTTCAGAAATAACAGAGTATTAATTCGGGTTCTATGAACACAATCTCATTCCAACCTTTCAAAAAGTGAGAAAGATCAGTTAGTTAACCATGTCCACATATTATCAAATAATCAGTTCAACTGATTTTTCTTCACAGAACTATGATGGTGTGATATAGACACATCCTTAAATTTTTTAGTTCTAAGAATAATGCAGAGAAAAAAGCACTCAAAATGTACAATGACATGATATTTTTCAGTTCTTGAAAAAAATTATCTTTTTCCTACCCTAGGTGACTAGAGAATGAATGCAATGCTGTGATTTTCCTCAGGCACCAGAGAAGGGAAGGGTCTCAGCTGATAGAAGAATCATTCAAACTCCAAATCATACCTTATAGAATAAGGACTACCCTAGAAAAAGTTTTATTCAATTGGCACCTACCTGGTGCTTGACACCTCAGTCCTTTTCAAAGGTCTGACCAACTCCATGTGCTCCAAGAAGTGGCTTGCCAACCCTAACAAGACTGAAAAAGATCACAGAAGTTTTTTAAATATTTGGCTAAACCAGCTTATTTAACAGTCTCTTTATATAGGATGTTTTTATTTTTGATCCTATATCCCAGAAATTTGATTTTCTTGGAAAAGAAAATGGAAATGTGGGTGGGCTCATTCTCCCTATTTCTTCCTCTGACCCATTTCAGGGGTGTGTGTGTGTGTGTGTGTGTGTGTGTGTGTGTGTGTGTTTGTGTGTAGGTATGGATGGAGTGTGCATGCATCTCTTCCAGTTTTTCCCTCTATTATTTTGTTCTCCATTCTCCTTCCTCTTTTTTTATTCTTTCTCTATCTCTTGTCCTTCATGACACATTTCTTTCTATGCATCTGTTACTCTAACCAATCTTCCCAAATTCTCTCTATCTCATTGAATCTTTCTCCATTCCACCATGCATTCTCAACACAAGCCTTATTCTTTGATCACCAAGCTAGCCATTGAAACACTGTACAACCTCTATCCAAGTCAAACATCTGCATGACCAAAAATCCAGGCTATAAAGCCATCTGTCTGGCTTTTCATTCATCAAATCAAGTGTTCTACAATCCATTTGATTGCTCTGGTGAGCCACCTTTATGCTAACAAAAAACAAACAAACCACAAACCCACCCTACTTTTGGCAATTTACTTGAGTCATTTGGGAACATGGCTTCATTTTCATTCCATTCCTTTCTATTTCTCAATCTCCTTCTCCTTCTCCCCTTTCTCTACCTGGCCAAAGGAAAGTCTGTAAAGCTAAGGAGCCCCCTGGGCTTCTCATTTTCTGGATACATCAATCTGGAAAAATAACCTAAGAAGCTAAGAAGTGAACCACAGGCCTACATCACTGAGTGATCCCTGACTAACTCCTCTGACTTCTCCTTCCAATGTGAGGCAGAAATGAGGCCCTGCAGATCTCTTAGGAGAAGCTGGAGACTAGTTAAACAGATTAGCAGAATCAGACAGATGGCCCTGGATTCACCCTGACTGCTGAGTCAGTCATTCCAAACACCTCCACTCAGCTTTACTCTTCCTCTCCCAGGGTAGCCCTCCTACCACTCTCTTCCTCCATCATCCATTCATGCTGTCCAACTTCAGTTGGTCCTTCACTGCTGTGCAGAAACCCTTTCTATTCACTTCTCGTTGACTTCTTAAGACATGTCCTTTAGTAGACATTCTAAACTTCTTTCCTGAAGCCTGTAGATTCACACACACACACACACACACACACACACACACACACACACACACACTTTGGAGGACAGAGGTCTCAGAATTTTTCTCTGTCTTCACCCATTCCCCTCCTCCTTTTTCTCTGTATCAAAGGAAGAAGCATCCTTCCTCCTTTCCCCAACTCTTCCACTTCCTTCCATGATCCCATCTCTCCTCACCTCCTTTAAACTCTAACTCAATCTTGCAGCCTCAGATTCTTACTCCCTGCTATTTTATATGCCTCTGTTTATAAACACGGGATCATAAACTGTTAACTAGAAGGGGCCATCCAGAGGCCATGTAATTTAATCCTCATATTATACAGATGAGGAAACTGAGTCCTGAGAAAGTAAAGTGACTTGCCCAATATTACATAGGAAATAAGCATCAGAGATAGAATTCAAACCTGGGACTTCCAACTCCAGAAATAGTTCTCTTTTTTCTATGCTATTTGCTTAGATTTCCCCATCTTCCCCCTGAAAGAAAAATCCTTGACTCTTCTTCAAGATTTTGTCTTTGTCCCTCTTATTTACACTCTCTAAAATCTCTCCTTTAGTGAATTTCACATTAATAGGGAAAAAAATCAAAGTAAATAAAAATGATTAAATTTAGCCTGCTACCATTATATTTTGAATAAGATAATTATCAAACAGGAAGTATTTAATTCAAATTCTATTAAAATGGTTTATTGTGTATTTTCATTAGCTGGTAAATATGTGTGTGTGTGTGTGTATTCCCCTAACAATTAGAATCACAGCTGAGCCCGGGCACAAGAAGGTTGTGCCCTCTCTCCCTCCACCCTGAGCTCATATAGGCAATGACAGGTGTAGTGCTGAGAAAGCCCCACTTTGCAAAAGTGGGGTTAGGTTCTTTTATGTCATTACTCTTTGTCTTTTCACACACCCACACAAGATCCCTGGGGCAGTACTTATGATTCATTTTATGTTACAATATTAATATATACATGAAAATGTTTAGATGTAATTATAAATAAAATCATGGAAAAGTAAGCTCATCTTCCATTAAAAGCTGTATTGTAATGTTTAATTTTTTAAAAAAAGAGACCCTTTAAAAAGATTATAAACCATAATGAAAAATCTTCTCAAATCTTGGTACATAGGGACTCATGGTCCTGTTCATGACTACTCACATCTACACCATATTTTTCCTGTCCCATTTTCACCACCCTAGTCCAAGTCCTCATTAATTCTAGCAACTTCCTAACCACAGTCCCTGTTTCTGATCTCTTCTGCCTACAATCCATTCTGCTACATAGTATTAACTTCCTAAATTATAATTCTTATCTTGTCACTCTCCCTCAATAGATAGATGGGTATATAGGTAGGTAGGTAGATAGATAGATAGATAGATAGATAGATAGATAGATAGATAGATAGATGAACCTTCACTGACTCTCCAGTATCTATAGGATCAAACCCAAAATTCCTCTCCCTAACTATTAGGAGCTTCCACACTCTAGAACCAACTGACTTTTTTAGCTATCTTTCAAATAAACTGGTTGGATTGAATTATCACTAACATTCCTATAAGACCTAACTTCCTATCACATTATGAATTCAAAACAAATTTTTATACATGCATTTTTGGAGTTCCAACCATGCCCAAGACATTGTATGACTATTTCTTTATTACCCTCTGCTTCTACTCTCTCAGCCTTCATATCACAAAATTGTGCTGTTAAGAGTTACTAATGGACCAATGATTGACTTAGCTCCAACCCAAGGCTATAAAATTGGTGTCCTGAGAAATCAATGAAACTAACTAATATTTATTCCAGTGGATTCACAATGAGACATCAGTCAATAGAGAGTCTGTAGAATATGGGCATATACTATCAGACATAATCAGTGTGCCAATTTGTTTCACATAATTTTACTTCCCAGTTATAGGCATCTATATGTTGAGGGTTGTAGAAACTAGGAAATGAGAGCAATGAAAACAAAAAGTATCAATAATACATTTGCATTAATTATTTTATTATATCTGTAATTCAATCCCTCCTCATTCACCTTTTAGGATCTTTAGCACCTCCAAAATTCACTTCAAATGTCACCTTTCCTGTTTTCCCTAGATGCTAAAATCTCTCCTCTGAAATATTTTAGGTTGATTTTGCTTATACTTATCTTCATACATACCATCCAATAAAATGTAAGGTTCTTGAGGTCAGAGCCTTTTTTTAATTTTTATCTTCATATATTGAGCACCTAGCACATAATTGCTAGCATTTATATAGTGCTTTGAGGTTTACAAAGTGTTTTACAAATAATGTATCGTTTTATCCTCACAACAACCCTAAGAGGTAGTTTCTATTATTATCCCCATCTTACAGATAAGGAAACTGAGGCAAACATAGGTGAAATGATTTGCCCAAGGACATACAGCAGAATTTAAACTGAGGTCTTTCTAATTCCAAGTCCAATGCTCTATCTGTACTACCCAGCTGCCTCTAGCAGGCACTTAATCAATAAATGTTTTTTGATTGTTAGATTTTTTAAAAAGAAAATAATGAGGAACTGCAAGAGTCCAGAAAGATGATACTAAGTCCTCTCTTCATTTAGACTAGCCCAGAAAAACCACATGAATGACTAAAATCCCAAAATTCTTCTTGCCTCTTAGTCTCAGGACTGTCCTCCCAGCCCCTGCATTATAATTCCACAGTCTCATGAAGCAGGTTCACCTGAGAATTGGTTGGCCAATTCCAGTGTGTATCAATTGATTTTTCTTTCCAATGTCCAGGCTCAGGCTACTTTGTCAATCTGTCTGCTGTTCAGCTCACCTAAGATGGGAATGTGCCAAGGAAGCAGTATACATCGGATCCTCACCATAACAAGGAAATTAATGTACCGTGGATCTGTCTGGGATTCCTTCCAGGAGGACTTAGTTGCCAGATGTACTTGAAAGATATCCTTACAATATGAATATCCTCAAGGCAGACATTATAAAAAAAAGATGGCTACATATAAGCAAAGAAATAGTCAAGTAGTCAACAGATCAAACCAAGGGCTTCCAAGGAAGGAACACAAAATCACAGTGTTAATGATAGAAGGGAACTTTACAATCAGGAAGTCTTATCCCTTCAGTTTATTTCATTCAACTTAATTGGTTTGGTTTTTGTTGTTGTTCCGTTGTGTCCGACTCTTCTATGACCTCATTTAGGGTTTTCTTGGCAAAGATAATGGAGCAGTTTTCCATTTTCTTCTCCAGCTCATTTTACAGATGAGGAAACTGAGGCAAACAGGGTTCAGTGACTTGCCCAGGGTCACATAGCTAGTGTCTCAGGTCAGATTTGAACTCAGGAAGATGAGTCTTCCCGACTCTATGCCTGCCTCTCTGTCAGTCACCTACCTGCCTCAATTCAATTGAGCATTTATTTAGCAACTATCATGTTCCAGGAATTAGGGTAGGCATTAAGGTTACAAAGATAAAAAAAACAAGTGGTCCCTGCCTTCACAGAACTCACATTCTTCTGAGGGGAAATATAAATATAATGAAGTAATTTTAGGGGAGATTCACAACTGGGGGAAAGGATTAGGTAAGAACTCATATAGGAGATAGCTCTTTACTTGAGCTAAAAATTCAACTGACTAGGTGCTGAGGAAGAAGAACATTCCAAGCATGGGAGTCAACCTATGCAAAGGTATGAAGGGGAGAGATAGATAGCAAAATAAGGGAAATAGTAAGTGGGCCCATTGGATTGATGTGATAAGTAGGAATAATAATCATCCAAGCATTCACTGAGACTCTAACTCCAATCTAGCCCCACCCTCCCTAACAACTCCAATGAGCTTTCCATTATACCAACTGGTAGTAGGACTAAGCTTGTGTATTCTGAAAAATGCATTTTATCTGAGGTGGCAAGCCAATTTTCGGTTCTCCAAGATAAAAAAGCAAGCTGAGCACAGATTAGTGAAATTCACAGATTGTTGCCAAAACCAGCCTTAATAAAGTTTTGCTTTTCTCCCACAAAAACCTTTGTTTATTAGCCTTTGTTGTGTAACAACCCAGGGGTATCTAAGCAGGGCAGTCTTTCACTTCCACATTTCCTGGTCTTACAGAGATGATGTCTAGATTCCCTTAACCACCGTAGATACCCCTTCCTCCACAATGAGACCTTCTTGACTGACCAGGCTTTCATCTGCTCCAAATCACTAGGCCACAAATCCAAGGAAAAGCATCAAAACCTATACACATGTTCATTTAGACATTAATTCCCTTTTATCCATTGTCCTGGGAGCTAAGAATAGACTGGATGAATGAAATCCACTGATAATCTCCTAACCTTATGTTGGCCAATACCTCCAACATCCTTCCCCAATTGAAACCCTTTACCAGAGACCCAAGTGGCTGATTAGAGATTCATTTCCTCTATTTCCCACTGTCTACTCCTAAACAGCCAGTGCCTTTCACAAGCTTCCTACATCTGTAACCTCATTTTCAAAAAAGATAATTACTAAACCTTGAAGTAAAAGATATATGTGTTTGGGAAGGGAGAGGACTTCAAAGAGCCTCACTAATTCATAATATAGATAATTCTCCCTTAAGTAATACAAAGATGAAAATATATACAATGTAAACCTAAGGGTAACATAGACAAGAAGATGGACACATACATACATGCATATCTTCTATCCCTAAATAGCCCAGCATTGACCACAGCATCTAACAGAGCCTTGTTACATTCTGATTCAGATCAATGTCTTGAAGACCATGGTTATACCTGCCTTACCTCTGTCCAGAGAAGGTCCAGGAATATTACGTATGGGACTATTCATAAAGTTCTGAAGTCAGCTGAGCTCTAGTCAGCCCCTTTTACCTTAAGTAATGAGGTGGGGCTTCTAGGCTTTCATTACCAAAGCATAAGGGACACAGACTGGTGTTTCTTGTCAGAGCACCATGTTGCCTCCCCTTGTGGGGTGAGGGGAGCAATGTCAAGTCCCATATCCTTCATTCAAAATGAAAAGGAAATTTAATTACTTCACTTTATGTGGTAACTCCTTCTTCCTCCTGCCCTAGGGCCACTTGCACATTCTCCATTGGATTCCAACACCATGGAATAACTTTTTGGAAAAAACCTTGCGGCTAGTGAGTATACTATTGCAAGGATGAGAAAGAAATGTTTCCATTGTGAGTTATTTTCAGGAATTTAAACTTGTTCTTGGTATGAAATTCCATGGAGAGAGCAGGTTTTGTTTGTCCCACCCCTTCATACCATCTTGCTCAACACCCTGGCACCAAGGGCAGCTTCAGAGTAGAGGCTCTTATCCAATGGTCATATTTATTATGGCACTTAAAGGGATATACAGCCTACCTACCCACCCTGTAAAAAAAAAAATGTTGAGGGTAGAGAGTTCAGTCCATTTCCTCTGCCACATCTTAACTGCATACATTGGGAACTGCTTCATGGGTCTGGGGAGTTGCCGTATAGATTGATGTTATCCATCAAATTGTTAAAAATATTTCAGTTCAACTCCTTTAATTTGGAAGGCATATTTAGCTCTGTTTAGGAGAGATGATAATAGATGAAGGCTTGACTGAATCATAAGTGGCCTAAAAATGACTCCTTGAAAAATTCCAGGTTTTATTAATATCATACTAGTAATAGTAGTTGTTGTTGTTGCTGTTAATTCATTCTTCTGATCTTTTTCATTGAGACTTAGATAGAAAAGGTCCTGGGACAAACCGCTGTCCAACTATTATTCTTCTATATTCAATATTCTACTAACTATTTAATGGATGGATACAGCAATGGCGTTTTGTAGTTCAATAAAATTATTTACTGCAGATGAGGTCTACTATAGGCTCACTGAAAGCACCCTCAATACAAAAAAAAAAAGTGTGCATATGTACATACTGTATCATTCATTGATTTTAGACCCTGATCAAAATGGCACAAGAATAACCAAATTTGGCTAAATTGTCATTCATATGCAGATATGGACATAGATATGGGTACAAATGTCATAAATAGATATAGAGACAATATAAATATGAATATAGATCAGAGCTAGAAAGAGAAAGTGAGAAAGAGAGGGAAAGAGTGAGGGAGAAAGAGAAAGAAAGAAAGAGAGAGAAGGAAGGAAGGAAGGCAGGAAGGAAGGCAGGAAGGAAAAATAGGGATATAGATCTAGAGAGACAGAGATGAAGTATAGAGATAGAAATATAGGTAGATAGAGAAATATGAATAGAGATAGAAATAAAGATAGAGATGACCGAGGAGAGACAG
>CM053586.1:266884124-266896572 GCA_028646515.1 Pseudochirops corinnae
GATTTGGCTAAATTGTCATTCATATGCAGATATGGACATAGATATGGGTACAAATGTCATAAATAGATATAGAGACAATATAAATATGAATATAGATCAGAGCTAGAAAGAGAAAGTGAGAGAGGGAAAGAGTGAGGGAGAAAGAGAAAGAAAGAAAGAGAGAGAAGGAAGGAAGGAAGGCAGGAAGGAAGGCAGGAAGGAAAAATAGGGATATAGATCTAGAGAGACAGAGATGAAGTATAGAGATAGAAATATAGGTAGATAGAGAAATATGAATAGAGATAGAAATAAAGATAGAGATGACCGAGGAGAGACAGGATATAAGTGAATAGATGCAGATACAGATTTTGGAGATATAGAAATGATAGATATAGGAGACAGAGATGACAGAGACAGAGGCAAAGGTAGACGTACAGAGAGAGATAAAGCTAGAAATTGAAATTGAAATGGCAGAAGTGGTGTAGAGATGTTATATGAACAGATACTATAAAGCTAACAATGATATACATATAGATGATATAATTATAGATCAAAACATACAAGATAAAACAGATGGAAAATAAAATGAAAACATTTTATTATAATGTATATATATATAATATATATATATAAATATAAAATATATATTTTATATATATATATATAAATATATAAATAAATATAAAATTATAATTTAAGGTCCTTCTAGTTCTATAACTCTAATCTTAGTGTCCTTGGATCAATGAAGGGTAAGCACTTATAGGTTCTACCAAGCTGACTGGGATTTGCATACAGGACAGCAATAAACTGTCTGTTACTGTTGTTTGAGGGTCAGCCCAACTAAGTTAAGAGAGACTCATCACCACCATATTAGCTTTGGGGTGATTTTTTTTTCAGCCAAGACAGCTCAAGAAAATCATCTTGGTATGGTGGATAGGTTGAGCACTTGACGTCAAGGAGACCTTTGTATCCTACCTCCAACATTTACTAGCTGTGTGACACTGATAATTCACTCATTCTCTCAGGGTTTTCTTTTTCCTCATCTTTGAAATAAGAAGGTTGGACTCAATGGCATCCAACCTCTCTTCCAGCTTTAAAATCTATTCTCTTATGATCTTAGAAGTCAGACTCATTTCTCTATTGCTCTTCCCTCTTCCAAGGGAGAGGGAAGGGAATTAGCATTAAAGCAGAGCCTACCATGTGCCAGGCACCATGCTAAGCACTTTACAAATAGGCCCTTTGATTCTCACAATAACCCTACTATTATTACCTTCATTTTACAGATGAGGAAACTGGGGCAAATAGAAATTAAGTGACTTGCTCACACAGCCAGTAAGTGTCTGATGTCCCATTTCAACTCTTGTCTTCCTGACTCCAAGCCCAACACTTTCTTGACTGTCCTACCTCACTGCACTTTCAAAGCATCACAAAAGCATTTTCCATCTCCCAAAGGCTCTAGTACAAGACTTTGCACATAGTAGGCACTCAAAATCCAACAGACATTTAATGGATATTAACAAGACGAACACTAAAGGGCACTCAAATATTAGACATGGGAACAACCAACTAATCAAGAAGCATTTATTAAGAACTGCCTATGTGCCAGCACTGTGTTAAGCACTGAGGATAAGAAGACAAAAGTAAAACAATCCCTGTCCTCAAAGAGCTTACATTCTAATTGGGAAACAATATGAAAACATAAAAGTATATACATGATATACAAAATGAACATGAGGTAGTTTTGAAAGAAGTAGACTAGTTCTGAGGGGAATCAGGATAGGTTATATGTAGAAGACAGTGTTGAAGTTGAGTCTAAAGAAACAAGGGCCAAGGGGTGATGATGAGGAAGGAGTATATTACAAGCATGGGGAAGAGTCAGTACAAAGGCGTTGACCAAAAAAAAAAAAAAAAAAACCATGGAGTGTCCTGTGTGTCTGAAACAAAACCTACCAAATGTTTTTGAAGAATCAGTGGCATCTTCAAAGCAGAATTTACTTCCCAAGATAGGGTGTGACTGGTCATTAAATAATCTGAATCTTTCAGAACCAAATGAGTGATTGGTTTGAATTATCTGGTTACTTGTAGCCCTTCTCTCCTTTGCTTCAGCCTGAGTTCTTTTCCATTGATCCAACTAGCTGTATTCAGAATTAGTTTCACCTGGGTCCCTCTGACTTGCCAGGGGTTGAGACTGAGACTTCCTGTCTATATTTTAAAGTTTGTCCAGCAAGCAGCACTTCAGGTCTGGCCTGTGTAAAACATGAATCTAAACATCTGAACAGTGCCTGCAAGCAAGTCCTTATAAATGTAAGCATGATAAGCAAGCTAAGTGACTAAAACATCTTATATCTACTATGATAGAGAGGGTGTGGTTCCAACACTCTCTGTCTCTCTTTCTCTCTCTCTCATCGTTTCTCAACCTGTGAGTCGCGACCCCTTTGGGGGGTCACATATTTCCAATGGTCTTAGGAACCGAGACACTGCCCCTCTCTCCATCTCCAGGCGGGTCCACCCACATGCAGATACACCCACATATGAGTATTAAAGGGTTGCAGCATTAGGAAGGTTGAGAACCACTGATATCTCTCTCTCTCTCTCTCTCTCTCTCTCTCTCTCTCTCTCTCTCTCTCTCTCTCTCAATCTCTCTTGGTTTCCACATCTATCAAATAAGGGGGTTGGACTACATGATCTCCTGTAATCTCTGCATCTCAAAACTCTATGATTCATCAATCAAGTACTAATAATGGGTTAGGCACTTTGGGATGTACATACATACGTATGTATGTATATATATATATAATATATGTATATATACACATATGTGTATTGTATACACACACCGTGTATGAGATATTGATCTATGTTCAGTTTTTGCTATACTGCTTTCCAGTTTTCCCAACAATTTTTACCAAATAATGAATTCTTATCCCAAAATCCTAAGTCTTTATATCAAATACAAGGTTACTATGTTTATTTGCTCCTATAAATTATATGTTTACTCTAGTCCATTGATCTACCTTTCTATTTCTTCACCAGTACCAGATAGTTTTGATATTTACTGCCTTATAAAACAGTTTAATATCCAACACTGCTAAAACACTTTCCTTCACCTTTTTCGTTATTTCCTTTAATATTCTTGACTTTCGTTTTAAATGAATTTTGTTACTTTTTTCTAATACAATAAAAGAATTTGTTGGTCATTTAATTAGGATGGTATTAAATATATTGATTTAGTTTAGATAAGATTCCTTTTTATTATACTGGCCCTGCTGTCAGGTCTAAAAGTCAGGTCTTAATGTGTGTGTATGTGTATTTTTCCTTCACTCCACATTTGTTAGGTGATGAAAATGAATTCAAAAGAAAAGTTGAATTATAGACAGAAGGGAACTCATTGCTTCCAGACGCCATTATTATATGAAACTCAGGCTTCAGGGCAAGAGAGGCAATGAGGCATACTAAGTGGACATAGACCAAATTATAGTTGCTCACATTTACGTCATTTTAAAGTTTATAAAATATTTGATGGTTTATTATATGGAGGGAGGAAGGAAGGAAGGAAGGAAGGAAGGAAGGAAGGAAGGAAGGAAGGAAGGAAGGAAGGAAGGAAGGAGGAAGGAAAGGAGGAAGGAAAGAAGGAAAGTAAGAAAGGAAAGACAGAAGGAGGAAAGGAAAAAGGATGGGAAGAAACAAACATCTTCTATATGCCAGGCACTATGCTAAGTGCTTTACAAATATTACCTCATTTGATCCTTCCAACCCCAGAAGGTAGATGCTATTATTATCTCCATTTTACAGTTGAAGAAACTGAAGCAGGGTTAAGTGACTTGCCCAAGATCACACAGCTTGCAAGTATTCGAGGCTAAATTTGAACTCAGGTCTTCCTGACTCTAGGCCCAGCATTCTATCTACTGTACCTACTAGAGTAGTTCTATTTTTGCCCATAACTGGCAGAACTAAGAGCATTGGGTAGATGCTACGAAGAAGCAAGTGTAGGCCACTGTCACAAAAGACTTTCCAACAGCTGTAGCTCTCCAAAAGTGGAAAGTACGGCCTTGGAACGGGGCAAGTTCCCTTTCATTAGAAATATTCAAACAAAGGTAGTGTGACCACTCATTGGGTAGGTTGTAGAAACTATTCTTTTCAGTTATTGGGTTGAACTGGATGGATGTTGTAGTCCCCTTCAACTCTGAAACTCAGTGATTTGGGGGGAAATACTTTTTTCACAAAGGTGAGTAACGCAAGTACAATTACCTCCTGTTTCAGGAATGAGGAATCTCAGCCACAGAGCAGTGAGGGAACCTTGCCCAGGGTCCCAACAGCTTGTTGTTGTGATTGTTCAGTCATTTGTCATTCATGTCTGGCTCTTCATGATCCCATTTTGGGTTTTCTTGGCAAAGATACTGGAGTGGTTTGCCATTTCCTCATCCAACTCTTTTTATAGATAAGGAAACTGAGGCAAGCAGGGTTAAGTGACTTGCCCAGGGCCCCACAGCTAATAAATGTCTGAGATCAAATTTGAACTCAGGTCTTCCTGACTCAAAAGCCTACTGCTCTATTCACTGAGCCACCTGTTATAACAATTATAGTTATGCCCTCTGCTTTATGACTTTCCCCATCACAATTTTGATATATCACAAGTCAGCATAAGAAATTAAATTGGAATTTGGGGGGAGTTTTGAGGAAGCTGCAGACACAAAGGCCAGCAGATGATGCAGAAAAAGTTTAGAAACTCAGAAATACATAAAAATAAATATTATATTTTATAATATCAATGTATTTCCTCTTTTAATACCATAATAATTCAGACTCCTTTTCTGATACAAAGGGAGGGTCAAAATTTTTTGTGTAGTTTTTCCAAATCACAGAGTTGCCACTCCCTTAACCCCTGCTTTGTGTAACTGTAATAACTATAATAGCCAGAACTCAAACTTAGACCTTCTGACTTTAAGACAACTCTCTCCTCTACACCACACTTATCTTGTAAGGTTTCCTACACCACTGTAACATCCATTTTGGCAACAGCCATACAATGACTCCAATATCTGTCTCGGAAATCCTGCAACATAGATGACCATTCCCTGTGATCTTCTGAACAGATGGGAACAAGGAAGCTATTGTGATGGCCAAAGTCCTGGGAAAACAGTCCAGACTTCCAAAGAGGAGAGAACATTTCACTCTTCTCCACTTTCTCACAAAGGTCACAACAGGATTGGAATTGGTCCACTACCATTCCAATGGAGTGAACAGGTCACCATAATTCCAATCTCAGAAATCCTCATTTGGTTAGCTTTCAATTCTTTCCAGGATTTAACTCATCCTCACTTCATTATCTCAATCTCCACAGCACTGCTGTAGTGAATCACAGGATGACAGAATTTGAGAGCAGCCATCTAGTTCAATCTCTACCCAAAAGAAATCCCCACTATAACAAACCTGACAAATGGTTTTCCTGCCACTGCTTGAAGACCTCTGATCACGGTCTCCTGAGGCAGTCCACTCTACTTTTTAGACAGCTCTAATTGTTAGGAAGATTTTCTTGCCATCATACTAAAAGCTTTATGAAGGGATGTGATTATTTCCACCTCAGGAGAGACTTTCTCTAGACCTTTTCCCCACATTGCTTCCAAGAATACAGCCCTGGGAGAGCCAGAGAAATACCCAAAGAAAGATGAGGTTGAATTTTAAGTAGGAATGATGATTTATGAAGAACAGCTGAGGAATCTATGGGTGGGTTTCACTTAAATAGATTTGGAGAACCTGGATGATTCCATGCAACTTTATATGCTTAATATTTTGAGGTTCTCATACATCATCCAAGAGAGGGTGACTGCTTGTCAGACAACTCCTGCACAAAGCTTCTGATATTTTAATTAACAAAGATTCAAGGCATTAATTAGGAATAGCTTCATTTTTTCTCAGCTTCTAGTCACTGATGGAGTAGAAATCCAGGATTTGGCAGTAATGTGAAATCAAACCAAGGTTCACCAATTGCTATAGACAGTGTATATGATCATTTTAAATGCTCTCTTTGATAACAGTTATCCCATGAAAAGCATTAGAAAATGGTTTTCCTTTAGTTTCTGACAGAAACATAATAGTCTAGCAAAGATTCCCAACCTGATTATGAGTGCCCCAAAGGGAGGACAAGAAGTTTGTCAAAAGAACATGGAGAATATTTGGTGAATAATATCTTATTGTAATTAATTGTAATATTTTATAATTAATGATAATATTTCTCATGTATATACATGGTAAACTCTAGAATTGTATTACCTTTCATATTGATTAGTTAGTGTGAAAAGATTTATTGAAATAAAAGTAAAGGGGGTATAGGAATTATAAAATGTTGGGAACATTTGGTCTAGTGTATAGACCACATTTAGCCTATACCTGCATCACCATCATCATCAACAACAATCAAGTACTTATGTGTAGACTGATGTACTGAATTATGGGGCCAAGTATAAAGAGGGAAAATGACAAATATCTGGACCCTTTCATTTATAGTCAGATTAAATAGAGTATAGGCAAAAGAAAGTTTTGAGACCTAAGTCTGATTTGATAGGTGACACCGACCCACAGTGCAAATCTTTCATGGACAAAATGGTGCTGCTGACCCTTGGTTGATTATTTGTCATGGATTATTTTTACAACAGTGTTTGTGGGCTATAGTAAACTATTCACAATCACTCTCATTTGGTCCCCTGTAAGAACAAAGTTATATAATTATGACAAAGCTGGCTTAGATTTAGGTTGCCAGGGAAACAATTCCTCTCTATGTGAAACCAACAGATAATATATGAAGACAATTGTGGGCTCTTTAGCACCATGCCCTAACCAACTGATCTAACTGATCTAAACACATTGGTAAAATAAATGGAACCATTAGCAAAATCCCCTATCACCTTGTGCTATGAGGTCGCAAGGAAGGAATAGTTTCTTTAATTACCTATTTCACAAAAAGAAGAGCTTAAAATCTGGGAATTAAGAGGCTATTTAGTGATGAAAGAAGTAATGGATGCCTGATATTTGAAGTGAAGGGAAATGAGGACCTGGAGGCAATGTCAGTGAGGATGATAAGAACTGAAAATTAGGCTTACATGCAAAGGGATGTTGAGCAGATGATTCTGGGAAAGTGCCTGTGTTTAAACAGAATAGTTTACTAAGAAGAAGGTGGGAAATCTACAGAACCTGTAAAAATAGGACAGTCACTTGCGATGTTAGTAGAAGTGATACATGAAGTGATCCTCCCAGCCCTGGGACCTTGGGATACTTGATACCATTCTATATTGTGGTCATACTGATACTCATATAAATTCAAACTGCTGTAAGCCCCATTATAGGATAAGAAATCCAGAGTTGTAAGGAACCAAAGAAGCTATCTAGTTTAATCCTCTCAACTAACAGATGAGGAAACTGAGGTCCAGAGAACTTATAAAGAAAGGAATTACCAAAGGGAAAAAACTCCAGTTCCTAATGGATTCACAGGATAATTCCATTTGAGTTTTAATAAATAATTAGTACCCATGCTTCACAAATTATTCTCAAAAACTGAGAAAGAAAACACCCTACTAGAATTCTTTTATGAGACAAATATAGTCCTAATACCTAAATCCAGGAAAGATAAAACACAGAAAGAAAACTCTAAGCCAATATAATTTATGAATATTGATTCAAAAATCTTAAAACAAAATCCTGTCAAACAGACTACAGTGATTCATCTAAGTATTCATTATGAACAAATGGTATTAAGGATATAAAGAGCGTTTAACATTAGGAAAATAATTAACACAATCATATTGAACACAAAAACATCCAAAACCACATGATCAACTTAAAAGATGCAGAAAAAGTCTTTGACAAAGTATAACAGTCATTTATGCTAAAAAAAGAAGAAGAAGAAGAAGAAGAAGAAGAAGAAGAAGAAGAAGAAGAAGAAGAAAAAAGAAAAGAAAGAAAAAAAATGAAAAAGAAAAAGGAAAAAACCCTACAAAGTATAGCCATAGAGGGAACTTTTAATATCATAAAAAAGCATTTATCTAAAACTAAAAACAAGCATCATAAGCAATACAGATACATTAGAACCTTCTGCAGTAAATATAGGCATGAAGTAAGGATGCCCACTATCCTCAGCATTGTTTGATTCACTTCTGGAAATACTACCAACAGCAATATGACAAGAGGGAAAAATTAAAGACATAAAGATAGGTAATGAGGAGATAAACCTATTCATATTTGCTGATGATATGATGGCACACTTGCAAAATACTAGGGAATCAGCAAAGATACTAATTGAGACAATAACTTCAGCAAAGTTGTAGGCTGTAAAATAACCCTCAAAAATCAACAGCGTTTCTGTATCAAAATAACAAAAACCTAGAAGCAATACTAGAAAGGACAACGCCATTCCAAATGATTACAAAATATGTAAAATAGCTGAGGATTAACCTACCAAAATACACAAAAGAGTTATATAAATTCAATTCCAAAATGATCCTGTAAGAAATAAAGAACAGTTTTAAAAACTGGAGGAATATTCAAATGCTCATAGTTAGCCCATGCCAATATAACAAAAATTACAACACTAATGAAGTTAATTTGCACTTTTAATGCTATGCCAATCAAATTAACAAGGGGATTCTTTCTAGAACCTGATAATAATAATGCACTTGGAAAAATAAGAGATCTATCTAGACTATCAAGAGGAGTGAACTAGGGATGAAAAGGGAACAGTGTTTCTAGACGTCAAACTCTATGACAAAGCAGCACAAAACTATCTTATATTGGTTAAAAATAGAGAGATAATAATGAAATACTGCCATCTTGTAAGAAATTATTTATGTGATAAATACAGCTGATGCAGAGTAAAGTAAGCAGAGCCAAGAAAATAATATACACAGAAAATAAAACAGTGTAAATAGAAAGAACGGCTACATGGAAAAAAATTTTTTTTCAAGACTTGAATAAAGATATATAAGAAGATACCCCCAATTTATACCTTTGTGGAGGTGGGAGTTCACAGGTATTACACTTTGCACATGATTTTTTTTTAACTTTTTCAATGTATTGATCAGTTGTATTCTCATTTTTTTCCTCTAAAATTTATTATTTGTCATATGGGATGGCTCTCTGGGAGGGGCAAGTAGAGGGATACTTGGGATAACTATGGAGGTGTAAGAAACAGAAAAAAAGTCAATAAAAAACAAAGACAAGGGAGAATAACAAACAAAAGAACTCAATAACCCAGAGTTTTAAAAAATGAAAAATATTAATTACCAAGGAGGAAAAAACAGAAAAAATAACCTCCTTATTTGGTAAAAAAAAAAAAAAAAACTTTTGGAGAAACTAGAGAGAAACCTGAAAGAAATTAGAATGACTTAAAACACCTCATAATATATTCTACAATATATTCTAAATGGATGTGTTACCTTAATATTAAGAATACTATCAAAAAATTAGAAGAGAAGCAGATCATATACCTCCCACAGCTATGGGTAGGAGACAAGTTCTTAACCAAACAGGAGATAGAGGCAATTAAAAAGGAAAAAATAGATAACTTCGATTACATGAAACTGAAAAGTTTCTACACAAGTAAAATTAATGCATCTAGGATGAAGAGTGAAACAGTTAAATGAAAAAAAAAATCATTGTATTTTATTTCTCTGAAAGGGGCATGGTTTCCAAGATAGACAATTCTCTCTCTCATCTCTCTCTCTCTCTTCTCCTCTCTCTCTTCTCTCTCTCTCCATATATACATATATATATACACATACATGCATATATGCACACAAATATATGTGTCTATACACATGTGTGTTTGCGTATGTATATAAATATATAGTTATAATTATATATTAAAACATTATACATTTTCAGACTTTTTCAGTATATTGATCAGTCGTACAGATTTTTTTCTCTTCTTTTTTTGCTTTTTTTTGTCTTTAAAAAACACTATTTTTATATGAAATGGCTTCCTGGTAGAGGAAGGGGAAAGAATATTGGTGATAACTGTGCTGATGTGAAAAACAGAGGACATTAGTAAAAATTTATTTTTAAAAAAATACCTAACTGAAGAACAATAATCATGATAATGATAGTAATTAATATTTATTATCATTTTTGTTGCTGGCTTTTATATCACTGTTTAAGGTTTTCAAAGAGATTTGCATACATTATACCCTTTGTTACTGAAAACAGCTTTGTGAGGTGTTGTATTATACAGATGATAAAGCTGAGTCTGTGGCTTTTCCAAAACCTTACCCTATGAAGCAGCTAGATGGCACAGTGGTGAGAGTGTTGGACTTGGAATCTGGAAGACCTGAACTCAAATATTGCTTCAGACACTTAACTAGTTGTGTGACCCTGACCAAGTCATTTGACCATCATTCTTCCTCAGTTTCCTCACCCATAAAGTGAAGATAATAATAGAACCTACCTCCCAGGGTAGTTGTGAGAATAAAGCAAGAAAGTATTTGTAAAGCATTTTCAAACCTTAAAGTACTATAAATGCTAGCTATTGAGATTTGAACCCCAATATTTGCTCATTCCCAACCCCATTCTCTTCCCACTTATCCAGATTATCCCACATGAACAAATTGTCTTTGCTGTTCCCTTCTCCTGTATCATTTCCATTAGAAGTCCTGTCCCTGCTCCCTGAGCGGTGCCACCTCTATTGCCAGAGCCCCCTTCCCTACCACTACCCAGGGCCAAAGGTGGGTACTGCTTTAACATCTCACAGCATGATTACCACAAAGTCATTGCTATTCTCAAGGAAGCTACCCTCCCCATCCGTGATGTAGTCTTCTTCCCTTATGCTGGACTCAAAACTATAAGAAAAGGAGTCCCTGCTTCTTCTCCTGTCCTTGCTAGTGGGACCAGAGGAGAGCTACTCCTAACATCCAAAGCTGAAATTTAGAAAACTGCTGCCGAAAGAAGTAACCTTAAAATGGGGATCATGGTCTATAATATAGTTAATATCATATGCCTATAATTAGGCATTACATTGTGGTTTAAATTGGCTTGTGTGCACTGAACTGAAAATATTCATGCATGTCTGTCACATCCTTTCTCTGGAGAAGTACATTGTAAGTTCCCCAAAAAAATGACTTATAAGTGAACTTTGGAACGCAGCACATTCTTAGCTGGGAATTGCCTGAATTTATCATGGCACACTTCCCTTGAACACATATTATTCTATTTTGTGTGCTCTCCCCATCTCCTCCCCCTTTCTTCTCACCTCAGAAGACAGTAAGCAGGCTGAGAACAGAAGATGTTGCATCTGGTCTATGCATCCAGCACTCAGTAACATTAAGTACTCAATAAATAATTGTGTACTGACTGTGTCTTAGCATTAGTCTGTAGTAACTCTCTCTGAACTGTGACATAGTTTGATTCTTTGAAATCCTTTGATCTGTGCTCACTCTAGGCCTTTAGCTTGCATGTGAATGTTGCAAAGTTATAAGAATCAAGCATGGATTGAAATAAGAGAAATGATAAGACACTCTCATCCTATCCCTTTACAGAGATTGGCGCTCCACAAATACTTTACATTGAATGTACTTTCAGACTTTTTTGATGCATTGATCAGTTATGCTATTTTTTTCTCTTCTTCTTCTTTTTTTTGTTTTTGGAAAAATACTATTTGCTAAGTGGGATGGCTCCCTTGGAGGGAAAGGGGGAGGAATTCTAGGGAAAACTGTGATAATGTTAAAAAAAAAAAAAACACATCAATAAAAATGTCTTTTAAAAAGCACAGATAAGAAAATTAGAGCTTGCAAATGAAATTTTGTGTTAGTCAAATTAAAAAATTATTCCTTTTTTTAAAATTATTGATAACCACCTTATCAACTCCCTTGTTTGTTGGATTTATGTATTTATAGATTGTAAGCTACTTAAACAGAAGATGCAAAACAATGAAAGAAAGCAAAAATGTTAATAATCACTGCTCACTGAAGATTCTTTTTAATTAAATGCCAAAGACTTACCTGTGGGTAGAGAATAGGCTTCACTAAAGACCCAACATAACCATTGCATACACTTAGGAACTTTGATAATTCATGACTTCTTTAATCTTCCTTACCCCACACAGTCATCCAGCTGCCAAATCTTGCTGTTTTTTATTTCCACATCTCTCACATCAGATTCTTTCTCTCTAGTTCCCCATCACCTCCTGCCTGGACTGTTACATTGACCTTCTAATTTATCTCCCTTTCTCAGGTCTCTCCCAGCTCCAATCCGTCTTCCAGAGAGCTGTCATAGGGATTTCCTAAAGCAGAGGTCTGACCACAGCATTCCTTGACTCAACAAACCACATTGCCTCAGGGTATCTATTTATCTCTCTATCTCTTTAGCTACAGATAGATAGACATCTGAATATCTATAGTTATATGTCTCTATCTAGATAGATAGATGAATTATGTAGGTAAGCGTGTATAGATAGATATAGGCATATAACTATAGATATTTCTATACC
>CM053586.1:266897072-266907128 GCA_028646515.1 Pseudochirops corinnae
AGGAAAAGAACAGGAAGGCAAAAGGGAAAGGGTCAACCTTACTCTCATTGAATTTGGCTTAGGGAAGGAATGACAAACTCTAAAATGGGTATCTTGCCACACAGGACAGTAGGGTGGTTGGGATGAGAGGGGTGATGATGGAGGGGAGGGCAGGGGCAGGGGGAGGGTTGCTGGAAGCACACATTTCTGTAAAGGGACAGGAACAGGGTAGAGAATAGAACAAGGGGAGGGTGGGATAGGAAGGAGGGACATATAATCAGTCTCACACAATATGTCCATTGTGGAGATGTTCTGCATAACTACACACGTACAGCCTGTATTGAATTGCTTGTCTTTCCAGTGGTGGTAGGTGATGAGGGAGGAAGGGAAAGAATGTAGAATTCAAAGTTCTATAATCAAATGTTAAAAATATATACAATTATTATTATTATGTATACATTATTATTATATGTTATTATTATTATTATTACTATGTGCAACTGGGAATTAAGATATACAGGCACTGTGGTAGGGAGATCCATCCTGCCCTACTGGAAAGTTAGAGGGGTAATGGGGGAGGACATAGGAGACAGCAGATTGTGGGAGGGGTTATACAGTGGGATGTCTGTTTTGGGGTAGTGGGTAGGGGAAAGATGGGGAGAAAATCATAACTCAAAATCTCATGGAAATGAATGATGTAAACAATAAAAAATAAAAATAAAATAAAAATTTAAAAGAAGAACTTTCTTGTCCCTCTAGTCCCTGAGTTTTTTCAAAATATTGAGATTCCACGCCTACTGCGTTGAGAAAAGTTTGAGGAAAGTGCCCTAAGAGATAAGAACTATCCCCTGCTCCCTCTCTGCCTCTGTAGACTCTCTAGCTAAATGCCAGAGCTTGAGGCAGACACTCTTACCCTACCTCAAGCCAAAGCCCCCAATCTATGACCCTAAAAACCAAGGTGACCCTCTTCCCCTTACCTAGAGTCAAGCCCTGACCCAACATAGGCAAGTCATCAAGTTTTCCATTTATAAAGTAGTAATTAAAGCTTGTATAGCTAACTTCCATGCCTGAGACTATTCAAAGGAGTCAAAATATCTCAAAAGGTGCTTTCCAAGGCATGCTCTTCACAGTCTAACCTCAGAGGAGCTCATTTTAAAATCATGCACAGATTTATTATACCATCAAATTAGTATTTCCTGCTTCAAAGAGGAAATAGAATACCTAAGAGACCCTACTGGAGAGAACCAAGAACAGAGATACCAAAAAAGTCACTTGTCAGACCAACTCAGGGAATTTAGACCTCCAGCTCCTTTATTCTCAAGGAAACTTGTGTATCACTTAAGGAAATGAAAAGTCTGTAAGAACATTCTTGGGAATTCATTACTATAATATGCACTAATAATTTCAAAAAGCTATTTCCATTAGAAATGGGACTGAGGTCTAGTCACCAGTGTGTACCTGGCCATCCAATCCAACCCTAATCAAGGCCTAGTGTGTCTTTTCTTCTCTGGCCCTCTGATTTCTTGGGCAAAGACAGAGGCTGCCAATGATTCCAGGGTTGGTGCTTTTACCCAGTAGGGTGGGGAGCAGGGCACTGTTTAGAGAGAAGGAAAATAATGTCTGTAACCACACTTTGGCTAAGGCAAAAGTGAACTAGGTTTATTGAAGGCAGCCCAAAGCTATGGCCGCCAACTAGTCAGTATGTGTTTTCTTTAAAAGTCAGCTTTATACATACCCCATTTCTTGGCATTATACAAAAAGAGCCTATTGTTTTTAAATGACCCTAATAGATCATACCCTAGCTGTCATAGAGGGCAGGGACAGCATCCTTTAAAGTTCCTTTAAAAAAACAGCCTATCCCTGGACATAAAGTGGCACCTGGAAAGTGTTTTTGTGCATGGTAGTGTGTACAGTGTTAATACTTCTGTTCTACTCCCTTCATACCTCTTGGCTAAAACTCTTGAACCAATCTAAATCATACTCCCAATAGAATGTAAGATTCTTGAGGTCAAGAACCGTTTTTCATTTTGTCTGTGTACCTCTGGGGTCCTACAAAGTACCCTGTGTGTGGTAGAAAGTCAGTAAATGTTTGTGGGAGTGGATTGGGTTGGATTAGATTGGATTGGACTGGACTGGACTGGATCAAATCAAATTACATTTTACTGGAGTTTGTGCCTCATGGGTGTGTGTGGACAATGATATATTCTCCTCCACTCCATGACTCTTGATTCAACAAATACGAATATGAAAATTAAAAGTATTAAATTTTGTCTAATGGGTATCTCATAAAGTAACTTTAAAAAAAGACTAAGTCTACCTATCTTACCCAGGCTTGAAGTACAGTGGCTACTAATAGGCCTAGCCCCATTTTAATAAGTATGGGAGCTTTGAGACATCCCTTTTCTGACCTAAGCCGGTTTACCCCTATCATTCCCATGAGTTTACGATTTTTTTTTAGTTGTTTTTCAGTCATGTCTAATTCTTTGTGACCATGTTTGGGGTTTTCTTGGCAGAGATGCTAGAGTAGTTAGCCATTTCCTTCTCCAGCTCATTTCATAGATGATGAAACTGAGGCAAACAGCATTAAGTGATTTGCCCAGGGTCATACAGCTAGCAAGTATCTGAGGCTGTATTTGAACTCTTGGAGATGAGTGTTCCTGACTGCAGGCTCCAGCACTCTATCCACTGCACCACTTAACTGCCCTGGAGTTTACAATATTACTGATGAACTTACTGTGGACACCAGATCAGCTTATCACACTGCAGCTCAGAACTCCTGAACCCAAGAGATCCACCAATTTCAGTCTTCCCCAAAGCTGGGATTATGGGCTTGCATCACATTGCCTGGTTACAGTAACTTTTAGAAACTTGACCCCACAATCTACGATCTGTCTTCAAACTGTCACCTTATGTTACCATACAAGTGGATGGTGTTAAGAGTTGGCAAAATAGCCATATTTGAATAGCAAGAGTAATCCAAAAAAGATCTTTCTTACTGAGAAAATGAAGAACAAAGGAATAGGTCTAAAGCATGAGATTTCACCTCTGAACACCTAGAGAAAGGTATACTTGGAAAGATGAAGGGCAATGAAGGGGATATGGGAAGGTCCCATAATGCATGTAAGAGAAGGTTCCCCAACGCTAGATGGCACAATGGAGGGAGTGCCAAAACTAATGTCAGGAAGACCTGAGTTCAATTCTGGTCTCAGAAACTGACCAGCTATGCGACCCTGGGTAAGTCACTTGCTCACCATCTGCCTCAGTTTTCTCATTTATAAAATGGAGACAATAATAGCACCTACCTCTTAGGGTTGTTATGAGGATAAAATGATATAATATTTGTATGTTATATAATTACATAATAAAGTACTCTCAGAGTTGTTGTGAGGACTAAATGATATGATATTTACAAAGCACTTCATAAACCCTTAAAGTGATATATAAATGCTAACTTTTATTATCATACATTCTCACCATGACCGGTTTTCATTTAACAAAGTTCCATAGAATGTCCTCTATTGATGTTTTTTCTTGACCAAAATACACCTACAGTTGCCTTTATCAATTTAGTCATTGTCTTAGGAAACCCTGGGATGTTGACATTGAAGTTCATGCCGTTGTATTAAATAATGATGAAAAATCCCCTTTCACCAAGCTGGTACAACCAGGTAAAATGGAGGGAGGATCACTTTTCCCTTTATCTTGCACTATAAAACAGTTCTTTGGAGCTAGTAGTAAGTGAACACAATAATCCTGAGGCTTCCACCTCTCCTAGTTGTGTGTGTGTATATATGTGTTTTCAGCTGGTCTAAAGTCTCTAGGCAGCGGCAAAGTAAGTGTTACATCCTAGGAATGGGGTGTAGAGAGCTTGCCGCTGAATTTATAACCGCCCTTGTGCCAAATGTCCTACCAGCAGCTCTGCACTGTAATATTACAAACCAACCTAATTAAAGAAGAATGTAATGCCCTTTGGAAACAACCACTGTCCATAATTCATTGACTCTAAAAGCTGGAAGTAACACGGCAACAACCCACAGAAAGGGAGGAAGAAAGAGAGAAGAATACAGAAGGGATCAAATGCACTATCCGATTACTTGAAAGCTGAGCAATACTGGTGCATTTGCTTCCTTCTTCAAGAGCTAATGGTGCCTGCCATTTATACTCTATACTGCCTACACAATCAGCTATGACACTGCACAGAGAGGCAAATTTCATCCCAACACATTCTCTTCCTTAACATTCAATACCCAAAATCAGTGTTTAAGTTATGGGAAACCAGACCATCAAAGGTTGGGTCCTTCATTCCTCTAGTTCTACCTTGGAGAGGGATATGAGTGTCAGGTGCTGGGATTTTGTCAGAGATTCTCATACTGTGGTCTGAGAACCATTGGTGGTCTACAAGAGTCTTCTGGGTGATCCATAGTCTGGTCTTTCATACTATTAATGCTTATGAAAGGCTCATATCCATTCTCTTGTTTCTGGCACAGATTGATAATGGATATTTAACAAAAACCAGATGAGCCTCATTGGGGGCAGCTCCAAAGCAGCACTCTTCATTCTGTTCATTCTAGGGAGGGCGTTTTTTGGTAGTGGTAAGTGGGAACAGGTGGGGTAGGTGATCCATGTTGACTTTGCTCTACTGAAGTGGTCTGGACCACATCAGCAAGGCTGTACTGTCTGTACCACATCTGGGGAATTGTACTCAGATCTTGGCACTACATTTCAAGAAGGACATTGACAAACTAGAGCTTATCCTTAGAGGGACAGCTTGAACTTAAAACCATGTCATATGAGAAATAGCCAAAAATATTAGAGACACAGAAACTGAATGAAAGTGGATTTCATAAGGGAATGACCTGTCTTCAAATATTTGAAAACCTTCTACATGGAAGAGCCATTGGACTTGTTTTGTGTGTTGCCAGAGGGGAAGACCAATAAATGGAAATTACAGGAAAGTTGTTTGATACAATATGAGCGAGAACTTCCTAGCAATTAGAGCTGCCTGAAAATGTAATGATCTAGCTGGTGAAGTAGTAAGTTCTCCAATTATCAAAGGTATTTAAGCAGAACCTAGATGACAATTTGTAGTGTAAGTTATAGAGGTGCTTTATGCTGTGAGTGAAAATTGAACTAAATGACTTCTAAGACTCCTTTCAACTTTATAGTGCTATGAAAAACTTAAAAACCTCTAATCCATATAAATCTCTAATACAACTTCATGGCCAAATAGATAAATTAGGTAATGTGTTTCTGTTGTTCAAGGTTGTTTCAGTTGTGTCCAACTTTTGTGACCCTATTTGGAGTTTTCTTGGCAAAGATACTGGCATGGTTTGCCATTTTCTTCTCTCTCATTTTATGGATTGGAACTAAAGCAAACACAGTTAGGTGACTTGTCCAGTGTTGCACAGCCAGCTAAGTATCTGAAACCAGATTTGAACTCAGGAAGAGTCTTCCTGACTCCAAGCCCAGCACTCTATCCACTACACCATCTAGCTATCCCCATAATATGTTTGTACAGTGATAATGAAATACAAGAAGAGGTAGCTTGGTATAAAGAATAAAGAACCAACCTTGAAGTCAGAAAGATTTGGGTTTGATTTCTTCTTCTAACACTGGCTACATAGCCTGGGTGAGGTATTTAGCTTCTCCATACCCAGAAAACTCTCCAAAAGTAATTTTCAAAGAACTTGCTGACCTCTATTATCAGAGGAAACTTCCTCACTAGCAGTTCCCTACACTATTGAAATTACAGATTCAAACCCAAAATGAAATATGACAGCATGAGCTTCTAGGATATTATGTCTCACAGTCTAATTGAAGAGATATGGACAGATTCTACATCAAGAACATCCAATTCTCATTAGCCAAAATAGAGAGATGATCTGATTCTCACTCCTGCAATTCAAGCAACATTGGGTCCCCAAGTCACGTAATCAAATTGGGATTTCTTCATTTAAACTAGCAATCAATCAGTAAATAAACAATTTTCACATTTCTCCTGTGCACAGAAACTTGCCCTAACAAATCAGGCATATATATTGGGGATCTCCATATTTTTCCCAGCTAAAGGATCTTCAATTCAACTTGCCTTGAATTGGGTCACATCACGGGAGCCACCAAGTATGTTTGTTGTTCTCCTGTGCCATAAGATTCACTTTAGCTTCTCAAGGAATCATGGGACTATAGGTTTCCTGATCAATGCCACTGCCTCCAGGAAGAACTCTGTTCTATTCCATGATTTGTCCCCCAAGTGAATTTCTTTACCAACCTGAGTCTTAAAGTAAATATCTACTCAAGACCTGATTTGGCCTGAAAGTGTGCTGGTTCCAATTTCTTAGCAATTAACATTTTACAAAATGTTTTACATGTTAACATATGTAAATAAATATCATCTCATGTGAGTCTCACAACAACCCTGAGAGGTAGGTGCGATTATTTTCTTTCTTTCACTGATGAGGACATTGAGTCAAACAGAGGTTAAATGTCTTGCCCAGAGTCATACAGCTAGTATAAATGGCTACAATCGGACTGAATTTAGGCCTTTCTGACTCTATGCATTATGCCACCTCACTGAATTACCTATTTCATCTTCTATTCTCTTCACTACTTCACTACCCAAAGGAATCATCATTTCATAGTGTCTCCCTGCAGCTAGATGGCAAATAGATGGAACACTGAACTCAGAGTCAGGAAGACCTGAGTTCAAATCCAGTCTGAGACATTTACTGGCTGTGTGACCCTGGGCAAGTAAGTCAACCTATATTTGTCTTAGTTTCCTCAAATGCAAAATGGTCATAACGATAACACCTACATCTCAGGGTTGTTGTGAGGATCAAATGATATCTGGAAAATGCTTAATATGGTACCTGGCACATAGTAGATGGTATATAAATGCTATATCATTATTACTTGAGGGTAAAACATAGTATGTACCAGAGCACTGGCAATGCCCAGAAATGAAATGATTTTTTAAAAGACCTACCTAGTAACAAGAGCACATAATATATAAAAGGTCATTTAAAATGTTAGTGTAAAACATAATTTACACCTAAGCAATGTGTATTTATGATGCTCCTCTCTTTTCTCTGATGGTGAACGGGACTCTTTTTGTATACTTAATCAGACACATTTTAAATCACACAATGTAATAGACTTTGTGGCAATATTCAATGGCCTAAGTATATAAAATATGATGGAGTTAAGAAGTTGCAGCTGAACTAACAATATATCCTCCTGGAAGGGAGACATTGAATAAATCTTGGATGCTTTTCTGATAGCCAATTAAATTTCCTTAAGAGTTAGGCTGCATTTGCCTACATTCTTTAGCCATAATTCCTTGAACAAGCTTTCAAATCATAAATATGCTCCTAAAATGCCAAGGAATTAGCAAGTAAATGTGTCTTTTCACAAGAAATATCTGGTGAACTAGACCTTTCTCTAAAAGGAAGTAAAAGATTAAATAAAGAGCAGGACTATATGGAATCATTGTTTGCATTTTTCATCCATTTAGGTGAATTCAAAGCTTGGGAATCCTGGTGTTGGAATTGTTTTTCATCCTAGGTCAAATTTGGCCCCTTCTCCAACAAGCAATCCCATGTTCCTTTGTTGAAAAGTAAAATCCAGCTCCCCCTATAAAACCACCAAATATATCCTTTTGCCAAAGGTGTAATTCTATACCACTCTAAAAGGGAAATTAGTTTGCTACCAAAATGGTCTGGCAGAAGGAACTGGGGATTTTGTTGTCATACACCCTGGTTGTTTATGCTTAAATGGGAGTCTTCTCCCACCTTTTTTTATTTTTGTTTGTTTTTTAGCAAACCACTCTCTACTAAAGTTCCAATAGAGTACGATCCATATGCAGAGTCAAGAATGTCAATGACTAAGAAAGAGAAGGAGACGGGTAACAGGTGATTCAAATAAACTCAACCCAAAACACATTTTACACAGTTAAACATACATGAAACCAAAATAACTAGTTAAATCAATTCAGTCAAAAATAAAAGCATTTCAGAAAAATAATCAATTAAAACATTGTCCAGTATTATTTAGGCAGATTTTTCTCTGAAAAAGTTTTGTTGGGGGTAAGGGGGATAGAGCGCAAACCTAATAAGAGCAACACCATAAAATGATCATCAAAAAAGAGATGATACTATCTTCAGCTTTGTTGAGAGAATGTCTTGCGGTGCTTAGAGAAGTGAGGGATAGTCCCAGTGTAGCTGTCCCTGGTCCAACCACATTTGGAGAATTGCATTCAGTTCTGGGTTTCAAAGTTTAAGAAGGCCATTGATAAACTGAAAGGTGTCCAAAGGAGGACAACTGGGGTGATGAAGGGCCTTGCATGGAGTTACTGAAGGAATTGCTCTAAGTTCAATGTGTAGAAGACAAGAGTTAGCACAGACACTATAATTACCTTCAAGTATCTGAAGGGTTACCTTGTGTGAGGAAGGATAATATTGTTGGGCATCAAAGGGAACAACTAGGAGTAGATGAGTAGAAGTTGCAAAGAGATCACATCTAAATATGTGACATCTTGATGTCAGTGGGGGGGAAATTATTTTTTTTAATTTAATATTTTATTTTTTCCCAATTACATGTAAAAACAATTTTAACTTTTTTCAGATTTTGAGTTCTAAATTTTGTGCCTCCTTTCCTCCTCTCTCCCTCTCACTAAGAAGGGAAGCAATTTGACATAGGTTATACATGTGTAGTCATGCAAAACTTATTTCCATGTAAGTCATGCAGTGAAAGAAAACACAAACAAAAAAAGAAAGTAAAGAAAAAAGTATCTCTGATCTACCTTCAGGTTCCACTAGTTCTTTCTCTGGAGATAAACAACTTTCATCATAAATCCTTCAGAATTGTCTTGGATTATTGTATTGCTGAGAATAGCTAAGTTATTCAGAGTAGATCATCATACAATATTGCTGTTACTGTGTACAATATTCTCTTGGCTCTGCCCATTTCACTTTGCAACAGTTCATGTAAATCTTTCCTAGTTTTTCTAAGAGCATCTTGCTTGTCATTTCTTATAGCAAAACAGTATTCCATCACAATCACATACAATAATTTCTTCAGTCATTCCCCAATTGATGGACATCATGGGGGAGGGAATTCTTAACAATTAAATGTATCCAAAATTTACCTCAAGAGGTAGTAAGTTTTCCCTCATTGGAGATCTTCAGGCAGATTCTGAATGATACCTTGTACATCATAGTAGGGATTATTTCTGAGATATAGGTTAGACAAGATAGCTGCTGGGATCCCTTCCAACTCTCAAATTCTGTGATTCCATGAAATGTAGACCCAGCTAACTCAGCCTAGGGACTATAGCATTATGGGAAAAGCACTCAACTGAGAATCAAAAGATACTAGTTTCAAGTTCTGATTTCAGTACTTTCAGAGTATATGATTATAGGCTAGTCAGTTCATCTCTCTGAGGTTCAGTTTCCTCAACTGCAAAATAGAAACTAGAGTTCTTGAACAATCTCATAGAATCATTGTGAGGAAAGCCCTTTGCAAAACCTAAAGCCCTATATAAATGGGAATAATTATCTCCCTATAAAATTTTGGAAGTAATTGGATTGAACAGACACAAAAAATTGGATAATTCATACTAATTTCTTTTTTGAAGTTCAAAAAATTCAAATAACATTTTCTTTACACAAAAGGTAAATCATGACTCTGCTTGGATTTTATAAACTCAGATCTCCTAGTTCAAAATTCTCAGTCTTTTCACCTATGAGAACAGAACCCCTTTTTTAAGACCAAAAGACTTCATAGATGTTCTGTATGATAGCAGTGATGCTATTAATATCTGTTTATTAATA
The DNA here is from genome assembly GCA_028646515.1 of Pseudochirops corinnae. Lineage (NCBI taxonomy): Eukaryota > Metazoa > Chordata > Mammalia > Diprotodontia > Pseudocheiridae > Pseudochirops > Pseudochirops corinnae. The sequence goes on from CM053586.1 coordinate 266,906,879, forward strand.
AAATATAAGATGACAAAAAATCAATCACAATTTAGGTGGACTAGTATTTTATTCATCACAATAACCTCTACATACAGTTGAAAAACAATAATATATATATGGACACAACATTTCAATAGATCTGTGAACTTATAGGTGTGGAGATTTGTTGGGGGCGGGATTGGGATGTTGGGGGCGGGATTGGGACGTAGTTTAAGTAGCTTAGCGCGTTTGCTTGTTAGTGCTGGCCATATAAGGTAATAGCTGTAAT
>CM053586.1:266907228-266930333 GCA_028646515.1 Pseudochirops corinnae
GTTGAGATGTAGCCGCCGCTGAATAAACCACTCCTAGAAACCTCGGGCGTTCTGTCTGGTTATTCCTCGATAGAGGCCGGTGACGACCGAAGACCCAAGAGGGGTAAGTGAGAGGGCGGGGGTCGAGCAGGTCGAGAGGACCGCCGACAGAGATTCTTTCCAATCAGGTAGATGGTAACTCATCCATGCCTATTCAGTCTGTGCAACTCTAGTTCACATCCTTCTGTAAATTTGCTTTTGGAGAATGCATCCAACATGCTAGAAGGCTTTCTCAAGATCTCTTGATGCTACACAAATAACAATGGAACATATGCTCTGTCCAACAGTTCTCCTCTCACTGTGTGTGAAATATATAATTTATTCAGTCTAAGGAAGATCTGTTTTCTTATTTATGAATTTATATGCCTTGTATATGATGAACTCCACAATCTCATGGGGTCCATGGATCATGGGTCTGGAACCACTGATATAGATCAATCTTTTATTTAATAGACTTTTAAAAATAAAGCTTGAAAAGATTAAATTACTTACCCAAGGCTACATAAATGGTTAGTATAATAAATGGAATTAAAATCTAGATCACCTACATGTATTTTGATGCTCTTTTTTTTTAGACTCAAGGGCAGAGACGTAATGACATACCAACCTGGGCAAATTAGTATAGCGTCTCTTGTAAGCCTAAGTACCACAAGGCCATGGAATTAATGGAGAATTTATAGCAGTAAAGAGACCTTGAACACATAAATTTGCCACCTTTACATCAACCCCTCAGATCATTGTTTCAGATGGAATTGCTGAGGATTAGAGCAAAATTGGAGCCTTCAAATAAGTGAATGTTACACAATTCAATTTCACATTAGTAATTGGGTATCTTCTATGAGCCAATACTGTGTTAGGTAGTAGGGCTACAAAGGCAAAAACAAAAGATTCCCTGCCCTCTAGGATTTTACAATCTACTTCAGATAAACAATGGAAACCCAAATAAGTTGATATAAAATACATACACAAAAAAAAAAATCTGTAATGAGGGAGGAGAGATTACTCACAACTGCATGGGGGAAGAAAAAAAAGGAAGGATGATGGAAGGAAGGAGGTCAATGAAGCATTTTTAAATGCTTAAATTTTAATACTTTAGACATATATTACATATTTGCTATATTCATAATGTAATATTCATAATATTTTTAAAAATAAATACATCTACATAAATAAAATAATGACACAGATTTGAAAAGGCAATGAATGGCTGTATTGTTTTACTTATGGGTCTCCTAGAGGAGATGAATTTGCTCTTATTTCCTTCATTGTACTATTGATAAAATATCAAGTGAGAAATAGTATGGATCAGTGAAGAGTCAGACTTTAACTCAGGAAAACCTAGGTTCAAGTCATACCTTTGACACTGACTACCAATGTAACTATAGAAAATCATTTAATCTTTTAGTACTCCCAAGCAACTCTATAGGATGACAAATTTAATCTGAGTTGGGAATGTACATAAGTGGAGCAAGTTTCAATACCAGGAGTTTACTAAACTAATGAAATGTTGATGGAAGGAAGAAATGAAAAGACAAAAAAGGAGGAAGAAAGATAAAAAATGAGGAAGAGAAAGAAAAGGAGGAAAAAGAAGAGGGGGAGAATGAGGAGTAGAAAGAAGGGAAGGAGATGAAAAAAGAAGAAGAAGAAGAAAAAGATGATGATGATGATGATGATGATGATGATGATGATGATGATGATGAAAGAGAAGGAGAGGAAGATGAGGAGGAAGAAGAGGATTCTAGGTTTCCTTGTATTTATTAACAAAGCTGGTTTATATTAGCTAATGTTGCTTATAGTGTTTCTGTGATGGAGAAAAGAGGCAAGATTTTTGTAAATGGAGAGAACAGGGAGATAAATAGCTTGACTATGGATACATTATCTAGTCACAAAATGGATCCAATGTCCTAATGCCAGGAACAATTCTCTTATTCTGTTTCCCCTTTTAGAGCTGACACATCTTACTATGACACCCACACTTCCTCTTGCCATGAAACTGCTGTGTGGTATACTTATTTTTTACATGAATGAGTATTAACATTTCATATGACTTTTAGGACACTGTGATACTCCCATGGGACAAATTGATGACACCCACGCTAGACTAATTCAAAGCCAAACTGAGGAAATCTGTGCTCTAATTACCACTGACTGCCTTTGAGTATTCTTTCATGCCTCCTTTCACCCTTGTCCTTCCTCTCTTCTTACTTTACCATAGGACAGGGACTGTCTTTTGTCTCTTTGCTTCCCGGCAAAATGCCTGGCACAGAGTCGGTGCTTAATAAATCTTTATTGACTGATTGACCAGAAGACTGACTAATTTTGATAGTCAGGACAGTAATATTAAACATACCTTTATATAACTGAAGGAGTAGAACAAGACACCAGAACACTACCATGAGATACGAGGAGTCCCTGGCTGATGGGGAGCTGGTCTGGGAGAAGCTCGTCTGTTGTATGGCTATTGAAGCAACGAAGCATACCATCTGTTAATTTTCAGTTTTTACCAGTTATTGCTGAAGGATCAAAAATGCTGTTTAAATGTAAACACACGTTTTTAAATTGTACAATCTTTAAAAATCACAATTTTACATGTGTGCACTCTATGTGTCAGTATCCTCATTCAAAGGTACAGTTGCCCTACCCTAATTGCAACTCTACATTTGAGTCTCTGCAATTCTCGAAAAGATTCTATACATTCATATGATCCATGTTTCTGCTTCTGCACAGACACATGTAGATACAGTAATTTTGAAAGGCAGTGTGGGACTCTGGACTTTGGAGTTTGGAGATCTGGACTTTAGTTTTGACTCTTACAGTTACTATCTTTGTCATCTGCATAAATCAATTCTGCTTTTTGAGTTTTAATGTCCTCATCTGTAAAATGGGGGCAACAATATTTGCAATATCCACCTCACAGGGCTGTTGCGAGCAAAGCTTTGTAAACCTGAAAGTGTTATATAAATATAAGCAATTAAAATCTTCTCCATTTCCTCCAGCTGTTTTTTTGCTCCCACTCTCCCTTGGGCCCCATTGTCCTGTGCTCACATCCACCATCATCAAGTTGTCAGCTTTATCATGGTCTTTTTAATTTGCTTTCGCTCCCCTTTCAGGCACAAGGCTGCAGGTCTACCCAAGATCTCAATAGGAAAAACAGAACAGATATCCCTATAGGACACTGTCATCACCTCATAAGGTCTGCAGTCTGGAGTATTAAGGATTTCCGATTTCTCAGTTCCTTCTCAGTCTGAGTGGATTACAAATAAATCACTTAAAATCAAAAGGCCAGGAGGGGGCCAAGCCATGACCTTGCCAGAGAAATAGGACCAAAGGTTGTGAATGAATTTTCAGAGCTGCATTTAAACCTCAGGGCCATAAGACTGCCCTGTGAATCAAAGCCACAGAGTATTCATGGTGAGTGAGTGTCCCAGACTTTGGGCAAATGCAAAAGGTAGAGTGTTTGGAATACTCCCTGAGGGCACAGGATACATAATCAATTTTGTCCACTTTATTTCCTCTAAACCTTTCTATCACTTTATTATTATTTTATCCTCTATATTAATTATTAATTTATCCCCTATATAATTTATCCCCTATATAAAGATCTGAAATATAGTTCCCTCCTTGATCCTCTAATTTGTTTATGGAATCTCAAGTCTCAAGAATGCATGTTAGCCTTCCACTGAATTGAAAAGCTATTCAGATCTTGGTAATCAAATAACAAACATTTACTGAGAGCCCACTATGTGCCAGGCACTGTGTTAAGTGCTGGGGATATGAAGAAAGGCAAAAAAAAAAAAATGATCGTTGCTCTGCTGGAGGTCACAGTCTAATGAGGGAGATTACGTGGAAATAACCATGTACAAAGAGTTCTATATGGGGAAAATTAGAGATAATCACAGAGGGAAGGCACTAGAATTAAGGGGGATTGGGAAAGACTTCTAGTTGAAGGTGGAATTTTAGCAGGGATTTGAAGAAAACCAGGGAGGCCAAGAGGCAGAGAGAAGGAGGGAGAAAATTCAAGAGGACAGTCAGTGAAAATGCCCAGAGTGAGGAGATAGAGTATCTTGTTTGAGGAAAAGCAGTGAGGCCAGTGTCACTGGATCGAAGAGTATATCTGAGGGGAAGAAGGGAGAGAGATAGGTATAAAATGTAAGAAGCCTGGGAAGGTAGGGGTGGTTCTGAATGACTTTGAACAATAAACAGAGGAGTCTATATTTGATCCTGGAGGTGATCGAGAGGTACTAGAATTTATTGAATGGGGGTGGAGGTGGAGGGAGGCAGCATTATTAGTCCTGTACTTTCATAAGATAAATCTGACAGCTGAATGGAGGATGGACTGGAGTGGGGAGAGACTTGAGGCAGGCAAACCACAGGTAATTATAGTTCAGGTATAAGGTGATGAGGGTCCATTAGCAGGGTGGTGGCAGTGTCAGAGTCAAGGAGGAAGCAGATGTAAGAGATTCAGTGAAGGTAGAATTGAGTAAGATTTCTGATGAAGGGGTCAATGAAAAGCAATGATTCCTGGGCACTCATTACTCAAAACTGAACTTCAACTGGCTAGCTTTGGAGAAAAGTCCTGGATCTACCACTTTAAAAACTATGTGATCTGGAGAAAACCACTTAATCTTTCTGTGCCTCTAACAAAATGGAAATAATGATACTTGCACTACCACCCTCAGAGGTCTGCTATTAGAAAAAGTGTTTTGTAAATTTAAAAAAAACTTCATAATTTTAAATTTTATCATTATTATTCTGGAAGTTAGGAAAAGAATGGCACGAGTGTTTGGTTACCAACCCCTCTGAGTGACTGGCAATATGAAAAAGTAGTGGACACTCCACAGATAATTAAATAAACCAGATGAGAGGCACTAAGGAAAAAACACAATAACAGCATACAAAGATGCAACTAGACTGGGGCACATAGAGCTTTGTCCCAGGGCATAAAATTTAAAAGATACTGAATTTAAAAAGTTGCAGTCTTAGAACAACTAGAAACAACAGAACTTACCATCTAGTTAGCAAGAATAATTAAAAAGTGATCTCAGTGCTACACACACACACACACACACACACACACACACACACACACACACACACACTGCCCTGCCAAAATGACCTTCACTAGAGAGGCTCCATACTAGTGTCTCAAGGTCTTTGTCTCTAACTGTTCTCCTACCTGAAGACAACCCTCATGCTACATAACTCTAGCACCACTTATGGTGTTTGCCCAGGGTATAAAAATTTCTAGTTAAATATCAGCCTTAATAGATTGCATGGAGGAAGGCATAAAGGGAAGCAGAGTGCATACTGCAGAGGGTCCATCTTCAATACTAATTTTCATGAATAAATATATTCCCACTTCCCTATGACCATCATTACCACCACCACCACTGGCAATGGAAGCCATAACATAAATAAATGAGCCAGAGAGATATGGAATGTCATTCCTTACATCTCAGAGACTCTCGAGTCCTTTTCAGAGAGGGAGAGAGAGAGAGAGAGAGAGAGAGAGAGAGAGAGAGAGAGAGAGTTACTGTTCATTATGTTCTTCTGTGAACCATTTATTTAGGGAGTATCACCAAAGATCCAAAGGGTAGGGGGCTGCTCTCTTGGAATTGAAAAATAATATTGGTTAATTTACAACTAATAATTAAAAAGCCCTGTCACCAAGCCAACTGCTTCCAGCATGTGTTTAACATTACTCCCAAAAGGTCATTTCCAACTTCTCCAGGAAGGGAGTTGCAGAATATACAGGCTAAGTAAATGCAGGAATCTTAAGCTGGGGGGCTTGGGAGCAGACTTTTGCAGTCTTCGGGGATGCACAAACAATTCTGTCTCCACTGAGTGGAGACAATGCCCTGTATTCACAGCACTCTTAGGCACTCCCATATTGTGCTAGGGAGAGGGGAAAAAAAATAGACTTGAAATGAGGATAAATTGGTATTCACTAAGTGCCACTTCTGAATTTACTGCAGGCTGTGCCTTTGGAGGGAATTGCCAAGGTGCTCATAAAAGAAGAAATGATGAATATTCAGGATGTCTTTTGAATCCATTAGGCAATCTGGGATGAGGTCTCCATATGGAAGTCTCCAGTTCTTTCCCCAGGCTGGTAGGGAGAATGCCAAGATGGCCATCAGCAGGAAAGAACGGGTCCTGGGCTTGCCAATGAGAAGAACGTCTCACCTCAAAGGTCAAGTACCAGGAAATGAACTTGGTCCAGGACTTAGGGCAGAGGAAGTCTGATGTTATTTTTGGATTCTCAGATGGCCTGAGTGAGGGATGAGGGCTGTCCTTCCACACAACCAGGGATACCAATGGAAATGCAGTAGAAGCCCAAAACACAACTATTTATTACAGTGATTTAGATCCATTATATGTCTTATCCTATTAGCAACCTGAATGTAAGACACTTGGTCATCTGACAGAGACTAGCCCTTTTCTTAGTACTAAAGCTAAAACACAATTTCAATGGATCTAGAGGTAGAAGGAAATTCTTAGATCATTTAGTGCTAATACCTTATGTATGCATGTATGTAGCACTTTAAGGTGGAATGTGCTGGCAAATGTTTAACAACAAGCTCTCCAGGAGGAAAAGTCCATACAACATACATTTAAATTTAATCTACATCATTAACATGTTCTTCATACTTTCTTAAGTCTAGACCAGTGGTTCTCAACCTTCCTAATGCCTCAACCCTTTAATAGTCGTATGTGGGCATGTCTGCATGTGGGCAGACCCACCTGGAGACAGATAGAGGAGGTTCCCAAGACCATCGGAAATATGGGTTTTCCAGTGGTCTTAGGAGACCCCTGTGACCCCTGTGAAAGGGTTGTTCAACCCTCAAAGGGGTCGCGACCCACAGGTTGAGAACCACAGGTCTAGACACTCAGCAGAGCAATAAATGAAGCTCTAATTCGTAGTATTTGCTACAAATTTCTGAGGTATAAATGCTAACACAGAAAACTTAACATCGGGCTCTCCAACACAACCCTGCAAAGTTGTTAATAAATATTATCTCATTTGATCCTCACAACATCATGGGAGGTAGGCACTGTTCTTATTTCCATTTTACAGGTGGAAAAACTGAGGCAGGCAGCAGTTAAATTATTTGCTCAGGTTTACCCAGTTAGTGTCCTGAGTTAAGATTTGAACTCAAGTCTCCCTGACTCCAAGTCCAGTGTTCTATAGATGAGAAAACTGAAGTCCAGAGAGATGATATACTTGTCCAGGGTCACACAGTGATTAATTAACAGAGGCAGAATTTCAATGCAAGACTACAAAGCTAGTGTTCTTTCCCCTTCAACAGCTAGGAAATTTTGTACAGAGCCATATCTAGGAGCAGCCTAGTGGATGGAGTGCTGGGCCTGGAGTCAGGAAGACTCAGCTTCCTGAAGTCAAATCTGTCCTCAGACACTAGTTATGTGAGCCTGTTTGTCTCAGTTTTCTCATCTATAAAATGAACTGGAGGACAAAATGGCAAACCACTCCAGTATCTCTGCCAAGAAAACCCCAAATGGGATTACAAAGAGTCAGACACATCTAAAAAGATTGAACAACATATCTAGGAAATTTTGCTCCCAGGAGTAGGAGGAGAGGGTAGAAGTTGGATATAGTGAGCCACAGGTGGGAAAAGAAAATGATCCCTGGGACATCTCAAGGTTTCTGTGTTGCTTAAGAACTAAGGAGATTGGGGGAGGGGAAAAAGAGAGGGATGCTGAGGGAGGGCCATTGGTTGGGAATTGTACTGATGGAGAGAAAGTATCCTTCGGGACAAGGTCTGCCATCAACGAGGGTAGAATCATGTGAGGAAGAGCTCATTGAAGTAGTGGCTAACAGAGAGATAGAGGAAGCATGCCTAAAGACAGTATTATTGGCATCTTCTAAATTTCAGTGCTCTAGTACAAAACCCCAATCATCCTACTCTAGCTATGGTTCTAGTATATCCTCTCTCTTTCTAACTTTACTTAATTTCACATCTAGAGGGAAGAAACAGTGGTACTCTAATGTTTGAAGGAATCTTTAGAAATTGTTCAGTATATTACCTTATGTCTAAGTAGAATTAAGCATAAATCACTTAAGACAGATGGCTGTGTTCTTTTTGAAGATGTCTGAGGAAAGGAAATGAGAGAGAAGGGAGTACAGGTGGCAAAGGAACCCTGCCCCCCATAAGCCCAGGTTTCTCCCTCTTCCAAATGGTCATCAAGTCTTACTTCAGGCCTGGTTTGATGTTCTAATGTGCAAATTGAAGGGAATCTATGTATGTTTGTTACCCCTACTTCCCAGGTCTTCCCTTGCATACAAATCTACATAGCTTTCAGAATAGAAAACACTGGGGTAAAGGCGTTTTGGGTGGATAATGCTGGTCCACCACCCAAAAATGCCACCAACAAGAATCAATAATAGAACTGTATGGGTGCTGCCTTTGGCCACACTGTGACTTTTTCAAAAAAATTTTAGTACTCCTCCTCAGCATCCTCACCTCTTCTTGATCCTCCACTAAAAACCATTAAGTTAGAAGTAGAACTATTAGTTTTAAAGTACAAATAATGCTATCCACATGGAGTACAAATATTGGTGCTAAGTTAAAACAAATTCAACATGGAATCTGGGTATAGAAAGGCTTTTTTGAGAGTGTCAAACCATGCCAATGGAATAAAATAATTATTATAGCTCATTATAGTTGCGTAGTACTTTATGCTTTAAAAGTATTTTTTCCCTCTGGATCTTATTAAATCTTCACAATAAGATTATGAGGAGGTCCCCTTCAAGACAGTATGCTAGGTGCAGGCAAAAATTTAAGAGAAATTGATCAGGTGAACCTTAATAAAATTACAGGATGTAGATTCCATTTGGACACATCAAAAGTATAATCAGGCCTATTGGCACCTTACTGGGGTGTGTGATTGACTGGAACCCAGGAGATGGGTTTTTATTGGAAGGGCCATCCTTATCCATAGTATATAAAAGCAAGCTTTGCAACCAATTTGGCCCTTTTTCACTCTCTGACACTCTGAGGTTTTGAAAAGACAGACCAGCACTAGGTATAGCCAACCTGCATTCTGTAAGGGAGGGAAAGAGGAAACATGTGCAAATATGCAGTCCCCACCCCCACCCCACAGGAGCAATTGATAGTGACTTCTAAGAAGAATGGCCCAAGAGGAAACCTGAGCCTGTTGTGATTTCCTCTCCATCCAGGAGCAAGTAATAGGGACTTTATTAAGAATTTATTAATGCCTACTACGTGCCAAGTGAGAACACTGAGAAATTGGAACTGAGGAAATTGAGGAAATTGAGGGGATTAGGACAGCAAGTGGTTAATTGTGGGAACTGGGTGAACCACATGGACTCCATCTTGTGACTCAATTCTGGAGCTAGCTTAGTTTCTATTCAATTATAGGTCTAGACCAATTGTGAGAAAACTTTATTCAATAGTGGGAATTGGGAGAAAAATTTTATTGCGTTGGTTGAACCTACCCCTGTGTGGCTGGGAAATTACCTCTCCCTGCTGCTTAGAGACCCTTAACCAAGGATCTAGATTATCCTGAACAGAAACTCAATCAGATGCAAAGACTGATACAAAAAGTTTTCTCATAATTGTACATCTCAAGCAACCCATCTGTCTTATCTGAAAACTGGCCCAATACTGATTAATCAGTTATTGTTTCCGTGTTCCTTTGATTGTTTACAGACACTTGGGGGGAGTAGAACACCTCCTTTTCTGAATTCAGGGAATTGCACCTGTTTGCTCTCCCCCTCCCACCTTGGAAAGTCCATAATTTTTCCTTCAATTAGAAATCAGATTACCTAAGGTTGTATTTTTCCTTTTAATTAATAGGACTTATTTTATTAATTGTTTTTAATATATAAAACTCTGTCTCTCCCTGTATTCAAGATCCAGTCCCAAGCTGAGGAGGTCTGGTCCTGCTTTATTAGGCAATTGTCATGCATTGCTTAATAAATTGATATTCTCTGAAAGTCAAACCTTTGTTTTCTCAGTCATTTCATCTTTTACCCACCATATAAGTTCAGTGCTAATCATTTACAACAACAATCTCCCCCGATTCTCTTATTAACCCTGGAAAATAATTACCGATAGAAATAAAAGGATTACCTACCTGCAGAGTAATTTACTCAGCTAGGACAGGTCTAGTGGAAAGGAGGTTGCTTGTTCAGTATTCCCCAAAGTGCGTTTGCCCCTTCTAGTAGGAGTCTAAACCACAAGGGAGTACTATGAATCTCAGGTGGGGAAAAATTTTATATTGCTCTGTAAAAAAAAAAAGGCTAACTAGAATGTTAAAGGATTGCCCAATTGGTAAAACCCTGTTCAGTTTCCTTAGAGGGGAACAGAGGGGGGACTGGAGTGTTCTGAACATTTCTCTATCTGTTTATGAGCTCCTATGAGTACTTGGCATAGCCATATGCCTCCTGCTGCATTTTCTGTGCAGTGAAAAAGAAATCTATACCTTGAATATTTAAGGGAATTTTCCTGTAACAATTCCAGGTGGGGCAACAATCCAAAGTAGAGAAACAGACTCCTTTTTGAGTAAGGCCCCCAGGAATGGACCCAGGTCCATGTGAGCCCACATTCCTTACCAAGGTTGGAGATGGCCTGGACCATAAGTTAAACAAAGAATCATAAGACATGGTTCTTGACCTCAGGAAATTTATCCTATAATGGGAGAGATGAGGCATAAATACATGAAATATTTTATAGCCATACAGCAACATTCCAATGGATCTGTGAACTCATCAAAGGATTCCCTTTAATGTTATAGACTGCAACCCCTCTATTCCTAAACATCTTATACAACTCTTGTCTATGTCTTCCCATAAGTTCATTCCAAGGGGTCCACCTAGTGTGCTAAGTGCCATCCTCACTTGCTCTCAAGTGCACAAAGATACCAGTAAAGCATATGGGTTTTCCATTGGTTATGTCTTATTTTCACCATGTGACCAGCCTATCATTTCCACTCACACCTATCTTTGGTGACATCATTTAATCCAATTCTTCTTTATAATTCTTTGTTTCTAAAGTCTTCCCTTTTCATGCCCTGTTAGTGTGCTTCCCTAGTGCACTCTGGGTAATAACCATTTTCAGTTCTTAACATGAGTGTACTGTTACTCAAAGACATATGACCCCATTAGAATACTGGAAATTAAAAGATGAGCCTTTGTTTCAGGGAGAAGCTTAAAGTCATTAAAAGAACTAAAATTTCTGAGCAGTTAGGTGGTGCAGTGAATAGAGCACTGGCCCTGGAGTCAGGAAGACCTGAGTTCAAATCTGATCTCAGACACTTAACACAAAAACTAGCTGTGTGACCTTGCGCAAGTTACTTAACCCCAATTGCCCTACCGTCCCCCCTCCAAAAAGCAAATAAATAAATATTAAAAAGAACTAAAATTTCTCAGCCTATTATCCTCTTCTTGTTCAATTCCAATTACTGATCATTAACTATATCCAATGTCAGCCACTAAAGTGATTTTCCTAAAACACTTATGTGATGATGTCATCTCCCTAGTCAATAAGCTTCCTATTGCCTCCAGTTTGGCATTCTGAGCCCTTCATAACCTAGCCCCCTCCTGCTTTTCCAGTCTTTTTACACCTTACTCTACAACAGTGACCAGTGACAATGGTCTCTGGCTGTTCCATAAACAAGAACATCCCACCTCTCAGCTCTGGGCATCTTCTCTAACTCTCTTCTATGCCTGGAATGCTCTTCTTCCTTGCCTCCAGCTACTGACTTTTCCTGGCTTCCTTTAAGCCCCAAATAAAATCCTACCTTCTAGAGGAAGCCTACTTCAATGTCTTTTAATTACAGGACCTAAACTTGAAACTCAAGGGATTGTGGAACTGAATATGATAAACTAAAAGTAAACAAATAAATTTAACAAAATAATTTTTTAAAAAGAAATAAGAAAAAAATTGCAGGGCCTTCTTTCTTAATTATGTCCTATTTATCCTCTATAATAGCTTCTTTTGTATATAGTTGTTTGCATGTTGTCTCCACCATTAGATTATAAGCTCCTTGAAGGCAGGGATTGTCTTTGGCCTCTTTTTATGTCCTCAGCACTTAGCACAGTGCCTGGCACATAGTAAGTGCTAAATAAATATTGATTGATTGATTAATCTTTCCAAGATAGATATATAGATGGCCAAGTTCTATACATTGTTGTTGCTATATTCAGTCATTTCCGTCATGTCCAACTCCTCATTACCCTATTCGGGGTTTTCTTAGCAAAGATACTGGAGTGGTTTGCCATTTCTTTCTCTGGTTCATTTTGCATATGAGGAAATGAAGCAAACAGGGTGAAGTGACTTGGTCACAGTCACATAGCTAGTCAGTGTCTGAGGTCAGATTGGAATTCAGGAAGATGAGTCTTCTCCACTCCAGGGAATTTACTTTTTCAGTCATGAGCTCCCCACTCTCTAATCTTCAACTCCTTCTACTTATATTTCTCCCATGAGACATGCTCAGGTGTTCCTTACCCACTAACAATAGCAAACCTCATTTGATTCTGCTTTCTTCTAATGCTGTTGTATTATATATTTCTTCCCTCTCACAGACAAACTCTGATCCCCTAGAGAAATCTATTAAAATGTGCTACTTTATCATTGTTGTTGTGGTTGTTGTTTGTCCTTTGTTCTCAAAGAGGACCAATAACATTACGAGGGTGATGTCTTGACTTGCAAGTGAATTGGGTTTTAAGTGAATCGGACCTGTGTAAAGTTAGCAGCCTTACTCTCTCCTCCAGAGTCATCAAAATCCAGTGGCAAGACATAGGTCAGGATGACTGGTGGTGGCCCAGGATGCAGTAAGTGACTCTTACCTTTCTAAATTAAGGTTTTTCTCAGGTCTGAAGAATAATTTTCAGAGCAATATTTTGAGAAGTCAAAAATTAAAGCTGCTAAGGACAAAAAGCAAATTGTGCCAACCTTTTAGGAAAAGAAGGAGAAGGAGGAGGAGGAGGTAGCAACAATAATGACTATGGTGACAGCAGATGCCTAATTAGTGTAAGTTTCACATCCCTGACAATTCAGTTGTTATTTTGCTTCCAAGTTTTCTAGCAATGAGAAATTAAATCCAGGGGGTAGAGCCAAGATGGCAGAGTAAAAGCAGGAACTTGCTTAAGCTCCCACACCAACCACCTCCAAAACCTGTAAAATATGACTCTAAACAAATTTTAGAGCCACAGAGCCCACAATGTGACAGAGAGAAACAAATCTCCCACTGAAGGCAGCCTGGCAGGGGGACAGGAAGGGTCTATCCCACCAAGCTGGGAGCTGAGCAGTCCTGCATGAACTGCATGGGCCCAGACCCAGGGCAGCCCCAACCAGTGGCATAGACAGGCAGGAGAAGACTTCAGGAGAGTGAATCACCAGCAGCTGTGGTTGCTTCCAGATTTCTCAATCCATAAATGCCAAAGAGAAAGAAAAAGGTCAGTGGGGAACTCTGTTGGAACCAGGTGAAGGAAGAGCTCAGCCCAGCCTGTGCCCCCAGGACAAGCAGTGGTGGAGGCAGTGGCTGCAGCTGCTGCCACAGCTGCCTCTGGAGCTCCTGGCCTGTAGATTGTATGAGGACCAAGCAACTATTCAGAGGGTAATTGCTCTTGCTTTAACCTGCTTGGATCTGGGTCGCAGTCTTGGGTGGTAGTCCTGGGGTGAGAAACACCAATGTGCCAAAGCTTGTGGTGGCTGTAGAGAGGGTGCCCTCCTCATAGCTCTGAACACATTTGTGAAAACCCCAGTAATTTGGGACACAGCTCTCTCCACTCTGAAAGCAGAGTTCTACCATGGCAAAGTCATGTAATTGTCTGGCAAGAGGAGCAAGCAGAAGAAGCACGATCAAACCAAAGAATCCTTTTTTGGGGACAAAAAGTATCAAAACATGGAACCAGAAGAAGACAACAAAGTCAAAACTCCTGCATCAAAAGCTTCCAAGAAAAATATGAATTGGTTACAGGCCATGGAGGAGCTCAAGAAGGATTTTTAAAATCAAGTAAGAGAAGTAGAGGAAACAACGGGAAGAGAAATGAGAGTATGTAAGAAAATCATGAAAAGAGAGTCAACAGCCTGCTAATGGAAACCCAAAAAAAAAATAGTGAAGAAAAAAACACCTTAAAAATTAGACTAACTTAAATGACAAAAGAGGCCCAAAAAGCCAATGAGAAAAATGCCTTTAAGAGCTGAATTGGCCAGATGGAAAAGGAATTTCAAAAACTCACTGAACAGAGCAATTCCTTCAAAATTGGATTGGAGCAATTGGAAGCTAATGACTTTATGAAGAATCAAGACACTATAAAACAGATCCAAACAAATGAAAAAATAAAAGGCAATGTGAAATATCTCATTGGAAAAACCACTGACCTGGAAAATAGATCCAGGAAAGATAAATTTAAAATTATTGGTCTACCTGAGAGCCATGATCAAAAAAGAGCCTAGAAATCATCCTTCAAGAAATTCTTAAGGAAAATTGCCCTGATACTCTAGAACCAGAGGGCAAAATAGAAATTGGAAGAATTCACCAATCACCTCTTGAAAAAGATCCCAAAAAGAAAACTCCTAGGAATATCATAGACAAACTCCAGAGTTCTCAGGTCAAGGAGAAGATATTACAAGTTGTCAGGAAGAAATAATTTGAGTATTGTGGAAATACAATCAGGATAAGACAAGATCTAGCAGCTTCTACATTAAGGGACTGAAGAGCTTGGAATGGAGGTCAAAGGAGCTAGTATTAAAATCAAGAATCACCTACCCAGCAAAACTGAATATAATGCTTCAGGGGAAAATATGGTCACTGAACAAAATAAAGGACTTTCAAGTATTCTTGATGAAAAAACCAGAGCTGAACAGAAAATTTGACTTTCAAATACAAGAAGCAAGAGAAGCATGAGAAGGTAAACAGGAAAAAGAAATCATAAGGAACTTATTAAAGTTGAACTATTTACATTCCTACATGGAAAAACAATAATGTAACTCATGAGACTTTCATCAGTATGAGGATAGTTGAAGATACGAATATACATACATATATATGTATGTATAGGAGGGTGTATGTGTATATAAATACCTATGTCTGCATGTGTATATGTGTGTACATGTATACATAGACAGAGGTCACAGGATCAGTTGATATGAAGGGATGATATCTAAAAAGTAAAATCAAGAGGTGAGAGAGAAATATAATGGGAGAAGGAGAAAGGAAGAGATACAATAGGGTAAATTATCTCATAAAAAAGAGGCAAGAGAAAACTGTTACAATGGAAGGGAAGAGCAGGAAGATGAAAGGGAACGGATCAACCTTACTCTCATTGAATTTGGCTTAAGGAGGGAATAACATGCACACTCATTTGGGTATCTTACCCTCCAGGAAAGTAGTGGGGAAGGGGATAAGAGGAGGGATGATAAAAGGGAGGGCAGATTGGGGTAGAGGGTACTCAGAAGCAAACACTTTTGAAAAGGGACAGGGTCAAAGTAGAAAACAAAATAAGTGGGGGGCAGGATAGGATGGAGGGAAATATAGTTAGTCTTTCACAATATAACTACTATGGAAACATTTTGCATAACTGCACATGCACAACCTATATTGAATTGATTATCTTCCCAGTGAGGATGGGTGAGGAGGGAAGAAGAGAAAGAATTTGGAAAGCAAAGTTTTTAAAACAAATGTCAAAAAAAAATGTTTTAACATGCAGCTGGGAAATAAGATATATAGGCACTGGGCTATCAAAATCCATCTTGCCCTCCTGGTAAGTTAGTGGGGAGTGGGGAAGGATATAAGAGAAAGCAGATTGGTGGAAGAGGTATTCTACAGGCTTGCTATCTGGGGGTGGGAGGTAGAGGAAAGATAGGGAAAAAATTTGTAACTCAAAATCTTGTGGAAATGAATGTTGAAAACTAAAATTAAATAAATAAAAGATTAATTTAAATTTTAAAAAGAAAAGAAATCAAGACCAAAATCAGTGAAAAGATAGAAAAAGTTGCTTCAAATGGGTATAAGTCAACAGGCCTACTACATCTGAGGGTACTGAAACTTGCAGGTATGACTGAACACTCTCCATCAATAATAATGAGGATTCAAGGACTAAAAGAAAGAGACCAAGAGACTAGAGGTAAATAAAAGTTGTATTGATTTTCAAAGGAATGAAGAAGAAAAGATAAAAATTTTGAAACTACAGTTCTCTGAGCTTGACTTTGACCACTGGCAAAACATTAGAAATTATGAGGACAGTTTCAGAGAAATCTGAGATGCATACAAATGAGAAGAATCAGGAGAGCAATTTATAAAATAACTCTGATCAATGCAATAACTAATCATGATTGATTCTAAGGATTAATAATGAAGTATGTGATCCATCCCCTGCCAGAGAGGAGGTGGACTCGGGGTGCAACATGAGATATCCATTTTTAGACATGGCCAGTATGGGAATTTACTTTGCTTGGCTGTGCATGTTTGTTACAAATATGAGTTTTGTTTTTCTTTTTTTTAAAGGGAAAGAAAATAAGTGTAGGTGATAGAAAATTGAAAGTTTATTAATTGGAAGAAACAAATTAATTTTTTTAAAAACTCGTTGCCTTCAGATCCTCTCCTTCAAATAATTTCTCACCCACTAACTATCTAGCTTTTCACCTACCACTCAAATGAGACTTCTCTCCTTAGGATAGTGGTCTCTCAATTGCCAGATCTGATGGCCTTATCTCAGTCCTCATCCTAATTGACTTCTCCACATCATTTAACACTGTTGACAACTTTCTCCTCCTAAATATTGTTTCCTCCATGAGTTTTTATGAAATTTCTTTTGAAATTTTCTCCAAATTTTTCTAACTTCTCAGTTTCCTTGCTGCATCATCAAGGAATGGTGGACAGTTTCTTGGATTCAGAATCAAAGGACCTGAATTCAAATATCAGCCATCATTTACTACCTGTGTAATAAGACTTTCTAGGATTCAGGTTCCTTATTAGTAAAAATGAGAGTTTAGTTATAGTAGATTATCTCTAAATTCACTTCTACCTCTAAATAGATGATCACGTGGTCCACCACCTATACTTGGGTGCCCTCGAAATCTATGTCCTAGATTTTCTTCCCTCTTAACTTTTACCCCACATTCTAAGAAAAGCCACTCTGAAAGACCAAAGTATAATTCATATAATCTCATCAAGATTTCAGTGAGGGGGCGATAAGAGAGAAAAGAGAATGGAGAGCATGATGGAAGCACATGATTGGAGCCCTAAGGTGTGGGTATGGGGTACGGGCAAGGGATCAAGTCCCAGCTGTCAGAAAGACAGATCTAGGACTTTCACTACTGTGTATGAGAGAGATAGAGAGACAGAGACAAAGACAGAGAGATACAGTCAGACAGAAATATTGAGAGACTGAGAGAGTACATAAAGGTCACATGGAAAATGTAATGATAAGGAAGAAAGTGAAGATAATAGCAAAGAGAGAGAGAGAAAAGGCAGAGGAGAGAGAAACAGAAACAGACAGAGATGGAGTCAGAGACAGAGAGAAACAATTAAGCAACATGTGGTATGAAGGAAAACTGTTGACATAAATGCTGATTATAGATACTGGAAGAGCTATCCAAGTGGGAAGTGAAAAACTAAAATTTTGTTTGTCTCTATTTTATGTGTGTGTGTATACATACATACATACATTTATACACACACTCAATAGAGCTACTTATTGGAACTGCTTACCGTTATTCTTAATTCAGCACAATAAAATTATTATAATACAATTATATATGTGTATGTATATGTATAGAGAGAAAGAAAGAAGGAAAGAAAGGAAGGAAGGAAACAAGGAAAGAAAGAAAGAAAGAAAGAAAGAAAGAAAGAAAGAAAGAAAGAGGAAGGAAGGAAGGAAGAAACAAAGAGAATTAAGAGCACTGAATCTGGAATTAGAAGATCTGGGTTCAAATCCTGTCTCTACTATTTCCTCCTCAATAAAATGATAGGGTTGGATGGATTAAGTAAACTCTCAGCTCCCTTCCAACCCTAAATTCTATGAATCATTAAATATTTGTTGGATTAGGTATAGTTTAAGTTTTATATGAGGGAAACAACATGCATTGCACACATACACACATATAGTCTTTGCTCAAGAGCTTTTAAAAATAGAGGGAATATTGGCAATAGCCCGTATTCACACACCCAGGAAATAACCCTATAGGAAACCTCAGTTCTGAGCCACTAAGACCACTAAAAAAACCTGTAAAGTGTAACAACCTATAATATTTCACCATCAATTTCTCCAGTCATCACTTTGGAATCTATGGACTGGCAGAGAAAACCTTATTTCTCCCCAACCAAGCACTGCAATCTCTCCTATAAATTACTTTTGAAAACAATCTCAAATCTCTCCACCAGATTTTGGGGCTCCAGGAATATCCAGAGGGCAAATGATACCTGGACAAATAGAAAACAATCATGGCTATCAAAATGCAATCTGGATTAGAATTTGTTAAAGCAAATTCTGAACTTATGGATACGAATACGTGTGTGTGTGCACATGCATACACAGATCTATAGTTATGTGTTCATATAGATTATCTATAGGCTCTAGGATCTATAGACAATCTTGTAGATAGGTTCTATCTGTAGAACCTATCTACAGAGAGAAAGTCTTCAATTATTGTTCCACCTATAAGTGCTATTGATGGGTAGATCACAAAATGTAAAAATCTAATGTCCAAAATAGCAGCAAATTTAAGGGAAATAAGAATAATTGCCTTACCCAAAATTCTCTGCACCAGTGTAAACACTTTGTTTTAGTACATTATACTTGTTCATAGACTGCCAGTCAAAGCCGGTCTCTGACACTGACTACCTGTGTGACTGGAGTAAGACACTTAACCTCTCTAAGTCTCAGTTTCCTCAGCTCTAAAATAAGGGCTTTGAACTAAATGACCTCTGAAGTCCCTTTCAACTCTAGATGTATGGACTATTCCACAGTTTTTGTGATTTTTGTCTCCTTGGCTGGAATATGAGTTCCCTCAGGACAGGAGCAATGTCTTCTATCTCCTCTCCTCCCCCCCCCCCTCTGTCTCTCTCTCTCTCTCTCTCTCTCTGTCTGTCTCTGTCTCTATCTCTGTCTCTTTCTCTGTCTCTCCCTCTCTTCCTCTCTCCCTCCCTCTCTCTCTCTCTTTCTCTCTCTCTCTCTCCCATCCTTCCTAATATAATACAATAGCTACTTTAAAATGTGTATTCGGTGAATGAAAATAGCAAAAGAGTGCCTAGAGCATGATACCATAGCTTCCTGGCTAGTGGAACCGTAGCTTGCCTTGCTCTTAACTAGACAAGTTGCAGTATTGTTTTAAGCACATTTTACTCAAGTGAAGAAATTTCCCATAGGTAAAGTATCTACCTTAGGCAAAGCATCCTATAACAGTCTTTCCAGGAAATTGCTTGTTTCCTTCACCACCATCCCAGTGAGAGCTTTATTCACGTATATTACAACACATTAGCATGCCCTATCTTTGGCCCCACTCCAAACCATCCTTCACAGGCCACAGGCAGAGTGGGTGTATGTATGGGGGTGAAGACTGGGGTGTTGCATTTCCCAGCTCTTGGGTGGTATAACTTCTCTGCTTAGTGAGCAAATCCCCTAAGGTCTGTGGTTCCTTTGGGCAAAATAAATAAATAAATAAATGAAAATTCCTCTTTCTTTAGTGGAAAAGGCCATGGAAACCAGCCTAGCATGCTAACCTTGCTTTCTCCCATCTCATCAAAATAATGGTATACCAAGATTATTAGTAGGAACATCTTACTCCTTCAGGGAAACATTATTTAGGCACAAGATGTTTTTTGCCTATGCCTATCCTCTTAGCCCAGTCCTACTCAATCAGTCTAACTCTTCAGGTCCTGTAAAACCACCACCAAAAAAAAGGAGGAAATGTGTAACAGGGCAGCTGGGATGGTGACTAATATATTCTAATAAGGCAGAGATTGCTTTTTGTGTCCTGTCCACATATTTCAAAATCATTTCTGGAAGTGCATTAATGAGCCTCATTTCCCAGGCAAAGGCATTTTATTCACCTAGTCACATGAATTGTATGTGGAACTGAAAGCCAAGAAGAAAAAAACTGCCTCTTTGGTCACTGGATTGTGTCTTTCTTTAAAAAAAATTAAGAATTAAAAAACCATAACAGGGAAGGAAGAAAGAAAAGGACAGATGTAAATAGAGGAAAAAGGGGGAGAAGGAATTTTGAAAAAGTCTTCATACCTATCCTTTTAAAAATAACAAAAATAAGAAAATGAAACTTTATTGCCACCATCCTTGCTTTTCTCTTCCCTTTCCACTTCAGTGACATCTCCCTCAGCTTCAGACCCTAAAGCCATTTTAATGACCCCCATCTTTCTCATCAAAGCAGGAAAAATTCTGACATTTTCCACACTTGAAGTGAGATATATTCAGATGATTATTAACCCTCCTGTTATATTTGCATTTTTCTTTGCATCAAAAGAGTTGGTGGGCAGGTTATGGCTCCACTATGTCTTCCACTGTTATCAACACAATTTTAATAATGTTTTATTTTTCCAATTATATATAAAAATAATTTTTAACATTTTTAATTGAAAGTTTAAAATTCTTTCTCTCTCTCTTTCCCCTATCCTTCTCCCTGAAATAGAAAGCAATTTGATATAGGTTATACATGTGCAACCACGCACAACATATCTCCTTATTAGTCATGTTGAGAAAGAAAACACATTAAAAAAACACACCCAAAAAAGTGAAAAATAATATGCCTTGATTTGCATTCAGACTCTATCAGTTCTTTCTCTAAATGGGATAGCATTTTTCTTCATAAGCCCTTTTGATATGTCTTGGATCATTGTATTGCTGAGAATAACTAAGTCATTCACAGTTAATCATGGAACAATAATGTTGTTACTGTATACAGTGTTCTCCTGGTTCTACTCTGCTCTGTATCAGTTCATATAAGTCTTTCCAGCTTTTTCTAAAAGCATCCCATATCAACACAAGTTCAGTTGCTCTAAAAGAAGACACATGGGGTGGACACACACATATACATATACACACACACACAGAGAAGAGTTGCAAGAGAAGAGAAGGTATAAATGGATAGTAATTTGCATCATTAAATGGAACACTACAATGGTGAGGGTTTAGCTTCATGAAACAATCATTTCACCAAAAAATATGTATTAAGCATCTCATGTCCCAGGCCCTATGGTAGGTGTCAGAGAAACAGATATGAAAAATTAAACAATTTCCACTCCCAAAGAACTTACATTCTATGAAGGGAGACAACATTCACATATATGTATAGTGAGGAAAAAAATACATTTGAAGGGATGTTTCATGACAGTCCCTCAGGCTCACAATCTAGAAGTTATCCTGGATTCCTCACTTTCTCTCACCCTGCATGTCCAATCTATCACCAAAGCCCATTGATTTCACTTTTGTAACATCTCTCCAATATGACCCCTTCCCTACTCTGATACTACCACCACCCTGGCACAACTCTTCATCACCTTACTCTTGGACTATTGCAATAGCATATACTATTACAATAACCTGCTGGTAGATCTGCCTGCCTCAAATGTCTCCCCCTTCTGGTCCATCTTCAATTCAGCCACCAAGAAGATTTTCCTAAAGTGTAGGTCCAACCATGTCAACCCACCACCACTAAGTAAACTCCAATGACTCCCTAAAGTCTCCAGAATCAAATACAAAATCCCTTGTTTGATGTTCAAAGTCTTTCATAAATTTGCCCCCCTACACACACACACACATACACACACACACACACTCTCATCTTTCCATTCTTCTTATATCTTATTCTCTGCAACATACTCTTCAATCTATTGATACTGGCTTCCATGATGTTCCACAAACAAGACACTCCATCTCTCAACTCCAGACATTCTCCCTGGCTGTCTTCCATTCCTGGAGGATAGGTATTATTATTATTAGGTATTATATACATATATGTATACATACATACATATATACATATATATATGTATAAGGGTCCATGACCTTTCCCTTCATGATGGCAGAACTATACTTTTAAGTGACACATATAGGTATACGTCCTTCCTCTTCTCTACCTCCTGGCTTCTCTGGCTTCCTTCAAATCCCAACTAAAATTACATCTTCTATAGAAAATTTGGAGCAGCTGAGTGGTGCAGTGGATAGAATACCAGGCCTAGAGTCAGCAAGTCTGATCTTCCTGCTCAGACACTTACTAGCTAGTCATTTAACTCTGTTTGTGTCAGTGTCCTCATCCATAAAATAACCTGGAGAAGGAAATGGCAAATCATTCCACTGTCTTTGCCAAGAAAACCCTAAATATGGTCATGGAGAGTCAGGCACAACTGAAACAAATCACCAACAAAAGGAAATATTTCCCAACCCCTCATTATTCCTCATTCATCATTTCCAATTTATCTTGAATATAGCTTGTTTGTATGTAAGTGTTTCCTTGTTTTTTCTCTGTTAGATTCTAAGCTCCTTGAAGGCAGATGATAACTTTGGTCTCTTTCTGCATTCACAGCACCTAGCCCAGTGCCTGGCACATAGTAGGAGTTTAATAAATGTGTATTGTCTGGTTGAATGACTTCGTGAAACTTACTGTTGTAATGATTCCCAGTTCCCACAATTTAAACTTTGCCTTGAAGCATCCTAAGTGAACCAAATTTTTAAAACAAAAATTAACTTAGAAGATTAAGATTCTTGCCTACAATTCTACATCCCTTGTTTTAAAATAAAAAATAACTCAGCAATAAGAACTATATCATCAACAACAGTTGAAGGGAGAATATTTAAGTGGAAGGAAAACATTAAGGTTGAGAGCAGTACAAACTCACAGGACTCATGGGAGAGTAGCACATGTGAATGTCACATACCCCACACACATTGCCTACTCTTATACCAAACTAAAACCTACCTAGGAAATTCACACCCATGCAAACTCAGTACCTTTATGAACACAACTACAAAACACTTTTCACACAAATAAAATCAGATCTAACTAAATGGGAAAACATCAATTGCTCATGGCTGGGTCGAGCTAATATAATAAAAATGACAATTTTAC
>CM053586.1:266930833-266964677 GCA_028646515.1 Pseudochirops corinnae
TCTCTACATAAGAAATATAGATAGTGCATTCATTTAAATACCAGAAGACTGAGTCCCAAAACCAGAAAGTCAAAGCCAACCCAGTAGTGATGAAGTTGGCACATGTGGTCAAAGTAATAAACACCCACATCCTCAAGCTTTCAAACAGGACAGGCTACCTCAGGCAAAGATCCTCCTCTCCTCAAGCACGCAACTGCTCAGCGTCCAGGCAGCTTGGTCCCAGCAGCTCTGGCCCATGGCAGTTCCTGCTCCAGGCAGTCCTCAGCAGGAGTCCTTAGCAGAGATTCTGGCCCGCTCAAAGCAAAAAGAGTTCGCAGCCGCAGCCACTGCCTCTGACGCCACTTCCAGTCAGCACCGCACTGAGACTAGCTTGGTTCTGGCGTTCTCTTGCTCCACCCCTTCCTGCTATGTCAGCAAGTTCAAGGGGCGTGGAAGATCTTCAAATCCCAGTATCGTTACACTGAGATATGATCTGCTTGTGAAAGATGAAGATATATTCCTAACAAAGGGTCAAGAAACTATTTTGGAGCATAGTTGCTAAATATCTGATTCTTCTAGAGGAACCATTCCAATTGAGAGAAGCAGGGAGAGAGAGAAAGACATATGAAAGAAATCATCAAGACAACTATGTGGGAATTAAAATATATTTGTATATGAACAAATTACAGCTAAAGACAGACCATCAGGGAAGAGTAATGAGTTCAATGACCAACAGATAAAGTCTCACTTAAACCAACAACAGATGATTTTTTATAGAAATACAAATGTAGTTTATAAATTAATTTGTTAATGGTCTGTCCCTGTCTCAGAATTGGAGTGTTCATAGAAACAATGCACAAAACTAGACAAAAGATGTGATAAATAACATTCAGATAAACAATTTATCTCTTTAGTATACTGTTAAGTAGAGACATGGGTTATAAGGCACAAAGAGAAATTTCTTCCATAGGGAAAATTCCATTTAAAATCATTTCAGGATTTCGTGCCTATGTTTGTCTACCAAGTGGAAGAACCAATCGAACTTTTCTATACAAGCTGTGGCTAATGTCTGTCAACCCTGACCAAATGACCAAAGAACCACAGCGGCTCTGCAACTGTTAACTCAAAAAAAAACCAAAAACAACCCCAGACAGTTCACACAAATGATCAAAACCACAGTTAATTTTAAAAGTAAAATAAAACAAAACAAAATAAAATCAAAGAGCTAACAATGGTTATGAACAAAAAGCTTTCTTTATTCCATTGGAAGAGGGGACTAGGCACATATGACCCGTTTTAGTGTGGACAGATCTCAATACATGTAACTAGTGATTACACAGGGAACGGTAGCTCTGACAATGAGGGGTAACAGCAACAATGAGACAAATTTGATTCATAGGAGGACTTTATGATTGGAACATGGGTACTACAGGTATTTGTCTAAGTTCAGAGACCATCCAATGCTGGTATGAAACGGTTCTGGGATTTTGCTGTGGCTGAGATTATCCAGAGGGTTAGTGCAAAGGATTGTTGTTATGTTAAGCTCAAGGCACAGGCTGCTTGCTGGGCTTTAGCTCTGGAAAACGAAGTATCTCCTAATGGTAAAAAGAGAGGAATAAAAAGAGAGGGGTGGTGTTGGCATGGGGATTCTGACAAGCCCTACATGCCTGGGAAATATATAAAATATAAGCTTTTATGTGTTTTAGAATACCATGGTGCTTACTTTTTTGGGTAGATTATTGGTTATCATTTCCCCCTGTGTAGTATTTACTAGTTCATACTGTACTGAATAAAATTGAGGCTATTTGATATGAACATCATTTTCTCCCATTCTCTTCATTTTAAAATCTTTGAATATAATCTCACACTCTTCCTTCCTTCTAGTTTCTGAAACAGAAGGTAACCCTTCTTCCCAAGGCCAACTCCTCTACATGTCAATCATTCAACCAATCGACAAACAGAGCAGTTGCTATGTTCCAAATACTGTACATAGTGCAGGAAATACAAAGAAAGGAGCCCTCAAGCCCTCCATGGTCCCTGCTCTTGAGGAGCTCACATTTTAATGGGGGGAAGACAATGTGTAAATAAGTAAGTATATAACATCTATACAATGTAAATGGAAGGAAATCTTATAGGGAAAGATTGAGGGTCAGGAAGGACTTCCTGAAGAAGTGAGGTCTGAGATGAATTTTGAAGGAATCCAGAGAAGCTAGGAGTTAGAGGTGAGCAGGGAGAACATTCCAGACATGGAAATTAGCATGTGTAAATATACAAAGTAAGGAGATGGATTGCTCTGTGTGAAGAATAGCAAGCGGAGGAAATCTGCTGGAGAATATGGGACGGTAAGGGATCAAGGAGGTCTGTTGAGGGGCTTGTCTGGGCAAGGAGAAGGGTCATCTCTTCATGTGAAACAGGAGTGAAGGAGCAGCTTTTGGAAGAAGGCATCTGAGGGATGTGAGTAATGAGGAGGGGAGAAGAGGGAGTTCTCAGCAAGTGGCTTGAATTTATTTTTTTCAGTGAAGGCTTATTACAGTTATATTGAGCTGAAATCTTCCTCTCTATAACATTTTATCAATTGGTCTTTGGAATTTCTCTTGAAATATCTGAAGGTAACTATTACACTTCCTACTTAATATTTCCTTTTTTCAGACTAAATATCCCCAGTTTTTTCAATTGTTTGTCAAATGATGTTATTTCTATACCAATCACTGTCCTGGATGATTTCCTATGGACACATTGTAATTAGTGTCTCTTTTAAATGGTGATTTCTAGAATTGAATACTGTTCTACTATAATTTGAGCAATAAAGAATACAGTGGGACCATTATTTCCCTTGTTCTGGTGGATATTATACTTCTTTTAAGACACACTAAGATTATTTATATATCTGTATCTATATGCATATATATGACAATTATACTTCAATCTTGAATAATATAAAACTTTTAATCAACTAAAACCTTTCCATCTTTTTCATGCTACCTGCTGTTGAGCCAAGAATGAAAGGCCCCATTTCTGCACACTGCTTTCTACTTGCAAACTGTTTTCTATGACTTGAGTTTACTTTTCTCTCTTTGCTTTTTTTTTTAGAGGGCAATTGGGGATAAGTGACTTGCCCAATGTCACACGGCTAGTAAGTGTTAAGTGTCTAAGGCTGGATTTGAACTCAAGTCCTCCTAATTCCAGGACCAGTGCTCTGTTCACTGTGCCACCTGGCCGCCCCTATAAATGCTTTTCTTAAGAAGATGCTGTGAAACTTTGCTAAATGTGAATATCAAACTCACTGATCTGTAGCTTCTATAATCCACCCTTTTTGCTTTTTCAGAAAATTGAGACAATACTTTCCCATTTCCCATATTTTGCCACATTTCCATGAATCCTCAAAGATGATCAGTAATAGTTTTGTGATCATATCTCCTAGATGTTTAAATAACTTCGAATTAATTGATCCTAGAGATATGAACCCATTGAAAAAAACAGTGAGGTACTCTCTCTGAAGCTTGCACTTCACTTCTTCTATGTCAAGGGCAGGATTTTAGCCAAGTGATTAAGTTGGTGTCCTCAAAAAGTCCATCTAGATTAGTCCCTGTGTTTTGAGACTACTAGTCTCTTGGCTATGGGACATTTCATTTTATGAACATTTCTTCCACACCTATAAATATAGTCACCTCTCCCCACCTTTCCCACCCCTAAAGAGAAAGCAAAAACTCTTAAATGCTATTGGTTCAGGGTTAAAAGATTCATGTAGAAGATACATAAGTTGCTTACTTGACCCAGTGGTTGCATCGCTTGCAAACACATGAGCAACTTTGGATTTTTGTCAAGAGGGTAATGAAGAAGCTTCCTCTGACTGCCTGTTTTTGGTCCAGATTGGATGAACTTAATGGGATTTTAGAGTCCAATTAAAATTCTTTGCTGATCCCTCAGTTGGCAATTACTGTACTCCCCCATTTCCCCACTCATCCTGTACTCTTTTGTAATATAGTTATCTGCATACATGCCATGGACCCCATTAGACTGTGACCTCCATGGAAGCATAGACCATACCTATCTTATCTAAACTTCTTATCTTCTCCAGCAGGATTTAAATATTTGTTACATAGAATGGGAGGAAGCAAGTCATAAATAGCAACAGTACAGAATGGACTGAGAAAAGAGGCAGAACAGAGAGAGAACTAGTCGTTAGAAGGAAATTTATTTCTAGCTGGGGCAAAGAGTTTATTTGTACAAAGGGGTTTCATTCATTCATTCATTTGTTCATTCATTTATTCTTTCCATAGTCACTCAACAAGTATTTATTAAACACATTCTTTGTGCTGGAAATTGTGGCAGGATATACAGATGAAAATAAAAACAGCCTTTCCCTCAAGGAGCTTACATTCTATCGAGGGGAAAAAAAAAACACGTGTAGAGATAAGTACTTTGCATATAAAATTTCTACAAAGTAAATACAAAGTAATCTTTAGGGTGGGGGGAGAGCACTAGCTACTAGGGAGGAAGAGCATAGGTCTTGTGTAAGAGATTCCACCTGAGCTGAGACTTCAAGGGATGAGAAATTCTACAAGGTTTAAGTGAGGAAGGAAAGCATTCCAGGAATGGTAGATACGAGCATAAGAGATAGAATGTCATGTATTATGTAGAGGTAATAGCAGGTACAACAGTTTTGCTGGCATATAGAGTAATGATAATATGCCTGGAAAAGACTGTTGGAACTAGATTGTGCAGTGCTTTAAATGCCAAAAGAGAAGATTGTGTTTTATTCTAGAGGTGAAGGGGATTGAGCCTCTGTTGTTTTGCAAGCAGGGAAGTGGTATAATAAAGACTGATTTGGGAATATTACTTTGGTAGCTGTGAGGAGGATGGATGGGAGGAGGGAGAGATTGGATGTAGGGAGCTCAAGCAAGAGTCTATTGTCATTGTTTAGGTGACGAGTGAAGAGAGTCAGAACCAGGTTGGTTGTGGAAGAGAAAAGAAGAGGACTGATGTGAGAGGTACTGTGAGAGGTAGGCAGGTAGAATTAAGGATTAGTGGAGGGCAGTATATACCACTTCCACCCTCCTGAACCTTACCAAATAAATTGAACTAATTCCCAGGATACCAGAGTTTTTAGGGGTTGGCAGATCATTTCTACTCCTATTCTTCCCCTCAGTATTCATGTTGCCCCAAAGAGCCACCAGGCAAATGTGCAATTATACTCAGGGAAATCTGATTGTTGACGTTACAGGTCATGATCATCAGTGCAGTGGGGCAAGTTCAGGAGAGGCCTGGAATTGAGTCAGACCGTTGAGATGTGCATTTTCCCCAAGCATTAAAGACTCCTCACAATCTGACAGTACTCAGTGATAGAGTGGAAAATATTCGATATTTGGAAGAGGTAGATTCAAATACCAGTTCTGTCATCGTGTGACCTTGGGCAAGTTGCTTGATCTCTGTGGAATTCAGTTTCTTTACCTATAAAATGAGGAGGTTAAACTAGATCATCCCCAAAGTCCTTCAGAACTATAAATCTTATGATTCTATCTTTTCTACTTTATTTCATATTATTTCCTTGTGTACTTTCTTGATCCTCTATTAAACTGTGAGCAATATGAGCATAGGGACTGTGTCTTATCTAAACTTTCGTTGTCTTGTGGAGCCTAGAATAGTGTTCTATACACAGTGGACATAGTAAATAGTTGAATGAAAAAAATGAAATTGACTAGCACAGCTAGAGAAAGTATCAATTCATAAATGTAGAAGAGAAATCTAGTTCACTGAATCCAGGGGACAAAGCCGAGATCAGAGCCTGGATTGTCAGGTCAACAAGAAGAGTACAGAGTCTGAAAAGGCAATTCAGGGTCAGATACCAAGAATGGACAGGAAACCATACACACTAGTAGAGTTGGAGTATCAGGTTTGGTAGTGGTCAGTATCCAGAGATTCAATCTAGGAAGGGGAGTACTAGCAGAGGCATAATCTCTTTATGGCTCCGCCAAGGGTCAGCAGTAAGTGTTCAATGCAAGCACAAGATCATAGATAGAGAATAAGGTCTGGATTGGGAGACCGGAAACAGTGAGGGATTTCAGTATGGGCTGGGGTGGGGTCATCTAATGGCAAACCAGGATGAAAATGGATACCAGGACAGGACCTATTTGCCTTATTTTTAAATTCTTCTTGGTACGGACAAGCAGGACTGGAAGGGGTATCTTGCTTCCCAGGGTGAGGAAGGCAGAACTCCCACATACTTGTGGCTGGTGAACATAGCAGATGGTGGGCTAGCTCTTCTTAGAAGTCCTTAGAGTTCTGACACTGGGGGAAAATACAATTTTTCTTTGGTTTCCTGGCACTTGATTTAGGAGTGAAAGGGAAGAGTTTAATGCATTTTCTAGTGTTTTGTTCCTTTGACCTGTTAGGAGTCACTCCTGATTAATTCATTGGTAGTATAGTAGGTGGCAACTTTTTTTTTGCTGTTCAGTCATTTCAGCGGTGTTCAACTCATTGTGATCTCATTTGGGGTTTTCTTGGCAAAGATACTGGAGTAGCTCACTATTTCCTTCTCCGGTTCATTTTACAGATGAAGAAACTGCAAACAGTAAAGTGACTTGGCCAGGGTAAACCAGCTAGTAAGTATCTGAGGCCAGATTTGAGCTTAGGAAGGTGAATCTTCCCAATTCTAAGGCTGGCACTGTGTTACTAACTACCCTTAATCTGCTTCAACCTATAGTTGAAGCCAGGAGCAGAAGCTTGGCTTTGCCACTTCTTTGAATCTTCTCTCTGTCTGTCTCTGTCTCTGTCTCTGTCTCTCTCTCTCTCTCTGTCTCTGTCTCTGTCTCTGTCTCCTCTCTGATAGGTGCTAGGAAGTCCATATGGCTTCATATCTTGACAAATATCCTAATCTATTCTGAACTTGGAATAGGTATTTATTGAATATAATCCTCTCACCTGGAATAATTGTATGTTTAAATGCTTATAGTTAGGATCACTGCTATTTTCATTACATAGGAGTCATTTTGATCAATTTGTATATTTGTTGTGGACTTAATTCACGTTCTTGATGATTCACTTGTTACATATTTTGTTTCCCATAAGAGTACATGTACTTTGAACTTCCCGTCTCTCTAGCAGTGGTTCTCAACCTTCCTAACATCAAGACCCTTCCTTTAATAGTTGTGTGTGGGCGTATCTGCATGTGGGCGGACCCGCCTGGAGACAAATAGAGGAGGTTCCTAAGACCATCGGAAATAAGTGTTTTCTGATGGTCTTAGGTGACTCCTGTGAAAGGGTTGTTCGACCCCAAAGGGTTCGCGACCCACAGGTTGAGAACTCCTGCGTCCAGAGCAAAATTATGCCTTTGTTTTGTGGGGTTTAGCTTTTTAGGTTCTCAATTCCCAAGGCTTAAATATCAAAGAAGAGCTAGTTCCCAAAATATTTAGGGCACAGTAGACTCAAAAACTAGTGGAAGTGGGGGGAGGTTTCTCCCCTTTTAACAGGCAGGTTAGAAGATCAGAGGAGGCATGGTTGAGGAGGCATGCTTAATATCACTTTCTGAAGTCCATCATTTTTTCAAACTTACTGTCTGTATGTGAAACGTTATACTAGTAAAAATAAATCACATTTATGTGGTACTTTCAGGTTTATTTAGCATTTTCCTTACAGCTACCTTGTGAGTGTATACATATGTTTTTATTCTTGTATTCCAGATGAGGGAACTGAAGGTTTAAGAGTTAGAGTGACTTGTTGGGATCATATAGCAAGTATATAGGAACTGGGATTTGAACTCAGGTCTTCTTACTGAGGACCATTGCTCTACACCATACTATCTTTCTACTAGGATCTACATGGGGCATAGAGAAGGATTTGACAAAAATAGCCCCTTTGAGGACTATTTAGGGAGCTAAGATATTCACATATGAAACAACTGGGAACATAAACAAATGGCAGATAAACTGTAAAGATAAATATTGGAGGAACCATAAAATAGGGAATAATCAGAACTGGTCAGAATTAGCTAAGAAAGGCTTCTTGGAGGTGCTGAGACTTGAATCAGATCTTGAAGACTGTGATGGACATGCCCTGGGCAAGAAGGGAATGGGAACGTCTTTCACCACTTTCACCTTGAGAGAGACTTGGGTAGAGGAGCCAGCAAAGGCAATTAAATGGGAAACAAACCAATGTGAGTGATCGTGGAGGAATTTGCTTGAATAGAAAGTAGAACTTCATGATGAAGGGAAGCATGTAACAGTTTTCTAAAGCATAATACTAACTAGTCTCTGAAGTGAAGGCTTGTATACCTTGAGGGGCCTATGGTCTGACTCCATTGTGGTCATGGCCTCCTAAGCGGTGTGATAAACCAACCAGAGGGTGGGAATATGGGTTGAATTTCTTGAGAATCTATCATCAGACTTGATCCCAATTCAGTCTCACCCATCCTCTTTTCCAACATTTCCTCACTCCTTCCTTCCTCTACACTGTGCAAATAGCCAATATTTTCCCCTCTTCCTTTCTGATACTGTAGGGCCATTTGGGGCCAATTATAAATTGTTACCCCAGACCATTTGATGACTGTGATAGCTGCTGCTTAGAGGGTGGGCTCTGGTTCAGGGCTACAACTGGTGAGTAGGAGCTTTACCTTTCATCTGGGTGTGACAGACTCAGTGAATTTCTCAGAATAATCAGGCATGGATGAGTTGTAACATTCACGACAGCTCTGATTACATTATCTTTTCCCCCAAACCTATCCCTCTTCCAAACTTCCTTACTTCTGATGAGGATTCTGCCATCTTTCTAGACACTAAGGATGTACCCTTGGGTGATATCATATTTGACTTTTTACTTTCTTTTACTTCATGTATCTAATCAGCTGCCAAATCTTGTTTCCTCATCTCCAACATATCTGGCTTCTATCTTCCCTTTTCTCTACTCAAGGAGCCATTGCCCATATTTTAGCCTCTTATCCTCTTTTGCAGAGATTGTTGCAATAGTCTCCTCCCTGGTCACCTGGTCTTAAGTCTCTGACTCTAATCCATTGTCCACAGAGCTGACAAAATGATTTTCCTAAACTATAGGTCTGACTATATTACTTTCCTATTCATTTAATGAGTGGCTCCCTGTTGACTTGGATAAAATATTATTTCATCTATCATATCATTTAAAATGTCTATTTCTATATGTGTTATAATGTATATAATTATTAATGTAGTAGTAGTACATGTACATAATTTATAAATGAGTATACATATATTCGAGATGAGTGCTTAAAAACTTTTTACTGATGGAGGTGTGAGATCAAGAAAATATGGAAACTATTGTTCTAAAGAACCTTTCAGCTTCAGTCAAAGAAGTTTTCCTCTTTTCAACAGCCTAGAGCCCTATTCTGGCCAGAAGAGTTTTGGGACTAGTAAGAAGCTGATGGCCAGCTGAGTAGGGGTTATACAGAGGTGATCAGGAAGGAAGACAACTTTACTGAGGCTTGGAACTCAATGTTAGCAGTCAGAAAACTTTCATGAGTCAGTTCATAATCTGAGTCCAGGGGGGCTTATGTTTAATCCCTCATTAAATAGACAGCATGGTGTAGTGGAAAGAGAATGGATTTGGAATCAGAAGACTTGGACTAGAGTTCTGGCTTTCCTATTTGCTAGCAATAGAGAAAGAAATTGATCACTTTGTGCCTTGGTTTCCATATTTTTTTAATGAAGGGGGTTATATTAGATAAACTCTATGGTCCCTTCCATTCTTAACATTCTGGGATTCTAAGCCTGGTTTTGTAACGCAAGACCTATGGATTACTGCCAAAGTGAAGACATTATTGATTCAACCAGTATTTATTGAATTCTTCTAAGGCAAGGGTGGAAAACAACTCTAAATGGGAGAGGTTTTGCTTATTTTTCCCAAGGGGTTAGCATCAAGAAGCTTAAATTAGGGCAGGTGGTTCCACATCATTTCCAAGGGAAGGCGCCTAAATAGAGGACAAACTTTTTTTTCTCCTCCTTCTAGGATTATATCTCAGAAAAAAGATTTCTGCCACCCTGAAGAAGTAAACTATTTTTTTTTCTAGTTCCAGAGAAAACTTTTCAGGTTGTCTGTCAAATGTCCACTTTGCTCCCCAGTTGTCTCTGGGGGCTTTGAACAGTTTATCTCATTGTGGATCCATGGCCCCAGAAGCCCACTGCAAGTACCCCTAGCTTATCACCACTTTACATGGCTTCTCTAAGCAAATGATGAACCCTTCTTGACTCAGGATGAGTACCGTATTGATTATTAACTTTAGACAAACATCTGGTTTTCATTACACATGGTAGCAGACCAGAGAGGGGTGCCGTTCGGGGCAGTGCGGTCACTTAACAACCATCAGGACTAGCTATAAAGAAAATTTAACATATCCTGTAATTACAGTCTGCCCAGCAAAGAGGGACTGGGGAATCTGCAGATCTGATTTCAGAACAGCAGAAAATGTTTATTGTATCTGTTCCACACATTTATTTACTCAGAGGTCGCTGGGGCCTTTTGAAATACAGGCCGCCCGGGCTCTATCTCTGCAGAAGAGAAGCACTTTCTTGTTTAAGTCAGGAAGCTCCAGGATGGCTCCAGCCAGGGATGGTCCTTTAATGCTTTTACAAGCTTTGGAATTTGGGCTGATGGAAATGGACGGGTGGATCTTGTCTGAAATAAACAATTCTCACCTTCCACAGTGATATCCCCTTTTCATTCCATATCCCCTACTACTGCTCTCCACTGAGCCCTTCTGGCTGATTATCGGCATGACATTATGAACACAGGCTAAAATCTCCGCTCTTAACTTTTCGTGGGGGAGGGGATGAGACACCCTGGGAAGTCATGGCAGTGGGCCCATCCGGGAAGGGAGAGGATGACGGTGACATATTTTTTCTGGACAAATTCTAGAAGACTTCCCTAATTGGATATATGACAGGATGGCATATGGGCATATGACAGAATTAGGCTTTTTATTGCTTATGTGGGTGTAATGATGTGTTAGGCACTGAACAAAGAAAATAAAATGGATGTAATCCCTGTTCTTTAGGAGCTGGTGCTAAGAACAACAACATTTGTACAGAGGGAACTGTAGGCAAGTAGAAATAAATCAGAAACAATAACATTAGGTGATACCTTGAGGTAATGATAGGAATCATTTACCATAGGAAAGATTTAATGTTTGGAGTTGGTTATATCAAAGACATACTGCCACCTTTATGGGAGGGAATGTGCCTCCAGTAGAATGTAAATTCCCTGAGGGCAAGGCACTGTTTTCTCTTTTGTCTTTGGATCTCCTATACCTTTGGTATTTCATAAATGTTGGTTAAATTAAAATAAATATCACGACAATTATATTCAGTCAACGAAGGTTTTATGGGTAGGGATGGCCCTAATAAAAATTGCAAATTATATAAAGTCATCTTTAATGGCCCCAACATCTTTCCTTTTTTTTTTTTTTTGAGGGATGCCACTATTTTCATTGACCATCCTCAGAGTCAGTGTCCCGTGTTCCCTCTTTTACTAAAATCTGTCCTGAAAAGGATCTGATAAAGTCCTTCACCTTAAGTTATAACCGACTGATAAGCCTTACTTGGGTTATAAAGGGAGCAAAAAAATCTAGTCCTCTGTATCCTAGCAGTTGGTCTGTGGACTGGCGCAAATTAACAATACATTGCTGTCCATTTGTAAAACTTTTATTACCAATGCCTCAAACTTATAAACTTAAAACAAATCTGACCTAATAGATAAGGTGAATTATACCCTTCTTATGCCCTTTTATGTGACTAATGAGAAAAAGTTGCAACTCTCAATTCATAGCACCAGTGGAAGGTTCCAGTCACCCACTGGGTGGGAGGGGTGACTTGTTGTGTCTGCCTGTGAGGCATGACCCCAGAGTCTGCTTACAATCTGTCACCAACCAGCAGGTGGTGGGAGCTATTAATTGTTTTAGTGGTCACACAATTATTTTAATTATTGTAGCTTTGTGTTTAAAGATTTATTCTTTTGATTGACATAAATACATCACCCCCAATTAAACAACTGTTTATTACATTGGTGCAATGTAAAGGACTTTAACATTTTGTAGAAAAATCCAAGGGATGCTTACAAAAATCCCCAAGGGTAAACCACATACTTTAAATCTTTCTGAACCTGACAACAACACAAAGCCAAACTTGACCGGACCCTGAGAGGAAGAAAAGATAAGTTTTTTCTCGATTATTCCTGATTATTTTAAAAGTGAATACACTGTTGACCTGGGTCAGAGGAGAGTTTGCCAAGACTTCAGTGTGTGGAGATGTTTTGTTCAGAAAAATATGAAACCAGGAAACTTTTTTTTAATGTTCAAAGACAAAACATTTGTAATTAAACAACAAGCCAATCAAGTATTTTTTCAAGTGTTAATCTTTTGCAATGAAATGTCAAGGTTTAAAAAAGATATTATTTATTAACTGAAAAATCATTTGTGAGATTTTTATGGTTAATTGGACTTTTAGACCTGTCTGTAGGATCATAGGAGAGGATGCTAGTCATCTATTCCAATTCCTTCATTTTATAAATAAAGATATTTAAAGAAACTTTGAGAGATGATGTGTCACCTAATGTTACTCACATAGGTAAGAAGTAGCAGAGCTAGAATTGGACTTAATTTTAGAAAGAAACTGTTTTGAAAATAATAAAATGAAAGCAAAGCGATCAGTTGGTGCTTGGCTCTGTTTCCAGAGCTTAGCACAGTGCCTAGCATGTATTAGGTACTTAATAAATGTTTATTGATTGGTTGTCGACTGACTTCTATACCGTTCAGCCACATCTTTCATTTTAAAGACCAAAAAACTAGCAAATGCTAACAAACAACACAAATGACAGCAGTGAGCATTGATGATACTCTTTAAGGTTTGCAGAACACTTGACAATTACTCTCTCACTTGAGCCTCACAAGAATCCTGGGTACTAGGTGCTATTATTACCCCCATTTTATAGACGAGGGAAGTAAGACAGGCAGTGATGAAGTGATTTGCCCAGGAGCACACAGCCAATAAGCACCTGAGGCTGGATTTGAACTCAGGTCTTCCTGACTCTAGGTCCATACTCTATCCATTGCAATGTTTAGCTGCCAACAGCAATTACAGTGATTATTTCCAGTTCCTATCAATTAAATTTCACATATGCAAAGCACATAAAATTTATGTGTCTATCTTCAAAATAATCTCTTAGTAGAGTTTCATACTTTAGAAGTGCATGAAAACAGATTTAAATTTTTTCTCTCCTTATTAAGGAAATCTATATAGATGTATATGTGTACATCTATATACATATATATGTACATATATGCATACATATACACATATATATGTTCACACACTTCTACATAGATATTTAAATATGTCTATGTAGATTTAATGAGGCTGAATTCAAATTCAGTTCTTCCTTCTAGGTTCGATGTTCTAACCACTGCACTACCTGTCTGCCCAGGTGATATAGGCCTAGAACACTTTGAGCTCGAATAAACTTTCTAGGTGTTCTGTTCTTTTCTTTTTTAAAAATAATTTTTTTTGGTTTATTTTTAGTTTACAACATTCATTTCCACAAGATTTTGAGTTACAATTTTTCTCCCCATCTTTCCCCTACCTACTACCCCAAAACAGGATCCAACTGAATAAACCCCTCCCCAATCTGCTCTCTCTTATATCCTCGCCCTCTGACTTTCCAGTAGGGCAAGATGGATCTCCATACCCCAGTGCCTGTATATCTTATTTCCCAGCTACACGTAAGTAATAATAATAATAATAATAATAATAATAATAATAATAATAATAATATTTAAACATTTGAATTTAAAACTTTGAATTCCAGATTATTTCCCTTCTTCCCTCATCACCCATAGGTGTTCTTTTCACCATACCAAATGGTTTCTTATTCTTTTTTTTGGAGGGGAGAAGGCAAGGCAATTGGGGTTAAGTGACTTGTCCAAGGCCACATAGCTAGTAAGTGTTTTTTTTTTTAAAATGGTTTCTTATTCTTAAGCTAAGGTCACACAGTAAGCTAATATTGCAGTTAATTAAGTCACCCAGGCTTTCTGATGCCCAGTCCAGCCCTTCTTCCTGTATGCCAAATTTGTCTCTGACTTAACATGGATAATTTCAAGTATCAGGCATGGGATGCTCTCTCTCCTGTGCTTCAACTACTGATCTCTCAGGCTTCCTATAAGTCTCAATTAAAATCCCGTCTTCTACAGGAAGCCTTTCCCAAGCCCTCCTCATTCTAGTGCCTTCCCTCTCAATTAGTTCCTAAATATCCCGTACATAGCTTGCCTTGTTTATATTTTTTTCGTGTTGTATGCCCCACTACAATGTAAACTCCTTGAGGGCAGGTACTCTCTTCTGCTTCTTTTTGTATTCTCAACATATAGGACGGTGTCTGGTGCATAGTAGGCACCTAATAAATATTTATTGATTGATGAAAGAGGAGATGGAAGGGAGGGTGAGGAGAGAGTAGACTTTCCTATTGTCCCTTAAAGTGTTATCTGCTGAAGCAGGGTCTTCTTATTTCTGCTCCTAAGGCTGCCTTTGGAGGTAGGTAAAGTGGTGGTTTGGGGTGGCTATGTTCAATGCAGCAGCAATGCCATGTATGACTGGAAGAACAGGAGTGACTCTGCTTTCTGCCTTTATGTGTGTATGGAAGGGGGAAAACTTCACAAAATTTTGAACTTCTCATTTATGAAGGTGCTAATGTTGAATTTCCTCACTAACTAAATGGAGGAACCAAAGCTTGTGTGGTAGAGAAAGAACTGGTTTTGGATTTAGAGAACTTGAATTCGAGTTCTGCGTTTGCTACTTATTATCTTCTTGATCTGTTTAATTATTTCATTTAATCCTCTAAGTCAGGGATTCTTCACCTTTTTTATGCCATGGACCTCTCTGGAAGTTTGATGAAGCCTATGGATCGCTTCTCAAATTACATTTTCAAATGCATGAAATAAAATCCAAAGGTCTCCAAAGAAAGTCAATTAATTTGAAATATAGTTATAAAAATACATAAAAAAACAACTTCACACATCCCAGGTTAATAAACCCTTCTCTAACGTGATCTCTAAAGTTTCCTTCAGCTAGAAATCTGTGGGCTCTGATGACTTGTTCTTAAAAACTGAAGGAAATGGCATCCACCTGGACCAGTTCCTTCATTTCTTAAGCGGCAGGTGGTTGATAGAACAATAACTCTATCAACAACAAAGTGATTTACGAACACGAAAGTGCAAGAGGAACTTTTTTTGGGAAAGATGGTAAATATCATAATAACATGTTTTGGTAAGAGCAGCTTAATCATTTCCTTTTTTATATAAAGGCATCCTTTTTTTTTTTTTCCTTTGAATGAATAGATCTGATTTTAAGAAAAACAAAGAAGATTGAGGTTTCATTCTATCAAAGAGTTAATGATTTCACTGACCAGTTGCCCATTCCAATCTGACTTGACATGGAGGCAACTCCTAAATCTTGTGCTCTTGGAACAATAGAAAATGCAGACATCGATGATCCTCTTTCCATCCTCTTCCAGGTGATCATGGGAGCATGTGACACTATTCAGGGAAGCTTCAAAGCATGACCACTCTGATTTTGCATTTGAATCTTCCTCCACCTCCTCCCCCATGAATAGAGTTCAGCTATATGTGAAGTGATTTACAAACTTAAAAGTGCCATCTAGATATCAGTTGGTAACCCAAGGGAATGGTAGAATGCCACAAATACATTTAGTGCCATCACTTTCTTGTCTGCATTGTGATTAAGTTTTTAATATCTTTTCTGCCTGTGAATCAAATGTTTTGTTTACCCTTTCAAAGGTTTCTTTAATTGTTCTGTGATTAATCCTTTTCAATTACAGGAAGCATATATATATATATATATACATACATATAGATATATATACACACACATATATGTACCTGTCTGCCTATCTCTATAAGGTCCCTCTTGTATTAAATCTTTGATCATTTTGATCATTATTATTGGTAAAATTGTTTACCACAGAGATGTCATATACATGTGTACTATAGTGGAAGTGGATTTATTGAATAGAAAGAATTCCCTGCCTCCCCCACTTCTTTCATATACTTTTCTTTTAATAACTGATTCCTACTTAATTGTTTAATTAGCCATAGAGTCAGCAGATTCCTTAAACTATTATATAAGTCATTTTACAATTTGGCTCTTACCAGTTTTCTCCAGCCAGTACTTTTTGGAGTATCTAATCTACGTCTCATCTGGATCAATACCTTTTCTCTAATTTTTCTCTCCATTTTCTTCCCCTTTCTTAACCCCTTCTCCTTCCCACCCTATGCCCACTTGGAATTCCCTCCTCCCACTTTTCTACTCCTTGAAATTCTTCTCTACCTTTAAGACCTTCCACCTTTGCTATGAAGCCTTTCCTGATCTTCTCAAATGAAAATACGATTTCTTCCTTTATTTTTCTTATATACTACCATATTTGGATGGTATATAATTGGATCTCTTTTGAATTTATCAGGTTCTACCCTGTATGGGCAGAGCAGGGATTTTGTTTCTTGATCAGCCTGGCCTTGCTAATTGAAACTACTTTGTGAGAATGGGAAAGTCATGTTCGAATGGGAAGGAATTGAAAAGAATTTTCTCATTCTGTGTCAAATAAAGAACTAAATTCACAGAGTGAGAGCTTAGAATCAGACATTAAAAAGACAGACTTAAAATAATTGAAGGTTTCTCTAGCCAATCGGCTGACTGGGGCTGCCTGGTGTTTGAATCACAAAAAAGAAGGAGATATCCTCTCAGCCCATAAGCTAAAGAGAAAGCTTCTTCCTATAGGGAAACAGCCACATCACAGCTGAAGACCAGCAGACAATGAAAGAGAAGAATTGTAATTCAGCCAAGACACTCAGCAGAATTGGGACGTGTCAGGCAATTACATCACTAGAGGAAATAAGGACCTTATGGTGTGTTAGGCATGATTATAGGATCATAGATTTAGATCTGGAAGGGACCTAAAAGGTCGCTGAGTCCAGCCTTCCCATTTTTTTCAGATGAGGAAACTGCATTCAAGACAATAGAAGTGGTTTGCCCAAGATCACACCGGTTACAATAGTAATTGGTAGACCCAGAATTCTAACCTTATTCTAACCCAGTGTTCTCCCTACTATATAATGCTGCCTTCTGGGTGTTACCATGGTCATGAATATTCCTGGCCATGTGTGTTCCCTGAATGTATTCTTCATATGTGTTACATGTTAACAACTATTCCTTGAAAGACTCTCTCTTCTCCTACTGGTGGTGAGGTACATGAATGAGATAACATTGTTCTTCAATTGTTCTACCATTATTTAATTAGCTGGTCTAGTAAAGGAAACACATTTATGGGACCTCATGAGTATAACTCTGAGTTACTGATTCACATAGTGCCTTATGCAGCGAGGTGGCATAGTCTACAGAGTTGCGGGCCTATAGTTAAGAAAAACTGAGCTCAAATATGGTCTCAGGTACTTGCTTGTTATGTGACCCTGGGCAAGTCACTTAACCTATGTCTGTCTCAATTTCCTCATCTGAAAAATGAGTATCATAATAGCTCCTACTCTCAGCATTGTGGTGAGGATAAAATGAGATAATATATGTAAACCTTAAAATGCTATATAAATGCTAACTATCATAATTGAAATTTTTGAGTAGTTCTCTGAATAAATACGTGTGAAAGATGCTCACTGGGTACTATATTTGTATGCTATTTCTTTGTATATATATGTCTTACCATCACCCATATTATATTGCAAGTTCTGTGAGGTGTCAATGGTATCATTGACATTTTTTCATCCCTTAGCTCCTAGTGCAGTGAAGTTAATAAGTACTTAATGTTTGTCAGACATTCCAAGTCAGTAGCTCCTCGATCTGCCTGTGTGAGCTAATTTGAGGTGATGCCACAAAGACCTTTCTGCCCTTAAATATCCTGTCATAATGTTGGAAGGGCCCAGTGTTATTTATCATTCCCTAAGGTCTCCTAGAGATATGCACATTTTAAATAAACTGCCTTCTTAGTCTTGAGAGAGAACACATTGATAGGGCTTAGTTTATTGAATTAAAAATGAGTATCATTCATTGCCACTTAGCAGATAAGCCGAGAAAATGATTAGATGGATAAGTTGTAATAGGAGAAAAGGAAAGAGGTTGAAGAAAGGTCTTTTTTTTTGTCAGGAACCAACATGGAAGCAATTTGGTTTTTACTTTAGTTCTGGGGGTTTGCCCTTTCCTCCTGGGAAGGGAAAAATAATTACAGAATTCCAAATCACCTAGCCCAGAGATGATCAAACTTTTTGGCTTCAGGATCTTTTTATACTCTTAAAAATTGTTGATCGCTTTCTTTCCCTTCCTCTCTGTACTTTCAAAAATTGTATTTAAATTGTATGAAAAAGATTATACCTATTGATATTTATTGTATTAGAAAGGGATGTATTTTGGTATTATTATGAAAATAATTTTGACTTCATGAATCACTGGAAAGGGGTCTTGGGGATCTTAAAGGGTCCCATACTTTGAGAACCACTGATTCTAGTTCAATTTCTTCATTTTATAGCTAAAAGGGGAGTAAAATATTTTATTCAGGGTTGAGATAGAACTCAAACCCAGGTCTTTTGGTTCAAATCCAGTATTCTTTTCATTTGGTCACATTTCTATCTGGAAATAGATGTACTTAAGATTAGTTAATTGGCCATTTTGACATTCAAAGCCCTCCACAATCTGATGGTACCTTAATCTGAAAGTTTTACCTTAGATCTTACAGCCAAACTGACTGCCCTCTGCCCTGAAAAATGCTCTTAAAGTTTTCTACTACCACTATGCCTGGAACACTTTCCCTGATTCCTCTCTCCCATTTATACTTAGGCTATTGAATTCCTATCCATTCATTCATGCCCAATTCAAATGCTATGGCCTTTGTAAAGCCTTCCTTGATACCTCTGATCATCAATGCCCTTCTTCCTCAGATCTGATGTAGTATTTTGTTTTCTAACTCTTGAATGCATTTATATAATACTATGTCTTTTTTCCCCACTCCCTCTCCCTTCCTCCAAGATTATAAACTCCATTACTATGTTTTTCTAAACTCTCTATCTCTCCTGCAACTTTGACTGTTCTCTGCATACAGTATATGATTCATAAATATTGTTGTCAATGAATGAACAGATTGCCTAATTCTGAATCTAGTTTCAAACACTGAGTTTTCTCTAATCCTGAGTTTTCATCTTTGAAGTTCATATACAAAATAGCTTTCTTTGTAGTGTTCTAGTGAAACAACTAGATAATTAAAAGATAAAAATCAGTCAAGTTTAAAAAATGAATGGGCCAATTGGGTCAGTCAGAACAGTCAAACTAGGTATATTTTAAGACTAGTCTTTGGACTTTGGAGAAGAGAAAGACAAAAGTGATGCCAACTCAAGGAAAACCAAAATTGTCACAAAAACCAATTGGCAAATCACTGATGAGGGAATTCTGAAAGTGACACTAATTACTAACCTGTGACAAAAATGACCCTGCCGACCCTTGCCATTGGATTCGGTGATTTCTTTATACTTCCTCTGACCGGCTCTATTCTGCTATTCCTGTTCTCCTTTCTCCCAAGGCTCTGGCCTTTCTCTCCGTATCCTGAATTGTTATTGTAAGGCCTTCACCATTCATTTGCCTGGGTCACCTGCCAAACTGTAGGCAGTCAGTTAATTAACTTCTCCTCTATCAACTTGTAAGGGTTGGGAGGGGGGTGCTCTATGGAGTTTCATCCTGTGCTTGTTATAACTAATCAAGTGGTAAGTGATAGGCAGACCTGATAGTGGGCCTGATTTACATTGTGACATTTATCTTAATCACAGGAGCCACTGGTCCACCATCTTTCATGCCATGGGCCTACAAATGGGGAGCATGGTGGTTATCTATTGCTTAGTGTGAGGCCAAGATAGGACAACAGGAATGACTAAAGTGGAGAAAGAACATAGACAATCTTTCTTTCGACAGGGCAAGCTGGGAACTCTCATTACCTCAATATTCACAGTCTTGACTCTTTGTTCATAGCTGAGAGACTGCCAAAGTGCACCAATGCATATGTGATATAACACGTTTTACTTTTTATTCCCTCTTGCCAGGAGGAGATGGAATTATGAATTCAGGCAGTGATATGAAAGAATCATCTGAGTATTTAGGCATTGATTTGCCCAGATGACAAAGGAGAATATTTTGGAGATTTGGTTTAAAGCTTGGAAACAGGCTAAGGAGAGTTTGTTGTTTGCAATCTTTCTTAGTAGTCCTTTTGTATCATGTAGAATAAATGTTCAATTCAATAAAGCAATGTGGAGGGCCCAAACAAGAATAGTTAAATAGACCTAGTCTCTGTCTTACTGTTTAGGCTGGTCTTAATTTCTCCCAAATCAAACCCATCTCTGTTAGGTTATGAATTGTAGGGGTAGCTAGGAAATGAATGAATCGGAAAGATTTTAGGAACTAATATCATAAAAGAATATTAAAGTAAAGAAGGCAGGTAAGCTTGTGAGGCCTGGCCATTTTTGGGGTTCACATTCATGGAAATCATGTGGATGGTTGTTTCTGACTAGGCTTAAAATCTAATCCAGAGATGAAAACATCAGATGAGAAATATTGGGAGAGAGGAGTTACTTTCCCTGGTCTCATTTAAGGCTTGAGGTGAGTTAAAAAGAACTGGAACTGTTCCTTCCCAGCAACATTCAGACCATCTCAACCTCCTTTCCTTCTAACTCCACACTATTTCCCTCTTTGGATTTAGGAATTGGTGATGTTGATGTGGTTAAAAAAAGAGGAGAAAAGAGGAAGTAAATGGGAAGGGAAAAAGAGCAGGGTTTAAAATCTTAAAAAAACCAAACACCACCACCTGTTAACATTTACATAGCAATTTAGAGGTTATGCCTTCATATACCTGTGACTTAATATGTATATAAATATATGTTATATCTAGGTAGATAGTAGATAGATAATCATAGGATAATAGATTCAGAGATGGAAAGGGTCTTAGAGGCCAACAAGTACAACCTCCTCCTTTTACAGATGAGCAAACGGAGGCTTAGTGAAGTTATATGA
The DNA here is from genome assembly GCA_028646515.1 of Pseudochirops corinnae. Classification (NCBI taxonomy): domain Eukaryota; kingdom Metazoa; phylum Chordata; class Mammalia; order Diprotodontia; family Pseudocheiridae; genus Pseudochirops; species Pseudochirops corinnae. Next base: position 266,951,887 of record CM053586.1, read on the forward strand.
CTTACTTATGATCACACAGCTATTAAATGTCTGAGGTGGGATTTGAACCCAGATCTTCTGATGCCGATTCCAGGAATTTACCTACTATATCACAATGCTTCGAAATCATCTTATTTGATCCTGACATCAATCCTGAAGCAGGTAATATACGTATTGCCACCTCCATTTTATAGATGTGGAAACTGAGGCAGGGGTGGGGTTTAAGTGGTTTTCCTAAGGTCCTGCAGTTAGGAAGTGTTAGAGCTACGGCCTGACTTGAACAGAGACAGATTTTGGAATTCCAAGTCTCAAGCTTTATTTAGGAAACCAGAGCACTCTCCCCCTCCTACTTATTTGGTCTAACTTTCTCCTTTTTCTTTGGCCATTGACTTCACTCTATTTTTAGGGAGGATGCCTGTAGTGTTAAGTGTTGGCTTCAGAAGTTTTGAAAGAAGTGAGCTTTATGGACAGATTTCAAAGAGAAGACAGAGTGTGCTTTTTCTTAGGGATCCAAGTGAATGAATGAAGGGGCTGGTCTAGAGTAAGGAAAAAGACTAACGGCTTCCCAGAGACAGTTCTATGGCAGAATCTGAGGAATTCACCTGATTAAGAGAATTGAGATTAGTCATTCTTCAGTCTGGGCTGAACCCAATGGAACCCTGGATCAACTTACCATCACTATGACTTCCTAGACCAACCAAAACTTCCTACCTTCCTACCTCTGTCTCTGAAAAAGCAAAATCTACTCAAGCCCTGAATGCCCTCCAAATGTACAACAGAAACTCTAAAAAAGTAAGCAACAGTAAGGGTAGGCATTTGTGAATGGCTGACTTTTTTGATTTTCTTTAATTATCTGCAAAGCAGCATCTATGGTCCTGATATGAAATGGGGTTAAAAGCTGGATTTAGGTCAGCTTTTGATCTGGACCAACTTATATTAAAAAAAACAAACAAACCAATCCCTTGGCTTCCTATATATGTTCTCTCTCCCATTAGAATGTAAGCTCCTAATTTCTGTCTCAGTTTTTGAATTTGTTTCTCTAGTGCAATAGCACGATGACTGGCACAGAACAAGCATTTATTTAATAAATGCTATACAATTATTCGTTTGTTCATTCACTGTATTTTCTCCAACTGACAACCACCTCCTGTTGCCTCTTTGCTCCCTTTTGGAATTGGCAACATTTCCCCTCTCTGTAGAATGTTGTCTATCCCCATTTGATTTCATTTACCAGTTGCTAGTTGTATAATGCAAGACACAAGGACTATAATTATTCAACTTCCTTTCTTTTTCAGAGTCACTGCCATTCAGAACCTAGGAATTGAGCTTGTCACCTTCTAAAAGTGCACAGAGCCTTGGGACAGAGCCAAGGAGGGTACCAGAGAGCTATTGGAATAATAAAATTTTGGAGAACAACAGAGACTGTTTGATTAGAAGTTGAAACATCAAGCAAATGGCAACATTTGAAAGTCATAAAGTGGGATTCTAGGGGAAAAGATGCAAGAGGCCTCTCAGCTCCACTGAGGGATTAGGGTGAGAGAAGCAAATATGATGGATATTTTGCCAAAAACAAGGGTGTGTCCCTCTAGAGTAGGGACTTGGAATCTGGAACTGTCCCATTCAATTACAATAATTAAAAAATTAATAGTTTGCATATCCTTTCTGTCTCTGAAAGAGCAAAATCTACTCAAGCCCTGCATGCCCTCCAAATGTACAACAGAAACACTAAAAAAGTAAGGGCAGGCGTTTGTGAATGGCTGACTTTTTTTTACTTTTATTTAATTATCTGCAAAGCAACATCTATGGTCCTGAAATGGGGTTAAAAGTTGGATTTGGGTCAGCTTTTGATCTGAATCAACTTATAGTAAAAAAACCCAAACCAACCCATCCATAATTACTTGACCAGATAACTTATGCAGCCAAACTCAAAGTTCATGCAATCCATTGAATTGTGAGAGGACAGTAATGATGAGCAGAGAGAGAGCGCGCAATTGCAAATTTGACTCATGTACCACCATGAAAAAAATGACTCTGGTTTGATTACTGTAAAAACAGATGAAGATAAAAGTTTGTGTAGCCTCAATGAGTCATCCCTCCAGGATTCACATTACAAAAACAGCTATTCCAGGAGGAGAAATGAGGACAAAATGCTTTGAGAGTAGCTACAAAAGTATGCAGGGAACAAAGTCTGATAGAAAAATCTGTTGTCCGACCCCAGCAAACTTAACATAGGGACAATCGTTCCTCAGTCATAATGGGTTTTCATTAATAATTTCCATTAATATGCACATACTGCTGCCATCTGGAAAAATGATTCTCAGTCCCAGTCCCTCCCAAAATAAAGCATTTCTAATTGCCCATGTTCATTTCCTTCTACAGTCTCCAGATTTCTGCATCCTCTCTTACTTTATAGACATTGTAATTAAAAGACTACAGTTTAGTCTGGGGAGAGAGATAGGGGCTTGAGAATTCGAAAATAGCTACTGACTCTAGTCTAGACCCATAGGCTTTTTTTTTTTTTGAATGTAGGCAGTTTATGTAGAAAAGAAAAGTAGTTTTTTGTAGGTCCTTAGGGGGGATTTAAGTCATATCAACCTTCTTTGTAAAATGGGCCTGGGCTCATACACCAGTTCCAGATGCCCAAAGTTTAGTTCTTTCTGGATGCAATTCCTAGAGGTAGATCTACTTTCTTGATTTCTTCATCTAACCTGGTCCAGGTCACAGCGTGGCTCAGGTTTTCCATCATGCCTGTTTACTCCAATGACTTGGGTTCTGTCCCATATTGAATCTGCTGCTCATGTTGGTTCTGCTGCCATTTGTTCTTAAGCAAATCACCTCAAACCAAATATTAGAACTAGATATTACTTTGAAAGTTATCAAAATCTTGTTATTTTTAGATGATGAAAGTTAAGGAAGAAGGCTGAGAGTCAAAGAGATTCAGTGAGCCTTGAGACTTGAAACATGAAAGAAATGGACTAGATGGTTTCTAATTTACAGCTCTGTAACTCTTTAAAAATGCTGATAAGGTAACAAGTATCTGGGTGAGGATAACAAAGATGGACACTGGCTTTGAGATCTTGTCATATGAGTATCATTTCATTTGAAAGAACTGGGGATGGTTAGTCTGGAGAAGAGAGGACTATGATAATTATCTTCCAGTGTTTTAAGGATTGTGGAAGACATGTATGCTATACTCTGGGGATACAAAGAAAGTCAAAACAGTTCTTGATCTTAGGAGCTCAAGATCTAATGAGGGAGACCATGTAAGCAACTATGTTCAAACAAGTTACAGACAGGACAAACTGGAGATGATCGGTTAGTCAATAAACATTTATTTAAATGCCTACTATGTATCAGGCACCATGCCAAGCTCTGGGGATACAAATAGAGGCAAAAAAGTCCCTGCCCTCCAGGATCTCACAATCTTATGAGCTTGCTATGGAGACAACAAGCAAACGGATGTGTACAAACAAGTTATATACAGGATAAATAGGAAATAATCAAAAGAGGGAAGGCAAAGCACTAGAATTGAACAGGGTTGTAGAAGATGGGATTTTATTTAGGAATTAAAGGAGACCAGGGAAACCAGTAGGCAAAGATGAGGGGGGAGAGCATTCTAGATATGGAAAACAGCCAGAGAAAATGCTTGGAAGTGAGAGATGGAGTGTCTCGTTTGTAGAATGGCAAGGAGGCCAGGGTCACTTGCTTGAAGAATATGTTTCTGAGAGGAGGATATAAAAGACTGGAAAGAGAGGAGGGAGCTAGGTCATGAAAGAGTTATTTGGGTAGGCAATAGAATTAAGGGTGATCAGGAAAAGCTTTCTGGAGAAGGCAGAATTTTAATTGGGACTTGAAGGAGGTTAGGGAAGGTAAGGAGAGGAGATGAAGAAGGAAGAGTGTTCTAGGCATTGAAGACAGCTGGGGAAAATGCCCAGAGCCGGAGATAGTGTCCTGTCTGGAGGAACAGCAAAGAGGCCAGGGTTATTGGATTGCAGAGTACTTGACAGGGAGGTGATGAAGATGTACAGAAATGGGAAAGGTGGGAAGGAGGGCAATTGATGAAGGATTTTGAATTTAATATTAGATTTGTTCTGCCTGGCACTAGAGAGCAGAGGTAGGAACCATGGGTGGAAGATAGGAAGAGGCAAATTTAGGCTTGATGAATGGAGAAATTCCTAATGATTAAAGGTATTTAAAGGGCAGCTGGGTAAAAGTGTTAGAGTGGTTAGAGTGCTGGGTCTGGAATTAGGAAGATTCATCTTCCTGAGTTCAAATCTGGCCTCAGACACTTTACTAGCTGTGTGATCCTGGGCAAGTCACTTAACTCTGCCTCAGTTTCCTCATCTGTAAAATGAGCCAGAGAAGGAAATGGAAGACCACTCTGGTATCTTTATCAAGAAAGCCCCAATTGGAGTCGTGAAGAGTCAGACACAACTGAACAACAACAACAAAAGCTATTCAAAACTGGAATGGGCTGCCCTGTTGGGGTGTTCTTCCTCGCTGGAGATGCAAAGTTTGGATGACCACTTTAACAGGCCTGAAAAGTGAATTCTGCATCACGCTAAGTGCTCTGTGAGGTTCCTTCCAACTCTGATGCCAGGATGATTGTAAACAGAGAAACTTACTGTGTAACATAGGACTTGTTGGCACTAGTGTTGGTCTTACTTTTTGATTGTGATGCTATTTTGATCTTAGGACTACCTACTGGCTCAAATCCCTAATAAACGAACTTTCTAAATAGAAATTCCAGTGGGGGAAGATACAGCTTATAGCAGCTCAATTTTACTGAAGGCCAAGCAAGTTGAGCTTCTCACTGAAAATTCAATTTGCTATTTTCAAATTTGGATTTTTCTTATAGACTTATTGAATAATGCTTTCTCTCGTCTCTTCTCTTGACTCTAGTCTCTTCTTCTTCCCTACTTGCCCCATTCCAAAACATGCATGAAATTGGAATCAAAGTAGCTTTGAATAGCTTGAGAAGTTTTAACAGAATCTGCCATTAGCAAATAATGGCAATAAAATAATAATATTGGCAAGAAAAGATGTGCTTTAAAAGTATTATCTTTATTAAAATTGTTAATTTTTCTTCACAGTCATGTGCAAATCCACTTGCTCTCCACACTCATTACAAATGACATAGGTCATCATTTATTCATCTGGGTTTGCACTGCGAACCCAACTTGGAAGGACAAGTGTTCCTCTGTCAATCACAATGACTTTGCAATTAAATTTTTCACAGTGCCTACATTTCATTTTATTTGTTTGTGTGCCATCAACTACTTGAGGAAGATAATGTTCATGTATACAAGACTCTGTGTATGAAGCCCTCAACTGCTTTAATTCATCATTTGACATTTCCATGATTCTCATTTCAGCAAATTCTTTTGGAAACAAGGTCCCTGAAAACAGATTTTCTTGTAAAGGAGGATTTTTTTGGTTCTTCAGATATGACACTTTGCTTCTGATGCAATTTTTATATTTTTTGAAGAAAGTGCAAAAACATAAAAAAAAAGTATTATTTTGTTGGAGGTGCCAATATCTGACCACATGTCATCACTGTTATGTGGGAAGTTGCCAAGATGTGATCCATATGAGTATAGCCAAATGTTAGACTAGATATGAATATGGCCTTTGGTGAAGTAGATCTCTATTAGTCACTACAACTTCTGTTGTATTAGCATAAATTTTAGCTGTGACAATTTCATATGGAATAAAAGCTTTCATTAGCTATTGGGGACTATTTTCCATTTAATGAGAATAATTTTATTAAATTAATTAATAAGATTTCCCATGCATCTCATATGTCTTCCTATGCCTTCCTATAAAATCTCATTTATGCTAATTAGATAAAATATTGCTGAAAACTCATTCATTTCACTTATTAAAAAATATGCATAGTTAATGAGATTTCCTATGTATCCAGACTTTAGGGACACCCTGTACATGCTTGGTGTATTACTCACTGCTAACTGGTTTATTACAAAGAGAAAGGCCCTCTCACTGGAGGGCATGATCATGGGTTCCAGAGCCTCTATTTGAGGAGGGTGCTCAACACAGCCTTCTTCCTATTTCCTATGCTGCTTTTTGACTTCTTTGGATTTTTCTGTCATGTCCCTGAGCCAGATACATTTCCCTCTCCTCCCCCTTTTCATCTTTCTTTTGTCCTTTGTCTTTTTTCCATTAGATCATAAGTTCCCTGAGGGCAGGGGCTGTCTTTGTTTTAATTTATATCCCTTGCACTTAGCAGTTCCTGGTGCATAGTAGGCACTTAATAAAACATTTGTTGACTGACTGAAATCTAGTTAGCTAATATTCCATTGCCTCTACTTTTTTCAGTGCTTAGATTATGTGGATCTGGTTTGGCAGTCTTTGAAATCACCATCACTAGCTACATGGTTTCAGCAGAGGTGACTAGAAGAAGGTTTATATATGCTCATTTTCTTTTTTTAAAAATTGATTTATTTACTTTTAGTTTACAAGATTAGGTTCCACAATCCCCTGAGTTTCAAATTTTCTCTCCTCCCTCTCCCCCCCACCCATGGCAGCATGCAATCAAGTACAGGATCTGCAAATACTTTCACATTGGACATTAGTCTGGTTGTATAGAAGGGTTGTAACCAATGGAGTGATCAATGGGAAAAAAGAAAGAGAACCAAACATGAAAAAGAATGATAGCATGTAGATTGCTTCAGTCTCCATTTAAACTCTGTTCTTTCTAGATCTTTCTCTGAATGTAGACATGCTCATTTTATTTTGAGGAGGGAAGAAAAAGGTGAGTACCTCTATTAATTCTATTCCTCTTGAGTTCTTGACTATTTCTTCTTTTTTGGGGGGTAGGGTGGTAGTGGTGATTAGCTTCTTAGGACCTTGGTATACAGCTTTTAGAAAGAACATTCTAGATTTTATTATGGAAGAGCAATAAGATGGATTTTTTTTTTATTTTAAAAAGAGCTTTGAGAAGATAACTCTGAGGTTCAATGAGTATTAGAACAGGATGTACCAGGGGGTTATCCCAAAACCTCTGTCCCATAACAGAACAGCAGTTCAGACTAGATAGAAACCCAAGTTGAAGGGCGAGACATGATGTGAGATAAAGGATGGAAAACTTTGGGATTTTTTAATTCCTTACAATAGAAAGACCTTTAATCAATCAATAGAATGTAAGATCCTTGAGAACAGGGACTGTTTCATTTTTGCCTTTGTTTCCAGAGTGTCTAGCACAGTGCCTGGCATGAAATAGGAACCTAGTAAATGTTTGTGGATTGACTGATTAATTAACAAATCTAGAGTCCCATACTAAGCCTTGGTGTTCCTGGTGGGGTGAAAGAAATATATAGATTCTGATTCTGACATACAATAAGTTAGCTCTCAAACTGAGTTTCCAGCTAGAACTTCTAGGGTTCAAAATCTATAGAAACTGTCAGCTTTGCCCTGATGAGCCACAGAATCCAGAGATGGAAGGGATGTTTGAAACTTTCTAGTATGATCCACATCTAAATATCATCCCCCTCTATGATCTCCCTGATGAATGATTATTCATCTTCTACCTGATGACCTCCATTAATGGTGAACCCATTACCTCTAGCAGTAGCAGATTATATAATTGAAGGGCTCTAATCGTTAGTAAGTTTTTTTCCCCTTATGTCAAGCCTAAGACTGAATATAACTTTCAGGGCAGCTGGGTGGTACAGTAGTTAGAGTGCTGGGGCTGGAGCCAGGATGACTCATCTTTATGGGCTCAAATCATGCCTTGGATACTTACTAGCTGTGTGACTCTGGGCAAGTCACTTATCCCTGTTTGCCTTAGTTTCCTTATCTGTAAAATGAACTGGAGAAGGAAATGGAAAACCATTCCAATATATTTGCCAAGAGAACTACAAATGGGGTCATTAAGAGTTGGATGTAACTGAAACTACTGAATGTAACTTTCACTGATTATTTCCCTTTTATTGTTTCCCTTTCAGAGTCAAGAAAACAAGTCTAATCTCTTTTCTATCTGATAGGCTTTTGCAAATGATCATCATTTTTTTCCAGTTGATATGGTGTGGTCTACAGTCAATTCTGGTCACCCTTTTCTACATACATTCCAATTTGTCAATGTTCTTTCTAAAATATGGCATCTAGAGCAGAACAAAATTCTCTAGAAATGCTCTAATCAATGCAGAGTATGGTTGAACCATTACCTCCCTAATCTTAGACCTAATGTACTTCTGTTAACGTAGTCTAAGATCACATTAGCTTTTACAGCTGCCATGTGACCCTTTTGACTCCTATCAAGCTTGTAGTATAATACGACTCCCAGGGACTTTTCAGATGAACTACTACCTAGCCATATCTTGCCCATTAACTTGTTTATTTTTTGAACCCAAGTGAAAGACTTTGTATTTATTGTCATTAAATATAATCATATTAGGGTTTGTTTAGTGTTACATTCAGTAAATCAACTATCAAACTGGGTTCATAGAACAAAAGTACAGAAATAATTTGAAGAACACTTAGATTGAAAAATATCTTTTGAACAACTTTCAGAAGTATTGTGGATTTCAGAGAATAATGGAATGATAGGTGTGCGGTTGCTGAATAGGAGACAAATCAAGTAGGCGGGTGGGGGAAATGAAAACTTGACATCACATGAAGGGATGATGTTCCAAAATCCAACTGGGCATGTATCCACTGTTTTGTCTGCTTAAGATATGATTCAGTAATTCAAATTATTTAATAATATTTTGCAGAACATTCTCAGTAAGCAGGAGAAAGGAGGGCAGGAGATATCAAGGGTACTAGGGTGGGCTTGGAGGTGGCCAGGTAAATATGCCAACCCCCAAGACAGCTGAGTTGAGAGGGAACAGAATACAAGGGTTGGTTAGGTAAGAAGTTATACTTTATGGTCTACTAATGAACTCCATTATAGTACAACTCCCTTAAATTGTCTTTTCCTGTGATTAATTTTCATCCCCCTAGCTCTCTTTAAGCAGACTGTTGTTGATAGGGAGTGTCCTGTGTTGAATGAGTAAAAAGTACTAATGCATGTTCTATGAAGCCAGAGATAACCTCTTTCTAGACATGATGAATGGAACATTTACAAGGGAAGATATCATCAGGCACACTGACTGGTGTATGGCTCTTGCTTCAGAGATAGAGGTCTAGGCTCTCTGCCTTTGCAGCATTTCATTCATGTGTTCATGTATTTCTCTCTGTCTCTCCCTCTCTCTGTCTGCCTATGTATTTGTCTCTGTCTTGTTCTATCTGCTTCTGTTACTTCTCTTAAATTCTTTCTCCCACCCTTTCTTTGTCTCTATCTCAGACCAGATTGAACGTTTTGACTGAATTCATCTGTTAATTTAGTTACAAATGAAAAGTCACTTTAGTTTACAAAGCACCAAGTAATCCATCTAACTGATTTTTTTCAGTCTTTAACTGGCTGATTTTTGACATATTATAATTCTCAGTCTTTCTTTCCCTAGTCAACAACGAAATAAACCAATGCATGTCTTGGGGAAACCATAAGGCATAGCAGTCATTGAGTTGTGCATGATCAGAATCTGATCCCTTTTTGGTTTCCAGGAATATTCGGGTACTTGTGCAGGGAGCACTGAGTTGTCCATATCCACTTGTATGTGCTCAGATACGTGTGTTTGGAAGAAGTGCAGAACACCTTTTCTGGATGGGATTATATGCTCAATAATTCAGCCCAAGGTTGCCTTGATCCCAGACTTCTTAATTTGGATCCAGGCAACCAAACATACATAATAAAACCACCAGTCACTTGTGGCTATTATTTATAGACATGTTTTCAGCAGGGGGAGGCTTCAGATAAAGGGAGAAGGAAGAAGCGAGCTGGCAGCTTAGCTGGGATTCAGAAAAAAAAATGACCACAAGACATTCATGTGCATTTGCAAAAATATAGGGGTAGACTGGTGCTAACAAATTATTTACACGGCTCATTTCTTGCAGATGATCTCTTATGCTGGCAAAAGAAGACAGCAGTTATGGAAGGGGGGGAAGGTCTCTCTCCCAGAACTGATAACCAAATAAAATACTGTTATATTTTCTGTCTAATAAGTACAAGAAGTTCCATAACTCCCTTGATTAAGCATATTATCCTTCTTCAGAAAGTCAGCTTGATTTATACAAAAAGTGATTTGGGCATACTTTCCCTGGCCATAGAGATTTCATAACTTCTAGTGTATGTCTGGAAAATCTCCCCTCGTCCCGAGTCCAAAGCAAATTAATGTCTTTCAGAGTGACCTGAGGAATTAATGAGGTTTTTGCCGTCAGTTCTACCCATCCAGGGTCAAGTAAATCATTTGCTAGCTCTCTGACTCCATGTACAATGATAACAAACTTGCAGATGCCTTTGAAATACGGCATCACTGACACTCTCTGTCCATCTGTTGGGACATATTTTAGGCTTTGCTTCTCTGTCTGCTGTAAACTCTGCCTTTAATGGAGTCAGTAATTGTTGATAAATGGGGTATCAATGAAGTCAGTGTACTGGAGGTTTCCCCATTCTTTTCTGCTGAGGTCTGCTATTTAAATGTCTTTCTGCCATGACTTAAAGTTATTGTGTGTGGGGCTTTTTAATTCTACCTGCGGTGCTCTTGGCCCAAGACTTCATTGCCCCACTCCTTTCCATAATGCAAAGCTGAATGGTAAGAAACTCTGTTGGCTCACAAACCTATCTGCTCTCTCCTCCGGTCTCATTTTGTTTTCTCTTATGAGAGAAATCTTGAAGCTGCCCTCCACCAGCAACCCTTTCTAGGGAAAGGGGAAGTAAGCTTAGCAGGTGAATTCAGCTCTGAAGCTCTGTGGCTGAATCTGTGATACAGTCATTGTCATTCTTTCATCAGCTTGGTGTCTAGACTCTGAAACAACACAGGATCCAAGCGGGGACTCACATCAGCAGCAGGGTATCATGTATACAATATGGGAGTTTTTTTGCTGACTTTCCCAGAAGGTTAAGAGCCAGCTATCTACCCAGGGGAAAAGGTCCAGAAGCCACTGACTACTTGGGCTACTTCTCTTGGAGTTTGCTTTTGAACTCTCTTAACACCTAATTGCATATAGCATCAGAGATGTGGATTTGGAGATTGTACTCTGATCCAGCTACACTCGCCTTCTTGCTGTTCCTTGCACAAGACATTTCATCTCCTGACTCTGTTTTCACTGCCTGTCCTCCATGCCTGAAACTCATCTTCCTCTTCTCTACCTCCTGACTTATTTGGTTTCCTTTCAGTCTCAGGTAAAGTCCCACCTTCTGGTCCTTTCTGGTACTTTTCTGTGTCTTTAATCTCAGTGTCTTCTTTCTGACACTATACTCTATTTAACCTGTATATAGCACACATTTTTTTTGTCTTTTTGGAGGGGGGAAGGCAGGGCAATTGAGGTTAAGTGACTTGCCCAAGGTCACACAGCTAGTGATAAGTGTCTGAGGCCAAATTTGAACTCAGGTCCTCCTTACTCTAGGGCTGGTGCTCTATTCACTACACCACCTAACCGCCCCTATATATCACAGTTTTACATAGTTATTTGCATGTTGTTTCCCTGTTAGACTGAGATCCTTGATAGTAGGGACTGGTTTTTTTTTTTTCCTTTTCTTTGTTACAGTTAAACCTTACTCTCTTTGTGCACCATGACTTCCAATCCCTGCAGTCCCTTCCAGGCCATCTTCCCTGCACTAGTCACTCTCTCCTCTTCTTTCCATCTTGACCCCCTGGTGAAAAATCAACTTTATACTGTTTGCCTCTCTTAACCCCTTATGATATCATTGATTATATCCAGCCAAGTCTCAGCTTCAGATCACTTACACCATTTGTTGCCTTCACTCCTACACACTTACTGCAGAATGAAGATAGAGAAAATCACGTGACTGTTCTGACAGGGTCCACTACAAATATATGTCACACAGTCTCCACTAGACTCTCACTGCTACTGCTGGTCTATCCTCCTCCTCTTCTCCACATTTATACTGTTATCCCTTCCACAACAAGACTTCACCCATGTTGGTTTGGCTATATTGCAGGTTGGTGTAAGAAATTAAATGGGAATTGTGGAGGAGTTTTGCAGAAGCCACAGACAACATGTGAAGGCCAGCAGATGACAAGTTTAGAAACTTGAAAATGCGTAAAATATATGTATAGTATTGTATAATATCAACATATTTTATCTTTTAATACCATCATAATTCAGACTTCTTCTGTGGTATGAAGAGAGGGCCAAAAAGTCATGCAGATTTTCCAGATCTCGGGGTGCACTGTGCCCCTAGTCCCCAAGATGTGGAAGGGATAATTGTATAGTATATATATATATTCCTTGTGAAGGTTGACCCCTTTACTTGTTCAAGCAATCCCATTCCATCCCACTTCTTCCAATAGATTGCTCCCTTCTGACATTCTTACTCTATCACTTATTTTTAATCCCTCCATATCTACTTCCTCCTTCCCTATTGATTACAAACATGCCCACGTTTTCTCCTATTCTGAAAAAAGAAAGCCCTCACTTGATCCTTCCCTACCTGCTAACTATTGTCCTGTATCTCTTCTACCCTTTGTAGCTAGACTTCTTGAAAAGGCCATCTACAACAGTGACCTCCACTTGTTCTCTTCTTAACTCTTTACAATCTGGCTTCCTCCCTTATGATCACACCAAAGTTACTCCAAAGTTACCAATGATCTCTTAGTTGCCAAGTCCAAAGACATTTCCTCAATCCTCCTTCTCTTTGACCTCTCTGCACCTTTGACATTGTTGATCACTCTCTTCTTCTTCTTCTTCTTCTCCTTCTCCTTCTCCTTCTCCTTCTCCTTCCTTCTCCT
>CM053586.1:266965177-266982343 GCA_028646515.1 Pseudochirops corinnae
CTGGTACAGTGCCTTTCATATATCAGACATTTAATACATTTGTGTGACTTGATTGGTTGATTTCCTGAAACCAGTATTACAGTAGTGATGAAAGTAGTAGTAGTAGTAGTAGTAGTAGTAGTAGTAGTAGTAGTAGTAGTAGTAGTAGTAGTATCTGAGGTCAGATTTGAACTCAGGTCTTCCTGAGTCCAGAAACTACTACTACTACTACTACTACTACTACTACTACTACTACTACTACCACTACCACTACCACTACCACTACTACTACTATTACTACTACTACTACTACTACCTATAAAAAAGGCTACTAGAATGTAAGTTCCTTAAGGGAAGTGATTTTTTTATTTCTATCCTTGTATCCCAGGTCCCAACATATAGTAACTACTTAATAAGTGTTTTTCAAATTGTCATCTGCTATTAAAAAAACTATGAACTTATAAAACAAATTATTTACATTATAAAACCAGTTTTTGCTCTACTAAAGAACATGGAACTAACTATCCCATTGTCAAAATATGGGGCTTATATATTCACAATCTTAGAGCTTATCTAACACCAACCCACTCATTTGACCCTCCTATTTCCAGTACTTGTAAATGTAGGTTTCCATATTACTTAATACTTAACAAGAAGAAGGAAGTTGCAATGAGGGGAACTATTCAGTGCTAGAAACCTCTAGTCACTTATGATTGATGAGAAATGAATATAAAACATTTCTGGCATAACCATGTAAATTAATAAGATCATAGATTTTAGAGCTGGAAGGCAACTTAGAAGTCCTATTCTAGTCTAACCTCATTTTACAGATGGAGAAATTAAAGCCCAGAAATGCTGAGGGACTAATCTAGCAAAACCGAGATTTGAATCCAAGTCATAAAATCATAGAACAGTGGATTTCAAGCTGGACAGAAACTCAATGGGCATCTAGTCCAACCCCTTCATTTTATGGCTGAGCAAACTGAAGCCCAGAGATGTTAAGTGGCTTGTCCATAATCACACAGTCAAATAAGTATCAGAGCTGGGATCTGAACTTGGTTCCTCTGACTCCAAAACCATTGCTCTTTCCACTGTAACATCCTCTATAAGGAAAGGTGATTATAGAATCCATTCACCCATTGTGCAATGGCTTTGAGTAAATACTTTCTAAGGTTCCTAAGATTTCCATGAAACTTCCTAAGGATCCTTCTACCTCAAAGATCTTTCTATGATATGACCAGCTTTTCTGAAATGCCTGAATTGCTGAAAATGTTATGTATTGGGATCTTACTACTGATAAATCATCTTGGTGGTAGAATGCATGCAGCATGGTTTTTCTTTTCCCCTCCTCAGTTAAGTCCTGGTTCCACGCTTTTCTGAGCCACTCTTCCTCTCCTTCCCTCTCAGATTATTTACTACATGTTGGCATTCACAGAAGTATCAGCCATCTGCCACATGAACACACATTTCTCCCAGTGCACAGTTCCAGGTGACAATTGGCAAAAGAGTACCCCAGGGAATCCCCTGTTTTCTGACCCCTTCCTAGACCTGCATCTTCCAAGACAGCGTGGTCATAGTTGTATTAGTCTCAGGACTATCAGCTAGGTGCCCTGAAAAATCATATAAAGAAAATAATATTCTCCTTCCCTATTCCTACCACAAGCAAGGTAAAATACCACATTCTCCCTCAGTGAGTAAGTCACTGACTCACCAGTAGCAGTACATGAAGTGTGAGTATTTTTCCTAATAACAATGATAGATTTTTACTGAGAATTTTAACATATTCAATCCCTCTTCTATTTGACCAATGGCACATATGTGCAAGACAGCTGGTTGGGGTCAGGTAGACTCTACAGAGATAGACTGGGGCAAAGTTAACAGATCCACAGGAAGGTTAGACTTGGAGCTCCTCGATGAATTAACTTCCTACTCTGAGTGACTGAATTAGATTGTCACAAACACACAGGTTCAATAACTATGGACAAATGTAGGGAACTAGAAGAGTTAGCACCAGCGGTTCTCAACCCGTGGGTTGCGACCCCTTTGGGGGTCAAACAGGGTCGCCTAAGACCATTGGAAAACACATATTTCCTATGGTCTTAGGAACCAAGACACCACTCCTCTATTCGTCTCCAGGAGGGTCCACCCACATGCAGATACGCCCACATACGACTATTAAAGGGTCGCAGCATTAGGAAGGTTGAGAACCACTGAGTTAGTCAATCAGTCAACAAGCATTCATTTGGTACTTATTATGAACCAGGAAGCTAGATGGCCCCATGGATGGAACACTAGGCCTGGAGTCAGGAAGACCTGAGTTCAAATCTGATCTCAGTCACTTACTAGCTAAGTGACCCTGGACAAGTCACTTAACCTCTGTTTGCCCTAATCCGCTAGAAAAGAGAACGACAAACAATTCCTGTATCCCTTCCAAGAAAGTCTCATGAACAATATGGTTCACAGACTCAGACACAACTGAACAACTACAACATAGGCCAGGCCCTGTGCTAAGTACGTAGGATGCAAAGATAAAAATGAAACGTCCCTTGCCTTCAAGGGGTTTACATTCTAACGGAAGAAATAATACACATACATAGAAGTATATACATAGTACAAATAAGATGAATACAAGGTGGTTATGGGAAGAAGAGCATCAGCAGCAGAGGGGATCATGAATGGCTTCATATAGAAAGGCTGAGTCTTGAAAAAATCCAATGATTCCAAGAGGATGTAGTAAATTTCTTGTATGGAGAGACAGACAGTGTAAAGAAATGATAACAATAACAAGCAGGATCTGAACTCAGGCATGTCCTGATCCCGGAGTCCAGCACTCTAGCCAGTACCTAGCTGAGTAGAGATGATATAATGGTGGATGGAATATTATATGTGTAAAACAGTGGGTAGGTCAACATGACTGGAAGTAAAATGTAAGAAAACTGAATAGGAAGGAAGAAGAAGGTGGTGAAGATCTTTAAAGGCCAGAGTTTATGTTTATTCCTGAAGGCAGAAGGAACCACCAGTGTTAAGCAGGGAGGATCAGACCTTTCTTTTAAGAAAAGCACTTTGGTAGTTATGTGGAAAATGGACTGAAGTGGATAGAAGCTTGAGGTAGACACTCCAAACAGGAGACTAATGCAACAATATAGGTAAGATAAAATGAGGGCCTAAATTAGTAGTAGCTAGGAGTGAAAAGAAAGGGTTGGTTGCAATTAATGCTATGGAGATAAAAATCTAACTCCACTGTTCTCTGTTATACTCTAAAACCTGAGATGAAAGGAAAGTGAATGAGCATTTACTAACCTCCCAGTATTTGCTCAGGCTCTTATCTAAGCACTTCACAAATATCTCATTTGATCTTCATAATAACCTTGGGACATAGGTGTTATTATCATCCTCATCTTATAGTTGAGAAAACTAAGGCAGACAGAAGTTAAGTGACTTGTCCAGGGTAACATAGTCAATAAATGTCTGAAGCCAGATTTGAAATCGGGTCTTCTGACTGTAGGCACAAGTCTCTATCCCCTGCATCACCTGGTTTCCTCTAAAGACCTTTAAATGAACCCAGTAAAAAAGTTAGTACCTGAAGAAAATGGCCTCCACTGGGGGCAGACTGTGCACTAAATCCAACCCCACATTAGGAACTGGGGGAGTTAAAAAGAAGAGATAGGGTCTTCTCAGTTTTCAAACTAACTGGGCAGGCACATGGATGAGAAGAAAGAAAGGCAACAGGTGAAGAAGAAGGAAGCCAGGGCAGAGGAGAAGGGGGACAAAGGAAAGGTGCAGATAGTGGTTAGTGGTAGAAGGCTTCATGTGACTTTGAGATACTTCAAGGAATGAAAAAGGAAATCAGAAAGCATGGAAATCAGCTAGGTGGCACAATGAATAGAGCATCAGCCCTGGAGTTAGGAGGACCTGAGTTCAAATCCAGCCTCAGACACTTAACACTTACTAGACATGTGACCTTGGGCAAGTCACTTAATTCAATTGCCCTGCTTTCCCCCCTCCAAAAAGCAAAAGAAAGGAAGGAAGGAAGGAAGGAAAGAAAAAAGCATGGAAAGCCATAAATAAATAGGGTAATCACAACTTTACTGGACTATGAATCAGGGATTAGGTGCCTACAGCCTTGTATTTATTCTGCGTATATTTATAACGTGGATATATATGCATAGGTATACGTATATATTTGTTGTTGTTCAGTCATTTTAGTCATGTCCAATTCTCCATGATCCCATCTGGGACTTTCTTGGCAAAGATACTACAGTGTTATTTCCTTCTCCAGCTCATTTTATACAAGAAGAAACTGAGGCAAGCTAGGATAAATGACTTACCCAGGGTCACACAACTAGTAAGTGTCTGAGGCTGGATTTGAACATATCCACATGAATCTTCTTGATTCCAAGACCAACACTCTATCCACTGCACCACCTATACATAGAGAGAAAGAGAAACAGAGACAGAGACAGAGATGGAGATATATATATGCATACATATGCATACACATATGTACACATGTGTATGTATATGCATATATGTATATATATATATATTTCTCCCCAAGTAGGACTTCCCTCTACAATACCCCTACCTAGCTTCCATATGAATACCTTAATGAGTAAGCATCAACGGCACCATCAATAGGGTTGCTCTTGTTTATCATTATATGGTACACCTAGCTCTTCCTCCCCATCTTGGTCCCAAGGAAAACCGCCAGCTAGGTGATGGAATATATTTCTATCATTGAGATCTTGTGACACCAGCTTCCTTGCTATTTGTTACATAAGATACTCCATCTCCTGATTCCTAGCATTTTCACGGGCTGTCCCCCATGCCTGGAATCATCTCTTCCTCCTGGTTTCTCTGACTTCCTTCAAGTCCCAGCTAAAATCCCACCATCTACAGGAAGCTTTTCCCAACCTCTTATTTCTAAAGCCTTCCTTCTATTGCTATCTTCAATTTGTCCCTCATAAATCATATTTGTACATGTTTGTTTGAACATTGTCTCTCCCGTTAAACTGTGAGCTCCTTTGAGACTTTTTTTATCGCCAGAACTTAGCACAGTGGCTGGCATATAATAGATCTGCTTATATAGTATGATGCTACATAGTAGCATTTACTATATTTAATAAATGTTTATCAACTTATTGACTATCATCAGAGGACCGGACTAGACCATTCAGAGAGCTACATTGCCAAGATGGCTACAGAGTGATTAAGAATTCTGGCAAGGGCAACTCTTAAAAGATAGTTTACTGAGATATAGGGGTTATAGTGAGCATTGGTGAAGTTACATCATTAAAGGGGAGAATGATGTTTAGGTTGAGGAAGAAGAGAGATACAGAAGTAGAATAGGAAATAGAAATGTGCTTATATATGTGTATGTATATGTGTGTGTGTGTATGTGTATGTGTATATACATTGAAGCTAATTGTTCATGTGTGGGTCTTACCTCAGATTGCAAGCTCCTTGAGGGCAGTTATATCTTTGCATCTGAATATTTATTTAACAAACATTTATTAATATTTAAGACCCTAGGATATGGTGACAAAAAGTAAAAATGCATTCTGCCTCCAAGTTATATATCTTCTACCAAAGAGTTACAACTCAGTACACAAAGAGCAAACAAAAACGAATTTGAGGAAGAGGGCATTGACAACTAGATAGATTCAAGGAAGTTTTCACAGAAAAGATGGCACCTGAGCTGAATTTTGAAGGGAGCTTGAGGAGTCTAAAAGTTTCCTAATATAGTGTTGCATATTATGCAATAGACACTTAATAATTGCCTCTAGAATGTTGAGTATTGTAATGTTGCATGAAGAGTGATAATTAAAAAATACTATCTTTCCTTGTGTTGCCCACAAATGAAAAATTAGATCAGCCAATGATCAAAAGCAAGCTTTTGGGTAGAGTGTAACTAAGAGAAAGATCTGGTGGGCTTCTCTTCTCACACTTTGTAAACCCAAGTGCTTTATCTAAAATAATAATCCCGCCCAGAGTGTAGTAAATCGTGGAATTTACCTCTACTGCCCCATGGCCACCCCCTCCAGAGGTCCCAATCAAGTGCTGTTTGTACTTCTCCATCGCCTTTATTTGTTTAAGAGGCCAGACAAGGCAAACACTCGTGATGCCTTGTTTATCCTGTGGCTTTCACTAACGCTTATTAAACTCATCGTTACTTCATATAAGCTACAGATATGTGGTTGGGGCCAGCTAGTGTTGACAGTAAGTAACAGACACCCTGCCACAAGGTAACATGTTTATATACTCGGTTGGATGCCTGGTGGATTTTGTCCCTGTAAAACCATCACAGATAATGAAGCTACTATCAGATAAGTGACTATAATAAATGACCACGATTAGGGTTCTGGCTGATGAAAACACTTGGTGGTCTCTCCAGACTGATTTGGACAAACCCCAGGCTCAGTTCATTTGGAATCAAAAAAAAAAAAAATGAGAGAAAAACATTTAAAAATCAAATTAATATGAGTTCCTTTCATAGGCTGCTATTTGATTTCTAACTGGGCAAAGGAGGTCAATGGCAAGGGGGGGGAGGGAGAACCTTTTCTCTTACTTCTCTAACCTTCTTCTCTACACACTAGAAAAATAACTTTAACTTCTAAATTCATGAGGAACTATTGCACCATTCTAAAGCTATCCAACCTATCACCTCTCCAAAAACTTTCTCTCTGCCATTCCAGAACCAGAGGTCCCATTCCCTCAAGAAGAGTGAGAGCAGAGATCTTTAAAGCAGTGGAGTAACCTAGCTAGAAATTTTAAAATGAAGTCATTACCTGATCTTGCAGGAGCTTCTCTAGAAGGAGCCTACCTTATGTTTAAAGCAATTGTCCTTTTCTTTGCGGAGGGGGGGGGGGGAGGCGCTAATGTTTTTTTCCATATGGCCATCACTTCCCAAAGATCCACCATCACCCTGACCCCAGCAGAACCCTCTCCTGTAACAAAGAAGTTCAATCAAGCAAATCAAATATGTTGGCCGTATCTGACAATGCATTCCGTAACCAGTCAACCATCTCTATGCGTAGAAATTATTTTTAACATTAGTCAGCTGAAGTCAAGATTGCTCATCAAATTTCAGATTTCTGATGTCTTTCTTTGTTGTTTTCCTTTATATTATAATGGTCATTAAGTAAATTTTCTCTAAGTTCTATCGTCTCATTCTGTATTACTATATTTCCCACCAGACTTTAGTCCTCTGAACCTCACCATCATACCCCAGAAACCTTTTCATCTTCAAAGCAGATGCCCTGGAAAACTCTTCAGCCCAGGAATTCACCCATGAAAGTACTTTCTACCAACTGGGCCCTTCCCTGGGACTGAAGGATTCCTCCCCAAACCTCCAAGCCATCCATCTCCCCATTTTCCACCAGATCATATTCCTTCGGACTCCTCCACCTTAGTTCAAGGCAAAGGACTATGATGAAAAGTAACTTCTCATCAGTTCTGCTCTCTCCCTACTGTTTCAGCTCCCTTTTTGACATGTTGTTTTCCCCATTAGAACGTAAACTGCTTCAAGGCAGTGACTCTTTCTTTTCACATATATTTGTATTTCCACATTTTAGCACAGTGCCTGGCACAAAGGAAGTGCCTAATACTTATTGACTGGCTGATAATTCATAATCCTACTTAATATACTTAGAAATATTAGTCTGAGAAGGGGTCCACTAGGCCTCACCAGACTGCCAAAGGAGTCCATGACACAAAAACAGTGAAGAACCCTTGATATCTTCCAAAGTTTCTCTGAATTCTTGATATTCACTATTTCTTATGACAAAAGAGTGTTCCATCATATTTGTATGCCACCATTTGTTCGGTCATCCATGAAAATGACAATTGGTCACAAGGTAAAACAACTATTTCTCCACCCTAGGGAAAGGTCCAAAGTGACATACATGCCAAAATGGTAGGCAGAATAGTGTAGTGTAAAGGGGGCTACCTCTGAAGTCAAAGGATCTGAGCTTAAAGTCTGCCTCTCCCACTACCTCTGTAGGAGACAAGTTATTTATCTCTTGGGACCCCAGCTTCCTCATCTGTAAAATGAGGAAACTTGTTTTGCCTTAGTTTTGCCTCAAAGACCCAAGTGGCAGCTCACAAAACATTTCCATAATCACTTGTTAAGGGTTTCTGTTTATACCAGGCAAGCTCTCATTACATGTTGAAGAAATAATAGTACATCATTTAAGTACCTTGCTGAAAAGGTCTTTAAAAGACATTTATTTCTTTGCACAATATAGTTGTTTATGGAATGACTTATAGATTTACAGTGGGACATATATCTATATATCTACATATATACATATATAATTTAAGAATGTGCTGAAAGGGAGATTGCATGGACTTTTTGGAGATTTTTAAAGACAAGAATAGCAAAGCTGAAAATGAGTGGCAGTAAAACATGTGCTGAGATGCATTATTTTTCATTTGTGACAATAATTTTGTTTAAGTCATGTCAGGCTGGCATGCTCCAGATAGCTTCCCCTTTCTCTTCTTCAGCCACTGTTCCCTAGAAGTCTGCCTCCACTCCCATCCTACTTCCCCCACCCACTACACTTCCCACCCCCCTTTCATCACAGTTCCATTTTCAAAATTGTCTAGAGGGGAAATACTTTCCTGTAAAGGTATGTTGACTCTGGGGGTTTCCATTTTCATTTGATTTAATATTTCCTAATAATAGTTTTAGGGGAAATTACCCAGAATAGCAGAGTGATTCCCCCCCAGGAATAAATGCTTTGTGGTCCCAGGGTGATTGATGGAGTTTCTCTGTATCACTGTTGCCAGAAGATCTCATAAACTTAAGAAAGCTGCCAGGAATCAGTCTGTTTACCTTTTCACGAGTTTAAAGGTGATTTATTTGACCTTTGAAAACGGGGATCATACTTCTTGCTGAAAACAGCACTCATTTCAGCATTAAGTGGAGACTGTCAAGATGCTGAAGGCTTTCAATTGAGCTCCCTTTATAACTTCTCTACCTGTTCTAATCTGGCTGAAGACTATCTGCTAATTCTAACTAAATGTATGTTTGAGAAATAGTTTCTATGTTGAGAAAAGTACATGTTTTATTTGCTACATACATGTCAAATTTCCATATTTTTTTAAAACATGGTTTTAGTTTGGTCCCAATAAAATTCCCCTCTTCCATACAAAACTTGTCCCAACCCCTCTCAATTCTACTGCCTTCTCTCTTTTAATTATTCCTATTTATCCTATATATAGCTTGTTTTTGCATGTGTGGTTGCTTGTTGTCACCCCCCTTAGATTGTGATATCCTTGAGATGAGGATTTATCTTTTGCCTCTTTTTGTAGCCCTAGCATTCAACACACCGTCTAGCTACAGCGATGGCCTCAAGGTCACAAGTGGCCCTCTAGGTCCTTGGGTGTGGTCTTTTGACTGAGTCCAAGTTTTACAGAACAAATCCTTTTATGAAGGGGATTTGCTCTGTGAAGTTTGGATTCAATTAAAGGGTCACACTTGAGGACCTACAGGGCCATATGTGGCCTCGAGGTTGCAAGTTCCCTGCCCTTGGTAGCATATAGTAGGTGCTTAACAAATACTTATTGACTGACTGATCTCTGTATAGAAAATAAATATTAGATTAAATCCTATGAATACATCTGTGTATTCTGGACAGTTCAAAAATTCATTCAACAAATACTTGTATTTTTATTATTGATCCTTTGTCAATTAATTAAGAATACAACTTTTGACTCTTCATATTTCTAAGTAATACCTTGCAAATCAATTAAAGTCATCTATCTAACTAAAAGAATCCAACATAATTTAAAAATAATTCCCAGGGTGGTACCATTAATGATGCCATTGTGTTTACAGGAAGAAAAATGATTTTGATATCTTTCAGAAAGAAGGAAGAAAGGTTTTATATTCTTCTCTTCTTGTCTTTTTGATCAAAACTTGTTGATGGAACAATTTAAATGAACCTACAGTAGTAACCAAGGACATAATAGAGTGTGAAAAAAAATGTATTCATCCCAATTTACATGGCATAGTAAATGCAGAAAGTTATGCTTGAGGCAGAAGTAAAAGAGTTCAAAGGCAGACCATCTATGACTAGAGATGTTGCTGACTGGCTAAGTATAGCTGTGGGCATGACCCACAAAAGAGATGAAGTAGCCTAAGAAGTGATGGTGAGGTCCCTTCCTCTACGTCAGAACATATAAGAGTTATAATTTAACAGAGAACCAACAAACAGCAGCACCATGAAGGATCAGCCAATAGTAGCAGGGTAGAAGAAATAGCCCAGAGAGGACGTTGGCAATGAAGTAATTAATGCAGCAAGTGGCATGATTAAACCATGAGAGATTCCAGAAAGGAATTGCTCTATGTGAGTGCCCTCTCCCACAGGTGGCAAGAGAATTTGGGGAAAAGTCCATGTATTGGGCGAGAGAGTTCCATATTATTAATTTGCATCTTGCTATGCTATTTTACTAAATTCCTTTTACTTTGGACTCTGTCTTCTAGTAAGTCTGATAAAATGGGACTGGATGCCCTCTAAGGTCCATTCCAGCTCAGGGACCTATGTGAAAAATAAAGGTCATAAAGTTTTTGGAGGAAGAAATTCAGGGAAGTCAATGAATCTATAGCCTGATGACATTAATTAGGTAATAACATCCACAAGAACCAGAGTTTATAGTCACCATACAGGTGGTGTTGTAATCCACTTTACTTCTTTTAGTGTAGTACAGGGTCAGAGGATATTGGTTGGAACATAGATTCTTCTTACTGCCTATGTGACCTTGGGAAAGGCATGTAGATTCTCTGGACCTCTTTACTCTTTGATTAGGTTGGATTGGGTGAAGTTTCATAGTGTTCTAAATTGAGGTAGTCAGGACAATAAAACACTACTGACTTCAGGAGTGAAGCTGTGGCCATCTTGGCCACTGAATTCCTAGTGGGTGTCAATTTTGGACACTCTTCAATTCTCAGAAGCTGTATTTGTGGCTGGTAGCAGCTGGGTGGTTCATGAGCTGTAGATTTTAACATATGATGACCAAAAGCATGCCTGGGTAGCTTAATAAGAAAGAAATATCCAAACCCCAAAAAAATAGAATGTCTAAAATTGTACAAAACTAGTTCCTAAGGAAATGACTTTGAAAGTTGTAAGAACAATGATCAATACATTGTCCATTCATGATTCCAAAGGACTAATGATAAAACATGCTATCCGTTACAGAAGGGCATACACTTTTAAAATAGCACAGGGTACATTTCCACTGATGATTTTTGCCGGGTTTCTGGAATTACATGGTAAGTAATACAGTAATCTGGGGCTGGATACTTGATCTTCAGCAATTTTAAAGGGTTTTAGAGCTGGTCGGGAACTCAGAGATCATTTAGTTCAACCCTCTCATTCAGAGAGGTAAGTTAACTTGTTTGAGGACACAGAAGCAGGGCTATGATTCAAAACCAGGAGATTTTAACTTGAAATACAGGATTTTTCCACTATACCAGAAGAGTTAAATTTCCTCTGGTGTCAGAGGGGCCAAGGTTACTCTAGAAGACCCAGTCTTCTTCAGGTTTTCATCCATAATCCCATGTTCCACTGCCAATTTTGGACCAGATTTCATTCTTCCCATTACGCATGGAATAAGAAGTCAAATCATCCTCTACCAACTTGGTGAAACTAAGCACTATATCTCCATCATTGCCTTGAAAACTCTAAACTATTCACACACATAAAGAAACTCAAAAGCTCAGCAGAAGTTGCCATAAGCAATTTATAGAGCTATAAGCAATTATAGAGCATGACATAGAGCACTGCCTCTTTCAGAGCTTAAACTTTCCAGAATAATGACTATGTATACATTCAAGGTACTACTGAGTCTCGTTCTCGCTTTCAAGTTTAATAGGGCTATACTTTCAATTTATATGCGTCCAGAGTGGACCTCAGTTCCTTCCTTCCATATTCTCCCCCTTGCCCAGATTTGAACCAAACAAAAGGGAAATTAACCCAGCTGCTACCAGCCACAAATACAGCTTCTGAGAATTGAAGAGTGTCCAAAACTGACATCCACTAGAAATTCAGTGGCCAAGATGGCCACAGCTTCACTCCTGAAGTCAGTAGTGTTCTATTGTCCTGACTACCTCAATTTAGAACACTATGAAACCCCATCCAATCCAACCTAATCAAAGAGTAAAGAGGTCCAGAGAATCTACATGCCTTTCCCAAGGTCACATAGGCAGTAAGAAGAAAAGTCTATGTGCAAACCAATATCCTCTGACCCTGTACTACACTAAAAGAAGCAAAATGGATTACAACACCACCTGTGGGGTGACTATAAACTCTGGTTCTTGTGGATGTTATTACCTAATTAATGTCATTAGGCTATAGACTCATTGACCTCCCTGAATTTCTTCCTCTAAAAACTTTATGACCTTTATTTTTCACATAGGATCTTGAGCTGGAATGGACCTCAGAGGGCATCTAGTCCCATTCCCTCCTTTTGCAGATGAGAAGAATGGAGTTAAATGTATTCCCCCAAGGTCACAAAGGTACTAGATATCAGAAGTCTGATTTGAAGCCAGTTCCATTGACTCCCTCCAAAAATCTTTCTATTAGGAATGGGAATTGAACTTACATGGACATATATCTATTGGATCTTCAGTCAAATACAATAGGCACTTGGCCAACCTGCTATAGGTAAGAAGCTTTGTCTAACCAAGAATCAAACACTGGCCATAGCATTCTGAACTCTAACTACTAGATCACCATGGAATTATAAAAAGTTTGTCCTAAGATGTGAGAGTGGATGAAGGAAACTTTGCCTAGTTGCTGAATATTTTGTCAGACCCTGGACAAAGTGTTTTAATTCGTGACAAGAAAACGAGGACGGAAAAACAAATCTGCTTTGTCCCAAAGGTTTCCATCAAGGCATCTGTGATCTGAATGGAACCATCTGTGCAAAGTAGAGGGATATGCTAGGATACTAAGAGAACTTGTATTTTCCCGAGCCTGAGATGATGGGGGCTGTTGGAGTTGTCAATAATAATCCATGTCTGACTCCCACATCACAGCTAATTATCCTGGCTGGGGAACATGGGGTTATTTACATACTTTATGAGGAAGAGTTGCATAAAATTGACCCAAACATAAAAGATTTCAGTCAAATGGCATTTCAGTGTTCTGGCAAAGTTTTAGGAGGACCTAGAAGGAGAGAATGAAGTGAAGTTAACAGTGAACCCAATTGTAAAGAGAATCAGAGACAGTAAAGTATTAATTATGAATAGGAATAAGTAAATTGTTACATCTTATTTTCCAATGTTTCCTATAAAATGACAGCAGGAAGTGATTTTAAAATAGAAGTTGTTATTCTAAAAATTGAGAATTTTTGCAGCTATTCTGAATGATCTAATGGGTCATAGACAAGGATATGGGCCTATAAATTATAACTAACGTTGTGATGGCTATGACTGACCATGCAGCCAGTTCTCCAATTTAATTCCAATTTAATGAAATGTATCCAGAAGCTACAAGAATACCTAGAGTTTACAATGATATCACTATGAGCTAAGATTATCAGGAATATGTTGGTAAATGTTTAACAACCAGCTCTTGGAGTGGGGGTGGGTGCAGTATAGGCAAAAAACTTTTAAGTTTAATCTGAATTATTAACATTTTCTCCATTACTTCCCCATATTTAGGTAATCCACAAAATAATAAATCAAGCCCTAATTGGTAGCATTTGCTCATTTCCAAAGTATAAAAGCTAATCACTGAAAATTTAACAATCAACTCTCCTAAACCTGTTGCTAAGACCCTGTAGAAGACTTGATAAACAGGTAACTTCCCCTAAGAGAATGCAAGGTAGGTAGATAGCACAATAGATGTAGGCTGGAATTGGAATCAGGAAGACTCGTTCAAGGTCACACAAATAATAGAGGACTCTGAAATTCCCTTATCAGACCACAATCTTTTACTTTCTACCTCTTCTTCTGCCTTCGCATACTAACCCTACTCTTGGTCCACATCATAACTTTCCTTCTCTAGATGCCTCAGTTCTCTCTCCCGTCATCACCCCTCTACTAGCCACTTTCTCTTCTTTTCCCCATCTTGACCTATTGGTGAACCTGAACTACTCTACACTTTCCTCTTATCTGGAGTCTCTGATCTCCTTATCATGTCACCAATTTCACACTGCCAAACTTTAGACTTGGATTCAATCCTACCATACACTGTCTTCACTCCTACACATGTACTAAAGGAAGGTAGAAAAAAATCATGCAACCATTCTTAATAGGTCAACTACAAATACATGTTATGCAACCCCAATTGGGCATTCATTGCTGCTAAGCCATCTTCCTATATCACCTTATTTTCCCACTTTCCAGAGCATATGGGGTGTTCAAGGAAGCATAGCCCCTCTGGTGTGAGGGCTTACCAGCCTTTTTCAGGGCTACTCATCCACCTTTGTTGTTTACTTGCACCCAAATTCTCACCTATGGCTCTAAGAAGCTGTAGCATGCACAGCAGCCACATCCCAGTAAAAATTGTCTTGGCAGATGGTTTAAGCCAGGTTGAAGGTAACCAACAATCCTCAAACCCATTGGTGAGTTATTGGAGTGTCTATCCCGAACAGGTGAAGACTTCCTCCAGCTTAATGGGAGGATGAAAGCAATTTGTTCCAATGACCATGAAGGCAGCTGAAGCAGGCACTGTGGAGCACTTAGAACCTGGTCAGACATCAAAGATGCCAAGGCCGTTGACTGCATTCTGGACCATCGTCAGCCATCCTGACTTTTGTCAGGACACCCCACTCTGTGGTTAAACTCCTTGAAAAGGCTATCTGTATTAAGTGCCTCCACTTTCTCTCTTCTCATTCTCTTCCTAACCCTCATAATCTGGCTTCTGATCTCACCATTTCACCAAAACAGCTTTCTCCAAAGTTCCCAATGATCTTTTGTCTTTAATTGAATTGTAAAGTATTACTATTTCCCTTGATGATCAGCCCCATGGATTTAATTACCATTACTATGCTGACATTCACAAACCCACCTATCCTACCCTAACCTTTCTACTCATCTCCAAT
This sequence comes from Pseudochirops corinnae, assembly GCA_028646515.1. Taxonomy (NCBI): domain Eukaryota; kingdom Metazoa; phylum Chordata; class Mammalia; order Diprotodontia; family Pseudocheiridae; genus Pseudochirops; species Pseudochirops corinnae. The sequence continues at coordinate 266,980,211 of CM053586.1, forward strand.
CTTACATCTCCAACTGACCTTCAGACATCTGAAATTGCATGTTAGTAGACAGCTTACTCAACATTTTCAAAACTTAACTCCAAAATCTCCCCTACCTGCCAAACTTCCTGTAAGTGGCAAGATCAACACCATCCTCCTAGTCTCTCACTCAGGTTTGCAACCTAGGTATCATCCTCAACTCCTTGCTGTCTCTTAGCAATTCCCTTCCCATATCCAGATTGTTGCCACCATCTGTCAATTTCACCTTTGTGACATCTCTTGAATGTCTTTCCTGTGACACTGTCACCACCTTTGTGGGGAGCCAGTATGGGGAGGCCTGCTGTCCCGCAGCAGGGCTGAGAAAGTGTGGGAGCCATGCCATGCCCAAGCAGGGCTGAGAAAGAATCACTGACCCCCAGGTTGCTAGTGGGCACATAAAAAGAGATGGGACTCCCAGAATGGCGAAAGTAGAGAGCCAATGTTTATTCTTCCAGGCACAAGCTTTATAGAGCCATAATCCTCCTCCCTAATTGTCTTCCCCTGAGCACATTGCACACTTCTCCATTCCCAGGCTGTGGGCATAAATGCCACCCTTATCTTGAGGATCTAATCCTCACACCTGTGTGTTTGAGCTCTTTGAGCCAGTCACACTGGCCTGTGATCCTCTATACACCTTGATGCAGGCACTCATTGACTCCAAAGTAGCCTGTTGGTGATTTTGACTGACACAAGTCTCTTCCCACTTCAGTCCATCCATTCAGCCACCAAATTCAGCTTTTCTGATCTGACCACATCATCCAAATATGAAATAAACTCCAGTGGCTTTTTATCATTGCCAGGATCAAATTCAAAATGCTCTGGCATTCAAAGCCCTTCATAATCGATCCAGGACCACTGGCCTCTTTACTGTTCCTTATAGAAGATGCTCCATTATAGATGACACAGCTCTGGGCATTTCCTCTGGCTGTCCCCCATACCTGGTATATTCTCCCTCCTCAACTCTTTCTGCTGCCTTCTGGGGCTTCCTTCAAGTTCTAGCTAAAATCACACTTTCAACAGGAAGCCTTTTCCAAACCCTTCTAATTCCAGTGCCTTCCTTCTATTAATTATTTCCTATTTGCCCCATGTATAGCTTGTTTGTACATGTTTGTTTGTTGTTTCCCCCTTAGATTGTGAGCATCTTGATGTCAGAAACTGTCTTTTGCTTTTCTTTGTATCTCAAGAGCTTAGCACAGTGCCTGGCACATAGTAGGCATTTTAAAAATGCTTATTGACTGAATGAGTGACTGATTCCTGAGGGCCAATGTTGAAACATGCAATCTTATTACAGAGACATGATCAAGTTAAGGGTACAAAATTATATATAAAAATATGTGTACATTTTTTATTTATATGTATATATATATATCTGAAAATGCATATATATATATTTCTATATGTGAAATGTTTCATGCACTTTCAGTTGAGGTCACTGTGCTATTGCTTTACATAACTTTTATTTTGTTATAAGAGACCTCTCATGAAGTGGGAGCAATCTGTAAATATTTGTAATGTAAAAACAAAATTCATCAATAAAACTTTTAAAAATACAGTTACCAAACTATTAAGAAAAAAAGTTTACAATCTCTAGGTTAAGAACTCTTGCTCTAAAAAGTATACCTAATATGGTTAGAGTTGTAAGGGTATCTAGAGATTATTAATGTATTTGACCCTTGTGACAAGACACACTTTTAACTTTTTCCCAGGATAGAGAAGACTGCAGCAATTGCCATAGCAATGGGTTGAGCATTGTATCAGGATTCAGGAAGATCTGAGCTCAAGTCTAGTCTCAGACAGCTCTATGTCCCCTGGCAAGTCATTTAATTTCTTGTCTGCCTCTGTTTTCTCATCTATAAAATGGGAGTGATAACAGCACCAGGTAATGGAAGTGATAACAGTTCCAGGGTTTTTGTGAGGATCAAATGTGATATATATAGATATATAGATATACATGTATTTATATATATGCATATATGTGTGTATGTATATGTATGTATATTTTAATATATGTATGTATTAAATTATATACATATATATGTATACATATGTGTATATTAAATTATACATTTATTATACATATATTATATAATATATAATATATTATACATATATTAA
>CM053586.1:266982843-267013918 GCA_028646515.1 Pseudochirops corinnae
TAGTAGTAGTAGTGGTGGTGGTAGTAGTAGTAATAGTAGTGGTAGTAGTGGTGGTAGTGGTAGTAGTAGTAGCAGTAGCAGCAGTAGCAGTAGTAGTAATAGTAGTAGTAGTAGTGGTGGTGGTGGTGGTAGTAGTAGTAGTAGTAGTGGTAGTAGTACTAGCAGTAGTAGTAGTGGTGGTGGTAGTGGTAGTAGTAGCGATAGCAGTAGTACTAGTAGTAGTGGTAGTAGTAATAGTAGTAGAAGCAGTAGTAGTAGTAGTAGCAGTAGTAGTAGTAGTGGTAGTAGTAGCGGCAGCAACAGTTAATGTTTATATAGCAGTTACTCTGTGCCAGGTACTGTGCTAAGCCTTTTACAATTATTTTCTATTTTCCCATTTGATCCTCACAACAACCCTGGAAGGTAGTTGCTCTCATTACCCTCATTTACAATTAAGAAAACTGAGTCAGATAGAGGTTAAGTGACTTACCCTGGGTCATACAGTAAGTGTCTGAGGCTGTATTTGAACTCAGGATAAGTTTTCTCTGATCTCTGCAGTTTTTCCCAATTTAATTTCCCTTGTATTCGCCTATTTGAGTAAACGTTATATTCCCACTCCCACCCCACAGATAGAATTTAAGTTCCTTGAGGATAACAAGCATTTGTGTTTATAGGTTGGAAGTGGGATTAAGTTGGTGGGTAGGTATAGAACAGCACAAATAAATGTTGTGTTCTCACTCCCACCACACAGATAGAATTTAAGTTCCTTGAAAATGGCAAATACTTGTGTTCATAACCCCAGCACCTAGGACAGTTTTATCATTCAGCCATGTCTGAATGGTGGTATGACGCCATTTAGGGTTTTCTTGGCATAGAGTGATTTGCCATTTCCTTCCACAGACCATTTTACGAATGAAGAAACTGAGGCAAACAGGGTTAAGGATCACACAGTAAATATCTGAAGCCAGATTTGAATTCAGAAAAATGAGCCTTCCTAACTGCAGGCCCGGCACTCTATTATTCACTTTGCTACCTAGCAGCCCCAGCTAGACCAGTGTCAGGACTGAAGGCACTGGAGAGTGTTAATTGAATCTCTTTTTTTAATTTATTTTTTTTTTTGCTTTTTGGAGGGGGGAAGGCAGGGTAATTGGGGTTAAGTGACTTGCCCAAGGTCATATGGCTAGTAAGTGTTACTAGTGAGGTCAGATTTCAACTCAGGTCCTCCTGACTCCAGGGCCCATTGCTCTATTTATTGACCATACCACCTAGCCACCCCCATGTTAATTGAATCTTAAAGACAGCACTCACTACCTTCAGTGTTTCTAGAACTAAAAATATGCATATGAACTGAACTTGTTTACTTAGAATATGATGCCAATGTGCACAAAAATGCTTCAAATATTCTACTACTCTCTATTAGCAGGGTAAAAAAGCATTTGCTAACCCTCAGCTGTGCTCCTGAGCCAACCTGCCCCCCCCTCCAAAATGCACAGAGACTGAGTCGGATGAATTCCCAATAATACACATCCCTACTACAGGAAATAGCAACTCCTTTTCCAATTACTTCCCCTAAAACAACAGTTCAGTAATGCCATCTGAATATATGAACAGAGTCCCAAAAGTTATATCAGTTCATTTTTCTACAAAGCACTGCCAGAAATCTCCACTTTTATTTTTTTTTGGGGGGGAAGTCAAGGCAATTGGGGTTAAGTGACTTGCCCAAGGTCCCACAGCTAGTTAAGTGTCAAGTGTCTGAAGTCAAATTTGAACCCAGGTCCTCCTGATTCCAAGGCCAGTGCTCTATTCACTGTGCCACCTAGCTGCCCTGAAATCTCTACTTCTTTAAAAGCCTATTTCCTTCATTTCAGAAAGCTGGTTTTTCAGCAGGCATTTCTCTCTTAAGAAGAGTCAAAGCTTCCCCTGCAGTGTTCTTCATGACATCCAACCTATGGCCCCTTCTATTTCTCCTCTTCTCCATGTTCTTGGATGATGAAGCTAGATCACCATTATTTTTCCATCTATTTTGATTATTTTTAAATTTTTTTCATAATTTAACATTCATTTTCTCAGCTTTTGAGTTCTAAATTTTCTCTCTCCTCCCTGCTCCTCTCCCACCCATTGAGAAGGTGAGCCATATGATATCAATTATACAAGTGAAGTCATGGAAAACACATTTCCATTTTAGCCATATTTTTCCACCTGCTTTGAAACACGTTAGGGATAGCTCCAAAATCACAATTTGTCGTGCACTGGGAAATTTCTATTTATCCAAACTCTTTCCCATATCAAGTTTCTCTCTTTCCAAGCTCAAATTATGTCCAATAATGATAATAACAGTTAATATTTCTATCATACCTTAAAGTTTACAAAACACTTCACATCTATGATATCTTTGGAGCAAGGGGTAAGGGATGAATCCTACTGAAGCCTTGTGAAATCCCAGTAATGCAATCAGAGCTGTAAATAAATGGGATTAGGTTGCTGGATAGGTATAACACAGTACAAACACCAACAGTGAGTTAAGAACAAAAGTGGGGACAGGGCAGACAACAAGGGCCAAAAGTGAGAGCCATCCAGTGGGTTGGGGAGAGAAAATGTCTCATCAGTAAAACAGAGGGAGAGTTAATTCAGGAAGAGAAGGCATTAAATTAATGCCTATTCAGAGGAGGAACTGGAGTGGTAACCACCCTAGGAGAGGAGGGCAGGAGAACCTCAGGATCAGGAAGGAAGCAAGACCAGCCCATCACCCTAATGAGAATAGGAGCCTCTCTTCCACCTGGAGGTTGCCTTTATGTAATTTATAAAAGAGACTGCCTTTTGTAGTCTGACTATAGATAGGGGTTGTTTGGCCTTCTCCCTGAGCTTAAGCACCCTTCTTGGTGTGAGGGTAATGAGGGCTGGTAGGTATGTGTGCCATTTCCCACAATGAGAGGCAGGGCTCTGTTTGCATTTATGCATAGTAAACACAACAAAGACAAAAAACTAGACTATTTCGGGAATTCTTAGAATTCTAATGGAACCCTATAGCTGTGCTTTCTTGCTATCTGACAAGTGGCCATGCCCTGGAGGACTTAACCCTTTCAGTTCTCAATCTCTTCCCGTGGAGCCCTACTGTACAGATTGATAAATTCTTCTCATGACCCAGTCTATGTAGGATAGAACTCTTTACCCCTGAACCTTACACACACACACACACACACACACACACACACACACACACACACCCCTACCTTCCTTATTACTGTAGAGGGCAACATCATCCTCCTAATCCCTCAACTCCCAACCTAGGAGTCATCCTCATCCCCAATATCCAATCTGTTGCCAAGGCCTTTGTAACATCTCTCAAACACCACCCCCTTCTCTCTGCTGATCCTGCTACCACTCTAGTGTAAGCCACCATCATCTCAGACCTTGATTATTGCAACAACTTTCTGATGGGTCTGCTTGCCTCAAGTCTCTCCCCATCCTAATCCATCCTCCATTCAATCAACAATGTGGTTCCTAAATCAAAGGTCCTACCATGTCATACCCCTCCCCAACAAATTCCAGTGGCTACCTACGACACCAGTATTGAATATAAAATCTTCTGTTTGACATTCAAAACCATTCATACTCTAGTCTCCTCCTGTCTTTCCAGGCTTCTTACACTTTACTCCCTGACATGTACTCTTTGCTGCAACAACATCGGTCCCCTGGCTGTGCCACCAACAAGCCATTCAAATCTCCCACCTCTGGGCATTTTCTCTGGCTCCCGCAAAGCCTGGAATGCTCTTCCTCCACAATTCTGTCTACTTATTTCAGTGGCTTCCTTCAAGTCCCAACTAAAATCCCATCTTTTATAGGAAACCTTTTCCAACACCTCTTAATTTTAGTGTCTTTATCTGAGAACTGTCATTTCCTATTTATCCTGCATATAGTATATTTGTAGGTAGTTGTTTGCACGTTGTCTAACCTATTAGATTGTGAGCTTCTTGAGGGCAGGGACTATCTTTTGTCTCTTTTTGCATCCCCAGCACTTAGTATAGTAATTGACCCACAATAGGTACCTAACAAATATTTTTTATTAATTAGTTGGTTAACTTCCCCATCCCTTCCCCCATCTTCCAATCCTAAAACCATAATCAAATGAATACTGCCATTGCAATGATAAAGGGTATGCCAATCACTTTCCCTAGGGCTCATTCACCATCCCTGTAACTTTCTAAAGCCAAATACTATCTTCTCCTATTACAACATAAGCTCCTTGAGAACCAGTGCTTTATTTGCTTTTGCTTCTCTAAAATTTAGAAGACTTCTTGGCACACATTAAGTGACCATTATATGCCTTCTCATTCAGTCACTACTAAGAAAATGGCCAGAGCATTCAATAAATAAATGTGATTCTATTGGTTATCATTCTTCTTTGCAACATGACTGATGTGAAAATATGTTTAATGTGAATGTATATGTAGAACCTGTATCAGACTGTGTGCTATCTTGGGGAGGGGGAGAAAATTTGGAATTCAAAAACTTGTAGAATTGAATGTTGTATACTAAAAATAAATAAATATTATTTTAATTTTTATTTAAAAATAAATAAATATCCATATGGGCATTCATATGTACTTACACATAATGGCTTAGATTTTTAAACTAGTAAAAAAATTTCAAAATTAAGTGCTTTTTACATTCTTGAGTTCTAGAAAAGATGGCTCCCCACCCCCTCCCTCATCCTATCTGTTTTTTACCTGTTTGTGTAAGACATTCATGAGATTCCTAATGCTCTTTTTTTTTAATACCATCATAGCTACATGCCTTCTGTCAGGCCTATTATGTCCAGCTTGCAATTTGTGAAATTTTAAAATATCTTCCTCAACCTAAGTGAAGTTTAGAGCCTTGTACATTTGGCCTTGGGAAAAGGTCTGTGTACACACACACACACACACACACACACACACACACACACACACATTCATCATCAATTATGGCAAGAGAAGAAGAGCAAAAAGATGGACTATACAGAAAGATGTGGCATTGAGTTTTAGGGAAACTTTCACACCAATATTAAATGTTTGTTTTATGATTTTAGTAACAGCCTTAGACTTGGAACATCAATAGGGGGATATATTAGGTCAAATATAATGATATTCAAGAGAATAATGGAGATAAGGGTGTGACTGCACAACTAAATTGGTAAGAAATTTGTTATTTTCATTCCTGTTCAAAGTCCTGAGGGAAGACGTTGGGAAGTCTCTTTCTCCGCTGAATTTGATAAAAATAAAAAGGCGGCTCTTTTGTTAATGTGTTAATGGAAAGGGATTGGTGTTCAAGGACCCCTTGGGATCTCACCCAGTCTTGGGAGTCAGGTTCCCTGATTGGAAGAAAAGAAAATGCCTCAGCTGAGGCTCTTCAGACAGGTGTACTTTGGCCAGACATGAGGTCATAGCATCCTGGGATCATAGATCAGACCTAGAAAGGGTCAAAGAGGTCACACAGGCCAATACCTTCATTTTACAAATTGGGAAACTGAGACCTAGAGAAGTTAACTGACTTGTCCATGGCCATAGGAGTAATAAGTGCCAAAACCAAAAATTGTGGTGGTGGTAGTAATAGTAGTAGTAGTCGTAGTAGTAGTAGTCATAGTAGTAACAGTAGTAGTAGTAGTGGTGGTGGTGGTAGTAGTGGTAGTAGTAGTCATAGTAGTAGTGGTGGTGGTGGTAGTAGTAGTGGTGGTAGTAGTGGTGGTAGTAGTAGTAGTAGTAGTAGTAGTAGTAGCAGTAATAACAGTAGCAGTAGTAGTAATAGTAGTGGCAACAACATCAAGAGAAGGAAAAAGAGGAGGAAGAGGAAGAATAATGAAAATCATGTGTTAAAGGTCTTTTCTCACAACAGCTCTGTGGCATAAGAAATGCAACTATTATTGTCCCCGTTTTACTGGGGCTCACAGAGTTAAATGGTTTGCCCAGGATCACATACCTGACAGTGGCAGGAACCAGGTTTTGAACCAGGATTCCTGAATATAAATGTTTGAAACTTCCCACTCAATTATATTGCCCTATTATTTCCTAACTAACTGGAATTTCTCCTGAGTCCATTGAAATAGTCCACAGACAAATAATCCAAGTGCATGCTCAACACACAAGTAGTCACATAAGTCACATGTAGGCAGCCAGGAAAGGCAAATCCCAACTTTATCATAAATTCTTGTCAAAAGCCTGAAGAACATTGTCTTTCTTTCTTTTCCATTTTTTTTTAATATGTGGCCAAAGTCCAGTCTTGGGCAAACATGGACAAGAATTACATACAGGTGTTATAGGAATCTGAAGATCTTCCCTGCCCCTGGCCCTTTGCTTAAGTGGCTTAAGTGACTCTGAGAGCCTTCCCTGGTTTAAAAGTATACTCTGTCCCCTAATAGGCTGAATGTGGTCACATGGAGCCTGTGGCAGGAGGCTTGTTCTTCAGGAACGCCTACACCTTATTACTTTATGATTGGACAGTAGGTCAAGAGGGCTGTGACATTCCCTGATCCAGGAGAAGGCTATAAATATCCTGATGTGAGGTTTTGCTTTGGGGCTCACTTTGGAAAGAGTTGTGTGATTTGGCCAGATGAGACTCTGGGAAGCCATTGAGCCATCTGGGCTTTGAAAACCCAGATACTGGTGCTTTCCTCTCTGGTAACTGAATAGGTATGGATGTAATGGTCAGATGATTGGGAGCCCGTCTGCTGATCTGTTTCTTTGTCTGCCTGTAACTTCTGCTTATAACTTGGGTCTCTATTTTGTTTGCATTCTCTAAAGTTCAGGGTGTTGACTTTTCCCCCTGAACTAGGTAAATGATATATGTTTGATTAAAGTAAGATTGTTCACCCATTTTGAGTTGCTTTCCTTTAGAAAAGCAGATCTAAGAACCTGTGCTAGCAGCCATCCTGGGTCTGCTAGGGTGCTTACGGAATACAACAGGCTGAAACATAAAGGGTACTACAAACCTCATCATTGGAAAGAGTTTTCTTTGCAGCTAGGTGGCACATAGACTAGAGTGCTAGATTTGGAGTCAGCAAGACCTGCATTCAAATCCTTCCTCAGACACTTATTAGCTAGGTGATCCTGGGTAAATAGTTTGGCTTTTCTCAGCCTCACTGTTCTCATCTATAAAATGGAGATGATAATAGCACCATCTCACAGGGTTGTTGTGAGGACCCAATGAGATAATATATGTAAAACATTTCGCAAACCTTAAAGTGTTAAATAATATTAGATATCATCCCTATAAATCATGACTCAAAGTCATATAATAACCACCATATACAGAAACTTCAAGAAAAAGACACTGAAAAATTGGTGGTACTTATCACCTGGAAAGCTGAAAGGTACTGTAGAGCAGTCAACAGAGTTCAAGAAGACTGGCCCATGGAAGACTGGAAGGCAAATGGCACCACAGGCATTTCCAGGGTACTCATTCTAGTCTCATATGCAAGTGACTGTCCCTAGTGTTAATGACTTAGTTCCAATTCCTATTCTTATTCCCCTTATTAGATGCCCTAACCTGCCTTTCTGATTCCCACTCTGACTGCCTGCTCCAATCCTACATTTACTTTCTTTCTGTTCAAGCACTTGCATACTGATTTACCCCATCTCTCACTTCTTCAGACTCTTTGATCAGATTTTCCATCATAAGACCTCACTTCTGCTTGCACAGTCAATGAGCTCTGACTTTTGCTAGGGTGTGATGGCCTAAATCTTCTGAGGCCTAAACATTATTCCCTTCTTTAACCAATACTCTTCTGCCATGGTCTCTCAGTGCTTCACCATCATGGTCATGCACCTCTTGACAAGTCTAAGGTTTATCAGTGTCCTTTCTAAAATGTGATGCCCAGAACTGAATACAAAACTCTGTATGTGGACCAAGACAAAGTACTGTGAAGCTATCACCTCTCTACTCCTAGACTCTATGCATTTCTACTGCATTAATTATTTTTTGGCTACCATAGCATACTGTTGACTAATATTGAGATTTCAGATTTGAAGGCTATTGAGATTTGAGATTATGAAAATACCTGGATCTTTTTTCATACAAATGGCCATACAGCCACACCTCTCTTAACCTGAATTTGTGAAACTGATTTTTAAGCCCAAGTATAATGCTTTACACTTATCCCTAATTAATTTCATCATATTATGTTCTACCCAGTATTTCAGCTTGTCAAGATCTTTGGAAGTCCTGGCAATCATTGAGTATGTTAACTATCCCTTCCATCTTTGTATCATCTGCAAATTTCATGAGTCTACCACCTAAGATATTCCTTTATTCAAGGCATTGACAAAAACATTAAAGAGCACAGGTCCAGGTAGAAATTCTTAGAGCACTCCACCAGATACCTCCTTTCAAGTTGATACTGAACCATTAGTGACTAATCTTGGACATGGTCAATCAACCAGTTTTCAATTTCCCTAATTATACTATCTTCTAGCCCCCACAACTCTATTTTTTGTGAGCATAGCATGAGAAACTCTGCTAGATGCTTGACTAAAATGTAGGTGAAATATATAAGGTTCTTCTTCTCTGCCAATCTAGTAAGCCTGTTTTAAAAAAAAAGGAAATAAGTTTTAGCCTATTTTTGAGGAAATCATGCTGGCTCTTTATGATCACTGCTTCCTTTTCTAACTGTTCAGCACTCATCTGTCTAATATTTTAGAGTTTCCACTTCACACCCATCAGATTTGCAAAGTTGACAAAAAGAAAAGTGGTTAATGATGGAGGAACTATGGGAAAGCAAACATACTAATGCCTATGTTGAAACTGTGAATTCATCCAGACAGTGTGGAAAGCAATTTGGAAATATGTTCCAAATGTTATTATTATTGACCTAGTAATAACAATACTAAGTCTATACCCAAGAAAATAGAGAAAAAGTAAAAGGATTCATATGTACAAAAATTTTATAGCAGCTCTTTCTGTCATGACAAAGAACTGCAAACTAAGTGGGTACCCACCAATTGGAGAATTACTAAACAAATTGTGGTGTATAGAGGCTTTCATTTTCTATCTCTTATTCTCTTCTGTTTCTTTGGTGAGAATTGCCACCATGGATTCAAGTTTCTCCAGTCTGCCAATTATTGATGCTGTTCAGGTCATAACTTTAATAACTTCTCCTTCCAGAGATGTACTAGAGTCTACTCAAATCAACCTTCAAGAGAGTAAATTGTTATATTCTCAGTTTCAGAGGCAGCTCCTTAGGGTACAGCAAAAAAAAAAGAAAATGTAGCACCTCTTCTTTAATGTCATTCCCCTTGATAAGACCATATCAACTTTTATTATTGAACCATTTGACAGTGCCAAGGATTTGGGTGGAAAGAACTTTCTTTTCTGGGATATGGTACCCATAGAAGCAGTTGCTAGAACTTATGTCCATAGGAGTTGTTTTCTGAAATGCTGTCTGGGGTGTGGTGGGGGGAAATGGGGGAAGGAAAGGGGTGGACCTGGATTGAAACAGGACCAATCTGCAGTTAGGAGGTAAGGGGCAGAAGACCTTCCATTCCCAGGGCTTACTTATTCAATAGTGATCATTGGTCATTGGTGGTGGAAAGGAAGATAGGCTCCTTCTCTACAATGATTGTTTCCCTCAGTGATGGCTGCAAGATTTGGGCCAGAGGCATAGTAGGTGACAGGGTATGGAGTGGGGAGGGGATGAATGGAACTACTATTCCCAAGGCTCTTTGGTTCAGGGTTCTAGGCTGTTCCCATTGGGATCTAAGGGAGGTGGTATTAGATGTGATAGTGATGGTTTGACTTGCCTAGAACATGCTAATCTTTTTCAGGGTAACCTGATGCTTCAGCAAGGCTAGATAGCCTGCCTTATAGAACATAGACAAGATAAACAGGAAGAGCATAAAAATAAATTAATGGCATGGGCAAAGCTAAAATCTAGAGATCAGCTCTGACAGCTTCCTCTTTCCTTTAGTTTAAAATATAAACTCTGCTTTGACTTTTAAAGCCCTTACAACCCAGCCACATCCCATCTTTCCAGGAGTTCTCTCCTTCGAACATGCTATGTCCCAGCCCAACTGACTCACTTGCTTTTCCTTGAATAACATCTTTGTGTCTTTGCTTAAGCTGTCTCCCATTCTGATAATTCACTCTTGCCTTACCATCCGCCTTGTAGAATGCATCATCAAAGCTCAGCACAAGTGAAACCTTCAACAAGAATCCTATCTACATCTCTTCAGTCACTAGTGACCTAACAATTTTCCATCAGAAATTACTGTGTATCTTCTTGTATGTGTTATTGCTTCTCTGGGGTTACTACTCTGACTCAAGGAGTCAGCTGGAGCCAGCTCATGATGACCAAGAACAAATTGTTAAATTTTCAGTGTGAGCATAGACACCTCAGAAATCGGCAGATGCTACAAATCAGGACTTAATTGTTGGTCTTGTTTATTTTCTTGACTTAAGAGAGTGATGAAGAAAGTAGTAATAATGCAGATTGTACTTTAAAGTGTGTCATAGGCCACCAGCACAATACCTCCCGACTCCCATTCACATTGGCAGACTGGATCCCCAGAAGGCAGCTGATATCCCTACTCAGGGATTCAAGGGTAACTCTATGTGTCAATAGGGTTTCTATTACTGTTGCTCATGAGCCCCACCAGTATGTTCCCCATTGATTATCAGCCAGAGTTAATTAAGTTTTAGAGAGGGCATTTACTAAACAAATATACATGCATACATACATACATACACACATCATATATATGTACATATACACATATACACGTGTGCATATTGCTATCATTATAGAATATTCCCACAAACTAAGGATACACTCATCCCTTGCATTCACGAGATCACTGGAGAGAGTGGATTCAAATTTAGAGAGCACAAGAGGCCAAAAGGTAAACTCACAGCCCCTGGGTACTGGAAGACCTTTTATGCCTTTGTTGAATCCTCATGAAATTCCCCTTAAATGAAGTTCCCTGCTGGGCTCCAGAAGTAGAGAATTAGTGCCCTTGTAGAGTTCTGAAGCTGCCTTTCCTCCCTTTACCTTTTAGATATTTTACCTAATCTCTTTTTTTATCATTCCATTGATTCAAGTGAGCTTTGTGGACTTTCTGTGATATAATTTCATTTTCTGTTTATATGTTGTTTTCCCCCAATAAAATCCAGGTTTCTTGAAGGCAAGGACTGTTTATATCCCTAGCATATAGCACAATGTCTGGAACATAGTAGGCATTTAATAATTGCTTGTTGAATGAATGACTGTGCTTTCCATCTTGTTATATCTTTTACCCTTTAGAGGAAGCTCATTTTCCAGTGAGATCATCAGGTAATTCTAGTGGTGCTTATTTCCAGATATCCCATATGTAACTCTTTGGGTTGTTGTATTAAATTGTTTTGGCAAGAGCTAGCTGCCATGACTGAGTTCATTCCTCTTTAGCACTCCTTGTTTTCCCCTCTCCCTCCTACCTTTACAACCTTCCAATTCTAGATGCTCACTTTAAACTTTGACCATGGTCTGATACTTGGATTTTTCAGCACTAATTATGACATCATGACTCCTGCCAACATGAACTTGTCTTCCAGTGGCTGTGGATCTCTTGTATCCTGAGTCTCATTCAACAGTTTCACTCTTTGTCATTTGTCAACAGGGTGACTGATTCTGTGTCTGGATAAGTGAGAGAGGAATTTCATCAAGACATTTGACACCTTCCTTTGAAGGGTGAACGACAGAGCATACAAATGCCTCTGGTTAACATCTAAAGGCAGCCTGGCTGCCCTCACATTGGCCTGCCATAGAAAAGCCCCTTAGTAAATCCATTCAACTCCCACCCTCCTATCCCTCTACCGTTTCAACTCATTCATCAGGAATTCCATCTGCCTCAGTTTGGGACATTCCATGTGTCCGGGGGTACAGTCAGAGTCGGGGGCTTGGGTCGATCCTCCAAGAGGAGCTGGACTGAACAGGAGGCCTAATCCCTGCCTGTCATCTTTTCCAGTGATAGCTGGAGCAGCTGTTCTTCCTTCCTTAATAGCCCAGTGGCTGCCAGAAAGCCTGAGAGGCCCCCCATCTAATTTCCATACTTGGATCTAAATCTGTATGTGCATCATATTTTCTTGAAACAGTAGGAGTGCACTGACTCCTTCCACCTTCTGCACCAAAGTGATTTAATGGGTTCCTCAGGAACAGTGAGCTCATATCTGGTGACATTCAGTTTGCAAAGACCGATTAACCCAATCACCTGACTTTACACCACTTACTTTTATAGCTTGTTATGTGGTGCTTTATCATCTAATAATGGATGGCGAAATCATTTTTTAAAATTTAAGAAAACTATTTAAAATAGATTAACAGTGATTCCCTTTATAAAAACAATTAAAATAACTATAGCTCTGCCCCTAGGCTTAAAAAATTAAAAAAGATCACCTCCTTCCAGCTGAATCTGTGACTTCATCAATGTGGGTACTCATTCATTAGAGGCAATTGTTGGTGCAGAAGACAAAGCACTGGGTCTGTGGTAAGGAAAACACCTTCAATCTGAACCTCAGACATTTATAAGCTGTGTGACCCTGGGCAAGTCACATAACCTCTGTTTACCTCAGTTTCCTCAAATGTAAAGTGGAAGTAATAATAGAATCCACCTTTCGGGGTGTTATGAGGCTCAAACGAGATCATATTTGTAAAATAAAAAAGTACTTAGAACTGTGCCTGGCACAGAGGAAAACTATATAAATGTTTGTTGTTTAGTCATTTTACTTGAGTCTGACTCTCTATCTCCCCATCTGGGGTTTTCTTGGCAAAGATTCTGGAGTGATCTGCCATTTCCTTCTCCAGCTCTTTTGACAGATGAGGAAATTGAGGCAAACAGAGTTAAGTGATTTGCCCAGGGTCACATAGCTAGGACGTGTCCAAGGTCAGATTTGAACTTAGGAAGATGAGTCTTTCTGACTCTATGCCTGGCCTGCATCTCTGCTATCCATTGTGGCACCTAGCTACCCTGGTGGCATATAAATGTTAACTGATATTATTATATTGCTTTAAAGTTTGTAAAGTGACTAACACACTTCATTTGAGACTTTTGAAAACTCTATTAGGCAGTTATAATAATACTCATTTACATAGTGCTTAGATACTTTATATAAATTTTTTCATTTGATCCTGTAAACAATCTTATCAGGTAAGTGCTATAATTATCTCCTTGTAATAGATGAAGAAACTGAGGTACATAGAGATTGTGATGTGCCTAGGAACACATAGTTTATAAGCATCTGAGGTGGGATATTCCAAACCAAATCTTGCTGACACCAAGTCTAGGGCCAGGATGCACTCTGGAAATAATAGTGATTGCTAATATATTTCATTACTCTGTCTTTTCCTGGAAGATTAATATTATTTCCCTTGCTAGAGTAAGTTTAAGAAGGTTTTGTCATTCTCCCAAGTCCTGTTAAATGACACCAGTGAAATGCCAGCCTATGGAGTATATGCCCTCTTGAAAAGAAGGTCCCTGAGGAAAAAGAGCCCTATAAGAATTAGTAGCCCCTGTTGGCTGAATTAAAGCTAATAAAATTACCAAAGATAAACTCCTCACCCATGAGCACTGTAAGCTGTGATCCTATTGCCTCCTTTACTCATAGTGAAAAAGACTCTGAAAGTTTGAATTATTGGCTCATCTTGGTTTCTTGGTTTGGACTTGAGGGGACCGGGGGGGGGGGGGGGGACGACAATAGGCCATAATGGGGATTCTTTTATGTTTTTATGTTTTGCTTTTTTGTATATATTCCCAGAGAACCAGCTGGTTTTCTCTTGTTTAAAATGTCAATTTTTAAAAATCAGCGCTATCATCAGTAAGCAGAAATTTGTATGTGTCTACATTATAATAGATTGTAGCCCCTGAAACCTTCTCGCCTCCTCCCAAAAAAGGAAGGAAGGAAGGAAGGAAGGAAGGAAGGAAGGAAGGAAGGAAGGAAGAGAGAGAGAGAGAAAGAGAAAGAGAGAGAGAGAGAGAGAAGGAAGGCAGGAAGGAAACTTAAAGCTTAATGCAGAGCCCTGGGCATGCCTGAAAGAAATGGTATCCCTAAAGCCAGTTGCACTTTAGTAGAAGGAATGGAATATGAGGAAGAGTTTGGGGGATACAAACGATGACAGCTGAAATATGGAGTTTGCTGGGAGGAGAGTAGAATGGGGTGGGGAGAGATGATACCTGCTCGGAGATGAGAAAAAGGAAGGAGAATTGTGTAATATGTGCACTGAGTTCTACCAGACCAAAAGGCTGGATCTTTGATCTTAAAAGCCCCATCATAGTGTATTCTATTTACCACGAATGAGGTCAGGCCTCAGCTGATGGCAGGTCCAGTGTGGAAAGTTTTGGATTTCTGCCCAGGGACAGAATCTGAGGTATCTGAGATATCATTGTTTCATTCCAAGACACTAGAGCAACATGTATCCCCAGAAGGAAAATTCTAGGGGCCCTTGCTGGGGCTCTGTTATGCCTGTATGAGGCCCTTCTTCTGGAGGAGAGTTAGAAGTCCAGGTCTTGAAAAATTAATTTCAGAATGTCAACTCATGAATATCAGACATCCTATCACCACCATTCAAGTTCTCTAACCTTCTTCTTTTATTCTATGATGTCTTAGAATCAATCTTCACTAACAGAAAAGATATAACTGAAACCTGGTCAGAAAATTACCTAAGATAGTTTGCAATATGAATATTCTCAGTACAGAGGTAGAGTTTAACTTTTATAAGCTTCAGTATCTCTGCATCTTTAAAATGAGGGTTTTACAGGGTTGTCATAAGATTCAAAAGAGATATTGTATATAATTCAGTTTGCATGCCACAACCCTCAATATAAATGGATAATGGGGTGCAAGGAACATTTCAACTCCCTTACCTTGACCAGTAAGTGTGGGTGAATGAATAAAGAATCAACCAGTGCTAGAAGGTGTGGCCAAGGGGATTGTGTCATCAGGAGGGGGAGCTAGGTCTCAGTTATAGGTAGAAGATGAAAACAGTCTCAGAGGAAAAGAGTTAAGATGAAAGAAAGTTTGTTATCTATGGAATGAACATTCTAGAGAGCAGGGTAGAAAGAGTGGGTAGCTTTAGAGTGACACAATGTGGGAAGAATTGGATTTGGGGGGATGCAGTAAGAGACCAGGCAGTGAATAATAGAGAACGGGATTTCTATAAAGATAGGTCAAGATTCAGACTCACTAGAATGGGAAGACGATGACCAGGTTGAGATTTATTAATCACTAGTTGTAATTATTATTGCTTGCCCAGCATCTCTCCTCAAACAACAGAGCAAGACCCAGTTGGAGAGACTGGTCCAGGACTGATTAAAGAAAACAATGAAACTTTATGCCTAACCCTGTCCCTGAAACACGAGCTTAGAGCAATGTCTTAATGAGACAAGGGACATGGGCTTGATTAACATAAGGTTTTGATGTTGTCTTAACATTGACAGTACACCTAATCCCATTTAGCTCTCTCACAAATGTACATAGTTTCTCACAGGGAAGATCAGACCAAAGTATACAAAAGCCATCTCTTCTTCTGTAAACACTACTCCAAGTGCCTCCCCTTCTACTCATGGGCCAATAACACCACCTTCACCCCACAAAAAAACTGTACACAATAATGTGACTAGTAGCATCCCCATCAAAAGACAGCTTTAATAATCTCAAGAAGTGCCTGATTGTATTTAAACAGAGAGGCATGAAGTGTTATACTATATCCAAATCCAAGTGACCCTTGAAGTATTATATTCCTAGAGAGATGAGGAACTGTTCTCTTGTCCCAAAATCGCATCCCATCCCAAGGTACTTCCTTTGTCTTGTCAGACAATGTGAGGGCTCTCCTAATTGCAGAAACAAAATTGGATCTGACTGGAAGCTTAAAACTCATCCGGCATCTGTCTGAGGAAGTACCGGTGAACAAGAAGACTGGTGGAGAGAAAAAGCTTAAGAGGAAAGTCTCAGAGATCCAAGACAGAGGTGCCTCATGCAGAATGAGGAAAGCTGGAGGCCCCAAGGTGAAGAAAGACTCATTCTACCAAAGGAAATTGCCTCAATCTCTAACCTCAGTCATGAAAAAAAAATCATCACTTGACTTTCTGTTGGATTCATTCTTCCCATTCCATTTCTCATGTTTCTTTCTTCCCTCTGCTTTGTTATCTCTTATTCTTAGGATAAGAGATCTTTGAGGGCAGGGGTAGGGATTGAGGAGAGGATTTCATGGCCCCTGTTGTAACCCTGGACAAGGGTTATAACTGCTTATAAAAGGACTGGTTTGATTATGAACGTTTCTCCCAAAGATTTTTCTTTCTCTGGCATTCAAAGCATTTCCAAAAGTGGAATCAAGTCAACAAGTAGGCAGAAATATGCAAAGTGAAATACAAGAAGCTGGAAAAAAAGATGGAAATCATCTTTGCTCCCAGGGTCTCTGGGTTTCTCTTCTCCTTCCAGGAGACAGGAAAGAGCAGGCTGTTCTAGAGAGAGGAGAGAGAACTTTAGGGGGTCTTCAGGGGAAACTCAATCAAAGAAATTATTTTCCCACAGACTAAGCCAAGATCTTAATGGCTTTTTCCTCATTGAAGAATAAATCATCTCACAATTTATGACAGTACCAAAATTATTTCCAAGTTTAGTACCCCCCCCCAAAAAAAAATGTTGGAAATTCCAGATATTTATATCCCTTATTTCCTAATTTCTTTTTCTTTACCCACCTTTTTCATTCCTTCCTTCTTTAATCTTGCTTTTTCATCCTCCTTTCTTCCTAATTCCTTCGTTATTCTTTCTTTCCCTTCTCTTCCTCTCTAATTCTTTTCCTTTTTCTTCTCTCTTCCACTCTCTCCTCTTCTAATCACTAAAACATATTACCGGCCCTTTCATAAAGACTCACAATACAGTCATATATCCAAAATATATAAGAATTGACTCAAAGGCATAACAGCAAGAACCATTCTCCATTAAATAAATGGTTAAAGGTATGCCTAGGAAGTTCTCAAAGGAAGAAAATCCAAGCCATCAACAAGCATATTTTTAAATGTTCCAAATTATTAATAATTAGAGAAATGTAAATTAAAGGAACTGAGATTCTACCTTATGCACATCAGATTTGCTGAAATAAAAAGGGGGGATGACAGTTGTTGGAAGTGCTGCAGGAAAAGTTATACTAATTGCCTATTGTTGGAACTGTGAATTGGTCTAGACATTGTGGAAAGCAATTTGTACATATGCCCAAAGTTCAGAAAAAAATGTACATACCTTTTGACCTACCAACAACACCATAAGTCTTAAAACCCAAAGAGATCAAAAAATGAGAAAAAAGGATCCACATGTACAAAAATCTTTATTGCAACTATTTTTGATATAGAAAAGAACTGAAAGCTAAGGAGATGGCCATCAATTGGGGAATGACTGAACAAATTATAGTATATGAATGTAATGCAACATTATTGCAGCATAAAAAATAATGAAAAGGACACTTTCAGGGAAACCTGAGAAGATTTATTTGAACTGATGCAGAATGAAGTGAAAAAAGCAGAACAATTTCTACAGTAATAACAGCATTGTAAATACAATCAACTTTGAAAGACTTAAGAATTCTGATTAATTAAAAAACCAACCACAATTCCAGAGAGCATATGATGAATATGCTACCTACCTCCTGACAGAGAGAGGGTGAACTCTTGAGATATATAGTCAAATCTCTCATAAAAATATGTATCTTATTTTATATTATATCTTATATTTATCACTGATGACCAGCCATTATATAAGATATATATTTTAAAGGGCCAATTTAGAGACTTGTTTTACTTAGCATGAATATTTGTTACAAAGGCTTTCTTTTTATCTTTTTTTTTTTTAATTTGGTGAGTGGGTGAAAAGGAAAAAGAGATGGACATGGAAAGCTAAAAAAAAAAAAGAAAAACGTCAAAAGGGGCTATTGAAATTTTTAAAACAAAATAAAATGCACAGAAGAGAAGATCAGAAAGCATCACAAACAAGCAGGAGAGCTTTGATACTGAATTATATATTTTAAAATAAAAACCAGATTACATAATGGAGATAATTTCATTACAACCCTCTTTTTCTATTCTACAAAATGTAAATGCCTTTTATATTCAGTTGAGTCTAGAACAAAAATAGATATATTTTCAAAACCATACCCCTACACAGACACAAGTCCTTTGTGTGGGTCCAACCCCAGTAATTAAAACAAAAAAAGGGGGGGGGGGTCAACAAGCAAGTGATCAAGGAAGGGAGGATCATAGTCCAGGTATCAAACTGATAACTCCGAAGTAGGACACTTTTTCCTGGCTCTTGTTTACCCCGTTCCTTTCTTCCCCCAAGGGTGCCAGAGCCCTGGCCCAAGCTAGAAGTTCGGAAAAAAAAAAAAAAAAAGACAAAGACTGAAGCCAGGGAAATCTACAGTTGTCACAGAGCTGTCCAACTGACTAAGCCCTAGGGAAACTGCAGAACCTAGGGTATAGAAAATGTAGGCTTGAGTGGAGTAGACGAGAATTGACCGACCCGGCCCAGTTCAGACCAGCCCAGTTAGACGCTTCTGGAAAGTCTCACCTCTCCTCCATTTAGCTAACGTTGACACAACCTCTACAAAACTTGGATTATTCTTTCCCCTGTAGGATCTGTCTAACGTTCTCCTGAGAGAGCCTATAGGGAGATGACTGTGTTCTATTTGTTTTTAAATATTAAATATTAGGGGAGGAAGGGGGAGGCAGGGCGAAAGATGCATTGCTCTCAATTTGCAATCTGAAAAATAAAGGGTAACTTCCGTTATTTGGTAGTTAACCAAGGTAGATTTTCTCCCCTACTTTGCCTATGAATTACATCACTGCACGTCAACTGCACGTCATTGCAGTTCACAGAAGCGGTCGGTAACAATTCAAGAACCTATTATTTGGCCGATTTGGGATTAATTGTAATAAAGTGATTTGCGGAGCTTCCTCACCGAACTACATAGGAAGTTCCTCCAGGGTTAGTACTGTGTCCTTTTTAGCCTTTGTTTCTTTGCTCAAGTCCCCCTGCTGTAAAACACAGGTTTGGGTTAGTGGTTAAAGCAATAGGCTAGGACTGAGTAAAACTTGCATTCATATCCCTCCTCTGACATTAACTTCTTTAAGCCTCAAGTGGATCTGCCTGGCGTAGAGGGATAGAGTCTCGCACACTGAAGAAATCCCAGATGGTTCACGAATGCACAGAACCTAGCACTGTACCTTGAGCATAGAACATAGAGCCCCAAAGTCCTATTTCCAACTGCCTTATATTATCATGAAGGTGACCTTGGTTTCTTGAAGTCTCTGCCACTAGAGAAGCGCATAATCTGATAGGTCTCACCGGGCTGCAAAGGCTTCACGTTCCACTTGGCGAAGGGACATCGAAGGTCAAATTCAGAAAAGGTCAGCCATCAGGTGATAAACTTTGTCAACCACCACAACACGGCATAACCATTTACTAAGTCGTGGGGATAGGGTCAGTGGCGGAAAGTGCCCACAACGAGGAAATAGGGGATCCTTGAGGTAATGAAGAACGCTTCACTGCGGGGGAGACAAGCCATCCGAGCCCCATCTAATGACAAACCTGTACGCTATCAAACGTGGGGCAGAACAACGGAATAGAAGCCGGACGCAGACGAGGGAAACGCACTGATGTGAAACTTGAAATTATGCTGGTTGGTGCGAACCACTGGGCTGGAGCCATAGAATTCGGGCAACACCTGTCCTGGTCATCTGTCCAAGTTATTGTCATAGCCCTTTAGATTTGGTCCAAAATGTCTAACGGAATTTGAATCTTTGCCGAAAGAAGTGTAAACAGAGTGCCACGTGGACGACCAGGAATCCTGCAAAATCCTATGTTGAAACAGATACAGGAAAAATACCCAGAAAAAAAGGACTAGGGTGGCGGAAGCTCGAGCAAGATCCGTCCAGAAGCATCAGGGTCAGATCTTACCAAACCTGTTAAGTAGTGTCCTGGGGCTCCTAGCGATTTGTTTCCCAAACTTCCTTTCACCCGTCTTTCGCTCACTCCCTAGATTCCCTAGCCTAACCCTGAATCCGGGACTTTGAGCTCCCCACATCCACTGGCTTCTGGCTTCAAAGAGCAAGAGTTAAGGGTCAAAATCGTGAGTGTAGCCCCAACTCATTGTAGTAAATGGGGTGGCTAGGAGGGTGTCGACAACAGACGCAGAACCCAGGTGCTGTGTCACCGCAGGGGAGCATGTAGTTCGGGGGGTGGGGCGGGGATTATGGAGCTCTGGGGGCTTTCCAGGAAAAAAAGAAAAAGGAAAAAAACCTCCTGTTATCGCATTGTGTTTAACTGGAATGTTTATTGCCTGTCGGCTGGATTAAGGGAGAGACAAGAGTGCACCATACATGGCCGCAGCATCTCAGGCCTCAAGTCTCCGCCCTGGATTCGGAAAATAGCCCCATCCATTTCGCTTGCCGGTATCTGGAGCCAGAAAGTATACACAGACCATAAATCCACCCTCCCCCTTTCTCTTTGCTCCGGAGACCCTGCTCTCAGCACGCTCAGAGCTGGAGTCTTCTCCGCCACTACTTTGCATTCTTCACCCCAGAGCTGGGAAGCTGGGGTGAGGGGAAAGGGGAAGGGAGGAGGGTTGCGGGAGTCAGGCCAACGGGGAGATATCGCCCTGCCATTCATCAAAGCCCTTATAACTCCGGAGGGCGGCAAATGGGTTGTGTTAGCAGGCGCAGGGCTTGACAAGGTGGCATCGTTATCCTGTCCACATGATGCATAATATTAGCATTAGGGCGTAGATCCCTGCATGCTTTTAAAATCATCACTACTCATTTCGAGGGAAGAAAAGGGGGAGGAACCCTGGGCAGGGAATGGGAGGGCTCTTCTCCACGTGAGAATGGAAGAGAAAGGGGGGGGGGGGGGGGGTGAGTAGCCATTGGGGGAGGGAGAGAAGAGAGGGAAAGGGAAAGGGAAAGGGGGGAGGGGAAGGGAGAGAAACAGAGAGAAAGGCAGAGAGAGAGAGAAACTACTAGCAGGCATCGTCTATGTGTGTGTGGAATTAGCGTTCTTGCTACTCTTTCCACTCCCTCCATATACACCATTAACTTGATGTTTATAAGATAGAACTGATGGGATTTGTTCAATGCATATGTTCAAAGGCGGGCTACCCATACATAATTCTGACTGTCTGTACTAACAATGTGAAGTAGAAATGAGGCAATTACCTGGATAATTTCTGCAGAAAAAGAAAACATTCTGTAAATATCCAGGCTAACTATGCTTAAGTGAGCAAAGTTGACTGCATGCTGCTGCCAAGTCTTCAGCTTTTTCATTTTGCTTTTCAGATAATCTGTGTGAGACTAGATCTCTCAATGTACCAAATAATGTGCACCTTATTCACTTATTCCCAATCGGTGGCAGAGATTTCCAAAAGAAAACATCTTAACTTCCTGTGTAAAATAATAGAAATACTAGTACTGGTAATATTTGTATGATCCCTTATGGTTTACAAAGACTTTTTAATATGCATTATCTCATCTGTTCTTCATAACAATTCCATTAAACAAATATTAAATAAGGGCTTACTGTATACAGTAAAAGAACCTATATTCAGGCTGGAATACAGGCTACACAGACAAAAAAGAAATAGCCTCTGCCTAGAAGGAGTTTACATTCTACTAATTAGAGCAAAACTGTGAGGTAAGCAAAGCAGGAATTATTGTATCTATTCTATACTTTTGTATCCACAGAGTCTAAAACTGTGTTGAATTGAGGAAACTGTCATGCAGGTAGGGGTAACAGGCAAAATCTATACTCCAACCCAGGTTGGAACTTGAGAATTAAGGATACAAAACCATATGAATTGAAGAAACATACAAAAAGAAAGGAATAGAAAAAAATGCTCTCCTTTGCTACCACCCTTGGGTTAAAAGGAATGGAACACAGAAGGAATCCTTCTGGTTCTGTCTCCATTGAGATCCCTTTTCAGCTAAGCTCCTAGCAAGAGTCAAGCCACCTAAAAGGAACCCAGACGTAGGATCCAGAAATTTACGTGGAAAAAATAACCTTTTTGATCCCTTAATGTATTCAGTACAACTGACTTAACAAAGAGGCAGATTCTCTCCCCTCAGAGATGAAGTCCCCATTCCTCTTCTTCCTACCTTACACCCCAATCTGGCAGACTCTTCACTGGCAGCCACCAAAGCCTCCCATGTGGTTGTCTTTAATGACTTCAGTTATCATCTCTGTACATGACTAGGAGACATGGTCTTAATGCTTCACTATAATCAACTGGAAATTCCAGAAAAAGAGGAGTGGAAAAAGGGAATCCAACACTAATGAGAAAGTGAAAGGCCATGAAGACAACTGAAGCAGATATTGTATAGTGCTTAGAGTTTGCTCAGACATCAAAGATGCCAAGGCCATCCACTGCAACCCAGGCAATCACCAGTAGTCCTGACTTTTGTCATGCCACTGGATTTCTGATGACTCCGTAAGAGAGAGTGAAGCTGATGACTTTGTACAACTCTGCCTCACTTTAATTCGATCAAACACAAGTCAAGACAGCAGTCTGTGACATCATTGGTCCTCTTCAAAAATGAAGGAGAAAACAATAAGGATAACTTTGGGGATCTAAAATGTGATCTCTTGGGGTTTATTCTTCATATTACCTGTAATTCCTTAGTTAGCCCTATGCCTGTGGCAATAGAGTGACTATGGAATTTAGGTATGGCTAGGCAATGATAGGCTTACTTTCCTGCCAGTCATTCTCCAGACCAGGGAATTGGCCAGATCTCATGATAAGGATTGCATGGGGTGGTAGAAAGAGTAAACTTTCTCTCTTTCATGTTTTTCCCAGGGTTCTGAGAGTAAAGAATTGAGTGAGGGATGTAATATTGGACTCTAGGGTTCATGGAGTATATGGGGTTCTGAAGAGCTGCATACAGAGGAACCTAGGTACAGGCCCTTGTATGTTGGACTCCTCTCTATTTCTGTGAAGAACTAGACAAAAAAAACTTGAACAACTCTTGGCAGGGATGTGTGTTCTTCTTTTTTAAGCTTTAAATTAGGATCACAGACCTAGAGTTGAAGGAAAACTTACTGTTCAGTTGAGGAAACTGAGGCCCAGGGAGGAGAAGTAACTTGCCTATGGTATAACTATAGTTACCAATAATAACAGATATTAAGGGCCAGAGGTGAGATTTGAACCAAGGACCTCTGACTTCAAAGGCTGTTCTTTTCAAGATAAGGGGCAGCTAACTCTGTGTCAGAGCCACAGATACTGTCTAATATACTTCCTCTTTGTAATAGCTACATATAATCTGATCCCCAAGAAGAGCACTGATTTTTGAAGATTCTCCACAGTGTCCCTGTTCTCATGAAATGTATTAAATCTGTAGTTGGAAGCCATAGATAGTACCAGAACTCACTGAACCTTTATTGTAAAGCTACTTTCCATGGAATGGAAATTTGAATAAAATTGGAAACCTTGAAATGGAAATAAAGTTCATAAAGAACCACTTTAGGAAAGTATTACAGCTGAAGTACACAAAGGACCTCCTTTATAAGTTATAGACACCTTGACTCTAGGGAAAGGTTATAGGGAGGTTCCAGCAAACTCAGATTGACTGAACTTGTGCATTCTCTTAGATGCAACACAGCCCAGCACATCTCATAAATGGGGCACTAAGTTCTGTGTGATATGCTGACATTCACATTTCTCCCACCTTTCCCCAATCTCTTCTAAAAAGAAAAGCACCTTCTTCAAATCTCCAAGGTCCAGTGCTTCCCTCTCAAACTAAAATTCTTCAAATTATGAAATTCAACTCATCATTCCCTGAAATCCAACACCACCAACAAAAACAACGTCCCCTCAATTCACCTGTTATGCCTGGGACACTGCACTACAAAGCTCCCTGGTAGGACTCATGTTCTACTTGGGGAGGTAAAACACACTCCTAAACATATAAATAGCAACATAGAAGAGAACATGCTAAGAGCCAGAGGAGAGTAGAAGATAAACAACTGTTAGCAGAATGTATCTCCTTGAGTACAGTAGGGAATCAATAAACGTTTGTCACTGGGGATGATTTTTAAAGGGGAATATTAACAAGTTGGATCAATGACATGTAGGATGTTCAAGTCTGGAAAATGGCAAAAGGCTGAGATGAGACAACCCAGAATATAATTATCCTGGAAGAGAAAGAATTGGTGGGAGACACAATAACTAATTTCTGCGTATGTAGAAGGGATTTGTTTTGTGCAGTATGTGCAGCATTTATTAAGAGCCTATTACGTGCCAGGCACTGGGCAAGGTTTTGTGCAAGACAGAAGCAAAAGTGTTCAACCTTCCCACAAGGAGCTTCCATCCAAATGGGGAATAACCTTTGTGTATGTTTAAAGTATGTAAAAATACATGCAAAACAGATACAAGGGTCACCTAGAGCTGAAGGAGAACTCGAATAAGATAGCATTTGTGCTGAGCGCTGAAGGCAACCAGGGATTCCAAGAGGTAGAAGTGGGATGGAAGTACATTCCAGATAGAAAGAACAGTAGATGTAAAAACATAAAATGGGGAGAGGAAGTTATAGGAAAACAGATTTTGGCTAGGTAAAAAAGAACAATTTCTTAAGAATTAACACCACTCAAAGCCAGAATGGATGGGCTTGTTAGGTGTGAAAGTATGGTCACTGGAGATGTTGTGCAGAGGCTAGATGAATGAACATCTATCAGGAGACAATTTCTCCATAGGGTAGGAGGTTGGAATACATGACTGCCAAAGAAAAGACCCTTTCAGCTCTAAGATTCTAGGATTCTATCATTTCGATTGTAATGTATGCTATCAGAGAGTAGTAACCATTTCTTGCCCCTTTTCTTCATCTAAACTAGGCAGAATTTAATACAAACATGAGTATAGAGAATCACCCAATAAACAGCTGCTGATGAAAGGTTCCCATCCATCCATCTGACTCTCTTGCATTTTCTCCAGAACAGTTTAACTCTAGCCAATTCCTTCACTCTCAGTCTGATCTAGAATGTCTGTCTAGGGCCACTGGGAAACAGGTATTTATTAAGTGCCCCAGAGTTTAATATACTGAGGTTCTCCCTCCCTGCTGGAGGTGAAGATGGGGAATGCAAATGATGGAGAGGGTGGATATATCGAGCATGGGGATTAATAACAAACATAATGTTGTTCAGAGGGGCAATTAGGTGGCAGAGTGGATGGAGCACCAAGCCTGAAGTCAGGAGGACTCCTCTTCTTGAGTTCAAATTTGGCCTCAGATACTTACTAGCTTTGGGACCTTGGGCACATCACTTAACCCTGTTTGCCTCAGTTTCTTCATCTGTAAAATGAGTTGGAGAAGGAAATGGCAAACCACTCTGGTATCTTTGCCAAGAAAATCCCCAATAGTGTCACAAAGAGTCAGATTTCATATTTTCTCATTTGGTCTTCGTAAGAGAGTTATTAGGGAGCTTGGGCATGCTTTAATACTGCCCATTTTACTGCTGGTGAAAGAGAGGCTAAAGGAGGCTTAGATGACTTGCACAGCTCACACAGTTACAAATGGTGGAGCTGGGGCTCAGACCCAGGGATACCAGGTGCTCTTTCCATACTATCTTGTTAGAAATCTAAATTAATCTATTACTAAAGATTGGAACTTCAGGAGAGGAAATCTGGTCACACAGAAGAAGGCAAGGGGCAGTGTCCTGAGGCTCACTGGATCGTAGTCTAAAGTGTATAAAACAGCTTTGTAAATTATATGGAAGGTGCTAAGAAGTTAAATCAAGCATACAAAGGGGACAGCAGAGGCAGAAAGATTAGATGTGTAAGTTTGGGTATGTGCTTTTCAGGCTGCACCCTGCATTCACTGACTATTCCCAAATGGCAAGTGTCACCGGGAAAAGAGAAAAGCCAAGCTAAATAATTTGACAGCCCCAGAGCATAATTTGGCCCATTTCCTAAAACACCAATTAGCAAAGGCTAAACCCATTAATGAAGCAGCCCAGGGCTCTGATTTCAACCAGGTGGTGCAAATCAGACCTCCAAACTCTGTAACCGGAATTCCCCACCCCCTTTCAACCCAAGAGTCCTCCCAAGAAAACTTCTCACATCAATAATCACTTAATGAACCTCCCCCGAGCCAAGGCTGCACATCCGGATTTTGGGTGAACCGATGAGCTTCGGGTGGGAGACAGGGCAGAGGAAGAGGGAAGTGGGAATGGTTTGCCTGTACAATCGAGTCCTGGGAGGAAAATGAAGCGCTGGGGGCAGAGGGGGCGGGAATAGCCGGGGCCTGGGAGAAGAGGGGGTTGGCGGAAAAGAGAAAAGAGGGTGAAGATACGCAAACACAGGCACTTCAGGGATAACTGAGATAGATAGGGACATCAGTTAAGTGAACTTGTTCTCAGACAGAGAAGGACTCCAGGCTTCTTCGAGACCCTCTCCCGGGGAAAACAAACAAACAAACGAACAAAAAACAGTTTGCAATAACAGCTAACATTTACAGGAGAGAGAGCATGGTGTTTAGAGAGCTGGTCACACAGGAAGAAAGATACCGGTTCAATATCGCCTTCTCACACACCTCGAGCATGTCATCCGAGACCCTAGCAAGTAACTTAGAATCTCCACGTCTTCTTGCCCCCAGACAATAGTTCTGAGTTGCAGAGAAGTTGCTGATCTGGATTGGTAGAGGAAGTTCATTATAAGAAATTCCCAAAACAATTGAAATCATAGGTCCCAATACAAGCACACAAGCTGTTTTACAAGCCGCTTTTCTCACGACTCTGTTGTAGGGAGTGAGAGAAAAGGGAAAAAACACATACATTATATAGCCAGGTGGTCCAGTGAATAGAATCGTAGATTTAAAATCTGAAAGATCTGCCTCAGACAATTACTTAGCTAAGTGACCCTGAGCAAATCACTTAACTTCTCTTGGCCTCAATTTCCTCATCTGTAAAGTGGGAGTAAAATAGCACCTACTTTCCAGCTCCATTGTGAGGATAAAGTAAAATAGTAATATAATGTACTCTTCAAGTCCTAAAGCCCCGTTATAATCTAACACTAGTTATTGTTACTAGTGTTGCCATCGTCATCATTATTAATATTATTAATGTTACTTACAGATGATAAAAACAGAGGATTGGTGATTTACACATAATCTCAAAGAGATTAAGTGTCATAAACAGAACTGAGACCCAGATTTTTTTCATATCCAATCCTCCCAGTGTAACCTTCAGGGAAACCACACTGTGCCTTCCCTTTAAGGTTACCCCCATTTATTCTGTATATGCCTTGTCCCTAACTATTTACATGAATATTGTCTCACCCATTAGATTGTAAATTCCTTGAAGGCAAGAACTTTCGTGCCTTTTTTTAAAATCTCCAGTGAGGCTCTGTGCAGGACACATTGCTTAATAAGTGCTTGTTGATTAATTGATTGCAAGCCTTTGCCCACCTCACATAGATTTCCCAATATCTCTCCTCAAATGTTCTTTGGGCTCCCTTCCTAGATCTCGATCTCCATTTCTCTCTCTCTCTATCTATCTATCTATCTATCTATCTATCTATCTATCTATGTCTCTGTCTCTGTCTCTCTCTGTCTCTCGGTCTCTGTCTCTCTCTCCCCCCCTCCCTCCCTCCCTCTCTCTGCTTTCTCTCTCTGTCTCTCCCCCCCCCCCCACTCTCTCCCCCTCTCTCTCTTTAGCCTCTCTCCTTTGCAGGTCCAAATTTTTCATGTTAGGTTGCCAGTTTCTTGAAGTCAGTGTCTCGTTTTTGTATCTCTCAGATCTTAGGACAATTCCTGACTAAAGCTACTTAATATGTGTGTTAAGTTAAACAAATGAGTCACTAAACATAATCTTTGGTCTGGCATTATATGGCCTCACTATCTAGCATTCATGGCCTCAGTAAGAGGAAATAGATGCCAGCGAGATAGGGGACTGCAGTGGGGAAATCAGATTGTCCGGTCCCAGTTTAAATTCTTCAGGCTGAGTTTTGATCCTGCAGAATCCTTTTCCTATTTATTGCTCCCACACCAACAGCCATTGCCATATGAAAATGGTATGTTGGATGAGTAAGCAGCCATCTATAACATTTGGGAATAAGATCTGAGGGTGAGTAGGAGGTGGGATGCTGTTTAGATGCTTAGGAAACCTCACCAGAATCCTGAAAGGCAAGATTGAGGGGAAATGTGAATAGATAACTAGTCACAAAGCAATTCCATTCAAAAAGGATTTATTAGGCACCTATTGTGTGGTAGGTACTGTGTGTGCTAGGCATTGGGAATAGAATGTCAAAAATGAAACAGCCCCCCCCCCCCCGCCTCCTTTGCATCAAGTCACTTAGAGGATTAGACATGGAGTCAATAAGATTTGAGTTTAAATCTGACCTCAGCTGTGTGACCTTGAGCAAGTCATTTAACCTCTCTGAGCATCTGTTTCCTCGTCTTTAACCTGGGAATAATAATAGCACCAACTTCCCAAGGTTATTGTGAGGATCAAATGACATAATTTTCCAAAGTACTTTTCATACTTTAAAACACTATATAAATACTAGCTATTATTATGGGGGGGGGGGGGGAAACTATACACCACATACATAGATAGTATATGCATCTATGTATATATACATTCACACACGTATATAAAAAAGGTTATCTCCACAGAGATTAAACAAACACTGAAATAATTAGAAAAGGAATTGACTGAACTGAGCCTAAAAGGGAAACCAGGGGTCCCAGAGTCTGATATTAGTAAGGAAAGGATTTGTAGAGAAAGACAAGACAGATAGTCTGTGCAAAGGCACTGAGGTCCAATATGATGTGTAGATAGTGGAAAGAGTATAAAAACCAGTGGAACTGGCATATGAGAGTGAGGGTCAGAGTCATCAGCCTAGCCATACTATGAAAGCAGATGAGATAAATGCAGTACTGGCAGCCTGAGCAGATGATTGGGTAACTGCATCTCTCCTTTTTTCTTCCCCCCAAAATGCAGGTCTTTCTCCTACTACCACTAGGCCAGGGGGAAAGTGTCCAGTCCTTCCAGGTCACCTTATCTACACCAAGATCCCTTCACTTTCCCTTTCTTCTCTTCTTCCGCCGAGAACCCTGGAAAATTCCTTGAAAACTAGGACATTATACTAAGACACATGGGAGAGGTGGGAAGCCTTCAAAGTCACAGCGAATCTTCCCTTACCAATTGCCTCTGAAAAGCCGGAGGCTAGCTCACAGGTTTAGGACAATAGCTGCTATTTATAAAAAGCATTGTACACCTCAACAAGCAAAGGAATCTTTGGCTTGTAGGGGAAGGTGGATTATTTTATCTGCTAGTATTGCCATCTCACAGATGAAGAAATGGAATTGGAGCACTGCTGGAGACTTCTTTCTTGACCATCGTCACTGAACAACCTAGAAATCTTTCTTTTTCTCAGCATTACGTAGTAATTGTTGACGGATTCGGACCTGGCAGATCGAAGTACTTACTGGCTTCTTTGAGAAGAAGGCAGTGGAAAGGTGGTGGTAGCGTGCTGATGATCTGAGACATGAACCGGTGTAGAGGAAAAAGCAATGGATCTGGAAGGGGTAGAAGCAGCTGGGTTCCTGCCAAGTAAACTATTTAGTTGCTGTGTGACTTTGGACAAATCTCTTCATTCTGTGGGTTACAGTTCCCTGATATGTAAAATGCGTGAAGCTAGCTATTTCTAAGGCTCCTTCCAGCTCTAATGCTCTATCATTTTCAGAGCTCCCTGGAAGAGGTAGGCAGGTTAAAGTTCTCCTCCCAAAGGCCAGTGCAGGAATCCGAGCTGAGGCTGCTAGCTCTTTCTGATCCGTGCGTGTTTATTTTAAAACGTGAATAAAGATTCTGTGTAAACAGCCATTATTTCTGATGAGCGTGCAATAGCAATGAAGGGGGGTGGGGGGGAGAATAGCCTGACTCTTTTAATAGCCATGCATGTAAGGAGAGATTGTGGCAAAAGCTGGCATTTAAGGGAAGGCAATTTGTCTTGTGGACGCCAGACAGTCCCGGGGCGTAACCTCGAAGGTGGAGGGACGTGAGCAAGAAGCGCGTGAGTGAGTGTGTTTGTATGTGTGTACAAACATACGGTGTTCTGACCCTCTGGTTTGCATGTCCCTGGGTATAGACATTTGCTTTAAATTCAGTTCGACTGTTTATTAATCTCCTGTTTTACACTAGCCTTTGGGGAAGTACAAAGATGAAAAATCCTATCTCGAGGAGTTAGGGGAAATGGAAGCAGAGATTGTATGCAAGACACAGCTAACTATAAATTTTACTACGACATAAGCGCCTACGAGACTTGAGGAGGGAGAGATCACTTGTAACTAAGGGAAAACCGAGGAAGGCTTTATGGAGGAGATGGCCCCTGAACTAGCCTTTGAAGGAAGGGAGAAATTTAAACAGGAAGAGATTAATGGGGAGGAGAAGAATACGAATTCCAAACCTGGATACAGCCTGCGCAAAGGCATGGAGGTGGGAAAGAAAGGTAAAACGTTTTCGTTCTTTGCTTTAAGGCAAAACCAACACATTCATGACAAACAAAGGTAATCCAAGAGTTTTTGTTTGTTTCTTAAAATGAGATTGAAACTCTGTAGTTATTTGGGTGTCTACATATCATACAAGACAAAAAAAAAAACTCCAGACTGGGAGAGGGGGGAGACTGGGAGAAGTGGGAATATAGGCTCTGGAAGAATGTTGGCGGCCACTTGTTCCATTATCCGCTAGAGCTCCCTCCCTCGCCAAAGCCTATATAAATAAGAGTGACTTGCAACCAATTCGCTGTTCCCAAACTTCGAGGTAAAGTGCAGCAGTGAAGACCAGGTCACTAAACATGCAGAGAAGCCCTTACTTCGTCTTGGGGCAAGATGAGGACAACACTCGGGTCGACTCTGAAGACTAATTGGTCTAAGTGCTGCCTCCCTCCGGAGCAGAGGCCCCAAAGAGAAAGATGCCATTCCCTTACTCCCACCTACTCAGGACGATGAACTTTCGTGCACCCACCTATCTATGCCCTTCTTGATTCCTTGGTGAAACTGACTTGCTCAGCCTGCTTCCACCTCCCCTAGAAATTGAGAGGCCCAAGTGACTGGGGGGGGGGGGGGGGAGATGG
>CM053586.1:267014418-267040915 GCA_028646515.1 Pseudochirops corinnae
AAAGGAGAGAGGAGGGGAGAGGAGGGGAAAGGAGGGGAGAGGAAAGGAGGGGAGAGGAGGGGAGGGGAGGGGAGGAGAGGAGAGGGGAGGGGAGGAGAGGAGAGGGGAGGGAAGGGGAAGGGAGGGAAGAGGAAGGGAGGGAAGGGAAAGGGAGGGGAAGGGAGGGGAAGGGGAAGGGAGGGGAAGGGAGAGGAGGGGAGAGGAAGGGAGGGGAGGGGAAGGGGAAAGGAGGGGAGGGGAGGGAAGGGGAGGGGAAGGGAGGAGAGAGAGAGAGAGAGAGAGAGAGAGAGAGAGAGAGAGAGAGAGAGAGAGAGAGAATCTGTATTAACTAGTTAATGCCCTCTTTCTCCTCTCGGCTTTCTTTAATGGCAAAATCCTGTCCCGTCTCTCTTCCCTTTTTTTTTTTTTAATCTTTTCACCAAATCACTAACTAGAAAGAGCTATATAATAGAAAGCGCCCTGGACCATGTCAAGAGATGAAGTTTGAAGCCTTGTCTCGTGACTTTCTTCCTCTGACTTGGGACAGTCTCAACCTCGCTCAGCTTGTTTCCTCATCTGTAAAATGGGAGTTTCCTAAATCCTCACCTCTCAATTAAGGTGGTGGGAGAGGTCAGACTAGATGATCTCTAAAGTCGGGTCCGATTCTAAGTGCTATGATCCAGGTTCCACTTACCTCAAAAGGTTGTGGTAAGGCTTAGATGAGATCATGGATGTGGCGATGCTTTGTGGTGACTTGAATGCTATCATTATTTCTTGGGCTGTCTTCTGCGCGGAGGTCCCCCTTCTCTGGCCGGTGGACCAGCATCTTCAAGTCCAACCCCATCTGCTGGCAAACTTTCCTCCGCCTTGAGAACCCTTTCTTCAGCTTTGCTGCCAAAGAATTGGCGATGAAAGAACAGGGGCTGTGGTTAGAGGTCTGGAAGAAGCCCAGATTCTAGAGCTGGTGGAGGGTTTCAAGGTCTAGCTTATGTGAGGTTCAATTATATTGGGTTTCAGCTTTGCAAACCCTGGGGACCACAAGAACTACTTTCAGAAAATTACATGGGTCCCTAAGATAATTTCCTTGACTTTTATCAAAAGATGAAAAACATACTGCTCTTTTATCACAATGATTGTGATTTTTTTTTTTGAACTGCTTAAATAAATATATTTTTACCTGGATAAGGGAGAGAGACCTTTGAGGCTAGGTCCATGTGGAATTCCACAAAGCTGCAACTGAGAACTCAGCCCTCCTGTCAAAAAACGAAATATTCTTTCCCAGTCCTGATTCTCCTCGGTACTCCCAGTTGGGGACAGGGCTACTACTGGGGAGAGGGGGGAGGAAAAGAATTTAGGAGGAGAGCAATACGGTGTTTGATCTCTATAAATAAATAGGTTAGACAGTCACTTTCCTAGGATTGGTTAAGTATGGTTTGCTTTTCAGGAAGCACATTGAACCAAGTGAAACCTGCTCTCCTGGCAGTCCTAGTACATGTGATCCATGAAGACAGAGCCAGAAAATTGATACTGGGGTTCAAACCAACAGAATCTGAGCCGCATCAGAGGATGAGCCTTTGCAAGCAAACAAAAGGGAAGTGAAGAGAGGAACGTTTGAGTAATGATGGGGAGCAGATCTGGGTGATCCCTGTGAATAAAGGCCATAAACAGGACTGGGGGGGAGACAGTTCTCTGGGAAGCAAAAGGGGTGGGGATGGAGGGGCTTTTAATATTTAATTTTACAAAATCATATCTTTTCAATGCCAAAAATTTGCTTGCCATGACAATTAAGTATTTATTATGTTGTGGCTTTTTTTTTTTAACTTTTTCTTGGCTCTGATCAATTCAAATCAAAGTCAGTGATCCTTAATAAGATAAACAATGCGTTATTTATATTTCACACTTTATCCTATTTGAGCCTCAAAGCAGCCCTCCCAGGCAGGTACTACAGGTGTCAACCCTATTTTATAGATAATGAAAATGAAACTGGAAAATGTTATATCCCACAGTTCCTAGGGATTTGAACCTATGCCCCCCAACTGCAAACCCAGTCCCTCCTCCATTATACAGTGCAAGGGATGCAAAAAGTTTCTCAAAGGCTTGCTTGCAATCTAATTGGAGAGAAAGAAAGCGACCAAATAAATGTGAAACAAGGGAAAGTGAGGTTGGAGCGAAGAAATCCAGGAAACCTAATGAGAATTTTGGTGAGGGAAAGTCTATTTTCAACTGTAGTCAGGATGTGGCAGCCAAGGAAGTCTTCGTGGAGGAGGAACCTGAAGAGGACTTTGAGAGAAAGAACTTTCATAGATGAAGGGGAGAAGCAGAAGATGAAGAAGCCATTCTAGGCGTGAGGCAAAGGCACAGAGACTGCGAAGGTCAGGGCAAAACAACAGTTCGGGTCTAGAACTAAATACACAAAGTTGATCAGTGGAATTATAAAAGCTAATTTCCTCCATAACGGGATTAGATCCTTTGTCTAGACTCTCCGTTAACTTTGAGTGTGTAGACAATGAAGCGAAGAGTCAAGACCCATCATAACAGAAATTTTAGAACGTTCCGATGAATCAGACCGAAAAGTACTTTAGCTTGAAATAGCCAGGTAGTTGAAGAAAGCAAGAAAGATTTTGAGAGAAGGAAGAGTCGTTTAAAGACCCGGAAAAATTCTACACAGCATTTTGTGTGCATCGATGCTGCTCTTATCCTTTCTCAGATGAAGAAATATATACAGGGGAGGAGGAAATTCTAGCTAAGAAATGTATCCTTTTTTGTGTTGTTCCTTTTTAAGAAAAAAGAACGAAAGAGAGGGCGGGAGGGAGGAAGAAGAGAAGGAAGGAGAGAGAGTGATTATCGAGTCCTGGATTAAGTGAAGGGAAAGAGAAGAAAAGTCAATTTCTCGGCTAGGAAGAGGGAATTCTTCGAGCTTCGTCCTTTACTTACCCGTTCTAATCTAGGCGGATCTAGGCAGCTTTCAGGCTGCGAAAGCCAGAGCCCAGGGCTGACTTAATATATAAAGGCACACATCTTGCCTCCATTTTTTTGTTTAGGAATAAAGTTGGGAGGACACATTCCATACAGATGCGTTCCTCCTGGCTGGCTGATGGAGGAGTCCCTTCGTTTGCAGACATTCTCCATTCTGTTTCTTTTATTAGAAATATCAGTGTTAATCACTAAATCAGCATTACTCATCAAACAAATATCTCTGTTTGAAAGGTTGTGTTGTGTTTACCACCGCTAGGCTTCCCAGAGAACAGGCAGGGCAGGGGACTAGTGTCGTCTTTAGGTATGTAAGGCAGGTTTTCCTCTCTAATCCTCCCCCATCCCAAGTCTCTGCCAACCAGCCCATCTCCTGGCCCTAAGATCTTTGGCTCCGGTAACCGATTTGAAATGATTTGGTTCGAGTTAAACCTTAAAACCATTAAAAAAAAAAAAATCACAGGATTTAGAGTTGTAAGAGATTTCAGCGCTCACCTAGTCCAATCCTCTCATCTTACTGATGGGGAAACTGGGGTCCAGAGAAGGAAAGTGAATTTCCCAAGGCCACACAGCAAGTTGGTGACAAATCTTGACTAGAACCCAGGTCTCCTCTCTCCCACGCAGGGCAGTGTTTTGTTTTTTTTCCGCAACACCATCCTGGACTTTTTATTTTAAGTTATTAAATTTAGATATATAAATTTTGAAGACTCAGACTTGTCTTTTTCTGCCTTCCATCCTCCCCCACTCTCCCAAAAATAACCAGCTAAAACTCTACTTCTCTTTCCAATGGGAAAAGAAGGGGCATAGAAGAGGGATGGCTAAACCCCTAGTGGTAAATCTCCTGGCAAATTAATTTTCTAGAGGCTGTTGGAGTTCCTGGCTAGGTCCCGGGAGCCGGAGCCAACAGCCTGCTCTCGAAAACGTCACCCTTGCTCTTCCAGGGAGTTCGGAGGTCTACCCAAAGAACAGAGCTGCATCTTCTCAGGATTCAATCAGAAAACAAAACACAATGACGGGAACTCTTGATAGTCAAGGTGCTCTCTTCAGGGAGGGAGGGCAGGGATGAAAACAGGCTGGGGCTTACATTTTCTGGGGTGCCAGCTCTGACCTGAGCAGAGTTTCCCTTTGGAGGAGTCCGGTCCAAGTTCGGTTCAACTGCCTTACAAACCAGAGGCTAAGTTACTCTTTTTTACCTTGGGGAACTTTTTAGGGCTCTTACAGACGACTTTCAGCTGTGGAGGATAGTAGAACGTGTTTTACAAAACTGCTAAGTGCCCTCAGGCAAAGGGCTGCTACTGTTGTTAATTTTCAGATATTAATAGCAAACAGTTGGGGGGGAGATAAAATAGCAGTGGTTATCATTATAATTGTTACCACAGTTAGACGACCCCAGACTTGCCTCCAGTCTTCCGGTAGGTAGTTAAAGGCCTTCACTGAAGCCCTCCAAGAGCAATGAAGTTTATTTGCACCGGGATGATTGCACGGTGTATTCCCGATCAATCGCACTTATATGGCCCTTGAGGGCGGTTTAAAAATTACTTTTATTCCTATCTAATCTATAAGACACTCTGGGGGGCATTTTATTTTTACCTATCCCTTCCCCAACCTGCCACCATGGTATCTGTCTCCTTTTCTCAGCTCCCCCCTCAGAGGGTCCCTACGTAAAAATCTGTGATTTTTAAAAGAACTGGTCTCGAAGGGGTGAGTGAAACAGTTGCCAAGCTAATGTTGAGCCGGGTTACTCTACTGAAGCAAACTGATCAAGCGTGGGGGGAGAAACATGAGAGACAGGAAACTGAAGGCTTGAGCAGTGATATAACAGACCTTGACTTCTTCGAGCGAAAGAACCAGAGCTACCTGGGGCAGAAAAGAAGCCCCAGGATTTTGTCTTCTCTCGACCACGGCTCTGTAGCCACAGAAACAGGAGAAGTAAGTCCTAAATCCAGAACACAGTGGGTGACGTCAAATTTTTCGAGGTGACTGCCTCAGTTTCTCCATTACTGGCACCGGTGCTCTCGATTTCTCTACCTTCTTAAAAATTGGCTCTGGAATTTGGAGCATTGAAGGCACGCTGTGCTCTGCACCCGGCTCAAAACACGTCAGTAAATTATAGTGGTTTGGGTGTTTTTCTTTTTTAACCTAGGAGTGTGAGAGACAGATAGAACGACAGACAAGACAGACACAGACATACTCGCCTGTCCCTTAGTTCTTTTTTCTGACAGTTTCTTCATTAATTTTCTCTATCATGTCTGATTAAACTTCCAATTAGTGGCCTACACCGTAGACAATGAGAGCGGAACCACTTGAGGCTGTTATAACTTAGGAATGGCTTGGTATTTTTTGTCTTCCAAGAAAATCTTGCGTGTATTATCACTATGAGTTCCCACTAATATAAGAAACTAAGTTCGAGTTTTCTTATACAGCGTAGAGGTGGGATGTATTACTTCCCTCAGACTCTTATGGAGTTGTGAAAAGCATACAGTAGTGGAAGTTGGGGAGTATAGGTTCTAGTTCAGGCTTTGACACTATGGAACTGGGTGACCTTGCAGAAGTGGTTTCACCTCTAGGTCTCAGTTTCCCCATCTGTAAAACGAGCACATTCGACTAGAGTAGGAATTCTTAATCTTTTTATGTCATGGACCCCTTTGATAGTTTGGTAAAAACCTATGGACCCCTTCGCAGGATAATGTTTAGAAATATTTGAAGGAAAGGCTAAATTTCAGTTAGTGGTTAGTGACAATAAATATGTAATTATTTTTTCCATCCAAGTTCAGGGAGCCCTGAAATCTATTTACCCCTTTGGGTGTTCATGGATCCCAGGTTTAGGAACTCCTGGAACAGATCTCCCTGACATCACCAACTAGTTCTACCGTTCTTTTATCGGTGTGTTGTTCTTAGTAAATGGCACCAATAACCTAGCGTTCTCCAGAAGTAGAGGTGGGCTGGGCTGAACCACCCATAAAGATATAAACTCTCCTGTCTGGTGCCTGGAATCCTCCAGGCCTTAACACCCTGCTTCACTCGATCAGCTGAGCTAAGTGTCCTACTAGCACCCCCGGATACTCCAGGCAAAGGTACTTTCCGGAGGGGGAATAGGTACAAACTCGTTAGAGTTCTTAGTGAAAGTCGATCTGCTTCTCAACTAAAAGCTCATTTGGGACTGCCTGGTGTCCATTCTCTCTCCCTACACTGACCTTGCCCAGGTTCCCAGGATTCCCTACTCCGCCTGCAAGGAACTGTGCCCAGACGGGTTAGATGTGATCAGTGTCACTGAGAATCATCACTCCAATGATCCAGACCCCTTGAGCAAGAAAGTGAGGTGGTTATTCTATCCTTGGGGTTGTTAGTGACTACACTAGCCTTTTAAAAAGTGTTTCTCGGGTGCTCGGTCTTTCGCAAAACACAGTAGTTTAAGAAGCCTTGGGCTATAACTCCTAACGCGTCTCCTCTCTCTTGAAAGGCTGTGAAGGAAGGCCCAGATCGCAAGCTGCAGCCCATCTGAATTCCGGGAGCTGCCGCTCGCCATTAAGCCAGGCTGGCTTTACAAACCGTAATAAACATTTTTATTTACAGGACTGAGTCGTTCCCAGTGCAGCAAGTCCTGGGCCAGAATACAGAAAGCAACGCGACCACTAGGGGTGAAGGGGGTAGAGACAGTTGTCAAACACTTCACCCTGTTTCTTCCCGCCTCCCACCTCCGCCTCCCCCTCAAAAAAAAAAATTAAAGGTTTGTTTGGGTCGAGTAAGTGTTGGATCATGTTAGACGGAGGGATATCAATCAGTATATGAGAGTCCCTCTTCGTATAAGGAGAAAGCCCCAGGATAATGAGAGTCACACAAAGGAGGCAGAGAGTATATGTACAGACTGGAGCTCGGACCTTGCCTGGGCCACTGTGATCCTGTTGGTAATACCTGGTCCATGATATAAATTAGCAAGAAAGGCGCACATGCCAGGGAGTTCACGAAAAGGATCCCACCACCCTCCATAGCCATGCACCTCTCCCTTCTGCCAGCCGACTAGCTGCCAGACCAGTCTATAGGCCGCCAAGTGGAACGGGCTCTGGGCTTTCGTTAGCTGTGCAGTGGGGAGGCAGCGGGGTCTGTAGCTCTGGACTGCAGCTGCTGTTCATGCTGTTATTGCTGCTGCTGGAGCTAGTGGTGGTGGTCGTGGTGGTCGTGGTGCTGGGGCTGGCGGAGGAGGACGAGGAAGTGGAAGAGGAAGAAGACGAGGACTTAATGACGCTGGTCTGGTGTAAGAGTTGCTCAGCCCCCTCAGTCCTTTCTGTGTCGCTGGGGACCATGTCCAGGGACTCCGAATCGCTGCTTTCACTCTCCCCTTCCGACCGGCTGGGGCTCCGGTCCTCCCTCTCGCATTCGGCAGTCGGAGCAACGCCCGCCTGCTTCTCAGTTGGGTCCTTCTCTTTGTCTTTCTGGGCCTGAGCTTCCTTGGAGTGGCGCCACTTCATTCTCCGGTTCTGGAACCACACCTTGACCTGCGGGAATACAAGGGATGAGACAGGCTGTCAGTGCAATTTACCTCGTCCCAGTAAGGGAAGTTGGTGCTAATTCCACCTAACAGCTTTCTTTGTAGTCCCTTCCCTCAGTTAAGCCCTTGATCCGGCACTTGGATTCTGCTGGGACAAGAACTCTAAGTTTTTCAGTTCATTATGGAGGGGAAGACGCCCCCACAGACCCAGACTGCTGGGCCCCTTTAAGATCTCTCCCTTCACCTCTCCCCACCTCAGGTTATATAGTATTTTAATGAACATACTTAAATATACTCAGCACGTACCAATCTAGTAAGAAGTTTGAGAGTAGGGAGAAGGCGAAAGGAGAGAGAAGAGTTAGACCAAGGGGAGACCAAGTTGGGGGTGGGAGTGGGGTAGGGGAAAGAGAGACTCACAGCACCACTAGGTGAGTAAGCACTGAGAATTAGTGCAGTTCCTAGGCCTATTTGTGCTAAAATGCTTGATAAGAACAGTGCCACACATACACACAATACACATCTCGTGTTATTCAGAGATAAACCAATTTTTCTTGGGGCTCAGAAAATGCTAGAATTAAAAAACGTGAAAAATAAGAAGGGAATAGGGGTGGATAAGGAGAAACCATATAAATATATGTGAACCCCTGGGGGAGACACAGCGTTCACACAAGTTCCAGCTTCACTTTTAAAAATAACATCCGCAGCTGGTGGAAAACGGCTAAGGCAGGCCAGTGGGGTGTATGGGGGGGAGGGAGGGGAGGGTCGGGGACAGAATTCTAGACAGTCAGAAAGAAAGAAAGAACAAGGGAAAGAGAAGGAGGTGATTGGGTTTGTTCCTGTTATCTGAGCTGGGAAGGGAAGAAGGAAGGATAAGAAGAGAGAAAATCTTCCTCTTCCCTCTCTCCCCTTCTCTTGCCAATTTAAGAAGGAAGGGAACTATGGTGACTTTTTATAGTACCCTTTAAAATCTCAAGTACCCTGAATTCTTGGTTCCTCAGCCTGTTTTAATCTAACTAGTGTATTCATAGATTTCCTTTTGTGTTGGAGGTTTAAAAAAAAACGCATGAAACCTGCTGAAAAGCCCTTGCGTGTTTTACGAAAAGAAAGAAACAGTTTTCTCCCTGTTCAGGAAACCAAATCTTTCTTCAGAGACCGCAGAGTTAAAAAATTCGACTGGCTTCGGCGTGTCCACGGCCAGCGTCCTCCTCGCCCAATTGCGGGTGGAGGGGGGGAAGTGAGAGGGGGAGAGTAAATAATTCCGTTTGAAAAGAGGTTTTCACTTCCTCACAACGAGGGATTTCACAATCCAGCAGCAACAGCGGCCGAGGAAGGAGGAAGGGGGAAAAAAATCTCTCGACTTATGAATTTTTATCTCGTTTAAAATAATCTGCCTCCTACGGAGAACTGCACTTCAGCGAGTACATAATTATTATCTCCCGCGGCCTATTGGCTTTCTTGGTTGTACTTTCCTCCATGGGCCAAAATAAACAGGCAGGCTTATATTGACATAAATCTTTAGGGCTGGGCTAAGGCCTTTTTTTTTCTCCTGTCTCTTTCTCTTCCCCACCCCCATCCATCCACTCTCTGCTCTTTTGCAACAAGATATGAGTTTAAATAAAATCTCATGAAATTCAATATTTTATTTTTCACCAGTAAAGGGGGTGGGAGTACGTTTAAAATGCGTTTACACCCTCCAGAATAGCACTACCCTGAAGTAGTGAAAACTAAAGGAAAGAAGAACCCCTTAGATTCAAAAGGCAAGAGACCGGGGAGGTGCGGCGCTAAAAAGAACCCGAATTTAAGCTCGGAAAACCCTCCGAGAAGGACCTGCCTGCTTCGAACCTACCATCTAAGTTAGATAGCAGTAGCAACTAAGGAATCTTACTTGCGCATCCGTCAGGCCCAGCATCGCAGCTAGCTGCTTCCTATCCGGTTTCGTGACATACTTCTGAATCTCAAACCTTTTCTCCAAACCTTTTCTCTGCAGGTTAGAAAAAACCGCGCGAGACCAAGAACGCTTCCTCTTGTAAGTTTGCGGCATGGTGTCCTTCGTTAGAACCGCGTAGGGACCTGTGGGTTTGGGAGGAAGGCAAGGGAATGGGGAGAAAGTGAGCAAGAAGGGAGAAAGGGAAAAGACAAAAGAAAAGACAGGATATTGCTAAATACACCAGATAATGAAGGAGGTTTTCTGCACGGACAAAGAAGGTTCAATATATTCAAAAGTATTTATTCTAACAGATTGTAGAGCTTCACAGAGAATTCTACCCAAAGATTCTCTGTTCTGTCTCCAC
Source organism: Pseudochirops corinnae (assembly GCA_028646515.1). Lineage (NCBI taxonomy): Eukaryota > Metazoa > Chordata > Mammalia > Diprotodontia > Pseudocheiridae > Pseudochirops > Pseudochirops corinnae. The sequence continues at coordinate 267,024,145 of CM053586.1, forward strand.
TGAGTAAGTTTGAAATACGGAATACTACAAAATCTGTCAACACAAACGAGCTAAATGGAAAGGAGAATGGAGACAGCTATCTGAGGGGGGGGAATGCATTTACATCTCCTGTGGGTGGTATGGGCAAAAGTGTGTTTTGGTCACGATGACACAGATAATTGCTTCAAATTCTCTCTCTCTTCTCTTTCTCTCTTTCTCTTCTCTCTCTGAAAAAAGTCCCCCCTTTTAGGTCTTTTACTACAAGATTCTTAACTTTACAATTGTAGTTGTGTTGAAATATTTTCCTTCCACCTGATACACCTCACACACCAAGTGAGAACATTTTTCCCATTTCCTGGCCCCACATGCAGTATCCCTATCCCCACAATCTCCGACAGCGGACGTTTGAAATGTGATGGGGCTCTTTAATCACTCACTGGGAAACCTTTCACTTTAGATCATTTAAATCCGTTATCTACCCACCAATGAAAAAAATTTTAAAACATTGATGGGGCTCCCTGGATTTAATGGCCTGTGTGTATTGGGGGGGAGGATCCAATGAAGAGAGAGCCTCATATTTGATACTTTGGTTCAATTGGGTTTTGTAGTTGTCACCTCTTATCCCCATGGAACTACAAGACCTGGATTCTTAGAGGAGAATAGGGTTCCCATAAGCAAAGTTTCTGTACCTGGAAAAGTGTCTTGAAACTGGTGCTGAACTGAACTTCTCGGGTTTGAGTTTAAGGGACTCAGGATACCAGAGGCCTCATTAATAGGATCTAGAGACGCGAAGAAGTGACCTGCGGAAGGCTGCAAAGCGGGAAGGTGAAGCCCAGTTTGCCGGCCGGTGGTTAGTAAGGAGGTAAGATCTGTATGCACAGGAACAAGGAGAGCCCGTTACACCTCTAATAAATCCACACTCTCAAATCAAGACGTGATACTTTATGTTCTTCCCTCATCCCCCCCCCCCCCTTTTCTCCTACTTTTCTAAGAGATTATTAGTACGAGGGGACGTTTATCTGGGAATCCTGGAATCATGAACCTCCCTTACATTCTTCCCCTCCCCGCCCTCCTTAAGCCAAACCTACAAATACAAAAAAATATTGTGTGTACAAGCACACGAAATACACAAGTATATATAAAGTATTTTAGTTTGAACCACATAACGAAGTCACCTGTCAAGTGTCTATCTATATAAACGGGGGAAGCCTTCCTTCGCTCTGTACCCTGAACTAGAGGCTCGAAGGTTTTAAGAATTTTTACCTGCTCCATCCATTTTTTTACATACTCTGTAGGGGAATTTTACTAGAGAACAGAGAAAAAGGAACAGAAAATCTTTCAAAGACGGGCAATTCTAGCTACAGATAGGTGGGTGAGTAAACAGAGAACATAGAATGAGTATATCCAGAACATATAGAAAACACGACTGTACTGAGGGTGTGTTTTTTAAAATGTTTGTGGGAGAATACTTTTTTTAGGGAAGGCAAAGTTTAAGTCTAAGTTTTAGCTATGCCGTGGCAAAGGAGGTCGGTTTCCTTCCCCATCCCTCCTTTCCCCAAAGCCTTCCTACAAAAAAAACAAACAGAAGACTTGCAATCAAGTGGGGGCGGGGGGTCAGAAAGATCAAGGGTCAAGGAGAAGTCTAACGGGGGTTTCTGGATCAGGGACCTACCTCTCAACGTGTTGCCTTCCTTCACTTTGGGATCGAACTCCGCCGACAATATTCGGTCAATTCCAAACTTGAGGTCCTTGCTGGAGGGGGCTGGAGTTGAGCCGTTATGGTGATGAGGGTTCGCAAGCATCCTCGCCCCGGGGGTTTGGGGCTGGATGGCCCCAGGTCGATGTGGTGGTGGTGGCGGCGGTGGTGGCGCCTGCTGCTGCTGCTGTTGTGGCTGCTGCTGCTGTGGCTGCTGGTGATGATGGTGGTGGTGATAGGCGGCCGAGAGTGGAGACAGCCTCTGGGGAAAGGCAGCTGAGACTTCGGAGGGCGCCACCACTGGAGTGGGTCGCAAGGGGGATCCAGCGGCAGCTTGAAATGGAGCGTGGGGGTGAACTGAGCCCAAGTGAGCCGTGAGGGCTGTGGAAGAGCCCCCGGAGAGGTTCTCGGCAGCTGCCCCGGGTTCCCCAACACCCGCGTGCAGGATGTCTGCAATGCAAAAGGAGGGTTTCTTGACGGCGGCTGGATCCAAGGGAAAGGAGCAGCTAGCTGCGCCAGCCGGAGAACAGTAAGCCGCAGACCAGAGGTTGAAGTTGGAGGCGTAGAAGGGAGCCAGCCCTGCCGCGAACATCCTCGCTTGCTGGCCGCTGCCTCCGCTACAGCGCCGGCAGCCGGGGATTGAGTGGGGTGGGGAGGGGTGGGGTGCAGTGGTGGCGCTGTCTACTGGAGGCCAGGGAAGGAGGACAAAAAAACAGCTTTCGCTTCTCCTCCGAGCCCAGAGTGAAGACTGCAAAACGCGGAAACTTCGCAAGCCTGAGGCTAGGGCCAGGCTCCAGTCCTAGTCACTTTCCTTACCCCCAACAGCTTCTCCACCACTTAAAGGACAGCTCTGCGCTGCCGAGCTCCCAGCTGGCCGAAGGCAAGTGAGGGGCGGCTGAGAGGTGGGGAGTTGCGGGTCGGTGGGGGTGGTGGCAGGGGGACTGCCCCCACACACCTCCAACACACACAGCTCTCGGAAAGAGTATAGAGAAAAGGAGTAGAGGGATGTAAAAACGAAAAGCCCAAACAACTAAACCCTAACCGCTAAATTTAAAATAACAGTAACAATTATATTTTTAAAAAAAACTTCTCTAAAAACTAGCAAAGTTTTGGCAGCAGCTCTTGAGTCAGCCTTGGGGTAGGACTTCAACCGAGATGCTCATTGGTGTTAATATTAGCCAATGGGAAATGGCCGGAGGGGAGGATTAGGAAGAAGGGGAGTTGCCAAACAGTTGATCACGCCCAGACCACGCCAAAGTAGTGGCTGCAACCTCTGAAGTCTGCTCCTGTTGCTGCTTGTATCTTTTTTCTAAAGGGGGAACACTGGACGACTCCGCCCAGAAGCACCCCTATACCTTCATCCACAACCGAAGGAAGGAAAGGTTTGGTAATTGGACCAGATTCTGCCCCCTAGGTCCCCCTCCTAGCCATCTCGTAGGGAATCTCTTGATCTATTTCTGAGTGTGACATACATTCCCTGACTTCCCAGTGGAATGCATAATTTCCCACTAGGCGAGCTAACCTGTCTTCTTTCCCTCCCTCATCCATTCCCCCTTTCCCTCAGCCGAAATTTCTCCCAAGAAACAGGGACCATGCCTTATAAATAGCTAGCCTTTACCGCTGGAAAGCTCTCTTCTCTTTTCCTCATTAACCAAGCTGTTTCATAGGACGCTGCAAGACACCGAATTTAAACCTACCCTCTCCTCTATGCTTTCGGGGATGTCCCCAGAACAAGGAGGCGGGGCGGCTGCAAATTGGGTTCTATTCAGAGCTGTCACTCAGTGACAACTTGAACTAGTGAGGTTTCAAACAAAGTAAGATGGATGTCTACAAATATCTCCCTGAGATGAAGCCAAATCCTCCACCCTAACTACGAAAAACTGTGCTCTGAAAGTTCTCAAACTTCCCCAAACCAGATACCTTTATTCCTCTCCTCTGCTATAGATTTAAGGATCGGCGGCCTCACCGATACATACTCCCCGAAGCAGATATACTTCGAATTGATTAATTGTTAAGTTGCATTCCATGGGCAACTTTCGAAAGAATCAGTATACGCATCTACCTTGCCTAAAGAGATTACCCGAAAAGATCTAGTTACGGTTTATGTCTCCTATTGTCGATTTGTGTTTCTAGAGTACAGGGTAGGATGGAGGAGTCTTTCTCCGCACTCCCTACAAGTTCATTTTGTGAAATCCTTCAGAAGCTGAGTTATGAGAAAATCCTCAAATGAACCATTCGAAAGAATCTATTATATTTTCCAATAATAAATAAATAAACATAAAAGTAGGTGTTTTTTTTTTAACCTAGAACATACTTGGTTTTTAAATTTACTACTAATTGACTTTCCAGCATCTTCCGACAGGAAATTTTTGACAATTTTTTTTCTCCCACAAAGACAGAAAAGTCTTAAAAAAAAAAAAAAAGAACTCGAAGAGAGTAGTTAAGCCTGATACGTCATTTGAAGGGTAAGGCTTTGGGCTTTGTCTATTAATTTCAGGTCATTCTAATTCCTCCTATGCTGTAAACCTGTGTTTTATTTTCTGACAGGATGATCTGCCCGCACGGCAGCCATCTATTACTCCTTCCCTTGGACCTCAGAACTGTCTCTTCGTATTTTTTTAAGCTGAGTTTCTTACTTTCTTCTTCCACCCAGGGACCTAGATTTTGTTTCCACCACACGGGAATGATGGAACAATAGGGTATATGTAGACAGCTAGTGAGATCTGGAGAAGAGCGCGACTTTTTGTTCTCTTTTGGGCTGCTAGGTGGTTTGCAAATGCAGAGCCAGAAACGAAGGCACCAAGTTAAGAAACAAACCAGTTGGAGCGAAGCCCAAAACCTACACGGGGCTTATTCGCTCCGTGAGTCAATTAGGCTGCTGCCTTCACCCGCACGTCGAACAGAAAGAAGCAGCTGACAGACTGGGGGACTGTGGTCCGACATCTCTTCAGAAGCAAACCAAATTCACGATTTAGCCTGGAAGGCACAAGGTTTGCTCCACTCGGATAACAACAGAACCTTTTGCACTTGGTCCCCATACAAGGTGAATTTGCCTGCAGCCCGCACAGAAGTGTGGCCGTCGACTGTTGAGGGAAAGCTCACTCTTTTCCCCCCTCTGACTAGACACAATCATTTGCATTCTCTTACTAATTTGGCCTCTGTCAGCAAGCTCCGTCTGACTACATACAACCAGCCAGACTAAGGCCAGAGCTAGTCCTTTCTCAGGTTGGTTCCAGGCCCTGCTGGCCTCCGAGACTGGAAACTACTCCAAAGGCGACCTCCCAGCCTTAAGCAGAGGAAATCTTCCCAGGCAACAATGCACTAACTGGATAACCAGGGCCGACACCGGAAGAAGTGAAGCTAGAAATTATCCCTCCGTTTAAAAACAAACAACCTTCCTTCTCCCTCTTTATGCTATGATTTCTGGGGACTTGGGAGTAGAAACAGACTTATGAGATGGTGCAAAGCAGCCCAGTGGAATGAGGCCCCCACTCTCCACCGCCCCAGCCCAGTGTCTATAACTGCCTCGGTCGTGAATGACCTCTCAGACTTCTAGGGCCAGCGATTTCTCTGAGGAAGAGAGTTCACAAGTCAGCACGTGGGTGAGGAAGGAGGTTCGAGGGACGCTGTGATCTGAGCAGGCCAAGAAAGAGAGAATTCCAAAGCGGGACTTCCCTGCCCAGCACCAGGCGAGCAGCCTGTGCAGAGACTGCTAGTGAGATTTCCATATCCAATCCTCACCCAAGCAGTTCAGTCTCCCCGCACCCCGATTTTAGCTTTCTGGAAAAGACTGTAAGGAAAGAATGCTAACTTCCCCGACCCTAGCTCTGCACCCCATATACCCCAAGCTCCCTCCTATTCCCTACGTTATTCTCTAGATTCAGGCCTACCAACTTCTTCAGGCTCAGCTGTGGGCCCGGCGCGTCCCTCACCCTGAGATAAAGGCCAGAAAGGCTACTCCTCTCCCAGTCCCAGTGGTGCTGAGTGGGGCCACTCTGAGTGCACCTCTCGCCTCTTCCCAGTGACTTTTATTTTCAGTGGTGTCAGAGATCCCCGTGGCCCAGGCCACCCCCGCCCCCCGGCCCCTAGCCTTAATTCCGGGCTACAGAGGAGAGAAAAAAAAATCTTGCTCCCCTTCCCCTCACCATTCTCAGTCACTCCCTCTCTTTCCCCTCTCCCCTTCCCTTTATTTAGGCGCAAAAATGTTGCAGGAAACTCCGAGCTCGCCGAAGTTCAGGTCATCTCCTGTTTTTTTGATGGGCTCAAACTCGGACTAAATGAGCGGATGTGCCTGCGAGATTGGTCCCCAAAATAGAAGCGGCTTTAGTATTTTAGGATACAGCAGAAATCCTTATTTCTTCCGGAGAAAAACTTTATAATGACTCCTAGCACTTCCCCTTTCAATATTTGTGCAACTTTATCTCCACCGACAAGTTGCTCGGGTGACGCAAATCCGCCCTTGTGTATTACAACTACCAAAATAAATGCACGGAAATCAATTCCCTTCTAGTAATGAAAGCATAAATATACAGCCGTGACTTTCCCCTTTAATCTTTGCTTTCCGAGCGGCTCCAAGCTGAGGAGAAATGAACTGGCGGGGAGCTATTTAGACGGGCTAGGAGACCCCCAGGGCGTCGGGGGAGGGGGAAGAGAGCCAGTGCAGCCAAGACGACAAGTGCTGGGAAGCCAGCTGAGAGCGAGGGAACCTTACCTAACGGAATCACCCCCGACCAGTCTAGACGGCGAGGACTCTAGACTTGGGAAACAGAATTGCTCCACATTGCGGAAGCAAAGAGAGTAGAGGTTGTCATAGGAAGAGTTTAGTCTCAGAATCCAATTTCTCCGAAGCCTGCCTGCACAGGTCATTGAAAATGAGAGTCATGACAATAGTTTGGATAATTCGAGCAACGCCCTCCCTGCCCGGTTCCCCACACGCTATAGAAAATAGGTATACTGGGGAGAGACGAACTATTCTAATAGATTGTACATAATTCTACCAACATCAGTTGCGTATAAGACACAGCAAAAGAGTGTCCAGGGATGGAACGGACCAGGAGAAGAGATCTACATTCATAAGGTTTAGCATTCAAAAAGCAATGCTGCGTTTGGGAGGGTTATTGCAATTTTCCCATCCCCAGCCCCGGCTGCTCCGCCAGAGATTCCCAACTTTCCTTGGCAGTCAAGATTTTTAGGTCCACCAAATGAGACATAAAATATGCTTTGGAGCCAGAAGAACCCAGGTCTGATCGAGTATTCTATTCATCGATATTTTTATTACCTATTCATAAGCCTGCAAAGGTTAAACTGGACGCATTCCATAAGTGCTTTCAAAATAACGATACTGATTAAAACAATTCAAAAACACCGTTATGTAGATAATGAAACAAATAAAATCATTGTAATGTCTGTAGGGAGAGGCATGGGAACTGGACCTGTGATTTCATTCAGATAAAAAAAACCCTCCGTCTACCAAGGCAAGTCGATTCATTCTTTGCAGCTCATCTTCTCCGAGAGTTGCCTAGAGCGCTTAGAAGTTAAGTAATTTGCTCAGTCACTCATAAAGTATGTGTCAGTGGTAGAATTTGAACTCGGGTTTTCCAAGCTCCACAGTCAGTTCTCGGCCCATCTTTATTGGGGGGGGGGGCGGGGTAGAGAGAAGAAGAAGAGGAAGAAGGGGGGGAAATCTGTTCATGCTTAGTGACTGTGGCTGAAATGCCAAATGTCAATAATCTACTTGCACTTTACATTTCCTCTTACTGGATGCCTTTATTGCTGGATATTTATTGCTAAATATGCCTAAGGTCTCCCATATATACCTAGACAAATACCACAAAAGTAACAATTTCTTTGTTGCTCTGGGGTCCTTCAACTATGCTCACACCACCACTCTCTAGGAAAATTCTAAAGCAGAATGGAGCCACAAGGAAATTTCAAAATCAACTACATTTCCTTGGGATTCTAAATCAAACTACATTTTGAGTTCAGGGGAATGGCAAAGTATGGAGAGGAAAATAAAACTCTTATCTGACATGTCCCATTTGCTGTAAACTTGAAGTGGGGTTTCTAGTGCATGCACCTTGGGGCAGGGGAATAAAAACTCACATGCATTAAGCATGGTCCTTACTCTTGAACTCTACATACAATATCTAGTTACAGAGCTTCAGATAGCTATTTGGGTCTGTCCTTTTTCCTTTATCCCACCCCCTTTCCTCTGACACAGAGTTTTTGTTCCTTGTGTCATACATTTATTCACCTATTCAACAATTTATAAAATACCTACTGCTTGCAGAGAACTGGGCTAGGTTATGGGGAAAGGACAAGGTTTAGATAAGACATACATGAACTCTCCATCATAAAACTCACACTGGTATGTTATAATAATCAAAATTATCTGATGAACCCATTTAGAGACAGAGGTGCAATATAACATGCTATGTGGGATCCAAGGAAGAAGACTGCCACAAGCCAGGGACAATCAGGAAAGATTTCATGTAGGAGATAGTATTTGAATTGCCTAATTAATAATAATACCTAGCATTTATCTAGCACTTTAAAGTTTGCAAATCATTTTACAGGGGCAGCTAGGTGGTGGTGAACCTAGGCAAGTCACTTAACCCTGCTTGCCTCCATTTTCTCATTTGTAAAATGCACTGGAGAAGGAAATGGCAAACCAGTCCATTATCTTTGTCAAGAGAATTCCAAATGGGGTCACAGAAGAGTTGGACACAATTCAAGAGAAACAACAAATCACTTTACAAATGTTATCTCACTTTATCCTCACAACAGCCTTGGAAGGCAAGGGCTATTTTACATATATTTACATATATTGTTTTTTCATATACTATTTTACATATTTTACATATCCCCATTTTACATACAAAGAAACAAATAGAGAGAGGTTGAATAACTTCCCCAAGGTCACACAACTGGTAAGCTTCTAAGGGCAAATTTGAACTTAGGTCTTCCTGACTAGGTGTATTACTCTATCCCCTGCACCACTTAGCTGACTCTTTGAATAATAGCTAGAAATTCAATCTACGGAGCTGGGGTCATAGTGAGAAGGCAATCAGTTAATTCCTTTCTCTACCAACTTGCCATTAAGGATGTGGAAAAGTGAAAGCAAAGTAGACTCTTTTTTGCCCTAATCAGATATTCTGGGTCCAAGAAAGGAGCTGGACATCAAGAGAAGCTACTATAGAAACCTATAGCAAAAAGCTTGTTATTTTACCGATTTAGATATATTGTCTGCCAAAGCATATTCTCCAAAGGAACAAACACAAGGAATGGTAGTTTTGATTCAGGTTGCATGGTGGGTGTTGGTTTTGTCTCCCAAAGTCAGTTATAAAAATTTCCACTGTATTCCTGTGAGGTCTCATTCTTATGATTTAATTCTAGTTTTCCCCTAGCATCCAGAGGATTTGCCTAGTTAAATTGGAGGTGTTTCTTGATTTCTTGAGAGTCTGAGGTTTTGCCTCTAGTGAGTGTCACCTGTTGAGCCACCAAGTTGAATGTTAAGAAGAGAGAAATACGCTGAAAATTTTCTATCGGAATGAGAGACCAATGTTTAGAAGAGGGAAAGAAGTAAAAGTGATTCCCAGGGAGAAGGAGCAATGATAAGGAGAAATAACATTCCTTCTTTCCTTCCTTCTTTCCTTCCTCCTCCATCCGTCCTCTTCTTTTCTTCCTTTCTTCCTTTCTCCTTCCTTCTTTCCCCTCCCTACTCTTTTCTTTCTTCCTCCTTCCCCCTCTTCTTCCTTCTTTCCTTCTTCCATACAATGAGATCTGGGAACCCCTGGAATCCATTCTGGTAGCTAAGGAGGATCAGGAAAGTTTGCAAAAAAGGGAAGAGATCAGGGAGCTGGATAAAGCAGAGTGGTGAAAAGTTGGGATGGAAGGAAACAACATGGGGGGAAAGAAAAAGCAGTTGCCTTGTGAGATTGAGAGAGAAAAGTAATAAAGTACCAGAGATAATATAAAGCAAAGAAACCAGGATTGTTGGAACATGAGACCAGGAGAATCTGGAGGCAGTGAGGTCACCTCCAGGTACTCCTGAGCCTGTGACAGAGTGGTTTTTCTGAGTTCTCGCCTCCTCTCCCTGGGGCAGTGGGCAGTTACATTGTCTTCAGATCAGAATAAATCTTTATATACTTTCTAAAACCTCTAATCCCCTATTCTTGCTTAGCCTCTGGCCACACTGGCTGCACCCCCTACGCAGCTCAGAGCCTAGCAATAACCAAGCTTGTTAGGGGGAGTTTGTTAGATTCCCAAAGGGGCCTCTGGCCCCATTAAGTCTGGGAATGGGGTCAGGTTTGCACTTCTCTGGAATCAACAGCAGGGGTCTGTCCATCTCATCTGTCTCTCTTCATCCAGCTGAGGACTGAGAAAGAGAATGTCTATGACCGAAATTGATTCTCCAGCGACATCTGCTGGATGCTTTCTAAAACATCCTTCAGCAGCAACCTTTTCCAGAAGGTGCTGAAAGTTGACTTTTCCTTTTGCAAAAATTGGGGAGTGTGGGGGAGGGGTTGAGGAGAGGAGGGGGAGGATCTAAAATTGACTGTGACCAGCAGCTGTTTCCTCATCAGAGAGCATAGAATCATTCTTTATTAGATACCTTTTAAAAAAAAACCAAATAGGGTATCAAAGGATTCATATTCAATTCAATACAAAATACATGTATTAATGGTGTACTAAGTGCAAGACACTGTTCTGGGGCACTGAGAATTTTTTAAATAGATAAAACACTCTCAAGGAGCTTATAATCCCATGTAATTCTTGTAAATCATATTATCTAGTGAAAAAGAAGCAGTTCTGTGAATAGCACAGATGGAGCTTTGTCCCAGGATGCCAATATCCAAAAGGGCATTCCTCCTCCCTAGTCTCAGGACTTCTTCTCACCAGTCTCAGGACTTCTTATGGTCTCCCATTAGCCCATGCTACATATAGCATAGCTCCTAACAGACTGATACTCACAGGTCCCATTACCCAATATCAGACACCTATGATTGGACTGTCTTCCAGGCAATTACTGCCACAACCCTCTTCCAATCTCAACTGTTTTGCCCCAAGTGAAATCATCCTTATGTTCAATATGATGTGTGCAAAGTGAAGCTGAAAGACCTGTAAATTTTCATACTGAGAATTCTCTGTGTATCATAAAGGAGAAAAACTAGTATAATATCCAGTTAAGTGAATTTTATGATTGACTAAATAATGTTATCAGATTGAAGAGCCCAGTGTGCTATAGGGATATTCTCCTGTTTCTGTCAATACCAGATTCAGCTCAGCCTAACCATTTACCACCTCATTATCACCACTGTGTACTACACTCAAAGTTTCCACAAGGAAATCTCAGGATTTTGTTTAACAATGGAACATTCCCCAGTGAAAATAATAAAGGGAGGGGAGGAGGCCATTATACTCTCTCCAGTATGTTGATTACTCAGTATAAATTCCTTATAATTTTTACTAATATTTCTGGATTCTTGCTCTTGATAGAGGGAACTTTGGCATATCTAAATTGGTGTTTCCAAGTCTCTCCTCTAAAGGACATCTTTGACATCTAACTTAATTTCATTGATACCTTCTTTTCCATAATACTTGATTTTCTCTTCTCCTCAAAGTCTTAAATAGTTTAAAATATTAGCAATATCATCAGAATGCATCTCTGTCCTCAAAACAACCCCCTCTATCCATTAGTAGATGGTTTAATGAATTGTGATGTCCAATAAAATTCATCACCTGGCCAACCTCTGCTGAAAAACTCCTCTAAATTTAGCCAAATTCGTCCTCAGATAAATAGTTCAATGCTAGACCTATATTGAGATCCTTCCAATTTGATGTAACCTGAGAGAGTTTAAGCATTACTAGCTTAATCTTGGTAAATCCAGGATCACTGATATAACCATGTGTCAACCTCAATGGTATATGTGTGTATGTGGAGAGAAGGCAGGGAAGGGGAGCATTTACAGTTCTTACCCACTGTCTGCTACAATTTAGTTGGGATGGGGAGAATATATACTTTTTTAGCCTGCTTTTGGGGTCATAGTGATATTTGGGGAAGAGACAATCTTGGCTTACAAGTGGGAAGGAGAATAAAGTGCAGGGACCACAAGGAAGTGATTGACTAACATGGAAGTGATTGGTATGCTAAGTGATAAACTATGAGAAAACTATCAGAAAACTTGAATTGACCCTGAGCAGTGGGATCTGGAAGAAGAATGCCAGAGACCTATAGCTCCAAAGCAGTGAAAGCTCATTAAAGGGATTAGACTAACTGGAGGACCTCTTTCTACTTCCTGATAAGGCCACTTTGCAATCACCTGACTAGCTCTGCATACTTGCTTTTGTTCTGGATCTGTTACTTTCAATTTAGATATACTATAAAAGTTTGTTGGCCAGCAAAAATTGCAAAATGTATGTGTAAACTGTTTATAAAGCTTACAAATAAGGAAAGGGGAGAGCAGAGTCAAGATGGTAGAGTGAGAAATAGCAACTTTGACCCAATTCTCCAGAAACCTCTTCCACAATGACCTAGAAAAAGTGTCAAACTGAATTCTGCATGGCAAAACCAAGAAAAGTCACAATGAGTCATCTTTTTTCCAGCCCAGGATGGCTTAGAAAGATAGAGATCTGCAGACACAGGGGTGGATGCTAACCATCAGTACAGTACATCAACAGAAGTGACACTGAGCTTTGGCAGAAGTAACAGCAATAGGGAGCAGTCCAGCACCTAAGGATGGTAAGGAGACTGAACCTCTGGTCCAAGGAAACTCTGTACTGGCACTGGGAGCAGAAACAGGTGCCATCTAGCAGCTCTGTAGCCCATTTTCCAGTTCCAGATCATGGTTTCAGGGGACATAAGAGTGGTTGTGGTCGTGAGGGAGCAGGGACCATACCTGTATAAAGAACAGAGGACAGACCAGGATGACAATAGCCAAACATCTTTCCAGATCTGCCACCAGCAATGAAAGCCTATAGGATTGCAGACTGAGCTGTGAAAGCAGAAAAAGGGTATAAAGACAGAAACTCATGCCAGATGTTCTTCCTTCCCCAGGGGTGAGCAGAGTCCAACTCTATCATAAAATCTCAAGTCAAGAATTAGGCTGGAAAAGTGAGCAAACAAAAGAAGAACCTGATCATAAAATCTACTATGGTGACAGGGTAGCTCAAGACACAAACTCAGATGAAGACAATTATTTTAAAATGTTTAAAAGAAAAGCTCAATAAGAATTCTAGAAGATCTAAAGAAAGCATTTTTAAAAGATAACAAAATGATTCTTTTAAAGCCATAAGAGTGGTAGAGAAAAAATTGGGGAAAGAAATGACAGCTATATAAAACAATTAAAAGAAAAGTAACAACTTAATAAAAAGAGGTATCAAAAATATTGGGGGGGGAATCTCCTTAAAAATTAAAATTGGTTAAATGGTAAAAGAGGCACAAAAAATGCTGAAGATAATTCTTCAAAAATCATAACTGACCAAATCATAAAAGAAATACAAAACTTCGCTGAAGAAAATAACTCCTTGAAAGTTAAAATTGATCAAGAGGAAGCTAATGTCTCTGTGAGACATCAAGAAACAATAAAACAAAGTCAAAAACTGGCAGGGAGGAGAAGAAAATGTAAAATATTTAATAGTAAAAACAATTGACTTGGAAAAGAGATTAAAGAGAGATAATTTAAGAATTATTAGACTACCTGAGAGCCAAGAACAACAAAAAAGAGTTTAGACATATATTGCAAGAAACCCCTCATAACTTTTTCATCACCAGGGCAGTAAGAGGGAATCTACTCAGAAGGCAGCATAGACAATGAAATAATATCAATATTTAATATGCATGTTTATATATACATATATGTATGTATATATTATTGTATACACACACCCACCAACTGGCACAGCATCAAAATTCTTAGAGGAAAAGTTAAATGAGTTACAGAAGGAAATAGATAGTAAAACTATACCAGTAGGGGACCTCAACTTTCCCATCTCAAAGCTACATAAATCTAACCATAAAATACATAAGAACAGAGTTTAGAAGATGAATAGGACCTCAGAAAAGTTAGACATGATAGACTTCTGGAGAAAATCTTATAATAGAAAGAAATTTTTCTCAGCTTGTACTTTCACAAAAATCGATCATGTATTAGCGCAGAAAAACCTCACAACCAAATGCAGAAAATCCCCCTGTCCACTGGTAACTCCATCTGATGCCTGGACTTCATTTTGACAGTTGATAAGATCCACAATTTCATTACTATTGATACTCTAACCATGCAGTTTATAACCTAGAAGCCTGTTCGTCTTATGATGTTTTGGCTGAAATGGAATAATACAAAAACTATTGCAAAAAATATGCCAAATACTATAGAATAATGAGATATATGTTGGATGAAAAGGAATAAAGGAGGAGGGTAATAAGTGTGGGTGTAATCAAGGAAGACTTCCTGGAAGATGTAAATGGACATGAATTAATAAAAAGGAGTATGGAGAATACTTCAGAGAGGAAGAGAAAATGAACATTGGGACGATTTCTGAAGATGGATACTGGCAAGTTATACATAGGTAACGAGGATTTGGTACATGTACAGAGTGCTTCAATTAATTGTGTCTCCCAGTGTGGAGTCACTGGGGAGCCTGCTTCTCACTTCTTAAAGACAAGTAAAGGAAGTGCCTTAAAGACAGAGGCTATGGAACATGCATTGATACTCTAACAGTTCCAGTTCTTTGTTTTGTTTTTTTAACCTCCTATTGAAAAGAAAGTTCTTTGATTGGCATGGAGGCATTCAGAAAGGTCTATCAGATTACTTTTACAGATTGTTGATATCCAAAATACCCCTGAGATATTGGAGAAGGGAAAACATTTATATGTTAGTTCTTGTAATATCTTCAAAATAAACATTCCTAAATAAAATCTATTTGACATTAAATGGTTAAATGGAACTAGGACACTATTGTCAGGCTCCTAATGATGTGGGAGGATGAGACACATCCAACGGGGGCTCAAGCTGATGACAACAGAGAAAAGACAATTCAATCTCCTTAAGGTACTCTAGTACCTTAAGGGAAGATGTAACCCTCCCAGCCCTGAGAGAGTGGGACCATAGACCTATAATGCCAGAGAGGACCTATTAGACAAAAGTAGGATCTAAAGGAAATGGGGAGAGGCAATGTTGATGTAGGATTAGGGGACACAGTTATTAGCAGTCCCTAAATACTAAAATGAGAAGTTTTGATTTTATGAGAGGAAATAAGGAACAAGTTTTTAAATAAGGATATGATATGATGAAAGCAGTTTTTATAGAAGATTCTTCTGGCCTGGAGTACTGAGGTTGGGAAAGATATGGAGGAAGAGATATCATCAAGGAAATACATGCCCACTAAAACTAAAAGACTTGCTGGTCGATCCCAGAATCAAGGAGATCTGGGGGGAGTGGTGATGGAAAGGAGGATGACCAGTAAGCAGGTAAAGGACTGAAATATTTTTGTTCTCTTGTACAAGTCTGTGAAAACAAGTCAGGTCATTTTTGCAATATTGTTCCCTGTTACGGAGAATAAATATTCTGTATTCATCCACAACTCCTAAAAATTCCCTCATGAGCATCTCAAGTCTCTATCTTGTGATATTTTCAATTGTACTTTATTGAAGCAGGAAGAAAGAAAGGATGAAGAACAGAGAACAAAGAAATCAACTAAAACTGAGCATCATTCTTAGACATAGAGGATCATGGAGCTGAGAAGTAGGGAGAGAAGGGAAGCTTTGCCACCACCTAAAGTAACCCTATCCATCAGTCAGGCTCCATACTTGAAATCTTTCCTTGGTAGCACTTTCCAGAGATTGTACTACACTGGCATAGCTTTAGAGAACTCAGAATCACCTCCTGGCCACTTTTTAAAAGTAAAAATTTTATTTAAAAATAAAATTTTGGATTCATTGCAAAAGGAAGCCAAGATGGCAGCATAAGACCAGCAACATATCGCAGCTCTCACATAGCCACCCCAAAATACCCATAAAATATGACTCTAAACTAATTCTAGAACTGCAAAACGCACACAAATATACTTTCCACTAAAGTCAGCTCTGCTACGAGGAACCATATCAGCACTGCCAACTGAAACCAGCCTGGCCTGAAGCCACGGCTGTGCCCCAGGGGCAGCTGGATGAGAGGAGCCGAGCCCTGGCTGGAGCTTCGGGTGAGCGGATTGGCAGCAGCTGCGGCAGGATCCAGAGCTAGGTTAGTGGGACTTGCGAGGTCGTGAGAGAAAAGCCGTCCAGCCGAAACGCCTCCAGGGCTGAGAAGCAAAAGGTGGAGGTTCTGCACCTACCTCCGCATTGTTGCTTCAGAGCTCTCAGCCTGCAGACTGCAGGGGAACCAAGCAATCATTCAGAGGCCAAGTGCTCTCGCGTTGAGCAGCCTGGATCCGGATTGTGGTCTTGGGCTTTGATCTTGTGGTCCTTTTTCCTTCAGTGAGCCGGAAGTGGCAGAGGGACCCAGCAACTCCCTAAGAACTCCAGCAGCTGGGAGGACCCCAGCGATTTGGGACAGAGCTTTCCCCTCTGGAAGCAGAGCTCCACAGAGATTAAAAAAAAAAATCATGGACTGACCAACCATGAATAAGAATAAGCATAAGAAGCAGGGTAAGAACAGCAGCCAAATCCTAGATTCCTTCTTTGAAGAAAAGAAGGATCAAGGCAGAGAGCTGCAGGAGGACAGCACAGCCAGAGCTGTCCCACCAAAAGCTTCCAATAAACATAAAGATTGCCTTAAAGCTAGAGATCATCTTAAAAAATATTTTGAAAACCAAATGAGAGAAGTGGAAGAAAAATTGGGAAGAGAAATAAGAATGTTGCAAGAAAATCATGAAAAGAGAGTCAGCAATCTAACTGAAGAAATTAACACCCTAAAAAACAGATTAACTCAAATGACAAAAGAGGCCCAAAAAGCCAATGAGGAGAAGAATGCCTTAAAAAGTCAACTTTGCCAGATGGAAAAAGAATCTCAAAAGCACTGTGAAGAGAATAATTCCTTCAGAATTAGAGTGGAGCAAATGGAAGCAAATGACTTCATGAGAAATCAAGATACTATCAAACAG
>CM053586.1:267041415-267083300 GCA_028646515.1 Pseudochirops corinnae
TTTTGGGGCGGTGGGTAGGGGAAAGATGGGGAGAAAATTTGTAACTCAAAATTTCATGGAAATGAAAGATGTAAACTAAAATAAAATAAAAATCAATTAAAAAGAAAAAAATAAAATAAAATAAAATTTGGAACAAAATTTTTATTTTAATTGGATACATAAATTAAACATATATTTACTGTATAATTGTAAGCTCATCCCAACCCTTTCTTTTTTGGTGGAAACAAAGACTAAACCCTAAGTGAGGGACGGAGCAGAGTTCATGAAAGGCAAGAGCTTCATTTCTCAGGCAGTTCCCTTTTAGGACTCACCCAGTGAGAGTTCCTTTTGAGTTTTATTTGGGGATTCTCCAAGTAAGAGTTTTCTTCAAGTGGCTTCCAGTTTTGAGAGAGAAGATGGAAGAGGTTAACACTATTTCAAAAGACTCTTGGAAGCCATGAGAAGAGTAGACAGTCTCCAGCATGTCCTTATTCCCAGTTTGCTACTCCAGAGACTTCAGGGAGTCTTATCCCCTTGGGTGAGATCCAGAACACTCTCTTGGTTGAGCTGAGTAACCTAGCTCCCAATGAGAGATTCTATATTATCTGGTGTATATTCTCCTATGTATATTTTCTCTGATTTCTGTTTTGCTATGATTTATATAAGTCTTTACCATTTGCTATATGTGCAAATTGTGGAACTGGTATGTGGTGGGGAAAAGGTCAGACAATGGGTTTAGAGCTTGGGCTCCCCCTTCCTACCTAAAGAAACGACAAAGTGATCAAAAATTAGCTCAAACTTGATCATATCCTTTTTTCTTGAGGAGGGAAGGCAATCGAATTGGGATTAAGTAACTTGCCCAAAGTCACACAAGCTAGTTAAGTGTCAATTGTCTGAGGCCGGATTTGAGCTTAGGTCCTCCTAACTTCAAGGCCAGTGCTCTATTTACTGTACCACCTAGCTGCCCCAATCATATTCTTTAGCTGGACAGTATTTAAGGGAGGAGATAACTATGCTTCTACCCCAGGGGTGGGGAACCTGAGCCCTCAAGGCCACATGTGGCCTTCTAGGTCCTCAAATACAGCCCTTTGCCTGAGTCCAAGTTTTGCAGAACAAATCCTTTTATTAAGGGAATTTGTTCTGTGAAGTTTGGATTCAGTCAAAGGGCCTCACTTGAGAACCTAAAGCAGTGGTTCTCAACCTTCCTAATGCCAGGACCCTTTAATACTCGTATGTGGGCGTTTCTGCATGTGGGCAGACCCACCTGGAGATGGATAGAGGAGCGATGTCTTGGTTCCTAAGACCATCAGAAATATGTGTTTTCCCATGGTCTTAGGCGACCCCTGTGACCCCTGTGAAAGGGTCATTCAACACCCAAAGGGGTCGCAACCCACAGGTTGAGAACCGCTGACCTAAAGGGTCGTATCTGGCCTTGAGGCTGCAGGTTCCTCACCCTTGTATCTAGGCTGGTAACTCCTCGCTCTGAAGAAAGCAGAATGTCCTCCAATCACAGCTTCCTGCCTCCCCTCCTGGTAGGAATGAAAGAAGAATGGAGAAAGGAGAGTCAGTGTCTACAGCATTATAGTGGCAGCTAGGTGGTTCAGTGTATATGAGAGCTGGGCTTGGAGTCAGGAAGACTCATCTTTACGAGTTCAAATCCGGCCTCAGACACCTGCTTTCTGTGTGACCCTGGGCAGGTCACTTAACCCTATCTGCCTCAGTTTCTTTGTCTGTCAAATAGGAAACCACTCCAGTATCTTTGAAAAACGACAACAACAACAACAACAACCAAAATGGGGTCATGAAGAGTCAGACACGACTGGAAAAAAAAAGTTGAAAGGTTCTTATCATTGTTTTTGTCATGGACTCCTTTGAGTAGTCTATGACAGTCTATGAAACTTATTGCCTCCTTTTCATAACGATGTTTTAAGATACAGAAAATAAAATAAAGGATGGTAAAAAGAAACCAATTATATTGAAAGACAGTTATCAAAATAGTTTTTTTTTTTTTAAGTTGTGATCCCAGGTTCTTAATTCTTCATCTAGTTCATCGTTCTCATTTTAGAGATAATGAAGCTGAAGTTTAGGGACCTGTGACTTTCTTAAAAATCCCTTGGTTCCTTGGTCATCAGTAGTAGAGCTTGGATCTGAACTCAAAACCCCTGACTATGAATTCAATGACCTCTGACATAATAACGGGGGGGGGGGGGGGAAGGGAGGAGAGAGGGAGAGAGAGAGAGAGAAAAAGAGAGAGCACCTTGAAGTCAGAAAAACCTGACGGGCTGTGTGATGAGGAATGGTGGTGCCTTCAAACAGAAATAGGAAAAAAGTTTGGAAGAGGACTGGGTTTGGAGAGAAAGATAGTAACATCTATTTTTGGACATGTTGAATTTGAAATATCTCTGATACCATCAGTTTCAAATGTCCACTAAGCAATTTCTAATATTGAACTCCAACTCAAGGAAGAGACTCTAGGGCTAGGTATATAGATTCAAAAGAGTCATCTGTATTAAATGCCTACTCTGTACCAGACATTGCATTAGGTACTGATGATACAAAGACAAAAGCGAAATTGTACCTCCCTTCAAAGAGGTTTTATTTTATTGGGCAAGATAACATGAACATATCCAAGCACATACAAAATGCATGCAAAATAAATAGAAGGTAAAGGGAGTGTGGGGCACTAGCAGCTGTGGAGATAAGGTTTCATACAGAAGGTAGAATTTGAGATGAGTCTCAAAGGGCATTCCTTTTATATGAACTACCTAAGACTAAAGGTCTTATTCAGGGAAGAAAATATTAGTTCCCTCTAAATTATCAAACCCAAAATAATGTCAGACTGGGAGTCCTTTGTGAAAGATCTGTGATACTCCACAGGCAATGGGAAGGAAGTGACTCTTAAGGAGTTAATATGTAACTTCCCAGGGGAGGGGGAGGGGAGAGTCCTGAGGGCTTTATGTCCATACTGAAGCCACTGTCATGGGGCCCCTGAGCATATGGCCCTGCTGATGCTTATGACTCTGTCTTGTCTATTGTTTCCTGCTCTTGGCTGATAGACTATTGAAGACAGAATGGACTAAGTTGTGATCTTGTAAAATTTGAAAGGTCAGAAGACCAGAGATCCAGTGAAAGCACCATTGAAGACTAAAGAGCCAGGATCCAGCAGAACCGTTAAAAGGAAAATTCTTCATTCAGGTTTTGCCCTGATTAATGAGGCAAAACTCAAGAAAAGGAGAATTAAAAGGAGGTTTTTTTTTTTAAGTACATCAAGGCAGAAACACTTCAATGGGTTGATCACTAGAGATCAGCAAGGATTCAAGATGGAGCCAGCTTTTATCGATAACTTTTGTCGTGAGATTAAGACAATTTGGATCCCTCCATGTCTGAAAAAAAGAGGTGGCCCATTATGTCTCAGCTCCTCTCCACTTGTTAGTACATGCTGAATAACAGGCAGAAGCTGACCTGCTCCATGCTGGATAGCAGGTAATACAAATGGTGCAGACTGGGTAATGCCTCCCTCAACACTGATTGACATGCAGGTTTGGGGACAGTGGGGTCACTGAGTCAGCATAACTTTCAATACAGCAACAACTTAGATACGGTGTTTTCTGGATCAACTTTGTGCATTTGCTATGCCACACATGGAAGACATCTTGGTAGGGTGAATGCTTATACCAGCTCCTTTAAATGAGTCCACTCTCCCCAGGGCCTGAGGTGATAGAGGGTACAGTGTACCCCTTTTAAGGGGAATAGTTTGTACTTCTGTTCTTGCTACATCTTCCTATTAAGAGAAGATATAGCCCTTTGTAAAAAGCTAATTGATGTTAATTGGCTAAATGATCCTGAGGCACTAATCATTGGGTCAATCAGCAACATAAAAGAGAAACTAACTGTAACTAATGATTGGTATTGGAGAAGACACATTAGAATGGAGGCTTGACCTAATAGCCTCAGAGAAAACTACTTATCTCCACAAAGCATCCTTAAAACTGAGCAGGAGCAGTGGCCATGAGCCTTGCTAGGATACCCAGAGTCTATATGGTCTATGTTAGGTTTAGTTCTGCATTGTACAATTAGACTCTTTATTGTACAACTTTTTCTTTCTTTTTTTTTTTAATTTATTTACTCATTTACTTTTAATTTACAAGATTCAGTTCCACAACCACTTGAGTTTCAGATTTTCTCCCCTCCCTTCCCCCCCCCCCATGGTGGCGTGCAATCATATTATACAACTTTTTCAATAATGGGAATTGAAAACTGTGCTGGATGACATGGAACCAATCTGGGTTTGAAGATATTCTCTGCTTTGCTTCATTAAGAGCCTACAATTGCAATCTCAGTGCAGAGGGACTAGTCCAGATGTTCAACAGAGGTGCTGTCTTCCTGTGTATATGTATGCATTGGAGGTGGGACAGACAAAAAGGTGGATCGCAGGCTCACAGTAACCTTCTCTGAAAAAGGGTTCCGTAGGCTGCTTGAAGAAGTTTCACATGCCTTCCCATCATTGAGAATTAAACCCAGGATTATTGTTTTTCAGGTGATGCATTAGCAGTCTTCACTCTACACACTATATTGAATCAGAATCATGGAAGAACCACTATTCCTTTGAAAAGTATCCTGAGTTCTTAAAAAGTCCTAGTTTATTTCATGAATTGCATCTAACCAACACTCTAAATTTAGTGGTTGTCAGTGGGTTACAAGCTTGACGATATTCTGTTTGGACTTCAGACCAAGTCACTAGTAATCTTGTGTGCTTGTACATAACATGCAAATTATAGTGGTTTCAGTAATTACAGAACCACAGGCAGAACAACTGCTACTTAAGCACCATTGTCGCCATTGCTCCTGGAAATCGCAGCCTTTGATTGAAATCTCTCTGGTCCCATCCTCTCATTTGAGATGGTAGTATTTTTGTTTGTTCGCATTTAGTTTTATAGAAAGATAGGGGGAAGGCAGGTACAGTTGTGAAATACTGAGAAATAAATGTATCTTTTGTGTCTTCTCACCTTCCTTTTGGATGTATCTATAGTGAAAGAAATGAATTTCCAGTGGTAAAAATTTTTGGCCACAGAACAGATTGGTGGAGGAGATGTTTGTGTATAGGCAAAACATTTGTACC
Source organism: Pseudochirops corinnae (assembly GCA_028646515.1). Classification (NCBI taxonomy): domain Eukaryota; kingdom Metazoa; phylum Chordata; class Mammalia; order Diprotodontia; family Pseudocheiridae; genus Pseudochirops; species Pseudochirops corinnae. The sequence continues at coordinate 267,046,514 of CM053586.1, forward strand.
TCAAATCATAAAATTTAGCAATGGACAACACCTACATATAGGCCTCATGCTGTAGAAGTCAATTATTCTGCAAGGCAATAGACTGTCAGACTTGGAGGTAAAAGATCTGAGTATGAGTCCTGGCTCTACCACTTAATGGCATCTGATTCAAGTTTCATTGGCTCATGGAATGTTAGAACTGAAAGCAACCTTAAAGTTGTCTAGCCCCTTCATTTTACATATTAGGAAACTGAGGAATAGAGGGTTTAAGTGACTCATCCAAGGCAGTGATCAATACTGCTTGGATTGGAATCTGGGATCTCTTTGTTGCCAGGGTTGATTCTTTCATGTGACTTTTAATTCTTGATTTTTTCGTCTGAGAAACATGCAAAGAACATCTGTCCCCACTTACTACATAGAATTCTTGTGAGATCATGGATATGGAGGGCACCTCGGGGGCTATCTAGTCCAAATCCTTCATTTTATAGAACAGGAGACAGACAGAGAAAGCCTAAGTGATTTGTTCAGAGTCCCATAGCAAGAGGCAGATGAAGGATTTGAACACAGGTCTTCCAAGCCCAGAGCCAATAAATATTCCTTCCATCCTTCCCCACCATCTCTCTAATGTTCAGTATATGAAAGTATTTCATACTGTGTAGCACTGTCCAAGCACAATACCATCTGCCTGTGTCTTGGTTTTTTTATTCCTGTTACAGCAAAGAAGATAAAAAGCTGTTTTCCCCCCAAGACGCTTTAGAAGCAACTAGGAAAAGAAGACAAATTTATTTATAGAGTGGGCAGCTAGGTGGTGCAGTGGACAGAGAACTGGGTTTGGAATCAGGAAGACTTCTCTTTATGAGTTCAAATCTGGCCCTAGATACTTACTAGCTACATGACCCTGGGCAAGTCACTTAACCCTGTTTGCCTCAGTTCCCCAACTATAAAATGAGGTGGAGAAGGAAATGGTCAATCACTCTGGGATCTTTGCCAAGAAAACCCCAAAAGGAGTCACAAACAGACATGACTGAACGACAACAAATATACATCTGAAACGATTCAACAAACAAATACTTAGTAAAATATCGTTGAGTAACATAACTTGGGAATCTAAAACTTTAAATTCCTTTATGGAGCCATTTATTATTAGTGTAGCTTGTTGGGCTGACTTGCTCCATTCCCACCTACCTAGCATCTGTGCTAAGGCAAAAACACATTCAGTGTTCTTCCCTATCTCCTTTTTGCTATATAGAGACACAGAACTAAGAACACTTCTGCCCTCAAGGCGTTTACATTCTAACCCATCAATCTCAGACTTTCGGATAACCACAGAGAGTACGTCACTTACTCGGCTCTTCTGCTCCAATGGGGCGTTGTTAACTACTAGGACTCTTTGGGACTTTGGTCAGTGCCACCTGGTTGTTAAATGTGGGGAGTCAATTTCCAATAAATCCCAAGTGTCTAATCCTTTTTGGGGAGCACCACACACCCCCCAGGCTTTTCTAAATTTGGTTTTGTTTGGGGTTTTTTTATTCTGAGCTAGCCTACTTGTTAGCATGATGAGTTAGGACAATTTCCACAGTTTCATTTAGATTACGTTTAGGTACCCATCAAGAATTCAAGGATCCATCCAAGGATCCGTTGAACAATTTTATTTGGGAACTCCATTTTGGATCAGGCTTTGTACTGCATGGATCCATTGATGACATTTTTATTCGGGATAATTTGGTTTCTCACCCAAACCTATCAAGCCCAAATCCCAAATTCCCATTGGAATAGCTCTAAATGCACTGGGAGCTTTGTAAGTACTAAACTTCCCTTCTGAGAGGGGAAAATTTCTTATCTTTTCTATTTTCACTGTTGCTAGTTGTTTGTTTTGTTTTAATTTAGTTTTTTTTTCCTAATTGTTTTAGATTAGGATATATACTAGGTAGACGGCAATCTGTGGGAACTTTATAAAGCATTGTTTGTGTGTTAAACTTGTATAATTATACGTAATGTTCTTTTTTCTTGTACTATTTTACAGAGTCAGGCTGTTATATCTCCCCCTTAGAGTTATGAAGGTACCTTGAGGGATTTGTGAGATCTCTTTGTTCTACTGCCACTGTTTTGAGCCCCCACTGACCATGTTTCCCACCTTTTTAGGGTTCTGTTGTTGTCATTTCAGTTCCATTTAACCACTTAACATCAGATAGTTTTTTTAATTGTATTTTATTTTTTTCCAGTTACATATAATGATAGTTTTTGAACATTCACTCTTATAAGATTTTAAGTTCCAAATTTTTTTCCTCCCCCCCTTTTTTCCCCTCCCCGAGACAGTGTGCAATCTAATATAGGCTATACATGTACAATCAGATAACTTTTACCAAGGGATAGTTACTTCCAATAGGTAGCAAGAACAAATGTAACAAATTCCCCTCAATGCTTCCAGGGAATACCCTTCCCTATACAACCTTAGTCTCTGGGAAAGTAGCCTCAAAACTTCTCTTATTATGTAGCATTGGTCCCACCAAGTTCATCATGAAAAGATGTGGTATGACTATTGGGTGAGCCTGTATGCCAGACTGGGGCCCCAAAAGTCTCCCCCAAAGATTCTTTCTTGTTCCTTGTGGCATTGATGCTGAGCTGGCTACGAAATCTAGCCTAGATCCTAACTCCCCATTTCTTGTAGTTTGTTCTCCTGACCAAGGTCTCCCTCCACCTAGAATGGAAAAAGAACAAAGGAAAAGGCCAAAGACTGAGGTCCATTTCTCCAGATCTGTATGACCTCAGGATGGAAGAAGGCCCTAAGGCCTTACCCTTACAGTATAGTCTCTCACCAGACACTGTGAACTAAGGAGTCACTTCTGAATTGGAAAGCAATGGCTCAAAACAACTCAGACCTTTTCAAAGATGTTGATAGTTCTAGCTTCACAATCAATTATAAAAGGCTCTTCCCAACCATGTAGTTCACCTGTCAGAACCAGTCATAAAATGTCCATGCCACAGTCTCTCAAGACACTTCCTTTGATGGTTCTTCATTGCAGTTGTCTTGGACAAAAGCTCAGTAGCATCTTCTGAGTGGAGAGGTTGCAGCAATGAAGATGATGTGTTAGGCCCCCATTAAATATACACATTATCTAGGCCAGTGGTTCTCAACCTTCCTAATGCCACGACCCTTTAAGACAGTTCCTCATGTTGTGGTGACCCCCAACCATAAAATTATTTTCATTGCTACTTCATAACTGTAATTTTGCTACTGTTATGAATCTATCTGATATGCAGGATGCATTTTCATTGTTACAAATTGAACATAACCCACAGGTTGAGAACCGCTGATCTAGGCCCACCAGCTATGAGGTGCCTCCACCATCAAAAAAGTTTCAAATTTGAGAATTGTCTCAGGACTAAATCTCTAGGTAGGTCTAAGGACTAATCATAATTATTCTGTAAAAGAAAGATCTTAAGGGCTTTTTCCCTGTCTAGGACCATATGACCCTGAGAAAATGGACCTCAGTCTTTGCTTTTTCATTTATTCTTTTTCCATTCTGGGGGTTGAGGGTGGGGATGGAGTGTAGTCTCTGATTTTGATCAAGAGAACAAGTCACAGGAATCTTGTAGTCAGACTCCCAGCTGGGTTTTGCAGTTAGTACAACCTTTCAGAACATAGACTTTGCTGAACTTCTTAATGCAAAGTAACAGGGAAGGAAATTAAGAGGCAGACAGTGAATGTTCTTGCCCAGATGGACTGAGGTTCCTTGGTTGTATGTTTCTGGAACTGTCTTGCCTTTATATTTCCTTTTTTGAGCACAGATCAGAGTCTAGAGTTACTGGGGATGGACTTTTCCTCGCCTAAGTGTTTGGGGATATTGAGGGATTCCTTTCAAGCACATGGAAGAAGTCAGCATGTGTTTGTATACAGCTGAAAGGAGAGATAATGAGAATAGACTATCTTAGACCTGAGGGTTAAGTCATGGATAATATTAAATTTGAATGTGTTGGCCTTCTAGAAGGAGAAAATTTTCTCAGTGGCACAGTCTTCAACAGTATGATTCTTGGAGAAGGAAGAGGATTTTTAATAGAGAATCACCCTGCTACTAAAGGACTAAAGTCATGCTATGGCACAAGCAGCTTGGAGGTGGGGAAGCAGGAGATCTGGACATTGCTTGACTCTTCTGTTGATGTGAGTTGGCCATATAGCATATGTCCAAGGTGAAGGGGAATGGTTATTCAATAGTCTCAAAGTTTATTTACCTTCTAAGGGAAGTCTAATGAGTTAATTGCTTTACATTTGAGATCTTCTGCAGGTCTTTTGCAAGCTGAACATTTTCTGGGAAGGAAAAATAAAGCCCGTTCTTTGCCTGTTACCCAAATTGTAGTACATTGAGTGTTTATGTGGAAGTTGGGGATGCAGTTATCCAAATTTAGTAAAAACTAGATATGAGCTCTAAAATGAACATATTTGGAGATTTTCTTCAAGTATTTTAGAAAGGGGCAATAAGTCAAATAGAGAAAATTACTTACTGGGGGTCAGCCCCAACGATTGAACCTAGTCTGTATGAGTCCAGAGTCTTCAGGGGCCCTGGGAAACAGGTTACAGTGCCATAAACTCTAAGTGCTATTGGATTCAGTGCCAGAAAAATATACCCTGTATGGTGCATGGATATTCCCAGAACTCCAGCTTTTTGTTATAAATTTCATCTTCACTAATATCTTTAAATGGGGCATTACTTCCTGTAAGAGAAACAGTGCAAAGCTTTTGAAAAACAGCTCCCTAATGCTAATGGAAGTCCACTAGAAGCAAGATTTATATTAATAGGGTCAGTGCAGTTAAAGAACACACTGTATAAAGAATTCTCTCCCCTTCTTCCTTCCTTTGACTTTTTCTTTCTCTTTCTTTTTTCCTTCTTTTCTTCTTTCTCTTCTTTTTGTCTCTTCATTTCTTTATTTCTTTTATTTTATTATATCACTTCATTTTCCTTTTTTTCATGTTTTTAGTTTAGTTTTGTATCTTTTTCTCTCCTTCATTCTCCTTTTCTCCTCCTACTCCATCCTACCTCCTCCTTTTTTCTCCTCCTCTTCATCCTCCTCTCCTTTTGTTTTTGTCTCTATCATTCTTCCACCACGATATCTGATGAAATACCCTCCCACCCTGAACTAAGTAAACCCTCCTCCTTGGCCTCCCACATGAGGAATTAGTAGGCTTTGTCGGTGCCCCGATGCCTATTTTTACACTTGTGTTTGTCCCAGAGTCTGACGTGGTTTATCACAGCTCCTCCAAAGCCCCATTGTTCAACTCTTCAAGAAGAATGTTGTTATATTGACTGCTAGTGCGTCAGCCCGGCTCTCTCTGGAGCTGCTCTTGGATGAAATTAGATAATTTCCATTAGGAGACCACGCATTATTAGTCCCTGGTGCCAAATTGGAAAGTGAGCCAAGATGACTATTTCTGGCCACACTCACCTCAGGAAGGAACCTTCTCAGCTTTAATGGGATTTTGCTATTGTTGGTTGCCTTCTGTTTGACACAGGGCCAGGCTGGGGTAGAAAATTGTTTAGAAAGCTGCATGAAATATAATAGAGCCCCAGCCATTTGCTGAGGCACATTCCAGCATGATGTTTATTTTGAAGAGGGGGGGAAAAATATATTGTCCTTGGCAGACAATAATGAAAAAACCAGTAACTCAAATCTCTGAACATATGCTTCTTGTTGCTGTAGTATTTAAAACTCCCTGCCGGTATCAGGGAATTTCACGCTGAAGTGATAAATCTCAAGCAATATTTATAAGCATCTTCATTACCCTCCCAGGCAGATACTCAAAGCATGTGGGGCCTCCAACAGCTAGCTGAGATTTTGGGAAGTGGGTAGACATCAGGGAAAGAGAGTAATCCAAAAGAAAATTTTGGATTCAAGTTGGTCACAGCCTGGATGTCAAGCCCAACAAAAGCCATGTTTCCCAATCACTCCTGTCCATTACTTGGTCAGCCCGAGGATGATTACTTTAGATCACTCAGGTCCCAGGCTGAGTTAACAACAAGGAAAGAGATTGGGGTTGGGCTAAGCTTTTCATCCCAGAAATTTTTCTAAAGATGGATTTTTGCTTTTGAAAAATTGCTATTTTATTCTTTTAATGCTGTCACCATCTTGGTACTAAGGACATGATAGCTGTATAAGTATACTGAAGCATGTCTACATTTTCATTGAGATTAGAATCCTTAAATCAACTTTCCTCTAGAAATTTGCTTATGTCCAAACCAGAGCACATGAACACATAGAGAAGTAAAGAATTCTAGTTCATAAAACTAATTCTTTATTGCCAGTGACATGGGGGATCTCCAAGGCACAGATAAACAGATAAAAATCCACAGATAAACATCTTCAGCCTCCAAACCTTTAAACCTTTCCCTAAAGTCACTGATTCACTAGTGTCCTATTGAAGCTTCACCTACCCTTCCTTATGCCCATTCTCTGGTGAAGGCTCTCAGGAGTAGCAAAGAGGCAGGGAATTGAAGGAAAAGGGAAACCTGGATAATAACTGGTGAGGATGACAATCTTATTTGTCCTTGACTAAATAATAGATCTCATTTTCACATGAAGGAATCCAAAAGATATATGGCAGCCAATTCTTAATGAAAATCCATGCTCAAGAGGAATGTCCTGGTCAGCAGCCCCAGTGTGTGTTTACCTTCCAGGAGAAATCAAATGAGCTCAAAATTATATCATTAGTTATGAAGCATGCGGGAAGGCAGTTTGATCAACCTTGGATGGCATCCTTGCCTCTAACCTAAAACCACTAGAGGCCTTCTGATGGTATATGCATGTAGAATTACAGCGACTTCTTAGGACCAGAAACACCCTGAACAGGACTTCTGACAGCCCCCAATCACCTTTAGCTAATTTTTTTTAAATACATTTTTTTGTGCCTTTTGTCTTCACATCAGTCATGTCAACACCTCCTCCCCAGATTGGCCCCTCCCTTACGAGAAAGAAAAACTATTTTAAAACATCCAGTATAGTGACATAATCTGAACATCTATACAATAGCCTGTCCTAGCCATTCTCTACTTCTTTGCCATGAGAGGGAAATACATTTCATTATCTGTCCTCCAGGACCTTCAGTGGTTTTTCAATTATTCAGAGCTTGACTTCCTTTTGCTAATCTTTAAATTCCCATTGTTGTAGTAATTGTGCATATTGTTCTCCTGGTTTGTGTTATTTTACCTTTCATCCTCAGATGTGCCATTTGTTACAGCGCAACAATATTCCATCACATCTTTACCCTCATTTTTTTCAGTCATTTCCCAATTCGTGCCTCTAGTTAAAGATTGTCTCCAAATCTTTATAGAATCACAGGTTTTTAGAACTTTAAAAGCATTAAAAGTTATCTATCCCAAACTCTTGAGTTAACAGATGTAGCAACTATGTGCCAAAGAGTTGATTTGTCCAAGACCACATCATTTTTGGCAAAGCGTGACCTGGAAGCCAGATCTTTGATTCTGTGGCCCTTGTTCTTTTCATTGTACCACAGGATTGGCAAATCCTTTCTGCTCCCATTTCCTTATTGTTGAGGAGGGCTTTGATCCCGAATTGGATGCATGAGCTTATATGTGTGGGAACTTCCAAAATTTAGTTCAAATTCCCATCTATGATTTTTCATATAATGGGATTTTCATTCATGGGTTGTTGGGTTTTTTTTTTTTTTTTTACCTTTTCTTTTAAACTTTTGCATTTCATTGATTCCTTTTGTTTTTACATCATTGTTTCTTCTGGATATTAATCCCCCTCCCCCCAAAAAAACCTAAAATTTCTCTTGTAATGAAGAAAAAACAATTAAGTCCCCCAAAAATGATAGAATGAGAATAGCTGACAAGGTCTAGGGCATTCTACCATGAGAATCTCTCAAATCTCTGCAGAGAGAGGAGAGATATATTTCATTATTTGTGATATAGGACCAGTATTCATTTTTCAGTGATTCAGACTTCCTTTTAGTGAATTTTTCATTTACATTATTGCATTATATATCTTGTATTCCATATAAATATATTTATTCATAAATATATTTATACATATAAAGGATGTGTTATATGGATGTACATATACAATAGCTACAATGTTAGAGAAATATATACATTTGTGTATGTATGTATGCATATATATATATATATATATATATATATATGTTTATTTTTTCTGGTTCTAGGATTGGGGATTTTTTTATCATATAAATAAATCTTCCCATGTTTCCTGAATTACTTGTATTTTATCCTTTTTATTTCTGCTTGTGTAATCTATTCCATCATATCCATATACCATAATTTATTCAGACATTCTCCAATCAATGGGCACCTGCTTTGTTTTAAATTCTCTGCTACCACAAACAGTTTGATATCAATACCTTAAAAGATATTTTTTCTATCATTCCATAAATCCTCCATGAAGGATCCACTCAGCATGCTGGCAGCCTCCATTTCATTTTGTCAGTAACTTGAGGGTACCATTGGTAATCCCTGACTGTCCATCTGTTCCCTCATTCTTGCTGTTGGACTGGTCCATCCCCTTTTTCTGTCCACGCCTGCCCCTGACATCTTTTACTCTGTATCACTCTCCCAAGTCACTGTTGCTAATGTGCTACAACCTGCTTACACCCAACATGTCTCTTTCCTGAGACAGTGGTGGTTCATGATTTATAGCCCTATAACAACTGACAAATATTGGTGTTAAAGGTGTTGAAGTCGGAGCAGCTTAGAATCTTAGAAAGCAAAGACACTTCATAAACGTAAACTAGCTCAACATGCTCCTCTTCCTTCTTACTTCAAGAATCACTTATTCTCCATCTGCATTGTCTACTCAAGACATTTTGTATATAATCATAGGAACAAGTCATCTTGACTCCTAGTATCCATCTACTACACCAAGCTGGTAGGTAAAACATCATTACCCTCATCAAAGTAGAAACTGATACCCAGAAAGATTCAGTGACTTGCTCATTGTCACAGAGGAAATAAATAGCAGAGAAAGGATTCGAACTCAGTTTCTTAGAATTCAAATCCTGGACTCCTTATTCCATACACACTCCTATATAACTGAGATCCTTCAGTTTGTAGCTTCAGCTCATTTCCTTTGGCTCTGACCACAGAGGATGGAGGGCAGCTGCTCTCTACCCTCTGCAGTCTAACCTTTCCCATGTTCAAAGAACATTACTGATACATCCTTCAGCCTTCACTTGATTTACACCATCTATAGACTAGGGATAATTATGTCTCCCTGCCTCTAAGGTTTGGCCATGAGAAATAACTCATTAAAATTACTGTAAAGTGTGATGACATTTCTGGAAAACAATAGCCAGTAACCTGCTCTGGCCCCTGCATTCCTTTCCAAGGGAAAAACAATGCTGGAGCTGATCTATAAAAAGAAACCTCGAGATAATATGTGCCTATCTCCTACCAATATCTATTTATTTACCAGGAGGGCCCAGGCACTTCTGGGCTGTTTTCAGCCTTTATGAGCACATTTCTCATCTGTTCTTTTATTCCTGCCGGGTTGTTTTCATTGTCTTCGGCTCAGAGATGTATGATAAGAATCTGCCATTAGGAAAATCCCAGCTCCAGAAAGGAACCTACCATTGTCCCTCAGTACTTCAAAGCTCTCACAATCTCTTATTTGTATTATTTCTTTTTTTTATTTATAAGCACCAACAATGTGTTTTGCCTCAGGGAATGTCTGTGGAAAAATTAATTTCTCATTCTCATTACAATGACAGTGTAAGGAGAAATGTTGCTGAGAAATGCTGCAAGGAAATCATTTTTAACTTTAAATTTTATTTTTATTATTGGTATTATTATTACTGTACATCATACAACAGAAGTATTGTGGGTAACTTCATTTCATTATATGCTTTGATAGAAAGCAAGTATCTATATAGTGAATAGAGGATTGGATTTGGAGTCAGGATGACCTGAGTTTAAATTCTGTTTCAGATACTTGCTAAATGTGTGACCCTGGGGATGTCCCTTAAACTCTATGAACTTCAGTTTCCTCACCTGTAAATGGATCATAAAAATTTTCCTACCTTACACAGTGGTTGTAGGGCTCAAATGAAATAAAGTATACGAAGTGATTTGTGTCAGTTTATGCTTATACACTCACTCACCCATTTAAACATTCATTCATTCATTTGCCTGCAGTATTTAGTATAAAAATGGCTACATTTTAAGTCCCAGGGACCTGATTCCAAATAATGAATGACTCGACTCTACTACTTCCAATGGGGATAATAATACATGTTCTCATTACTTAGCAGGGTTTGTGAAGAAAATACTTTGTCCATTTTAAAAGGCTATAAATTATTCCTGCTGGGGTGCTCAGAGAGGGTACCATTTGCACTAGGATTTAAAGGACAGATGGGATTTTGACTAGCAGAAAGGGAAAGGGAGTACATTCCAGGCAGATGGGATATCATGAGGAAAACTTCTAAGCTGGAAAAGCTCAGACTGGCGGGTAAAAGAATTTGCAGGAGGAAACCATAGGAGGTAATCCAATAATTCAACAAACATTTGTCACTTGCTATGTGTAAGCTGTGGGGCCAGGCACTAGGCATACAAAGACAAAAATGAAGCAGTTCCTGTCCTCAAGGAACTTACATTCTATGGAGAAGATACAACATAAATGTTGGTGGTGTTGTTCAGTTGCGTCCTCTTCTTCCTGACCCCACTTGGATTTTCTTGGCAAAGACACTAGAGTGGTTTGCCATTTCCTTCTCCAGCTCATTTGACAGATGAGGCAAACAGGTGACCTGCCCAGGGTCACATAGCAAGTAAATATCTAAGGTCAGATTTGAACTCAGGGAGATGAGTCTTCCAGACTTCAGGCCTTGCACTGTCGCCTAGCTGGTCCTAATACAGCTAAATGAATATCATATGTATCCAAAGTGATACAAAAAAAATTCGAAGAAGGAGATATGAACAACTAAGAAGACGGTAAAAAGCCATGTGTAAGAGGAAGCATTGGAGTTAAGCTCTGAACCCAGCTAGAGATTCCAAGAAGTAGGGGTGAGATTAGGAGCACTTTTTAAACATGAGGGAATACCAACATAAAGGCATAGATATTGGAGATGGGATATCAGGTATAAGAAACAGCATGTTGACTAGCCTTATTAGAACAGAAACCATATGAATGGGAAATGTATGAAATTAAACTGACGACCAGCTTGGTGGTGGAGACCAGCTTATGGAGGGCCTGAAATGCCAAGAGAATTTTTCATAAATGGAAGACATAGCACTTTAAATTATACAAAGCATGTTCCTTCCTGTACAGCTTTGTTTTATCTTGTTGACAACATTGTAGATTCTATAGGGCAGGTTTCATACCTAGTTGATATGCAGGGCATGGGACCAAAGAGAGTTTCCTTCCTGAGAAGCTAACAAACAGTAGAGCCTTCTGCTCAGTTCCTCATCACCCTAGACTTGGGCTGCTACTAAATGGTTTAAATATGAGGTCATTTCTTCTCTTATAATCTTGCCCAGGGCTCCTAGCCTGTGATATTTAGTCTTTTTAAACTATTCCTGCTACCATTTCGCACAAATAGGCCATTAAACTTCTTGGATAAAAACTAATTTTGACTTCAGATGTCACTTAGCTTCAGGGCTATGCTGATAAATGTTTAACAACCAACTGTCCAGGAAAAAAAAAAAGCACATGTGACTTTTAAAGTTTATTTCATATTGCAAACATTTTCTCCATCACTTTATTAAGTCTAGCAGCGGTTCTCAACCTGTGGGTTATGTTCAGTTTGTAACAATGAAAATACATCCTGCATATCAGATATTTACATTACAATTCATAACAGTAGCAAAATTACAGTTATGAAGGAGAAACAAAAATAATTTTATGGTTGGGGGTCACCACAACATGAGGAACTGTATTAAAGGATCACGGCATTAGGAAGGTTGAGAATCACTCTAGACAATCAACTAAACAACAAATCAAGCTCCAGCTAGTAGTATTTGCTGAGTGGGGAGGTATAAATGCTTACACTGAAAACTTAACAGCTAGCTCTTTGGAGCTAGTTCAAGCTAGTGTGCAACTAAACTAGGTGAGGGAGGGACAGTCCTGTGCTGTAAGCTTCCAGACTTCTCAGTGGTAGAGAGAATTCTGAGCCAGACACAACAGTAGCACCTGTGCTAAGATAGATCAAGAATTCCTGGGAAGATATACATGTGAATTGAGAGACTCTTCAGGAGAAATATACATGGAGAAAGATGCTACAGAGATGTAGGAAGAGCTGACTCCTCAAAATGTCCCTGATTTCCATGTTGCATCAGCAGAGATAGCTAGAATGGACTTCCTTGGATGAGATCAGTCTCTCTTTCTTGGCTTAAGCTAAGATATTTCATTCCCAGGTAAAAACTCATTCCTTCTTTTGTATTTGGGGAAGGGTGAAGGGTGATATTCTAGTCTCCAATTTCTGTTTGCTATTTTTCTTGGATAAATAGGTTTATTTGGTATTCACTATTTGTGATGGGCTTTTGTGTAACCAGAGTTAAGTGAGAAGGACCTAAACTGGCTACCCTTCCTCACTCCTCCCAAAAGTGACTAGAGAAGTATTTTTCCTTCCAAACCCCTAAATGTAGTATTCTTAAATAAGAGACATTTGAAGGCAGTAAGTAGATATCATTCTAACCCAGTGTTCCTCAGTGACTACAGAAAAGTGTGCCCAGTTTCTGGGTGCTCATAGGGCCTGCTTGCCCCTCCCTATGTCAAGATAGGGTGTGGGAATGACTCTTGGGTTGTCTCCTCTCTCCAAAAGTAGAACAAGCCTTAGCCCATATCTATCTGCCCTACCAGTGAGCCATATCTAAATATTTAGACAACTTTTGTGGACATACCTATTCTACATAGATAACGTGAAGAAATCTGTGTGGGTGCTCCCTCTTAATGTCTAGATCAGCGGTTCTCAACCTGTGGGTTATGTTCAATTTGTAACAATGAAAATACATCCTGCATATCAGATATTTATGTTATGATTCATAACAGTAGCAAAATTACAGTTATGAAGTAGCAACAAAAATAATTTTATGGTTGGGGGTCACCACAACATGAGGAACTATATTAAAGGGTCACAGCATGAGGAAGGTTGAGAACCACTGGTCTAGATAGATGACTTTTGTAAACTGGCATGACTCCACCCCTTCCATACCCCTATTCAACTCCAGTGACTTCCCATCTCCACTGGGTCAAATATAAAATCCTGTTTGACTTTTTAAAATTCTCCATGAGCTATCCCCTTTTTGCTTTTCCAGTCTCCTTATACCTAATACCCCAACACATACTCTCTGATCCAGAAAATATATATATACAGTTCGTACATATTTATTTGTTTTACATGTGTCTCCCACCCCTATCCTCATACGCTTTGAATTCCTTGAGAGTCTTTTGCCTTTCTTTGAAACCCTAGTGCTTAGCACAGTGCCTGGCACATAATAGGGGGTTAATGTTTTCTCTGAGCTCTCTCCATTTCTTTTGGCATGTCCTGAGACCCATCTTGTTGCCCTTATCTTTGCTCAGGGGGATTTCCTAACTGGCTGTCCAACCCAAGTCCCTCCATTCTGGATGAACTTTTCCTGCATTCCTTCTGCCCTTCTTAGCCCAAGGAGTTTCCAAGGAAGTCCCTCCAAACACCCCATAAACCTTTAACACTTCAAAACTCATATTCATGTTTTATCAGGCAGCCTACTCCACTTTGGAATAATGGATCGTTAGGAAATTATTCTACTCAGCAAACCTAAAGCCCAGTTTGATCAGTTAAGCAAGTCAACGAAGACATAGACCTTCACACTCACTCAATTTATCAATAAGAATTTATTAAACTTTTTATATGTGGCAATTAGGTGATTAGCTAAGAACTGAGATACAAAGAAGAGACAGTTCCTGCCCTCAGGAAGTTTATATCTAATGTGGTGGCAGCACATATGGAAAGACTAGGTAGATAGATGATCCAAAAAGAAAAATGTATCGCATATTCAGGAAAATATTAATGGAGGAAAATTAATAAAGAAATAGAGTAGCGCTTATCTCTTACTATTTATGTATTTTAGGACAAGCATAGAAAACTTTTTGTGAGCAAACTCCCTCCACTGAAGAAACTTTGTCCATTACTGAAGGCTTGCAACTTGTCTACAACTAAGACTATGATCTTAGAGAGTAACCTGGGGCAGTGAGAGGTTAAGTTATTTACCCAAGGTCATACAACCAAGATGTATCAGAGATGGGACCTGAACTCAGATCTTTCTGAACCCAATACTGGCTGTCCACTCACTCACCTGCCTGGACAAACAGTAAAACAATAAAATATGTAGCAAGCCCTAAGATAGCTTGCCCTTTGGAGACTATTCATCTCAAGCAAACATAAGAGCCTATATAAGGAAGAGGCAATTAATTGTAGTTCCCTCCTCAGGGTCAGTTTGGGCATGAAACTATAGGACATCTCTGTAGATATCTATTATTTATTTTCAACTTTTATGAGAGTTCCTTCACTGTGGGACAGTTTCAGGGATACCCTGATTTTAAGATTAATCTAAGGGATCTCTGTTACTGTTTAAAAAAAAAAAAGATTCTAAACTCTCATTTTTACCTTTTATAGGCATCAGATTCATTTTCAAGACTTTTCACAAGAAACGTTCACCAAATCTTTTTACCAAGTCTTTTTTTTTCCAGAAATGAGTGCAAATAGAGGGAACTAAGTAGATCAAGCACATAAAAAGTTTGATAATTAAGGAGTGGGGGGGGGGAAGAGACAGATTGTACAGCAATGATTTCTTTCAGTAACTAAACTTGTGATGATTAATATATATGTGAATATGTTTTGTGCTCATAACAAGAAAAGAACTTTTGTAACCAAAGAACAAAAGAAAGGTGCCAGTTTTTCCTCTGTTCCCAGTGGGTATCTTCTAGCCCCTTACTTCATGTCCTTTCCTACCTATTTCCATCCTTAAGGCCCCATTAGAAAAGAGTGATGGGGGGAAGGGCATACTGCCTTAGCCTGCAAAATCCAGAGAGATGCTCCAGGTATGACACTAAGTGCTGGAACTTTAAAACTCCAAGCTCTGATTCTACTGCGGGCAGAGTCGTGGCCCAAGTTTATTGCTTTAAGCCAGTCCCATGAACCTAAAAGAGGAAGGAGAAATTGGTTGTTGTTTTGGGTTTTTGGTTTTTTTCCATAGCAAAGTAGATGGTAGAGAGAAAATGGAGCTGTGGCCATCACTTTAGAGAGCGGTCTGCCAATGTTTGCTCATGGAAGGCTTTGCATGTCTCAACTGTAATTCAGGCTGGGCAATATAGTCTCAAAGCAGGTCATTCATGGTCTGGGCCCTAGTCTTGATGCTCACACCCAACTTTTGATCTGTCCTTATGCCTCTCAGCTTCCTCATTTATTATACCTTCTGTATGTTACAGTGCTGGCCTTTTAACCAACCAATATACATTCAGTAAGCAATTACTATATGCCAGGCACTGTGTTAGACTCTGAAAATACAAATCAAAGAGTGAAACAATCCTTACTCTCAACAAACATTCCTTCTAAGGAAGAGACAAATATATATAGCACTAAATGCAAAAGAAATATAGAGAATAAATGTAAAGTAGTTCAATATAAGGTAGTGGGGGAAGAGGGCAGGCTGCTAGGCAGCACAATGGATAGAGTGCCAGGCCTGGAGTCAGGAAGACTCACCTCTCTGTGTTCAAATCTGGCTTCAGAAATTTACTAGTTGTGTGACCCTGGACAAGTCACTTAACCCTATTTGTTTCAGTTTCCTCATCCATAAAATTGAGCTGGAGAAGGAAATGGCAAACCACTCCAGTATCTTTGACAAGGAAATCCCAAATGAGGCCACAAAGAGTCAGACACAACTTAACAATAACAACAATATAAGGACGAGGGCACAATCTGGAAAGACTCCATGGTGATGCATGAACTTCACTTTGAAGGAGGACAGGGATAAAGTGAGGTTGCAATCAGGAGGGAGTGCATCTCGGGTGTAGGGGTAGATGATGCAAGTTCCCAGAAGTGGGAGATAAGTGCTATCATGAAGAACAGAGAAGTCAGTTTGGTGGATTGCAGAGTGTGAGATGGGGTATAATGTTCAATGGGGCTGAGCTCTGGTCCTACCTCTGCAGCTTACTGGTGGCAGGACCTCAGACATTAATTCACTGAGACTCCAATTCCTCATTTGCAAAATGGGGATAAAATCTGACACTATCTCCTTACCAGGATGGGTGTGAGTTACAAGTGAGATCATATGTGTAAAGTTCTTTGTAACTCTAAAATTGTAGGGATGTGCAAGTCATTTTTCTCTGTGGCCAGTAATACTTCTCCACTCTGACAGACTAGTTTTTGTTTCTACTCCTGGATTTCCTTAAATGAAAGATTACCTGTGGTTCTAAGTTCTAAATTAACCTGATCTGCAACCGAGTTTACATAAATTATTTTAATTGGACGGAAGGTAAGAGCACAAAGGAAAGACCCAAACACCCATGGGCATTCAGGATGACTGAAACAAATGAAAGATGGAGTCCCCTTGCTATGCTTTTACTTATATTTAGGCATTATAGGAAAGAATCAAACCCGACAAACCAACCCTTCTCAGTGGGGCAGCCTAGTCTCCTGCAGATCAAAGCCAGTAAATTAGCCACTTTTTCTCAGACCCTTTAACTCTTTGGAGAACAGACATGCAGACCCTAAATCCTACTCCAGGTTCTAAAATAAGCTCCTAAAAGCCCAAACTCATTACTTTGTAGCTTCAAAATTCCATGAAAAAAATAATCATTATTTCAAATACAAACTTTGATATGAGTAGAAGACAGAAGAGCTCTCAAACATTAGGGAGAGGAGTTGTCTAAAAAGAATATCAGAATTTTAAAGGACTGTGAGAACATATCCACTATAGTCATTACATCTGCTACATTACGTCCACAAAATGATGTAGCAGGATTTGACAACAGTTATCTGAGGCTAGCTTACACTATTTTGTTCTTTTAAAAAAACCTCATGATATCATAGATTTGGAAGGAACCGTAGAAGTCAGCTAATTCAACCCTACTTGAAACATAAATCACTTCAATACCTCCAATGAAGGATCATTTACTCCTACAGAAAAATAAGAAAGAAACATTTTGTCTAGGTATTTACCTAAGCACCCTGGATCAACACTGAGAAGTACATTCTAGTCTAAAGAAAACAGAGAAGGGGGGGTGGGGAACTATTTATATTCTAACAATATTTGCTAATTATCTGATGGGGGGAGGGGGGAATCCCTTGCTCTGTACGCCTCAATGTTTGATGGTGTCAGAAGAAACAAACAAGTTTAAAAAAATACTATAAGGCAAAAATCTTTTTCTGATATTGATTCTGAGAATGGTAAATAGCAGATCTCCATAATATTTACAGATATGTGAACACTGGAGAATTTAAGATTGATCAACAGTATTAATAGGAGTGGGAGATGGGGTTAATTACTAAAAAAATAAGCTAGTAGCTGGGGCTCACTTTCAGTTGTAGTAGCAAGGGCAATGGAAATGGGAAGGACTAATTTGAGGGAAGAAAAGTTTACCCTAATCTTTAAATGAAGAAGCTAGAAGAGTAAATGATTTCTAAAGTGTCTTCCAATTCTAACATTCTATGACTCTTTAAAGTCATGGAAGGAAGGAAGAGAGAGAGAGGTAGGGAGGGAGAAAGAAAGTAGGGAAGGAATGAAGGAAAGGGGGAAATAAGCATTTATTAAGCACTTACTATGTTCTAGGCTCTTTGCTAAGCACTTTACAAATATCCTCAAAACAACCTTGAGTGGTAGATGCTATTATCTCCATTTTACAGTTGGGGAAACTGAGTCAGGCAGTGGTTAAGTGACTTGTCCAGGATAACACAGCCAGTAAATGTCTACGGTTAGGTTAACTCCAGACCCAGCATTCTATCCTTTATAACTTTAGAAAGTCACAGAATCATAGAATAACAGAATTTGAAAGTTGGGAGGGACACCAATCTAGTCACAAAAACTCCACTGTAACATGGCCAACAAGTGACTGTGCAGCCTTTGCTTGAAGACTTCCAAGGAATCCCAAGACTTCTAACTCTCAAGGCATGTTATTTCATTCCTGAACAGTTTTTATCATTAGAATTTTTTCTGACATCAAGCCTAGAATTTCCTTTTTGCAACCTCCAGCTACTGTTCCTGGTTCTACTCTCTGGGACCTGAAGGCAAAAGTGGGACAGAAGTAGGACTCCCACATTGTAGGAGTCCAGTTCAGTGAGCTGCAACAGCATAGTTAGGATGACAGGAATGTGGGTCAAGGGCTTGTCTGGTGCCATATTCAGCTCTCCCTTCATAAGGTCATGGTTGCTGGTATTCAGAGATTCCGCCTCGATTACCTGGAAGATTTGGAAATTGAAGTCAGCTCCCCATTCCACCAGGCCTTGGCAGTGCTCCTTATGAAGTACTTACTCAGTCACAGGACAATGTGTGTTATTGTTTATGGTCACCTATCTTTCCTATTAGGGATCACCCTTTGGAAGTCCAGGGTAGCCAGGTGGCACAGTGGATAGATCACTGAACCTGAAGTCAGGAAGAGCTGAGTTCAAATCTAGCCTCAGACATTTACTAGCTCTGTGGCCCTGGGCAAGTCATTGAACCTGGTTTGCCTCAGTTTCTTCACCTATAAAATGGGCTGGAGAAGGAAATGGCAAATCACACCAGTATCTTTGCCAAGAAAACCCCAAACAGGGTCACAAAGAGTCAGACACCACTGAACAATAGCATTGAAAGCCCACTGTGTCCTTAGTACTAGCTCCCCTAAACAGCGATGAACATGCTGTGGGGAAGTCATCTAGTGGTATCACACACTCACAATGGAAGGGTCAGGAGAAATCGAGGAAGATGTAATACAGAGCATCTTACTCAGTTACCACATCTTTGCCAGGGCTGACCCTAGGAACCATCTTGCTGGTCAGGATGAACTGACCAACATATAGCTCTTGGGCAAAGGTTACCTTTATTGTTACACACAGGTATCCAAAACTTAAGTCTGGTATGAGCAGGGATTATATATGCTCATAAACATATTTATCCTTGCAGGTGCTACATCCCAGTAGGGACTATTCTGGGAGCTATAGAGGCCAGAGTTATCAAACCTGTTGAGAACCCTGAGCAGCAAAGAGATGACCTAGCCTGCAGCATCTACCACCTCCTGCAATACTATGATGTCACACTCATTCTGGATCCAACTATAGCGTCCATAATATAAACATTCACTAACTCAATGTCTATCAGCCATTGGGCAGTGACAGTGCAGATCTAGAAGGCACTAGTCCTACCTGTCAGGCCTGCAAGGCCAGTATGAGGATATAACTGGGCATGGCTACCTCGATCTATCTGCCTTCTTCCCACGGCAGAGTAGATGAAGTTTTGCACTTGGAAGCAAGAAGGCTTGACCGATCATTTCTGTGTGACCCCAGACTCTTAAATTATTTGCACTGCAGATTCCTTATCCGTCCAGTGACAAAAAGAGTTTACTGAGCACCTTCATGCCCATTATCTCATCTAAAGTCCTAGGGAGTTGCAACTATCTGAGGAAAAGCCAGTCTATCTATCTGCCTGCAGAGCCATGGACTTCCCTTTCAGGCCACCAGGCTCCTCTCTACCTTTGACTCCATCACCTGTACTCTAGCAAGCCTGGCTGAATGGAGACAGGACTGAATTTTTAAAATTTGTTTAATCTAAATTTATTGGTGAGTTTCCTGTGCAATCTTCATATTTCCTTTCAGAAAAAAATCCTATCATTAGATATTTTTTCTCTTTGTGCAGTCAAAATATCACTTTAATCATCTGCCATTCCTCCTAGGCTGACTTCCCGCTGATACACTTTACTGTATGAGATTCCACTTTTCATTCCTCTGAATTGGTTGAAATTTGCTTTCCCAATATCTGGGGTCATGTCCAAGTATGCCCATTCTTTCTCTCTTCTATCATAAACTCCAGGTTGGATTGGTCCTACTGTGCACTCTAAGAACTAATTCTTTCCTATTAGTATGAATCACAACCGCAATAGAATTTCACCTTATTGTTTCCCCCCATTTTGACAGATGAAATTATTACTAAAGTAATTCAAGAAGTTTTTATTTATTCTGGAGAAAAGAAGAGGAGAGAGGAGACATATTTCCAGTTTTCATTAGATCTACTCCAAAGTCAAACATCTGAAAAGAACCCCTTTGTTCTTTGTGAAAATAAAGATAATCCCAAGGGAGAGGTTCACTTGCCTCTTTTCATAGATTCTTCTGGAAATATTGAATGACTATTATTTATGCCTATGCTTAGAGGTAATATTCATCATCTATCAAATATCTATTTGTAGTTCATGTTTATTGGTCTTGGCCTATTGGAGCTCCCATTCTCATGGAGCGTAAGTTGACAAAAATAGATATAAACAACTACATGGTTTATATATGTAGTCTGCATTCCACTTTGGACTTACACAAACTACTGGTTTCAATGAGGGTAATTTTGCAAATGGCAAACTTCAATTGGCTTGATCTCCCTTCCCAGATAAGTTAAGAACATCTGAAACCAACTGAATTGTTTTGCTCTTTACTAGCAGACCAGATAAAGAACATATATTTCAAAAGTAAAACAGTTAATCCAGATTAAAACAACTAGCAAAGAAAAAGGGAAACATACGTTAGCTCACGTGTGTAAACTCATCCCTGATTCCCACTACAATAGCCTGGTAAAACTGCCTCTGAAAGTCATATCTGCAAAATGGGAGACTCACTCTCTCTCTCCCTCCCCCTGTCTCTCTCTCTCTTTTTGTCTCTGTGTGTCTCTGTCTCTCTGTGTGTCTCTGTCTCTTTCTCTGTCTCTGTCTCTCCCTGTCTCTCTGTCTCTCTCTCCCTGTCTTCCTCTGACTCTATCCCTCTCTCTCTCTCCCCCTCTCTCTCTCCTTCTCCCTCTTTTCCTCTCTCTCTCTCTCTTTCTCTCTCTGTCTCTGTCTTCCTCTCTCTCTCTCTCTCTCTCTCTCTCTCTCTCTCTCTCTCTCTCTCTCTCCCCCCCCCCACTCCAGTCTCTGACACTCATTGTATGACCATGCACAAGTCACTTAATGTCTATCTGCCTCACTCTCCTCAACCATGAAAGGGAAATGACGATAACAGTCACAAACTCACTGAAGTATTGTGAAGATCCAACAAGATAATATTGGTGCAGTGCTGAGCAGAGCTCCTGGCACGCAGCAGCAGCAGCAGCTTTAATGACTGCTCGTTCCCTCCCTCCTCACCTCCCCAAGCCGGAATGACAGCTGAAGCCTTGAAGGGGAGGGATTTGTAACGTGCCTAGTTATTCACAGGTTGTCTCCCTCATTTCCTAGATTAACAAAAAAGGAAATATAATCCTTAAATAAACCTATATTAGAAAAAGAAATTGTACAGGCCAAAACTGAGGTCCCCCAGGACCAGATGGGCTCCCAAGGGAATTCTACCAAACATTTAAAGAACAAGAAATTTCAATATTATATAAATAGTTGGAAAAATAGGCAAAGAAGGAATCCTACTGAATTCCTTTTATAACACAAATCTAGTGCTGATATCTAAACCAAGAAGAGCGAAAACAGAGTAAGAAAACTATAGGCCAATTTCTCTAATGAATATTGATGCAAAAATGTTAAATAAAATACTAGCAGGAGATTAGATCAATATATCAACAAAGATCATACACTATGATCAGGTAGGATTTATATCAGGAATTCAGAGCTGTTTCAATATTAGGAAAACTATTCGTTTTTATTTTTTTTATATTTTTTTATATTTTATATTTTATTTATTAGTTTTATAATTGACCATATTGATAACGAAACCAACAGAAACCATATGAGTATCTTAATAGATGCAGAAAATTTTGACAAAAAACAGCACTCATAGCCGTGTGACCTTGGGCAAGTCACTTAACCCCAATTGCCCTGCCTTTCCCCCTCTAAAAGCAAAAGAAAAACAAATAAACAAACAACACTCATTCCCATCAAGAAAAAAGACAGCAACATGAGACAGGCAATGAGGAAACAAAATTATCCCTCTTTGCAGATGATATGATGGTCTGTTTAAAGAATCCTAGAGAATCGACTAAAAAAATAGTTGAAACAACAACTTTATCAAAATTGCAGACCAAAAAAAACCAACAACAATAAACTTTTAAAAAGTAGTCTTTGATCTGCATTCAGACTCTATCGGTTTTTGTTTCCTCATTGCCTAGTCTAATTCCCTTAATTTCTTTTTCTTCTTTTATTGCTATAGCTAACATTTCTAGTACTACATTGAATAACAGGGGTGATAATGGGCATCCTTGCTTCAACCCACTCTTATTGGGAAGGCATCTAGCTTATCTCCATTACAGATAGTGCTTGCTGGTTGGTTTTAGATAGATACTACTTATCATTTTAAGGAAAGCTCCATTTATTTCTGAGCTTCCTGGTGTTGTTGTTTTAATGTTGATAGCTATCCTAATATTGAACTTTGGTAAAAAATCTAGTTGCATAGCTTTGGTACTTAAATAGAATACAAATATTTAATCTTGTTACAGTGTGAATATAGTTATACCCTATATATATAGATATATATATATACATATATATACAATATAATATATATACAGTATAATATAGTTATAACCTAAATTGAGGTCTTAAAAAAACACACACATACATCATTAAGTTCAACTGTTTCATTTCAAAGATGAGGAAACTTATAATGATTGATAGATAGAAAACTAGATATAGATGTATATGGGTAGATGGATTATAAGGAGAAAAGGAAGAGAAAGAGAGGAAGGAAGAATGGAGAGAGGGAGTGGGGAGAGGAGAGGAGAGGAGAGAGGAAGAGAGGGGGGAGGGAGAAGGGGGAGGGGGAAGGGGGAGGGGGAAGGGGAGGGCAGGGGGAGGGGGAGGGGAGCGGAAGGGAAGGGAGGGAAGGGGAAGGAAGGAGAGGTCATCTTGTCAGTTGCATTAATTGGGATGTTAGGTTCTTCTGATATATAAAATCAATAATATTAAATAGAAGCCATACTCAGATTTTATATATCAGAGGTGGAGTTCTCAGAACTTCGTTCAATTCTTATGACTTTTTTACCCTGAAACATCCCTCTGCTCCTGGGGATCCCTTCTCCCATTGAAAAGAGTCTCTAGGGGCAGCTAGGTGGTACAGTGAATAGAGTACGGCCCTGAAGTCAGGAGGACCTGAGTTCAAATTTGATCTCAGACACTTAACACAACACTAGCCGGGTGATCTTGAGCAAGTCACTTAACCCCAATTGCCCTGCCTTCTCCCCTCCAAAAAAAAGGAAAAAAAAAAGCCTCTATTTTGAGGAAGGGCTCCAAGTCACAAGGAGCAGCGATTGTCTTTTTGTATCTCCAGCACTTAACTCTTTACTACTTAATAATACTTATTGGTTGAGTGGAGTTGAGAAAAAGTTGGCACATATTTTAACCAATATGATTTATTCTGAGAATGCACAGCCTAAATACTAGAAACAGAGGGGGAAATGCTCTCATAAGGCATAGGAATGAGACTCAGAAATACCAAGGCACAGATTAGCCTATCTGTCTGGAAGCCACCCTAACTACTAAACTCTGGCTTGCCTCAATTAAGACCAAACTGGAGCCTTCATGGATTTTAAGTGAAAATAATTCTAGCATATACACATGTCAGGGAGTGAGCTGGAATGGAGAATGGACAAGGTAGGGGAAAAGAGTGATCCTGGTGAGGGGTTCCTGGGGTAAAGTCATATTTCCCATAAGCTTCCTTCTTATAACCTGAGTATGATCCTTCTCTCTGCTCCCTCCATGCTTCTTTCTTCCTTCTAAATCCTTTCCTTCTATTCTCTAGGATCCCAAATGTCTCTAAGAAGAGCCTACTGAATCATAAAACTATGGTTTCTGAAGTTCTTGCCAGAGTCTAAGATATTCCAGGGCAAACCAACCTGCATGTCAGAATTTCGATTTGAAAGTTAGACTGAAAATGGCAGGGTTAGGAGCCAGGAGATCTCCTCAACTCCACATGCTAGAGAAATTACCGTCTGGTAGACTCAAGATGTGAAATGATAACACATATTTTGGACAGGGACAAAGTAGAAATTTGTTTTCCTTGAGTACTCATATTTGATAGAAAGGTTTTGCTTTTTTTCTCCTCCAATTGGTAGAGAATGGGAGGAGGGGTGTGTGTGTGTGTGTGTGTGTGTGTGTGTGTGTGTGTGTGTGTGTGTGTGTGTGAGAGAGAGAGAGAGAGAGTGAGAGAGAGAGACAGAAAGACAGAGACAGAGACAGAGAGACACACACACAGAGAGAGAAAGAAGGAATATAAATGCTTATTAATTGAAAAAAAAGTAAATTAAATGAAAGTTAAACACACACAAAAATTATTGGCCAGTGGTCCATCTGATATTCTGCACTTTGGGGGTTTTAGAACCTGAGTGCAACAAGAGTTTGAGGTCCTAAAAACTGCCTGGGCTGCCATGTGGAAGTCATCTGGATCCAGAATAGGAACTTAGGGTTTAGAAGGGGACAAAACATGAATGGCTTCATAATAAGACTCCAGGTAGTTAGAAACAGAAGAGGTTTCCATAAGTGACCCCTATCTATCATACAAAACAAAAAAGCAGTAAGAAAGGAAGCAAATCCAAGTTTAGTTTATCATCATTATTTTTTTCTCACCCATTTCCTCTCTTGTTCCTCTAACAACTGGTATCCCCTTCTATCTCTGGTTTCCCAGCGGCTGTCTCATTAATAACCTCCCACATCAGCATTCTCTCACCAGTCCCTGCAGCTCCTCCCTCTCCTCCCCACCAACTCCCTCCTCCAGCCATCTTGTCTCTCTCCTTTGCAATGGGACTCTATTTACCACCAAACAGGATTTCCGTAAGTGATAACTACATGAAGTCCTAGTGACTTGGCAGAGGCCTCTCTCCCCTAGGCCCTGCTTGGAGTCAACATGTACAGAAGAAAGATTTCCAGCCTCTTCCCCTTTTCCTTCCCCTTGCCCCCTCTCCCCCCCAAACCATTTCAGAATGGGATTTATCACAGAAATCTTCACTTACATGAATAAATTGACTGATTTACTCTACTCCCATCCATCTCTCTCCCAAAAGACTGATGCTATTTCCAGCTTTAAGTTTGGGAGAAAGTGATGTCTTAGAGCTCTGGACATGCATAAATGCCAGAAGGAAGAGACAGGGGACAAGCCAACCCATATTTGGGGTAAATTTGCAGTTGGGTTGAAGAAATTCACAACTTCTTGGTAAGCAGCATGGAAAAGGACCACCAGAGACCGCGTAGTACATCCTCCTGCCTCCTAGCAAGACCACCCTTGAACAAGCCTTCAAAACCTCCCTTGATAACTCATTTCCATTCAGTAACAGTCCTTGTCCATAGCGCCCCTGCCTCATGTCTGAACTATTGGCTCCCTGCTGTAATAAGCATTCACAATTTTCTAGTATGTTCTTAAGAGAGTGGAGACCAGAATTTCATGATAATGACTTAAATTTTTCTTCATCAAAAAAACAAGTCTTTGAGAGGCCTCCTTGACCATGATCTGGAGGTCTATTTTTTCTGCAAAACTGTCAGGATCTAACTCCTAAAAGCCACATAAACCATGACTGATTCTGGAGGAAGTGTTATCTCACTGAGGAACATCATCATGGGAAGAATGCCAAGTTCAGAGGAAAAGTGAAATGAGATAAACAAGATGTAGTCATTGTGGGGAGAAAAGAGCTAAAAGAAGCAAGTCCCTAGGGACAGGCTGCTAAGGCCTCAGGAAAAAAAAAATTTCTTGGCAATATTTTTCTTTTTTACAAAAGAAATGGGGGGTGGGGATCCCAAAGCTTTTCTGGGAAGTCTTCTACCCATTTCAATTCTTCTCACTTCCTCCCCAGGCTGAGGGAACATTTTGATCAAAATCAAGCTATTTACTTTCAATAACCTGTAGGATATTGCAAATCCTGAAGACCTTTTAAAATCTCTTCTCTCTTCATAGAATGCATAATATAGAGCCCACTTTGAGATGGAAAAACTGAGGTTCACTGTGGCCAACAAACATAGCTTCTACAAAATGCCCTGACCTTCTCTCAGTCTACAAAAACATCCAGAGAATATTGGATAACTCCAAGAGGATAACAGGCTGGCACCTAATTGGTACCTTCTAACTGAGGAATGAAACAGCAGTGGCCTGAAATTCTAGAAACTTGGCCTGTTAGAAATGTTCTTGCTCTATTCTGTGGAAGCTGTCAGACCCTATTACAAGGTCGGTGGGAGTTGGAGGTTAGGTGGGATGGAAAACAGAAGAGCATATACACACAGGTCTTCTCTGTTCAGGGCCCCCCTTCTTTACATACCCATAAATTGCTACTGACTTGGCAATGGGGGTCAGTAGCTCCCTTACTCAAAGGCTGCCTTAGTGGAGACATAAACACAACCATAAGGAATAATTTCCAAACAGGGTTGTCAAACACTGACAGAGATTATCAAGGGAGGTCATGAAATCTCATTCTTGGAAAGTCTTTAAAAAGAAGACAGGAGCTCCCCCATTTGGAGTGGTTCGGGTAAGGGCTAGGTTGAAAGCAAAGGAATGAATTCAGTGACCTCAAATTCTCTTGAAGTCTGAATCTATTTACAGTTTTCTTCCCTTCAAAACTCAATCCTCAAGTGACTCTACAAGCTTCAGGAATTAGATCTCATGTCCTAGGACCAGAGATTGAGACTTGGAAGGGATCTTAGGGGTCACCAGATTTGATGCTTAATTTACAAGTGAGGAAACTGATGTATAGAGAGGTCAAGTGATGTCCCCTATGTCACCCAAAGAGTAAGTGGCAGGGCTGCTTCTTAATCCTAAGGCCTCTGATTCCAGATCCAACATGTTTTTCATTGTGCCACACTTGCTAAGCCTTCTTAACTCTAACACCAGTCATTGTGAGTTATTATGACCCCTCCAACTTCCTACTGTCAGTACTTTGTCACTTCTTTACAAAGGCAGTGTTGAAGACGGTAAGGAACACCTTAATTCCATGATGGCAAATCCCTTGGAAAGTGCAAAATGCAGAGCTAGTCACTTATTTCCCTTTCATGCTTGGAGAAAAGCAAATTCAATATAAAGCAGGCTGCAAAAATGTAAAAGGTTCCCAGAAACTTCATGCCATGATGCCCCAAGTTGGGGGAAAAAAATGTGCCATTTCAAATGTTTATCCCAACATCTGATTTAATATTATACAGTTTCCCTTAGTCACAAACCAGAACAAATACTTAAAGATTTATGACATCCTTCCATTCAGGGACTTAAGTAATCATAGTTAATAATACAGCCATTCCACAGCCCAAGGAAGAAGCCTTATAATTCTTCAGGACCTAAGATTCCTGAGAGGCAGGTTATTTTCAAGGAGGATTTAAAGTTTTAAACCTCTCAATGAGCCTTGAAATGCCTCTTTTCCAGTTCACATAAAGTGCTTTCCCCCAGAAACATAGGACTGGAAGGTTGATATAGATACAAAACTGGTGACCAGCATTCCCAACCTCTGACCTGTCCTAAAAAAATTATGATAAATCTTCATTCATTCATCCAACAAACATTTGTGAAGTGGTTACTCTGTTGAAAGTATAATGTTGGACACTGAGGAATACAAATCCAAATAAACACTGTCCTTAGGCCTTATGGAGCCTGCTGTCTACTAGAAATGACATCTATACTCAACGCTTCATGAGAGCTAATGATCTTCTGTGCTTATAGTCATGTATTTCCTAACATGAGGATGGGGGTGGGGGGGTCAACGGAATCCCATTCTTTAATCATGCCCAGTGTTGTATAGCCAGGAGGAGGCAATGTAAACTTGCTTCTGTGGGGTGAAAAGAAGTCCTCTGGGTCAGAACTAAGCATACAAATGAACAACTTGGGGGAGAGGAACAAATTGAGTTTTTCCAGACTGCTTTCCAAGTGTTCTGTAAGATTTTAGGGAGTGGAACCTTGGGTGCCCCACCTCACTCCCCCTTCCTCACCTAGACAGTGCATATGCGTTCACACACACAAACACACACACACACACACACACACACACATCCTGTGAATACATGACACCTATGATCTTTGAATTTGTACTTTCCTGGTTTTTAAGAGAAGGGCTAGTGGAGAAGACTACAAACTTGTGAGCTTTGAAAGGTGAGAGGAACAGAGATCTGGTGATAGAAATTCATTTCAGAGACTGGTAAGCTGAGTAGTCTTCTAAATCAGACCAAGAAGTAACCCACAGCTGAGCAATAGACAGACCCCACAAGCAAGATACCTGGTCCTACAAGAGGAAATAACTCTTACGTTGTCTGTGCCCCTGTATTTACAACCTGATGGAGTGAATGCCTTGTAGCAACTGCTTTACACGTGAGCCCACTCTCCTTAGAGACTTAGGCAATACAGGAAGAGTGTGTCCCTGGTTCTGGGAAGGTGGTATATTTGTAACTTCTGTTCTTGCTGTATGTTCTTAATATGTTCCTTTGTAAAAGGTAGTTGATACTAATTGGTTAAATGACACATAAAAGTTTAATCACTGGTAAAAAATATATGATCTACAGGAAATACTAATTGTAACTGGCAACTGACATTTGGAATGGGGTCTTGAACCAATAGCATTAGAAAAGAATTCCATGGGGCAGCTAGGTGGTGCAGTGAATAGAGCACTGGCCCTGGAGTCAGGAGGACCTGAGTTTAAATCCAGCCTCAGACACTTACCACTTACTAGCCGTGTGATCTTGGGCAAGTCACTTAACCTCAATTGCCCTGCCTTCCCCCCTCCAAAAAGCAAAACAAAACAAAACAAAGAATCCCATAACCACTCTGGGGTAACCCAAATGCCCTAAAGGAGGAATATGGTTTTCCTCTAGAAATTCAGCCTGCTATTACACAGAGTAAGTACAAAGCTTCAATTCAGCAACTATCTTCTTTGTTTGTCCCTCCTCTAAAGGAAATGTTCATCAAAATAAAAGTATGAGATTTGACTTGGCTGAGCCACCATTTTTCACTTACCATGTACAATGGTCAGTAAACTCTCCACAAGCCAAAGTTCTCCCTTGCTGGGCTCCAAATATAAGTTCATATCGTTTAGCTTTGAAAGGGCCATTAGTGATCTTATACAATACTATCAGTTTACAAATGAAGAACCTGACAGCCATAGAGGTCAAATGACTTTAAGATGCATCACACATAGCTCCTAAGAGGCAGAACTAGGATTTGTCTAGAACTTGTCTTTTGACTCCCAATCCACTATACTTTCAACCGCATTAAACTGTCTTCCACATTCTTTCCTCCCTGACCTGGTATTAGCTCAAGTGCTTATAGAAAGAGATTTAAAACGAGGCCAAGTTTGCAGCCAATACTGTGCTCCAACCCTAGTTGGCAATGATTAACTTGGTGACGTGAAGGTCTTTGTGAAAAAACATGGGTAGATCAGTAGCCATATAGTGGAATAGTGGAAAGCCAGCTAGATAGGGAAACAGGATACCTAGGTTCATATTCTGACTCTTACATTTAGAGGGTGTTCAAGTGACTAGCAAGTCATTTAGCCGATCTGGGCCAGCCAGCACAATGCCTGGCACATAAAAGATGTTTAGCAAATGTTTCTGATCAGAGAAGCTAGAAGGGACCTTAGAAGAATTCTGCTCCTACAACTTCATTTTACAGATGAGGAAACTGAGGTACATAGAAGTTAGGAGACTTCCCCAAGGTCATGCAAGTAGAAAGTGGAGCTCTGGGATATGAGTCCATGTCCTCTGGCTCCAAATCTAGCACTTTTTCTACCACAAAATGCTGTCAATCTGTTGACATATTGATTCAGCCTCAGTTTCCTCATCTGTAAAATATCGACCACACTGGGTCATTGTCAGGAGAGCACTTGATAAATCTAAAGCATCTTATGAATGGGAAGCATCATAGCAAAGAATGCCAGGTTTGGAGTCAGGAAGACCCAGGTTCAAGTACTGCCTTGGACAGGTACTTACTTTGTGACCTTGGGACCAACTCAGTCAACCTCTCACTGCCCCAAGTAACTTTCTGATACTAAATTCTAGCTGAGTTGCCAATCTGGATCAGAGGAGGGAGGTTTCACATGGAAAGTTCTCCACACAGACCAATGAAATTGCAGGTCTCTATGAAAATAAAATAAATTTAATAGAATTATTATCTAGTCCAAACCCATTAGCACTGAAGACCACGTACTCTCAGGATGTAGAATAATTAGGGCCATCTTCCCATATGTAGGCTACTATTTCTGCTTTCAATCTTTTCTTCACACACTAAAGAAAGCGTTAGAAATTAATGTGGAACAGGAAGCACCTTCAACAAAAGAAGAATCAACAAAAATCTTGGTGAGACTCCCCTCCAGGGACAGAGTCAAGTTTTTCAGAAAGGAAGCTAGAGAGTAGAATCAAACCCTAAATTAAGCTTCCTCCCTCTACTAGTTTAATCCTTTGCCAATGCATTTGTTCCACAAAGTTTCTAGTTTTCACTGTTTATGTCACTGTTACTGCTCATGAAGTTTAGAAACAAGGAGGGCATGAGGACTAATGTCTCTAACACTAATCCCACCTGGGACAGGGTCATCTAAGTCATAATGTCGAGTCACAAGGATTTGTTTGAACAAAAGTGCCAGAATGCCCAGGACAGGGAAATTGGATCTTTCTTGTCTCTCAGGAAGATGGAGATTCATAACCTCAACCCCATCCCCCAAACATAATAACATGGCTCTTCTTTCTTCCTTCCCTTCTTGTCTTTCTTTTCCAAAGATCACTTTTGATTTAGAAATGGCAGAAGGGCCAATGGGGGAATTGGCCAGTGAGGGCACAGTCCTTAGGAGCATGTTTTAAACCACATTCATTTTTAAGTAATCTCTCCTCCCTCCCCTTTCTAGAGAGCCATACCTTGTAACAACAGAAAAAAGATAAAAAGGCAGTCCAGAAAAACTACCCAACACATTAACTGAATCTGGCAATGTATGCATGATTCTATAAGCACAATCCCTCACTTCTGCAAAGAAGAAAAATATATTTTCTCATCTTTTTTTCAGGGCCATGTATAGTCATTAAAATTACATAACAGTCAGTATCTTCCTTTTTTTTCTTTTCCCATTTACCTTGTGGTATCCATTATGTATATTGTTTTCCTAGATCTCTTTACTTTATTTTGTACCAGTTCGTGTAGCCTTCACATACTTCTCTGTATTGTTCATATTAACATGGTTTTTTTTTTAAGTTTAATATAACTCAAATAAATGTTGCTTGAGTCTATCATTTTTTCCAGGACCTCTGTTAACAATAGTGCATGATGAAAAGTATATGCCATTATAAATTAGGATACAATTAAATTCAACTCAACATTTGTTAAGTACCTACAAGGTACCAAACACTGTTCTGGATGCTGGGGATACAAAGCCAAAATCCAAACAGTTCCTATCCTAGAGGAATTTATACTCAACTGGGGGCAGGGGTAATAACATTTAAAGAGATTAGTAAACACAAGATAATTTCAGAATAGAAAGATGCATCATTCATACCAAAAAAAATGTACAAATGTGCAAAAAGTCTTAAACAACAATTTTCCCTGAGACATTCCTAACTATTTGACTCAAAACCAGAAAGAGAGCAGAGTCATTTTTCTCAACCTTTCGATAAAAAGCACACAACATTTCTCAGTTCTACAAAAAGCTCCAAGCATATTACCCAGGATGTCAACTGATTTAAAATATCATCTTGCATTTGTCTTGGCCACATTAATGAGATCTGTTTTACCAATACATTTATATTTATTATGACTCAGGGCAGATTATAGTTGTTAAAGTTTGTCCTCAGGACATGAAAACACTCCTTTGTCATTAATACATTTTGTAATATAAACCATGATGTCAGGTCAATGTAAAGGGTAAAAACTTTCCTAAAGTATGCACACATCATTTTTTAAAGCAATTGAGCCTAATGGAATAACAAAGGTCATCATAACAAACCATTACAGCTTTGGTCTTGGCAACTCTGACCAAGAAGAACCTCCAAGAAGCGGTCATCATTTCTCCCATGTTATGGCATCCAGACGACAGGCATGGCTTGCAAATGAGTCATATGGGCTCAGGAGCGCAGTAGCGATGGGAAGACTGGACGATCAACCATTGGATTGTTTACTGAGAGCTTTCCCAGCTGATGTTAACCAGAGCTGCTAGAAAAGAAGAGCACTCCAGCTGTCCCAGGCTCACAGACTAACAAGCTTACTTAATTGCTGGGTCAGTAATCTGGAACACCCCCACCCCCATCCAATTAGACCTACTCTATCTCAAGCTTTATCAGGTGTAAAAATATTCATCAGAAATGACATTGACAATGATTCTTTGGCACCGGTCTCTGGTCTTTCACTTAAAACAGCAATTCTTAGAGGAAAGGAGGAGGTGGGAATTGGGGAAATTGACTTGGAAGCTTGTCAAAACCTGAAATTATTCATGCCAGTGCAAGAACTGGGATGGAAGAAACAAGACAGGACTGAAGGGAAAAAAACTAAGAACTGTTGGATTTTCATAGGAGATAAAGAAATAAATGACAGCTCCAGAGATGTTGTGAAGACAAACAAATATTGGCTATAGAAGGCAAAAGATAGGAAGACTTCACAGTCATAAAAATTGAAAGTTGGGGAAATCGGGTAAAAATATCTTACCCTTCAAAAGGGTGAAGGAAAAAGAAGTTGAAGACCCATTTCCTTGTTGAGAAACCATTCACCCCTCCTTGAACCAGGCCAGTGGTCCAACTTGAGACTTTCCAAAAGGAGCTGTCCCAAAGGCAGGTCCCCAACCTTGGTTTCAGTAGAACAAATCAGTGGCTGAATTTGGCAGAACATCAAAAATTCTTGGCATTCCAGTGTCTGCGGCTCTAACCACTTAGTCCACTTACAGGTCCACCATCTAGAATGATGAAATAAAATCCTATAATCCTAAAAGATGTATTGTTGTTGTTCAGTCATTTTTTTTCAGTTATGTCTGACTCTTCATGACCCCATTTTGGGTTTTTTTGGCAACGATCCTAGAGTGATTTGCCATTTTATTCTCCAGCAATTTTACAGATGAGGAAACTGAGGCATACAGGGTTAAGTGACTTGCCCAGGGCCATACAGCTAGTAAGTGTCTTAAGCCAGATTTGAACTCAAGAAGATGGGTGATTCTTCCTGACTCCAGGCCTAGCACTCTATCCACTTTGCCACCTAGCTGACCTGAAAGATGTATGTCTTTTGTCATATTTTTCTCAAAGGAACCTATGCTGTTGGGCCAAATTTCTGCCTTCATTCTACCTTAGGTACCTTGGAAGCTATCTCATATCATTTTGGCCATTACTTGGGAAATGCTTCAGTATCACATCATGAGATGTGTATCTGGTGCTAAGGCATTGTTCTCAGTACTCTAAGATTACAATGAAAAGACCTGTATATTTATACAATCATAGTAGAAGAGGAAGATAACTTTTATATAGAACTTTAAAGTATTAAAGGAAGTTATATGCAGTATCTCATTTGATCCTTGGGAAATATCCTGTGAGATAACTCCTACATGGTCTCCATTTTACAGTTGGGAAAACTGATCTTTAGAGAGAAGAGACAACTAGTACAGGCTACTTAAACCTCCCTCAGCTTCAGCTTTCCCTCATGTAAAATGGAGATAATAATATCACTTATTTCACAGGGTTATCTCGAGGATTAAATGAGATAACTCATGTAAAGCACTATATAAATGCTTACTGTACATATTAAGTGACTTGCCACACAGCTTATAAATGTCAGAGGTAGAATTCAAACCCATGTCTCTCCTGATTCTAAGTCCAGGGTTCTTTCTGCTGTACCATACTGCTTCATTTGTGTTGACATCTACATCTCCCCAATTAGATTGTAAGCTCCTTGAGGACAGGGACTATCTCTTGCCACTTTTTGCATCCCTGGAACTTGACACAATTCATGTCACATGGTAGGCACTTAAATAAATAAATAAATACTTAAATAAATAAATGTTTATTAACAGACTGAACTCTGCTTAATCAAGGACAATTTTATGGAATAGACAAGTTTGAAAGAGAATTTCATGAACTGGATGAACCTAGTGCCCTAAAAAGGTGAACATACTCCCATGGTCAGTTGTTTAGATATTGGTAGAATCTTGGTCATTTAAAATCAAATCACCCAATCTGAATGGCTAGGCGGCTTTCATCTAATTTCCTAAAACATGTGCCAAAAAAGACCTTTTCATGTATTATTTCTAAGCAAAGTTTTAGCTGGGAGTGAGAAAGAGTAAGGAAAGGACCTGGAATAATGACCTTCATCTATAACTAGTGTGATACAGGGAAAAGAGGGACAGATTTAGAGTCAGAGGACCTTGGTTGAAATCCTTGCTCTACTGCCTATTACCTAGGTAAGTCTTTTAACCTCTTTGGAACTTAGTTTATTTTTCTATAACGACCAAGGGCCCTCATGGCTCTAAATCTAAAAATTCCACTAATTCTTACCAATCCCAACCACCATTCCCTATCCCTGAAAAAAATTAGAAAGATGGATAGATAAGCAAAGTAGGAGAGGAAAAGAAAAAGAAGAGCCTGAGGAAAGATGGACCCTGTGAATTAGAGAGAGGAAAGAGAGTAGACCAAAATAGAAAGGAAAATGGGAGAATCTGGGTGGTGCCTTGCACATAGTAGGTGCTCAAATATTTGTTAAATAAACAAAAGAACAGGAATATCATTCTACCTCACTCCCAAGCCCATTTATGGGTTTAATTTTGTGATTATCTGTAGTATCTCTAAATCTGTTTCTGCCCTATTATTATTAGATCAGCTCTCTTGGAAAAGATTCATGAGACACAAGGAAGATCTGGAAACTTTCAATGATCTAATGAGACAAGGTCCCAGACTTCTGGCCCATGATCTCGTTCTTTTTTTCTCCTGACTCCCTAATGCTTTAATAAGTATTTGCAGAACAATAATCCTCAAAAAGCTTAAAATTAGAGAGTGAAAAGAGGGGAAAGTTGAGACTAGGTTTACTTTATTAACTTTCTTTTTTAAAATTCTCACTCTAAATGTATCATTAGCTATTTCTCTAACATTCTTCATGTTTTGTAGACTTGCTTCTGGGCATAGGTTTTCCCTTTTCTACAATTTACTAGCCATCCTTCATGTGTACTGTATTCTAGTTGCTCTTTATCTGCTGTTCAAAGGGGTCTTGTAAGAAAAAAAATATATACACACACACAAACACACACACACACACATAGTTATTCTGAACTTGACAAACACAAGCAACCACAGACTTTTCCAAATACAAAGAGAAAAAGAGGGTCATATATGCAACAGTGAGTCTCTGTCACAGTCCCTATGCAGTTTAATGTTTTAAAGTATATAATAAATTCAACATATTAGCTCCAAAGCTGTCCTGCTTACCTGTATCTCCCTCTGAATTTCTTTCTTTATTATACATTTTAAAAAATAATACTTTTAAAATTTTAATAATTAACAATAATTAATTTTAACATTTATATTAAATTTAAAATTAAAAAAGAAAACCATCAATTTTATTTTAAATTAATTTTAATTGATACTTTTTCCTTTTTCCTTTTGCAAGTTTTTAAACTTTTTTTACTTTTGGCTCTCTCTCATAATTCTCCCTTCCTGAATTAAAACATTCTTCCAAAGAGACTTTTATTTTTCTAAAAATCCTTCTGAAGACAAAAAGAGGTAGGGATCTTTTTTTTTCCCTGATGAAACTATTGCAGACTTTTTCTTGTGAAGAAGATAAAGAGGATTCTTGTGAAAAGACTTTATTTGGCATCCTGAACGAACTAAGTCATTTGGGACTATGTTCTCAGAAGTGAAGAGAAGTTACATGTAGTTATGAGTATTTGAGATAACTCTGACCTTTCTTACAGATAAAATAACATAAATAATTATGTCTGTTATAATATTTGTTATTGCTAATAAACTGTAATTTCAGTAAAAAAAAAAATCCTTCTTACTAAAGAAACTCTATCATCTCTAAAATCAAAATTTACCACACATACTTCCCAAGGCAGCAATCAATAGGTGTGGTCTGTTATTTAATTTGGCTGCCCCATCATTATATATAAATGACACAATAACTAGGCAGTGCAGTGGATAGAGCACTGAAGTTAGAGTCAAGAAGTCCTGAATTCAAATGTAGACTCAGATATTTATTAACTGTGTGGACCTGGGCAAGTCACTTAACCTATATCTGCCTCAGTTTTCTCTTCTACAAAATGAAAATAATAATAGCTCCTACCTCCCAGGGTTATTGTAAAGGAAGAGATTATTTAAATAGTTTTGAAAATGTGTTGCAAACCTTAAAGTGCTACATACTTGCTAATAAAAAGAATATTCCATTTTCACTGGTAGTTCCATTTAATGCAGACTTAAGGACTCCATTAAATAATGCCACATTTCTTCCCCACTTGTCAAAATATTCAGTACAAATGCTTCTCCTGCTCTTCATTTGCCAGTGAGACGTTGATCCCTCTATCAATGTTATTCTTCCCAATGCCACTCATTAATAGTGTGTTCTATACAAATTTTAGGGCCCATAACCTAACAAGGGCTCACTTTCTATTTTTAATCCTAGCTCCCTTAATTTCTGGAATATCATATTCCAGGCTCTTTGATCCCTTAATGTAGAAGTTGCTAGATCCTGGGTTATCCTGATTGTGTTTCCACAGTATTCAAATTGTTTCTTCTTGGCAGCTTGTAATATTTTCTCCTTGATCTG
>CM053586.1:267083800-267108870 GCA_028646515.1 Pseudochirops corinnae
CATTCTTCTCCTCATTGGCTTTTTGGGCCTCTTTTGCCATTTGAGTTAATCTGTTTTTTAAGGTGTTATTTTCTTCAGCCAGGTTGTTGACTCTCTTTTCGTGATTTTCTTGCATCATTCTCATTTCTCTTCCCAATTTTTCCTCTACTTCTCTTATTTGGTTTTCAAATCCTTCTTAAGCTTCTCTATGGCCTGTAACCAGCTTACATTTTTCTTGGAAGCTTTTGGTGCAGGAGTTCTGACTGTGTTGTCTTCCTCCTGTTCCATACTTTGATCATTTTTGTCCCCAAAAAAGAAATCTAAAGTTGGATTGCTGAGCTTCGTTTGCTTCCTTTGCCTGCTTATGTTGCCAGTCAATTAATTTGATTTTTAAGCCACAGTAGAACTCTGCTTTCAGAGGGAAGTGCTTTGTCCCAAATTGCCAGGGTTTTTGCAGCTGCCAGAGCTATTAGGAGGCGCAGTCTCTACAGCCCCCACCAGCTTTGGCTCACTGGTCAAGCACCTCAGGACTACCACCCAAGACCGCGATCTGATCCAGTCTGGTTAAAGCAAGAGCACTTAGCCTCTGAATGATTGCTTGGCCCCCCTGCAATCTGTAGGCTGAGAGCTCTGAAGCAGCCACATGGAAGCGGCTGCAGGGTCCACTTCTTCTGTTTTCTTGCCCTGGGGAGAGTTGGCCAGATCTGCTTTTCTCCTCCAAATTTAGCTGGGTTCCACTGACCTTTCACTTTGTCCTTGTTTCTTATGGGTTGATAATTCTGGAAATTGCCACCACTGCTGGTGATCCACTCTCCAGAGTGCTTCAGCTATGGCTTGTCCTGATCACCCTGGGG
Source organism: Pseudochirops corinnae (assembly GCA_028646515.1). Lineage (NCBI taxonomy): Eukaryota > Metazoa > Chordata > Mammalia > Diprotodontia > Pseudocheiridae > Pseudochirops > Pseudochirops corinnae. Next base: position 267,084,634 of record CM053586.1, read on the forward strand.
CTAAGCCACAGTTTCAGGCCGGGGTGGGCTTGGCTTCCAGCACTCTGTGATGAGCCCTTCCTGCCTGCTGAGCTGCTCCCAGCGGGAGCTTTGTTTCTCTATCATTTTGTGGGTTCTGAAGCTCTAAAATTTGTTTAGAGTCATACTTTATAGGTATTTGAGATGGTTATGTTGGGAGCTGCAGAGTTCTACTGCTTCTAAGCTGCCATCTTTACTCTGCCCCCTCACTTGCCATTTTGAAGCAAAATGTTCCTTTCAAGCAAGTTTTTGGGATCTCACACTCATCCCACTGACTATATTGTCAGGCTGGTCTGATGTATTGGTTAGTTTTACAGAACTGTTTCCCCCCTTCTTTTTATTTTATATTATTTGTTATTGGCTCTCTGGCTAGTGAAGAGAGGAAGGATATAGTTGAAATATAGGCAAAATGAACACTGACTTAGAGCGATAAGTGGCAGAGGTCATGCAGGCCAACTCCCTTATTTGATAGATGAAGAAACTGAGACCCAGGCAGATTATCACAGAGGTAGAAGTGACAGAATCAGGATGTGAAGCCCTGTTCACAAGGTCCCACAGGATCCCCAAAGCCAGCCCTCCTTCTACTGCATTAAGCCACTCCACCTCAGTTTCACCTTTTGGTTTTACAAAATATATCAATAAAATAAATTTTTAAAAAAGATATTTCACATATATCATCTGGGATGTTTTCTACAGTCTTATAAATAGTTTTCACGCGTCATTTGACTCCCCATGATTTTTATGAGTTTGTCACCAACACTGCTCTTGCTCCAACTATCCCCATCTTCTCATAGTTCTTTGACTCTTTATCTTTGGTATATCCTTCTCTCTCTCTCTCTCTCTCTCTCTTTCTCTCTCTCTCTCTCTCTCTCTCTCCCTCCCTCCCTCCCTCTCTGCGTATGTTCCCAGATATATATGTGTTCTCTTACTGATCTAGTTTCTCTGATTCATAGCCAATGGAGTTGGGGAAAGTGTAATATTCCCTCTGGACAAACTCCCTCCTTCCTACTCTCTTTTCCTCCTTCTTGTCCTCACTTCTTTTAGCCCTCACTTCTTCCCCTTTCTGCCCTCCCTTCTCCCTCACTTTTTGCCATCAATTCTCCCCCACCCCTACCCCTTCCTGTCCTCTAGTAAAGACACAAAGGCCTGCCTTCTCAAGATACACCAGAAGTTTGGTAGCATCACTGCTAGACTTCCCAAATTCTAACTGTTGGCTGTGAGTACTTGAGAACAATTTGTTCCAACAGCCATGAAGACAGCTGAAGCAGGCATTGTAGAGTGCTTGGAGTTTGGTCAGGCATTAGTCATCCATTGCATCTCGGGTCATCAACAGTCATCTTGACTTTTGTCCTGCCACTGTACATCGATGATTCAGGAAGAGAAAGTGAGGCTAATGACTTTGTGCAACTCTGTGTCCCTTAAATCCAATTCACTGGCAAGTCAAGACATTACCCCCTGATATCATTGGTCCTCTTTGGAAAGGAAGGATGAACAGCAACAACAGTCCCATAGGGTATGACTGATTCTTTTCAATCCATCATAAAATATTTCCTGTGCGATGACATGTGTTTTCACCTAATGATCAAATCACTCCATAACTCCCAAATTAAGGACTTGTTTATATCTAGTTTACATCTTTGATTAAAGTCTGGGCTTACTGTGTTGAATTGGGGTCAGATTATATCCTCCCTCACACTTACACTAGACAAACACCTCTCTTGGGCTATGGTGGGTGGTTAGGTGGAGGCAGTACCTGGCAGAGACTGAACTCTAGTGGCTATTCAACTGTCCCACTTGCCTCAGTACCTCTAACATCTTTCTCAAAATGTATACACCTAGCATCTCACCCACCTCCATTCATATCTCAACCTGTAAGACTTCTCTAGAGCAAAGGAATGATAAGAATATCTCTTTAAGTTCTATTCCCTTTTTAGTCAATGGATCAAAAACAATGTTTTCAACAAGTTTCATCTCATTTTCAGTCATAAAAGCAGGACTTTAGGGTAACATTAACTTATTCTTCTTTTACAAAATCGCAATTATAGATCTGTAGGCTAGTGTATAGAGCAACCACAGGAAAGGAACTCCAAAGAGAAGGTGGATGGTTCATTTTAGTTTGTTGTGATAATTTATTCCCTGCTGTAAGGACATCTGAGGAATCTCTTTGGTACATATTCCTGATGCCATATTTCAAGTGGAATGGTAGGGGGAAGAAGGAGGAGGTTAGATGTTTAGTACCTGGAACAAATGGCCCATCAGCACTGCCTCTGGCATTAAACAATTCATTAAACATGAAAAAGAAACAAATGTTATGGGTTTTAAACAGTCATGGACTAAAAAAAACATTGGCAGGAATTCCTAGATTCTAGGGTTGACTGGAGAATCATTCTTCACATAGAGTCTAAATATGAGTGGCAGGGGAGGGAGGCTTATAGAAGTCTTATCGCTGTAGAGAACTAGGGTCCCCAAGTTTGCAGAGCCAGGGTGACAAGGAATATAAATAAGGGTGTAGGGCATGATTTCTAAAGTTCCTCCCAGCATAAGGATAGCTGAGGGAGGGTGGTGTTAGAGTAGGGCTACAAGAACTTTTTCCCCCAGCTGAAAATTTAGAGGGTGCTGAGAGTGCTTATATTCCTCTAAGGAAGAAAGGGGATGAAACTTATGACAGGGTGGAGTGTATAGTAGGGAGATGTCACAGTATCCTCAGAGCTTTTTGGAAGCAGACTCCCACTAGGAACCAGAAGAGTGGCTCATTGAGTCTCTGACTCATTTTCAGGAGGTTAACTTGGTAGGGGAAGAGAATGCAGAGGCCCTAGCTGGGAGAACCAAGCTCTAGCCAGATTTAGGGGTGGAAAGGCACCCGAGAAGGAGGCTCATTGTAGCCGCTGCCCATGACAATCCATCCTTTCATGGACGACAATGATGGAATGAGGGAATGGAGGCAGTGATCATGGATATGTAGACCATCTGCCAGCTACTTCATCTCCTCCTCCTCCCCCAACCATGTTCCCCTCACACACAAGGCTAGGGGCAGGCCCAGACCCTTGTTCCCCATGAGGGAGGCCTTTGGACTGGAGTAGATGAGCTTGGAGGCTAGTATGTACCACAGAAGGACTGAGAGGGAAGTCTGCTAGCTCAGCTGTTTTTCCCAAGTCATGAGACTAATGCTGATGCTTAGAGAGTGCCCCTACATGAGCCTTGACCAAATTTCGACAATCTGACTAAAATATCTCTAAAAGGTGGACTTGAGAAACCTACATTCTAGTCTCTGTTCTAACATTAACTATGGGTATCAGTTTCATTTTCTATGGAAATGAAGGAGTTGAAAAAGTAGTCTCTCAGACTTGTTCCAATTCTAACAATCTTTAAGATTTGGGCTCCATTTAACTCCAGCTCAACTCAGCTTCAATTTCAGTAAGAATTGAACAAGCCATGCTCTGGGACCTTGGAGCAGTCACTTCTCCTATATAGTATCTCAGTTCCCTTTCTTGTAAAACCAAGGGGAAGTGCATGGTATAATAAATAGAATAGTGGACTTGGACTAAGGAAAACCAGCATTTGAATCCCCCCTCTCTCACTTACCAATCATATGATCTGGGCCAAGTGATTTAACTTTTTTAGTCTCAATTTCCTCATCTACGAAACAAAGAGATTAGAAAAGATGGCCTCTGACAATCCTTTGATTTCAAAACCTACGATCCTATACTTTAGGGAGTTGGACTAAATGATCCAGTTATAATTTAATTATCAATTAAAATGATTACAGGCCTAATATTATCATGATTTTTGTTTTGGCTTTTTTTTTTGGAGGGCAATTGGGGTTAAGTGACTTGCCTAAGGTCACATGGCTAGTAAGTGTGTCAACTATCTGAGGCTGGATTTGAATTCAGTTCCTCCTGACTCCAGGGCCAGTGCTCTATTCTGCACCACCTAGCCACCCCTATTGTCATGATATTTTGAGGATTTGGAAGGAGGTCTGGTATCATGTCCTCTTTTAGCCCCCTCCTCAGAAGCATCTATAGAAGTAGGGGTTACTACCGCATCCCTATTCTTCTATAATCAAGGCCCTTGGAAGTCAACTGCGGGGGGGAGGAGAACCTAGACCTTAGCACTAGTTATCAAGAATAATTAGTTAAGGGGCAACTAGGTAGTGCAGTGAATAGAGTACCAGCCCTGGAGTCAAGAGGACCCGAGTTCAAATCCAGCCTCAGACATTTAACACTTACTTAGCTGTGTGACCTTGGGCAAGTCACTTAACCCCAATTTCCCTGCCTTCCCTCCTCTAAAAGGATAAGAAAAAATCTTTTTTAAAAAAGAATAATTAGTTAAAATGGAATTCTGTCAGATACTGTCCTTCTTCCCCAGAACGGTCTTTTGGCATCTTGAGTTCTCCCTTCCTACATTGGATGGTATGTGTCCCTCCTTCCAACTGAAGACAGCTTTCATACCACTGGCTCCAGGCACAAAATTCCTAGCTATGACTCTGCCATTCAGCTTTAATGGCAAGGATCCAGAATCACAAAGCCCAATCACAACCTATCACTTTGATGTTGGTTGGTTGACACAGTGTTATTACTACTTCCTCACCTTCTGCAGTTCAGTAGATATATATCCCACTCAGACAATAGAAGGTCCTTTACAACAAGGCCTTGTAGGAGTAGAAAATATTAACTTTGACTTCAGTAGGTCCTGTGAAGTGACAGAGAGGAATATAAATGATATCTGGCTCCAGACCAGTAGGGGTACCAGAGCTAAAGTCATACATACAGTCCTGATGAGATCCTTGGGAACAGCTATGAATCAGCCCTTGTGATCCTGCTTGAAACAAATTCTCCCTCTCCAACTTGCCTGGAAGAAGAGGTTTGCACCCTTTCCACCCCTGAATACATGTGTGTGTGTATATATACACATACATCCTTTGTATACAATATGAGACTGGGTTCACATAATTCTACTTGTGAAATCAAGATTGACATTGACATCAATGTCATGGGCTAACTTTGATTGATTTAGGGAAGCATTATGGTCAGGTAACAGGGAATCTGAGCTTATGTTTTCTACAATTCACTAAACATATAGAACAGTTTGGGGGTTTTTGAGATACAGAGATAATTCCTTTATAATATAAATACTTTAGAGGATAGTTTAATTTAAATTAGAACATCACATATATATGGCTAAAATTAGGGGAAAAAAACAAATTAAGATAAAAAATTAGAAATGCTTAGGGAATTATGTAATAGTAACATATTTTATGTAACACATAAAATATGTAACACATATTTTCAATTGGCCTAATCTCATAAATATATACAATAATTGCTCATTAAAAATAGTTTTCTTGGGGTGGCTAGGTGGCGCAGTAAATAGAACACTGGCCCTGGAGTCAGAAGGACCTGAGTTCAAATCCAGCATCAGACACTTAACACTTACTAGCTGTGTGACCTTGGACAAGTCACTTAACCCCAACTGCCCTGCCTTCCCTCCTCCAAAACAAAAACAAAGAGTTTTCTTTTCTTGAATAAGGTAAATGTTTGGCTTCTCCAGTCACTTCCCCCCCTCCTTTTCTTTTTTTTTTCTGAGGGTCAGAACTTTTCTTCTCCTACTCTTGTTTAAGAGCTGCTTCTTCTATCACTAATGCCTCCTGGGACAGTAGAGCCATTTTCCAGGTCTCCTGAAAAGATGTACAGATATCTGCAGGTAGAACAATTTTAAAAGTCCTCCCAGAAAGAATTTTTACAACCAGTGTCTCTGATAAAGGCCTCATTTCTAAAATACACAAAGAATTGAGTCAAATCTATAAGAATACAAGCCACTCCCCAATTGATAAATGGTCAAAGGATATGAACAGGCAGTTTTCAGAAGATGAAATTAAAGATATCTATAAGCATATGAAAAAATGTTCTAAATCACTAGTGATTAGAAAAATGCAAATCAAACAACTCTGAGGTACCACATCTCACTGGCCAGATTGGCTAAGATGACAAAACAGGAAAATGATAAATGCTGGAGAGGTTGTGGAAAACTTGGAACACTAATGCATTGTTGGTGGAGCTGTGAACTGATCTAGCCATTCTGGAGAGCAATCTGGAACTATGCCCAAAGGGCTATAAATAAGTACATACCCTTTGACCCAGCAATATCACTTCTAGGGTTATATCCCAAAGAGATCAGAGAAGTGGGAGGAGGACCCATATATACAAAAATATTTACAGCAGCTCTTTTTGTGGTGGCAAAAAATTGGAAATCAAGGGGATGTCCATCAATTGGGGAATGGCTAAACAAGTTGTGGTATATGAATGTAATGGAATACTGTTGTGCTATAAGAAATGAGGAACAGACGGACTTCATAATAACCTGGAAAGACTTATACAAACTGATGCTGAGCGAGAAGAGAAGAACCAGGAGAAATTTGTACACAATCACAGACACATCATATTTGTGATGACTAATTTCAATAAACTGGGCTCCTCTCAGCAATGTAAGGTTATAAGACAACTCCAAAAGACTAATGATGGAGAGACATCTCCACATCCAGAGAAAGAGATGCGGAGTCTGAATGCAGATTGAAACAAACTACTTGCTGTTTCTTTTTCTTGTTTTGTTTTGGTTTCTCTTTCCCACTGATCATTCCATCAGTTATAATCCTTCTTTACAACCTAACTAATGATTAATGCGAAGATATTTGTAGATCCTGTATCCGAGTGCATGCCGCCATGATGGGGAGGAACAGGAGAGGGAGGGGGAGAAAATCTGCAACTCAAGGGACTGTGGAGCTGAATGTTGTAAACCAAAAGTAAATAAACCAATTTAATTTTTTTTTTTAAAGTCCTCCCAGGCCCTAGTCTTCCACCCCCAAATTCTTCACCATGCTTTCCAGTTTTTCAGTCCACTACATATCTATGTAGGTACCAGGAACATATCGAAACTTAGCATTTATATAGTGCATTCAGGTATGCAAAGAGCTTTAAATATATTATCTCACTTGAACCTTACAACAATCTTCTGAAAAAAGGTGCTCCATGTGACAGATGATGAAACTGATACTGAAGAAGGCTAAGTGACTGGCCCAGGGTCACTCAGTCAGTGAGTGTCTGAAGCAGATCCAAATTTAGCTCCTTTTGACTCCAAGTCTCTCACTCTATCCACTACACCAACTAACTGCCCTGAGACAAATCAGCATTGCGTTCATGTAAACTGTCTCAGCAGTGCCTCACTGTCAGTGTTCTCCCTGTGTCTAGTAACCTGCGTCCTTAGGACAGATTGCTAGAGACTAAAATAATAGGGCAAGTGTGGTCAGAAGCATAGTTAGGATAAGCACCACCATGGTCTGAGCCTTTGAAACAGCATAGCAAGGAAACAGGAACTGGTCAGGGCAAACAAGTCTGATTCTCAAATGGTACTAGATGAAAAGGCTATTAGCCTCAGCATAGGACTACCATGCCCTGGAAGAACCTAGCTGAATTAAGGGGATATCTATGGGTATCCATACTAAAAGATCTAGAAACAACAGCTTTTATCTACATCATCAAGGGAAGAATAAAAGGAACATTCATCTGCCTTATCCTAGGAAAGGGATCCCTTCCAATGGACTATTTGCCGTTGGGTGGATAGACAGGATGGGGCAAACTCCATCACCAGCCACTTAGCCTGGGATATTGATGTAAATTTTACATACAGGAAAAAGTCATGAACACTGCTTTTAAAAAATTCTAGGTTTGGGGTGGCTAGGTAGTGCACTGAATAGAGCACTGGCCCTGGCGTCAGGAGGACCTGAGTTCAAATGCGGCCTCAGACACTTAACAGAAAAACTAGCCATGTGACCTTGGACAAGTCACTTAACCCCAAATGCCCTCCAAGAAAGCAAAAAAAAAAAAAATCCTAGATTCTAGAAGAACCTTTTAGAGATATGCTTGGTAAAATTACTTTTGTGATATACATGGGGATCATGAATTAACATAGATAAAGAGCTTTGAGAATCTTAAGTTAATATATGAATACCAGCTATGATCATTCCTATTACCATTGTTATTATAAGGAGAAAGATACTGGGTCCATTGTCTTTGCATCTAAATCCACCTGGGAATGGAGATAATTTTTCAGATAAACAAAACATTTGTTTCAATTATTTAGACATTTCAGGCAAAAGTAAAGATCTGGAACAAAGTTTTCTGGATAATTGCCTTAATTTTCCACTTGACTAACAATGTTAGCAACACATACAGCACTGGGGACCTTTGTACTTTGCCCAAACGCTCCTAGAGCTCCACTTCAGAACTGAAAAGTTCATTTTTTATTGATCACTTTTTATGGGTCACATGTTTTATTTTAGTCACAGTAAAATGACTATAGCTAGTACCCTATATATGTGGCACCTGCTTACTTTAAAGAAAATAAAACTTTTTTTGTCTACTTTCTATGAGACAGTGGATCTAATTATGTGGCAGAGTCGATATTTAACATTTTTCTTTATGTAATATCACTTTAAGGTTTACAAAATGCTTTACATATATGATCTCATTTGAGCCTAGAATGTAATGCCACTGAGGGCAGGGACTGTTCCATTGTTGTCTTTTTATTACCAGGCCCTAACCTGGTATAGTGTCCCACACATAGCAGCTATTTAATAAATGATTGATGATCTGAAACAAATTGTTATTTAACAGTCCACAAGGTTAGCCTTCTTGCCAGGAAGCTGGAAGAAAGTTGGAAGAAGGAGGGAGAAGATTTAACAATGGAAATCATTTTCATTTATTTGTGCTTTTAAAACATTATTAAAATTTAATCAGGTTCCTGCTACAAAGAGATAAAATGAGGTATACAGGGGAGAAAATTCAAATGAAATTCTCCCGCTTCATCATATTTAAGAACTGTAATTCAATCAGTAGGAAAAATTAGGCACTTCTCTGTTTATAAACAAAGTAACAAGTTCTCTTCCTCCTTCATTTAAAAGTTTCTTCAGTCGTTGCTCACTTTAAAAATCACATTACCACATTTCTATTTCTGTCCCACAGACTCCAGAGCCTTTCAATATTAAATTTTTAACACTACAGGTTTGGCAACAAGACCTCCCACAGCTCCACAACTGGTGGGCTTAAGAAAAGAGCCTGTGGAATTTGGTCACAGAATATCTATGCATTAATGACATCAGTTTAGATAGACATTAGCAGGTTAGATAGGAATTCAACGTGCCCACAGCAGGTAGCATTCTAAAGTAAGATCCTGATCTATCATTCCTTTCCTTTTTCAATTCTCCAAGGACAGAATGAACAAACTCACACATGAACAGTCTTCTAGGCCCTTAGACATTCCCAGCTCACCTGCCATTCCCAAACGGTTCACCATTTATCAAGTCCACAAAAATCTTAGGATATTCTCATTTCTCTGGGCTTTGACCAAGCAATTGATACAACTCAAAAGTAGTTAAAGCTTTAAAATTCTACGTCTAAACACACTTGATAGTTTGTCCTGAATTTTAGGACAATTTGGTAGTTGGGGACTTTTACCTGATTGTCATGCCATTACCATCTAGTTCACAGATGGCAGAATCCAGGGCAAGGATATATCATTTAAATCCTAACCAACTCTTATGTAAGAAACCAATTGTACCAGGCCCACATAGGAACAGTCAATTTGTACCTTTTTAAAAGCTCCAGATCATGAATGAGATGATAATAATAATACAACAGTTACATGGCACCTTAAGGTTTCCAAAGTGCTTTGAAACATTATCCCATTTGAGCCTCATAACAATCTCACGAGGTAGACATTATTATCCTCATTTTACAAGGAGGAAACTAAGGCTCAGAAAGGTTCATTGACTTACCCATGGTCACACAGGTAGGTTAGTGTCAGAGGCAGGATATGAACTCAGGTGCTCCTGAGTACAAGTCCACTATTCTGTTATGTCACATTGGCTTTCTAAAGGAGATGGGGAAGCATTTCATCGTCTCTTTGGGGGCGATTTAATTGTTCTTCAACTGTTCCCAAATAGAGATTTAAATTAGGTGGCACAGTGGATAGAGAGCTGGGCCTGGAGTCAGAAAGACTCATCTCTCTGAGTTCAAATATAATTTCAGAAGTGTGACCCTAGGCAAGTCACTTAACCCCATTTGCCTCAGCTTCCTCATCTGTAAAATGAGCTGGAGAAGAAAACCCCAAATGAAGTCATAAAGAGTTGGACATGACTGGGTAACAACTAAATATATAGTCCAAAGTATTTTCTGCTCTCCTTTTCACCTTGCTACCTTTTCCTTTTCCTTTTTCTCCCTCCCCAAGGATGGTGGTGAGATGAGGTAGAGAGAGGGAAAGAGATTACTACATCTCATTCTCCTCTCCTCAACACAAAGTCCACCCTTATCCATCCACTCCAATACTCCCACTTAAAAAAGAATTATCAAAAGACTTTCTTATTGCTTGGGTGATTCCCAGAAGTTCTAGCAGTGTGCTCTGGGACATCACAAGTGACAAAGAGGCCTAAGAGATGAAAAGTTTGAGACACTTAAATCAGAAGAGATTGTAAGGATGTTGATTGCCAAAAACTGTTCTTAAAAGAGGTCATTTCTCAGCAAAAGAGATCTGCCATACAAGGAGATGATGCTACTGTCACTGGTCCAGGAGGTACACGGGATCTCCCACTCTGATTGTTCCTGGATATTCCAGGACAAAATACTGTCCAAAGAGAGGTGACTTGCCATACACCTTTTGGACAGAGGGATCACACTGCCGATAACTGTAAAGAGAAAAAGACTATTATAAATCATGGGCGAAGTAGAAACAGGTTCCCAAACAGCAGTTATTTTCTTCCTACTTAATGTTAATTAAATACAACAGAATGTTGCATCCTCTCTCAGGCACCATCTTTTGCTACTGTCTTTCCCTTCTTTGGACACTGATAAATTAAAGACTCAACATGTTACCATATCTTGACCCTGATCCCCCTCAAAATCCGATATTTCTTTCTGCTGATTTACTGGTTTTTGTTAATGGTGCTATCATTCACCAAGTTACCAAGCCTTAAAAACATTTTTGATTTCTCTTTTCTGTCATCCTCCATTTTCAGTCACCAAATCTTTCTGATTTCTCCTTCAAAATGTCTCTCAGATACATCCCTTCCTTTCAGTTCTGCTGCCACCATTCCAGTTCAGAGTCATTATCTTGTACCTCTACCATTATAACAGCTTTTTAACTGATCTCCATGAACTCAAGTCCTTTCCTCACCATCACTCCATACCTGCTCCAATCCATTCTGCACACTAGATTCATCTTCCAAAAGCATTCAGTCTGCATACTAGATTCATTTTCCTAACATAATGGTCAAGTCATTGCCCCATTCAATTTGACCAAAATTTATTAAACAGGTCTTATGTGCAAGGCACGTAAAAAGCTGAATTCATATCCTTAAATGTCATACATCCTCTTGGTCTTGTTGACTTCACTATGAAGTCAAATAGAGAAAGAAGTTTATGTTTGTGTTATATATAGGTTGAAATGCAAGAGGAAAAAATGAGGTAGAGGTCCAAGTAGCCTTATTGTGCCAACCACAGAGGGCACAGGAATAGCGATGAAATGCCAGGCTCCTGGTCATATCTGGTTGAAACCACTGGGAGACACCCTATGGGAGACTATACCAGTTCCCCCATTTAATGCAAAACTCTTACCTTTCCATCTGATATCCTGGAGTCAGAAGGACCTGAGTTCAAATCTAGCCTCAGACGTTTATAAGCTGTCCAATTCTGGCAAGTTACTCAACCTTTGTCTATCTTAGTTCCCTCAGCTAAAAATTGGAATAATAATTGCACCTACCTCTGAGGGTTGCTAAGGATCAAATGAGATATTTGTAAAAGTGCATAACATAGTGCCTGGCACAAAGTAGGCATGATATAAATGCTTATTCCTTTCCCTTCCCTGATATAGGAGTTGGCACCATTGGAATCCTCCATGGCAAAGGATATTCCTGAAATCAGTTCACTTAGATACATTCCATGAATCCTCTTGACATTCTGGAATGAGTTTTCTTTATGACTAAGTATAGTTTTTGTATAATATACAATTTTATAAAATATTTGTTGGGAAATATCAAAAAAGTTACATATGTAGTTATTCTATTTATTATTATGTATTTATTACTATTTGTTATTATCTAATATTATATATTGTATAATATAACATTATATGTAGACATGTGTATATATTTTTATTATTATCACTATCACATGTTACATTGAGTTTTTTCCCCCTTCATTAAATGTTGATATTATTATCCTATCTATAAGAGGAAGGGAACAGAGTATTGGGGAGAAACATTTTAATTGTCATATGGAGAAAGTTAACTGTTATGGGTAAGAGAGAAAGGCCTAAGAAAATTTCTTTACTGAGAAACTGATTGAGTTAACTGTCATCTTAGAGGAAAAATTGAAGAGATATTTTGAAAGAAATGAGTTTAGGGGTGGCTAGGCAGTGCAGTGAACAGAGCACTGACCCTGGAGTCAGAAGGACCTGAGTTCAAATTCAGCCTCAGACACTTAACACTTACTAGCTGTGTGACCTTGGGCAAGTCACTTAACCCCAACTGCCCTGCATTGCCCCCTCCAAAAAGCAAAAAAAAAAATGAGTTTAACTCTTATCCTGTGATGAAGATATTCTGTGAAGAAGATATTCTAAAGAGAAATCTGGAGAACTTTTGATTGGCATCGTGAGAGGACTGAATGATAAAACTATAGTTCTGGTGTCTGTTGAGAAGGCAGCAATTTCAGTTTATTGTTGGAGATAACTTTGGCTATGATTTTTCTCCACTGATATATTGCTGAAATATTTAAATATGTCTTTTTATTGTTTGTTACATTGTCAATAAATTGCTTAGCTAGTAATATCAATGTTTCTCTGAGCCTATGAGAATAAGATTTTATATTGAGATGAATGAAAACTTATGAGACAAATAGGTTTCTTTGATTTATTTATAAATTGGGGAGGTAACTGATTGATTAATAAGAGATATTATTCATCTCTATGTAATTTATGGGGAAATTTGGGAATAAATTCCTTGATTGCCTTATGACCTATGTAGAGAATTGGTAAGTAAATGAGCCAGTGAGAGAGAGTAGAGGTTGACCAGAATAGTTCACCACACCCCACACAGTCAACGTGAACATTGTTATCTCCAACCCTACTATACACATATTATTACAACATCTAGATGTATTGGGTTTTGTATATATTTCTGACAGTCAAGGAAGCAGTCAATCAAATGGTGTTCCCCATTGTGTTACATTTACTATTAATGTGAATTTGATGTTTGCACAATGTTTTGTTGCAGAGACTTAAACACTGACTATGGGTAGAAATTTACACCATCTTCAATAACCTTTTCTGCAGAAACTGTGGATATTATTACCACATCTTTAAAAGATTAAAAAAAGCACATGATTTAGACATAAAGGGTGGCACCATAAGCAAATTAGAGAGCAAGGAACAGTTTACCTGTTTGATCAGTGGAGAAGGGAAGAATTTATAACCAAATGAGATAGAGAACAAGATACAAAATGGATAATTTTGATTACATTAAAATTTTGCACAAAAACCCCAATGCAACCAAGATTAGAAGGAAAGCAGAAAAATGGGAAATACTTTTTACAGCAAGTGTCTCTGACAAAGGTCTAATTTCTCACATACATAGAGAATTGAGTCAAAGTTTTAAGAATACAAGTCATTCCCAGTTGACAAATGGTGGAAAAATATGAACAGGCAGTTTTCAGATGAAGAAATCAAAACCATCTATAGTCATAAATGCTCTAAATTACCATTGGCTAGAGAAATGCACATTAAAACAACTCACACCAATCAGATTAGCTAATATGACAGAAAAGAAAAATGATGAATGTTGGAGAAAATGTGAGAAAACTGGGTTACTAATGCATTGTTGGTGCAACCATGAGCTGATCTAACCATTCTGGAGAACAATTTGGAGTTACACTCAAAGAGTAATCAAACTGCATACCTTTTGATCCAGGAGTACCACCACTAGATCTATATCCCAGAAAGATTATAAAAAAGGGGAAAAGACAGACCTACACGTACAAAAATATTGATAGCAACTCTTTTTGTGGTAGCAAAGAACTAGAAATTGAGAGACTGCTCCTCAATTGCAGAATGGCTAAACGAGTTGTGGTATAGGAATGTAATGGAATACTATTGTGCTATAAGAAATGACAAGCAGTGGATTTCAGAAAATCTCACATGCACTAATGCAAAGTGCAGCAAGCAGAACCAGGAGAATGTTGTACACAATAACCTTGTGCAATGATCAACAATAATTAACTTAACTTTTCTCCACAAAGTCCAAAAGACTCATGATGGAAAATGCTGTCCAGAGAAAGAACTGATGGAGTCTGAATACAGACTGAAGAATAGTATTTTCACTTTCTTTCTTTTTATGTGCTATTTTCTTTTGTTCTGTTTCTTCTTTCACAACATGTCTAAGATGGAAATATGTTTTAAGTGTTTGTCTATATAGAACCTATATAAAATTGTTTACCACCTTAGGAAGCGGGGAGGGAAAAAAAGGGGGAGAAAATTTGAAACTCAAAATTTTATATAAAAAAATGTTTAAAAAATTGTCTTTACATGTAATTGGAAAAAACACTATTTAAAAGGGGAAAAAAGAGGTAAGAGAATATGAGGGAATTCAGTTAAATGCAGTGGTAAAAGGAGTCTGTATTGTGAGAAAATTAAGATTAAACTACCATTTCCTCAGGAAAAAAAAAGACAGAGTTAACTGTCACCTGTGAAAGTCTATGAGAGGACTAAGAGTTAGCTGTCATCTTGTGAGAGACTGAAACTAAGGAGATTTAATTTCTATGTGAGAGATTGGGATTGAAGGGAGTTAATAAGCATAAAGAGTCATCTGGGAAGAGACTGTGAGAGGTCTAGAGGAGTTTAACTCTTATTTTATGAAGTAAAATGTCATAGAGAATTCCTTAGACCTAAATAAGTATCATCAGAGGACTATTTCCAGGGTTGAAGAGGAGTTAGTTGGCATCATTGGTGAGAATAATCCACTTCATATCTCTTTCCTGTGATTTTTAAGAGCATGTATATTTTAAGAGCATATAAGATTCTGGCTGTAAACTTCACCCCTTGAATATACATTATAAATACTTAATTATGTCTTTGTATTGTTATTTACTATTGTAATTAAATTATATGAGCAGCAACACTGCTAAATCTATGAGAGTAAGCGTAGGAGGGAAGCTGAGGAAAAAATATGTCTATAAATTGAGGTGGGTACTCAAAGCTAATTAATTAATGAGATTTTGCATTTCTTTTAAAGGAAAGGAAAGGAAACACCAGAATGTACCCCCTGATTTTCTTAGAACCCAGGAAGAAAAAATATTAAGGAAATTAACCAATAGCAGGAAGAGATGTGTAAGAATTGGTGTAGTTGTACGTACATACACTGTCCATCTATCCAGAGTTCAGGTGAAGACTCATTGTCCCTAATTTGTTCTGTGAAGTTTGGATTCAGTCAAAGGGATGCACTTGAGGACCTAGAAGGCCATATGTAGCCTCAAGGCTTCAGGTTCCCCACCTCTGCTCTAAACCCATTCAAATGGTTTTAGCACTCAAATCTTCCCCAATCTAGCTCTACCCTACCCTTACAGAGCTATCTTCTAGAACAGCAATTCTCAACCTGTGGGTTGTGACCCCTTTGGGGTTCGAACGACCCTTTCACAGGTGTCACCTAAGACCATCGGAAAACACATATTTCCAATGGTGTTAGGAACCGAGACACTGCTCCTCTATCCGTCTCCAGGTGGGTCCACCCACATGCAGATATGCCCACATACGGCATTAGGAAGGCTGAGAACCACTGTTCTAGAACTTCTATTCCCCTACACAAAATATATGCTCCAAGCAAAGTGTGCTATTTGCCCTGCTTTGCCCTAATATGCCTTATATGTGTTCTCACTTCTATATCTTCATATCATTCCTATTATAGGCAGTCTCCATTCAACCTCCAATTATAATATTCAGCCAATCTTTTTAGCCAATTTCCATCTAAACTATCCATCCTTAAAGGCCTAGATCAAATTTCTCCCTCCTCTGAATTCCTATATCACTTTATACCACTCACATGGCACTTATCACAAGCTTCCTTGGATTGCCACTCCCCAAATTTATCTTCCCCATTGGACTATAAGCTGCTTGAGTACAGAGACAGTGCCTTGAACATCTTTGTATACCCCATAGTTCCTTATATAGTGCCTTAGACATAGCATATGTTCAAAAAATATCTATCGAATGAATAAATCAATGAAGTTAAACATTACAAAAACTTAAATTAGAGGGAGAGGGAAAATGAGAGGGATCTAATAGAAGTGATATAGCAAGAGAAAGGGAAAGAAACAAGAAAAGAGACAGAGACAGGCACATAAAGATGGAGAGACAGAGACAGACACAGAGAGAGACAGAGAAGAAGAGAGAGACGGAGACAGAGATAGGGAGAGGGGAAGGAAACAGAGGAAGAAACAGTAGGGGAGGGGAGATGAGAAACAGAAAGAGTGATATTCTACTTCAGTTTTCACTCCTACTCAAACCCAAACCCACTTTCATAAAGGAAATCATTTCTACATAGCAATGACTCTAGCTCCCCGTAGAGGTTGGGTCAATAAACCAAAGATTCAAACCCTGTGACTGGACCCTTTAAGGTAGTGGGTAGGGAGGGGGAATGAAGTGAGGGAGGAGTGTTGCAGCAACTTGTTCCTAATTTTCATCTTCAAATCTATTTTAATGAGAAGACTGACTAGATATACCCCAGAGCTACCTGATATGAATAAATCCCATAAGCCATGAGCAATTAACTCAGTCTACCTAGTCTGTTTCATGATAATACCATAGTCCAACAATATATTTGTCATGATCTTGAACAGTCTGTGTGGCCTGGGAGTCTCTGAGTTGGCTTCACCTGTCCATAGGATGACAAAGCAAGGATATTCTAGGCATCTGTCACTTTGAGGTCCAGACCCAGAGGCACAGCCCTTTTCCTTTTAAAGTCCCTGTTTTAGGATTATCACGTCAGTCAAATCCTGCAGACTGGGATCACTGGTTCTCCTTACTGAAGATTTTTAAAAAAAAGACCATAAAACTAGCAATTAGGAGACCTGAGTTCTAATCCTGGCATTTCTACTTACTATGTGAGTAACCAGAAAAATCACTTCACTAACTAGGTGGCAGAGTGCTGGACCTGGAGACAGGAATACTTGAATTCAGATCCAGCCTCAGATACTTCCTAACTGTATGATCCTGGTTAAGTCACATTACCTCTGTTTCCCTCAGATTCTTCATCTAAAAATTGGAATAATAACATCATCTATTTCCCAGAGTTGTTATGAAGATCAAATGAGATATTTGTAAAGCACTTTGTAAACTTTAAAACACTATATAAATGTTCACTATTCCTTTGGTTTCTACGTCTGTGTGATGAGGACAGTATTCTTCCTGGCTATTTTCAGGAAGGGTAGAATTGCTGATAAATGGTCAGAGCCCTAAGTCTAAGACCAGGGGTGAGGAACCTGTGACCTTGAGGCCACATGTGGCCCTCTAGGTCCTCAAGTGCAGCCCTTTGACTGAATCCAAACTTCACAGAACAAATCCCCTTAATAAAAGGACTTGTTCTGTGAAACTTGGAATCAGAGGACCTAGATGGCCACATGAGGCCTTGAGGCCACAGGTTCCCCAACCCTGTCTTAGACACTCCCTCAAGTGTTGTCCTCACTCCTGACTGGTTACAAATGAACAAACCACCAACTTCTCTCCAGTTCTTCATCATTTACACAGCCCCTTCTCAGGCCTCAGCAGAGATCACTAGCTAGGAAATAGCTTGGATTTTTAATAAAGTCAGACATTCATGAAAAAAATGTTTAGTTTCTTAGAATTTTCACTTCTCTCTTCTCACTGTCCAAAAGTCAATCTATATACTCCAGCTCAACCCCTAATGTCTCCCACCAATATACAACCACTCCTATTCTGTATTTTTTTTTTCTTTTTTGGACTGGTTCTATAATTTCATTGGTATAGGAGTATAGTTGGGAATCTCCCTCTCCCTAAGCAGATCAGTAAATATTCTGTAACTCAGAGTCACAGAGAATTGTGCAATTCTGTAATTCTAATGAGAATTTCTCCTCTTGCTGCCCCACTCCCCCAGGAAACTCTGTTAAAAGCAACTTAGAATTCTCAGTTATTCCCACAGAATCGGGGCCTATAGAAAAGGTCCTAGTACCTAGAGGGAGGGAAGTCTAGTTTGGACAAACACCACGGTGAGAAAAACTGAGGTGTGGTGGTAGAGAAGCTCTATACCTGGCTGACCCCTCAGGGCAACTGAAGCCTTGGTAACCCCTCCCAGGGCTCCTAGAGAAGAAGTAGCTTGGGATAGAAAGGGGCTGGATTTGGAGTCAATGCATCTCAGTTCAAAACCTGGTTCTGTTCCTACCTGTGTGACCTTGGGCAAGTCATGTATCCTTTCTAGGTTTCAGTTTCCTCACATATAAAAATGAGGAGTTTAGGCTAGATGGTCGACCTCTAAGGTTCCTTCTGTCTCTGAGTCTATGATACTGTGGGCTCAGGGATCAGCTTCATTGAAGCAGGGAAGGTCAGGGAAGAAAGTCAAACCATCATGTCCTAGAGTGTGCTTTCTCCAGGTCTTCCCAGCATCTTCAGCGATTCTGCTGCTATCCCATCCAGAATCACTAAGTTTCCCTAACCTAATTCTAGCCTCACTGATGATTTTTAGGGGCAGCAAGGGGGCAAAATGGATAAGAGTATCAAGCTTGGAGTCAGGAAGACTCATCTTTCTGAGTTCAAATCTGGCCTCAGATACTTACTAGCTGCGTGACCCTGCACAAGTCACTTAACCCTGTGTGTCTCAGTTTCCTCATCTGGAAAATGAGCTGGAAAAGGAAATGGAAAACTATTCCAGTGTCTTTGCCAAGAAAATCCCAAATGGGGTCATGAAAAGTAAGATATAATTGAAAAATGACAGAACAACAATACTGCATCTTTTAGGATTACAGGATTTTATTTCATCATTCTAGATTACACATTGTTTTCACCTACATTCTTCCATTATCTTCGGAGCATAGCTGTGTAGTAGGTAGTGCAAGGAATGTTATTATACTCGTTATACAGATGAGGAAATGAAGCCTCAGGGAGATTTCCATTTGCCCAGGGTTACACATCTAGTAACAAGCTAGACCCTAATTAGGTCTTCTGACTCCTGAATCAGTATTCTTTCTCATATTTGCTGTCCCACAAACCAGCACAGTCTTACTTGCTCTAGATACGTGGGTATGTGGGAAAGTATCTCTATGGCTGGCTTATTACCAAATCATTCATTACTTCAACGAGCATCTACTAAGTGCTTACTGTATGCACTACACAGCAGTCTCTGAGCTGATTTTTTACCCCTATTAGTTCATTAATCAAACACCACCCACTCTTTGTTGCACTGTGCAACCTGAGAAGAACTCCCACATGCCTCCTCATTCAGTGTTTTCCAAGCTGTTAGGCAATTGCCCCAATGTCAGAGACAGTGTGGCCTAGTAGTGGAAAGTTTACTCATCTTAGAGTCAGGTAACGCTTGTATTCTATTCTCTCCTCTGACGATAACTAGCTGGGTGATTATGGGTAAACTGTTAAACCCCTCTCAGCCTGTTTTCCCATCTATAAAATGGGAATAATACAATCTGCAAGGCAATTGCAGACCAAGTGAGATTGTGTCTATAAAGCATTTTGCAAACCTAAACTCTCTATATAAAAATCAGTTAGCCATTACAATTTCTTGCATTCTTAATGTTTTGCCCCACCACACATCACTTGCTAGCAAACCCCAATTCCTGTTGTCAAGCAGAAAGACTAGACAGCTCAGATAGGAGATCCTGAAAGTACCATTTCCTAAATAACTCAGACATAAAGGACTGCAGCACCTGGCTCCCTGCTGCAAAAACAGAGGAGCTATTTTCTGACTCTAATGTTGACTTAGCTTCTCCATAATTTATGTGAGCCTACGGGGCCCTTTTCCCTCCCAATTTATGACCACCTGTCTTGGGGGAGTATATAAATTACACTTATGACAATTTAAATCTCAGTAAGAGATAAGAGAGAGACACCTAGGTTGGCTGCACTGTCTCACAGAGCATTAGAGGCAATTAGGCCCAGATTGTTGGGATATATGAACACTTGTAATAGATCAGCACAAGGGCATCAACTTCCCGTTGCACATTCTTATTGTGTTTACCTTTGTGCCTGGAGTCAGTTATCCCCCTCCAACAAATACACACTCACAAATGGAGGAGGGGCAGAAATACAGAGGTATTGCATGGAGGGGTCTGGGGGCCACAGAGGTACAAGAATCACAGTGAACTCTCTCACTCCAGGGGGCAAAGGTGACTGTTTTAAAGTCCAAGATTCTACAGTATCTGAGAGGAGAAGAGGCAACATTTAAATGGAACAACAGTGACTTCTCAAAGTGACAGGGATAATTTATGCATCCCAGCAGCAGGAAAATGTGAAGGGGCCAGTGCTTTTATATTTAAAGGAGCCTGGCTACTCAGACCCTTTAGGAGAGACACCTAACAGATGCAGCTAGGTGGTGCAATGCCCTGGAATCAAGAGGAAATGACTTTGAGTCTAGCCCCAGACACTTACAAGCTGAGTGACCCTGGGAAAGTCACTTAACCCTGTCTGCCTTAGTTTCTTCATCTGTAAAATGAGCTGGAGAAGGAAATGGAAAAACCACACCAGTATCTCTCCCAAGAAAACCCCAAAAAGTTCCATGAAGAGTCAGACATCCTTGAACAACAAATAATAATAGTAGTAGTAGTAGTAGTAGTAGTAGTTAGTAGTAGTAGCAGTAGTGGTGGTGGTGGTGGTGGTGGTATAAAGAATCCCTAGTTTGGAGTCAGGGGATCTGGTTTGAATATCAGTTCTGCTACACTTGAGCTGTGTCCTTGGGCAAATCAATAAACCTCTGTAAGTGCTAGAGTTGGAGAGACTTGAGTTTTAGTAGCTGCTTGAGTTATGTATCTAAAGTCTTTTGTAAATCATAATGTGATTATATAAATAATAAATATATTTTTATTTATTTATAATAATATATTATTACATATTATATTATATATAATATATAATATTATATAATATATAATATAATAATGATATAAATAATAAATATATATTTATATATTTAAATAAATAAATACAAATATATAAAAATATAAATAATAAAAGTCAGCTATTATTATTATCCACCTCTTTGGGTTTCTGTTTTCTCACCTAAAAAAATAAGGGGTTAGTCTCTAAGATGCATTCAAAACCTAAAATCCTGTAATGTTAGGTATTGAGCAGTATCTGTCCTGGATACACAAATCTAAGTGCCCGATAACTCTCTGTTTTGCCATACCTCCTTAGGGTTTCCAGGGGTTCCTTCCTGTCCATGATGCCAGTGTCTGGATCTACAGTTGTTAAAATGCACCTAAATAAAATACAGCAAACAACAGATTATAGCTGAAAATGAGTGGCAGTGATTGTTTCTTCCAATGGTGCAGAACACTTACCGGCCACAAGCCATGATCCTTTTCATTTCCACATCACCAATGAGGATTTCATTCCAAGAATCCTAGGAAACAGGCAAAATTCACATTTATGTCATCATTCCTAAAGTACTTGTCTTGAACATCCAGTATAAAAATTGCTTCTAAATTATTTAGCAAAAAGTCACAACAAGGATATCATGCTCACACCAACCACAACTTACCTCTATAATGTACTTTATCATTACAAAGTGTTTTCATATACAGTACCTTCATTTGATCCTTGAAACAACTCTATGGATGCAAATATCATTTTCCCCCTTTTACAGATGAGAAAATTGAGGCTCAAACAGAGTAAGAGATTTGCTCATGGTCACTGAGACCGAAAGCAGAAAATTCAGGACTTAGATCCAGGGTTCTTGATTCTCAATTCAAAATTCTTTCAAGTATTACCAAGCTGCCTTTTCTGGGAGAATGGAAAACACTAATAGTCTTCTTCTCCTTACCCTGCCTTTGTTATGTGCCACTCTTCCCTACCTAGCTGGAATCTCTCTCTCCCTCCTGTTAGTCCACCTCCTGTATATCCAAAACCTGGCTCAAAACTCACCTCCTTCAAACGGGCTATGATCAAATGAGACATTTGTTAAGTACTTACTTAGTGCAGTACCTGGTATATAGTAGGCGCTCAATGAATGCTCATTTCCTATGTGATCTTTGGCCATTCATTTACTTTCTCCAGGACTCAATTTCCTCATCTTGGACTAAACACTCTCATTCCTTCCAGCTCCAATAATCTATGAAATGGTGAACCTATTCTATTGATGAAGGTATTCCACCAGCCAATACTGATTATACCTTTTCATTCTTCATGACTCTGGGCCCTTTTTTCCCACAATTTCTCCAGAGAGAGCTCTCCTAATAAAGATGTCTTTGTTCCTTGGGGACACTCATGGCTGTCCATCTATTGTCACTATTCTCATGATATGACCATGATAGGCCACCTCCTTGTGGGGTCATGTCTCCCATAAAGTTTTTCATTGTTTCTTCTCATGTACATGTCATCATAGGCAACATGCCTTATGTATACTTATTCAAAAAAGGCCTACATTTCAAAACACTTCAAACCAGCAAGTATTTCTTGGGCACTTATTATTCAGAAGAAACTGTCCTAGGAACCAAGGAGGATATAAAGAAGTATAAGCCACAGTTCCTTCCTTCAAAGAGTTTACAATCTACGTGAGGTCATGAAGAAGTTCATGAAGAGTTAAGAAAGACAAATAGTTCAAGACCTCAGTCACAAGATATTCAAAGACTGGTTATTTGTCCTTGATTACTTGCCAAATGAAGCAGGGAGATACCAATTGTCACAGAAGTTTAAAGAAGGAATGATCAGAGAATGGTTTTGAGATGAGCCCTGAAAGACTGGTAGCCTTGGACCCTGAGATCCCACTGCTAGCAAACATCTCAAGAGGCTCAAAGATAGAAAGTTTCTATATGTGCTAAAATATTAATTGTAGTATTTTTGTGGTAGTAAAGAACTGGGAAAAATTAGATGCCCATCAATTGGGAAATGGTTGAACAAATTATGCCCCATAAATTTAATGGAATATTACTGTGCTAAAAGGACTAACATCACAAAGAATTCAAAGAAAAAGATATATGAGCTGAATGAAGTGAGAAGAGACAGCAAAACAATATATACAATCACTACATTGATGGAAATGGAAAGAGTGATAAAATGAAATTGAAAGTTATGCAATTAGCCTAGCCATACCAGATTTTAATCTGTATTAGAAAGCAGCAGTCATCAAAACTGCTTGGTACTGGCTAAGGAATAGAGTAGTAGATCAGTGGATTAGATTGGGTACAAAAGACTCAGTAGTCAACGATTATAGTAATATACTATTTGGTAAGCCCAAAGATTCCTGTTTTGGGGATAAGAACTCACTATTTGACAAAAGCTGCTGGGAAAATTGGAATATAGTATGGCAGAAACTGGGCATAGACCATCATCTAACGCCATACACCAAAGTCAAGTCTAAATGAGTGCATGACCTAGGTATAAAGGCTGATACTGTAAATAATCTGGGGAAGCAAGGAATAGTTGGGGAGCATTATAAAATGCAATACAGATAATCTCAATTACATTTAAATGGAGACTGAAGCAACCTACATGCTCTCATTTTTTTCCATGTTTGTTCACTCCATTGGTTACGACCCTTCTATACAACCAGACTATCGTACAATGTGAAAGTATTTGCAGAGCCTATACTTGATTGTGTGCTGCCACGGGGGGCAGGGGGCGGGGAGGGAAAGAAATGTGAAAATGAATCTTCCTCTCCTCATTCTAGATGCTATGGGTGTGGAATCTTCTATACAATGTCAGATGTAACCCATGTGTTCAATAATTTTGCTGAACTACTTTTTTTCTCTTTTTTTAAAAAATCTTTGTTACAAGGGAAGGCTTACTACAAAAAGGAAAAGAATGGAGTAAAAGGGATATTTAAGAAATGAGATAATATAATGTGACATGTTTTGTAAACCTTAAAGTACTATACCAATGCTGGCTATTATTATAATTATGTTCAAACAAAAGACTTCAATAAAAAAAAATTAAAATAAAAAAGAAAGATGG
>CM053586.1:267109370-267134800 GCA_028646515.1 Pseudochirops corinnae
GGGGCTCTGCTTCCAGAAGGGAAAGCTCTGTCCCAAATCTCTGGGGTCCTCCCAGCTGCCGTAGACTTCCGGCTGACTGAATAATGAAGACTCCAAGACCGAGGCCCAAGACGACGATCCGGATCCAGGCCGCTCAACGCAAGAGCACTGGCCTGAAAACAATCGCTCAGTCCCCCTGCTGTCTGCAGGCCGCGGGCGGGAAGCTACAACGCGGAGGCGGGTGCAAAACCTCTGCCTTTCGCTTTTCTGCTCTGGAGACCTTTCCGCTGGACTCCTTATCTCCCCCTTTCACAATCCCCACTCGCAGCTGGTGCTAATCGCTCACCTGAGAGGCTTCTCTGCACCTCCCGCCCAGCCGCCCGCGGGGCACAGCCGTGGCTTCAGGCCAGGCCGGTTTCGATTCACAGTGCTGATATGGTTCCTCGTAGCCGAGCTGACTTTAGTGGGAAGTATCCTTATGTACGTTTTGGAGTTCTAGGATTGGTTTAGAGTCCTATTTTATGGGTATTTTGGGGTGGCTATGTGAGAGCTGCGATATGTTGTTGCTGCTACGCCGCCATCTTGGCTCCGCCCCCCCGGTGGGCACTTCCTGTAATGAAGTTTTATATTGATTTTCCTTGATTATCTATAGTGTAAAATAGTAGATAATGTGTTGAACCTGGAGTCTAGAAGAATCTAGCGCAGATCCTTTTTCTGAGGCTCACTAGCCTTTTGACCGTGGGCTACTCACTTCATATCTTGAAGCATAAGCAGCTACCTATGATTTATCTACTACATAAAGAGAGTTTCCCCTTGGAAACTAAATAAAAAAATAAAGACCTTAGAACAGCAGTTCTTAATCTGTGGGTTATGTTCAATTTGTAACAATGAAAATATATCCTGCATATCAGATATTTACATTACGATTCATAACAGTAGCAAAATTACAGTTATAAAGTAGCAACAAAAATAATTTTATGGTTGGGGGTCACCACAACATGAGGAAGTGTATTAAAGGGTCGCGGCATTAGGAAGATTGAGAACCACTGCCTTAGAAGAAGGCAGATTGCTCTATTAAAAAACAGTCAATTTACAGATGTGAGAAATTAATAAGCCACGTTTACAACTCAACACAAGCACCTTATCCCACTTACCTATTTTGCATTGCAAATTCAGTGAATCTATTACTCTATTAAATAAAGAGGCACTGCTATTCTTGGGGGGCAGCTAAGTGGCCCAGCAGATGGAGCACCAGGCCTGGAGTCAGGAAGACCTGAGTTCAAACCTGGCCTCAGACACTTACTAGCTACATGACCCTGGACAAATCACTTAATTGTTTGCCTCAGTTTTCTCTATAAAATGAACTGGAGAAGGATGTGGCAAACCACTCCAGTATCTCTGCCAAGAAAACCCCAAATGGGATCATGAAAAGTCGGATACAACTGAACAACATCAGCTATTTTTGAGAGGCATTTGAGGTCAAGGAATCCTAGCTTTGGAAAAAAGAAAGCAGAGAGCAGAAAGTGAGTGAGGGCATTTTCACTGAAAATACAAATTGCACATTTGGAATTCATAGGGACACACTCTTGACAAGAAAATGAAGGAGTAATTTGGATGAAAATACCTCCATCCATTGTTTAGAGTGCTATTGGTGCATTATTGCCATTCACATCATGCTCATGTGACAGAAACATGGCCAATATATTCAGAAGCCTTAAAGACAGGGCTTATATCATTCCTAGATAGGTCAAAGGATATAATCCTGTCCCTAACTCTCTTCATCCTAACTCTCCCTACCCCAGTAAATATTTACTAGTATCATTTGAATGTTTTGGTTCTTATAGATAGCCAAGACAAACAAATATAATCAGAGGATCCTGGAAGGAACACTAAATATCATTTAATCCACTCCTTTAATTTTACAGACGAGGAAACTGAAACTCGGAGGAGTGAACCAGATTGCCCAAGATCATACAAGCGGTAAAATTATAGTATCATGATTGGAAACCAAGTCTTCTGACTTGAAATCCAAAACATTGTTCTACTGCGTCATACCAGCTTCCTAGAACCAATCATTATTCAAGTTCTACAATCTCATTTTCCAGAGCAGATTATCTTTCCTTCTTTCCCTTGCTCCTCATCTTTCACATTTCTCATTCCTCCATTGGTCAAAGAAATGGGAGGGGTGGAAGACAGAAGGGAGTGGAGCCCAATCTCTCCATTTTCCTATTTCTTCTGAAGATGTGAGGGAGATTGAAAATAATGATTAAGAGAAGCTGGATCCATGAACTTGTCATTACCCCAAGTTTCATGAAAGGCAGGAGCCTTATGGATTTAACTAACCAGAATGGGCTCTTTCCAGTCTTCAACCAAAGAATCTCCATTCAAGGGAAATTGGATTTTAAAATGCAGGTAGCTGTCCAGCAGCGTGCAAAATGGAACTATTAGAAGGTGACATCAATGTTGTCTTTCCCCAGTAGAATGTAAGCACCTTAAGGGAAGGAATTGCTTTGATTTTTTTTAAAGAAATTATTGTTACTTTTCATCCCTGGCATCTATAAGAGATGGAAGGGCTTTGGGAGCCAAATCCTGCCTCTTTATTTTACAGCTGAAGAAAATGAGACCCAAAAAGGTTAATGACTTGGTCAAGGTTCCACAGTCAATAAGCGTCTGAGATAACATTATCACTTCCTAACTTTAAGTCCAATACTTTGTCCTCTGTGACGCTAAATAAATGTTTTGACTGATTGATTAGGGCAGCTAGGTAATACAATGGACAGAGCAGTGGCTCTGGAGTCTGGACGACCTGAGTTCAAATTTGTCCTCAGGCAGTAGGTGTGTGACCCTGGGCAAGTCACTTAGCTCTGTTTGCCACAGTTCTATCTATAAAACGAGCTGAAGAAGGAAACGGCAAACCATTTCAGTTTGCCAAGAAAATTCTAAATGGAATCACGGAGTCAGAGACAACTGAACAACAGATTGATCTGCTTGGTTTCATTGACCGGGGGTCCCGGCGGTGTGTCCTAGGGAGAGTGGCCCGCTTTCACAAAGTCTTCGAGTGTTCACTTTTGCCTGGGTCTGGTATTATTATTCGCTATTGCAAGGAACTCCCTATATGAGGGTATTATAGAACAACGAAGATCCTCAAGGAAACTGAAAGGAGATCCTTTTGAGAGTTGCTTAGGGCAATGAAGGCCAATTAAGTGATTTGTCCATGGTCGCCCCTCTCCCTAGTGAGTGTGAAAGACACAACTCGGACCGAGTCTTCTGGACTCCAAGGCTGACTCGTCCTCTAACCAGTGTGCCACAGTGCCTAGAGGGTGCTCCGAGGGCTGCCATGATTTTTCAATTTCCAAATGCTCGATAAGCATATCACAAAAGTGAACTTCCCATCATTCGGACACACGAAGCGCTGAGGGGACTTGCAGTACTTGTGAGCCACAATTCCTCAGCTACTACACTGGGAGACTATGGAAACAGCCAGCAACAGAAGACGAGGTCAGAATGTATTTTTGCATTTTGCATATTAATGTGACAGTCTATTCACCCCCGCCCACTCCCCATCCCAGGAACAGGAGCGGCGCCCTAAGCGAGATGGTACCTGTCCCTCAGATGGCCGCTGCGCAGTCCCATTTCGGTGCATTCAGCCTCGTTCACAGGCACCCCCTTGCAGGACTTGATGGGGTAGATCCAGAGCTGTGCCACAGTGCCCACTTGCTGCAGCCGTCGCTGCCTCCGCCGCCGCCACCGCCGCCGCTGCGGGCCCCTAGTGCTCCATGCGGCGAACCCCAGCGCCGCCGCCCCGGCCAGTGCCAGCGCAGCCGCCCCGAGCCAGGCCCTGGACTGCACGGAGGCTGGGAGCCCAAGGCGAAGGCGGAGCTCGGGGAGGCTGAGCCCTCGGAGGGCAGACAAAGCAGCGGCGCCCATGACTACCGAGGAAAAAGCCAAGACTGCGTGCTTTCGAACGGCCGCGGAGCAGAGAAGAGAGCGCACAGCGCGTGGGGCAGCGCACCGACGGGAGCTAGGAGCTGGAGCCCTCGGCTCACTCACCGGACTGGGCCTCGGTGGGAGGCGCGGGCCCTGGCCTGACGCCCCGAGTGGGAGGAGAGAGCCCTTCACCCTTTCCACTCCAGCCCGGAGCAGTCCGAGCCCTGCCCCTGGGGCAGAAATATCACGCATTCTCCGGGGAGGGGAGGGTGGAGTGTGAAGGCCCCCATCAGCCCTGATCTATCAAGCCTTCCCGTCCTCACCCGTAGCTAACAAATGCTCCCTGTTTCGTCTTGACTTTAAGTTTCTTTTTCAAAATTAAATTTTATTCTATTCTGAACACCAAAGAGAAACGGGCATTTGTATATCCCTAGAAGAGAAAACGTACTGTATTTAGAACTCTCTATCATGTACACCAATGGTGTCATACTCAAATAGAAACGCGACCACTGACCTGTACAGAAGGATCTCTGCGGGGTACATATTGATGTAGTTTTAAAAACATAATGTTATCTATGTTTTATTATAATTTTTTTAAAGTTTTTCCCAATCACATTTTAACTCTGTTGGAGCAACGTTCAGAAATGTTGCCAGCTGTTTGACATCTCTGATGTTTGATACGTTAGAGACCAGCAGTTCTTTGTAAAATCCTTCGCACATTTTATAGTGAGCTTGCTTACTTAAGTGTAAAAGGACAGTCCGAAGCTTTCAAAGACGTTCTGCTTGTCTGGCCTCCCTTCTGTTCCTTTTGCTTGAACAGGGCCATACTTCAATAATCATTTCTCCTTTCCTTTTTTCTTTTTGCTATCCTGTCCCTAACCCCTCCTGCCCTTCCACCCATCCCCACTAGAAAAATATAATAAAAGCAAAAACCCCGTAAGAAGTATATATTTGTCAAGCAAAACAAATTCCCCTATTGGCTGTTTCTAAAAATGTATGATCCATTTACTACTTTGTCAAGTGGCAGGTAGCATAGTTCATGTTCTGTATTGTGGAGTCAATGGTTGATCATTTCATTAGGGATCTGAAGTCCCACTGACATTGTTTTTACTGGAAAATTCATAAAGACATTTATTTATATCTTGAAAATAGGAGAGTTTATATCTCAACTGTAGCTTGTTTAATGTTATGAAGATATGTATCATATGATCGCTTAAAATGGCTAGGTGATATTCTGAACCTTATTTCTATGTTTTGGGGGTCAGGGAGAAAAGCACGAAGTGACAGTTTGAGAAAAGGCATCATATAGCTTCTGGATTCTGATGTGTAGGGAAATACTGTTGCAATGAAAATCTTGAATTTACTGTAACATGTAGCAGTGGTTTATCAAAACTAGCTTGTACAGACTAATAAATCTTTTCCAAAGTTAAAAAAAATATGAGAGTTTATAAGAAAGAACAGATTGGGGAAGGGGTAGTCATATGCTTGCTATCTTAGGGTGGGGGTAGAGGAGACAGGGAGAAAATTTGTAACTCAATCTTGTGAAATGAATGTTGAAAACTAAAAAAAACAAATAAATTTATTCCCAAAAAAAGAAAAAGAAAATATGAGAGTTTAGAGAGAGACCAGCAAGAATTGGAATTTTAAAACCAGGCTTCGGACACCTCCACTTAAGAAATGTACTGAGCTCTGGATGAGCTTGCAGATCCTGAACTTTACAGCATTTTCATTAGCTTCAGATTAGACCCTACTGAGTTAAATTTAAAGGGAAACCCAGAACTAAATGAGGAAGAGGCTATCAGAAAGGAGGAAGCCACAGAAGCAAAGAGATAGTACCAATAGTCCACTGGAAAATATGCTTCTCTATTATGCTTCCATAGAATACACATGAAGTGTAAATAGCAATTATTTCTGTTCTGGCCAGAAACTCTGAAGGTCTTCCCCTCCCAGACTGACTCTTTTATGAAGGCAAACTAGGCCATCTTTTGCCTCAATTCTTACCCAACTTTAACTACTGAATGGGTGTCGTCTCAGAAAATGGAGACCTGGGAAAGACCTTAGCTTAAAAAGACCGAGGTCTTCCACTGAATCCTGGGCCATCACCAGACATCCTGACCTGTGTTTTACCACTGGACTCTGATGACTGGAGGACAGAGTGAGGCTGATTACTGCACAGCTCTGCCTCACTTAAATTCAATTCATTTGCAAGTCAAGACATCACCCTCCTGATGTCATTGGTCCTCTTCAGGAACCAAGGACAAACAACAACAAAGCACAGCAGTATTCTACCACATTTATATACCACGATGTATTCAGCAAGTAACCCCTCAAATTCTCAAACCCTGCTGTTTCAAAAAGAACTATAAATATATGTCCTTAGGGTTTGTTTTATTTAATTCTAATCCCTCAATTATCTATTGTCATTATCCCATTTGAGGTTTTCTTGGTAAAGATACTGGTGCAGCTTGCTATTTCCTTTTCTGGCTCATTTTACAGATGAGGAAACTCAAGTAAACAGGGTTAAGTGACTTGCCCAGGGTCACAAAACTAGCAAGTTTTTAAGGTCACATTTGAACTCAGATCCTCTTACCTCCAGGTCCAGCACTCTATCCACTTACCCATCTTATCCATCTTCCCTCTAATTCCCCTTTTATTTTCTCCTTTTTCTCTCCCATTTCTAACTGAATGAAATGTATTTTTTGTATCCAGCTGTGTGTGCATTCTTCCCTTCCTTAACCAATTCCAAATGAAGTTCAGGTGTTATCAGCTCCTTTGACTCATCTTTGTTTGCAAGATGTCTCTTTGTATATCCTATTTGAGATAATTTCCCCCTAAATTTCCTCTTCTCCCCCAATATATTCCTCTTCCTCTCCCTTTCCATTCCTCTTTTAATCAAGAAACAACAGAACAACTTTTAGACCTTTTGCCTAATTAAGCTCTAATTATGACCCCTGATGATGTATGACTCAAAGGGAATATATGTATCCTCTCCCTATACTAGAACGTAAGTGGTTTATCCTTGTTTAGTCCCTTATCATTGTTCATTTGGGTTTAAATTTTTATTTTTCTCTTAATTGCTGTGTTTGAATTTCAAACTTTCTATAAAGTTCCGGTCTTTTCATCAAGAATGCTTGGAAGTCTTATTTCATTAAAGATGCCTTTTTTTTTGATAGGATTATATTCAATTTTGCTAGGTAATTCATGGCTGTAAGATTTTACATATATGTGTATGTATATATATATGTGCATGTATATATGTATGTGTATATATGATATTCTTAACTCTCTACTTCTTTATACTAGTAGCTGCTGAATCATGCATAATCCTCAATATTTGAATACTTGAAATCTTTCTTGCTGGCTGCTTAAAGTATTTTTTCTTTGACCTGGAAGTTCTGAATTTTGGCTGTAATTCCTAGGAGTTTTCATTTGGTAGTTTCTTTCAGGAAGTAAACATTGGATTCCTTCTATTTCTACTTTGCCCTCTGTTTCTAAGAGATCTGGGAAGTTTTCTTGAGATTTTTTTTGAAATATGATGTTTAAGTTTTTAATTTAGTTATAGCATTCTGGTAGTCTGATGATTCTTAAATTTTTTCTCCTCAATCTGTATTCCAAATCAGCTGTTTTTTTGTTTAGGGGGATTTTTTGGTTTTTTATGAAACACATTAAATGTTCTTTTTTTGCCCCGAAACATTTGATTTAACATTTCTTGTCTAATGGAGTCATCTGCTATTTGATCCTTTCTATTTTTCAGAGTTTATTGCTTGGGCAACATTTTGTACTTCTTTTGGCAAGCTGCTAATTCTTTTTCCAGTTCTTTCTTCTATAGTTCTCATTTCTTTTCTGATTTTCTTCCTCTAGCATTCTCATTTCATTAACAAAAAAAAATTAACTTTTTTAAAACTTTTTTTAAAAACTTTTTTTAAAAAAATGTTTTATTTCTTTGATCTGGCAATTTAACTCTTTTTTAAAAAACTTTTGCTTCATCTCTTTGGGCAATTCTAGTTGAATGTGTGCCCAGGCTATGTTTTTCTTTAAGACTTTTCTTGTAGATATTTTGGAGTCATTCTCTTCTTCTAGGTTTAAATTTTGTGTGTCCCTGTTACTTTAATAACTTTTTATGGGGTGGCTAGGAGACGCAGTGAATAGAGCACCAGCCCTGGAGTCAGGAGGATCTGAGTTCAAATCCAGCCTCTGACACTTAACACAAAAAACTGGTCATGTGACCTTGGGCAAGTCACTTAACCCCAATTGCCTAGCCTTACCCTTCCAAAAAAAAAAAACTTTTTATGGTTGGATTCTTTTTTTCTATTTGTTCATCCTTCCAGTCTACTTCCCAGCTTTGAATTCTTAGGGTCAGGCCTTGTACTCCAACAGGGAAGATCCTATTGCTACTTCCTTGGTGCACTGAGTGTTGTGTTGTTCCAGGATATGAGGGTCAGCTCAGATCCTGAAACTGCAAATTTTTCAGAGCTCCCAAAGTGATCTGATCTAGGGCCCAATCTGACTACTAGCTTCCTGGTCTAAACTCTACAAGTTCCTAATCTGACTCTGAACCTAAGGAAATATACTATGTCACTGTCATCCAGCTGGGAATCTCCACTAGTTCAGAGTTACAGAACTGAAGACTCCCCTTTGGCTTGGAATTCCCGCCCTGGTTATTCCTCTAGAGTTGTCAGATTGGGCTGGAGGCTGGAACAGATATCCCACTCTGCCTCTGGTATCTGAACCAGATTTCAGTTGCTAGCTTTTCAGCTTGTTCTTCTCTAGGTATATCACCTAGGGCCTGAGACCCGTGGGGGAGTTGGAGGAGGCAAAGGTCCATTTCCAACCCCCTCCCCATCAGTCCACCCTGGTTGTGTGACCTAGCAGTGGGTAGTAGGCACCAAAGATGCTGGTTCACAGCTGTCTCTGTCCCCAGGATGGATCTGGAACCACTTCTTGCCTCAGTTTACAGCCTCTCCCTGGGCTCTGGTGTGTTCTGTTCCAAGTGCTCCACACTAAGCCTAGTCCACAGTGTTCATAGACTTCTTTATCTTCTTTTGCCAACCCTCCCTGTAAAAATGACTCACTATGACTTTTTCTTTAATTTCCCAACAAGATTCAGTCTGGTGCTTTTTCTCAGTCTGTTTGGAGGAGTTTTGGGGTACAGCTCCTCCCTGCACTACTCCTCATCCCTCCACAATCCTGGCTACTTCTCTGTTTTATATTGTTATTAACTGCTGCCCTTGTCCTTTTTCCTCCCTACTGCCTTCTATTTCGGTTCCAACTTCTAGAACCCAACCCCTGTGGCAGTGCCTTCCCTGGACCTTTTAGAGTTGAGCACTTGTTAATTATTAAATAAATATTTCATAGTACATAAAGTGTCCAGTCAAGTCAATTAGCATTTATTTAGTACCTGCTTGCGAAACAAAGGCAAAACCAGTCCCTGCCCTCAAGGACCTCACAGTTTAAAGTTCAGGAAGGAAAGGGATCACTGTAGAATGGCATGGTCAGGTAAGCTTTCATGAAGCAGATGAGACCTGAGGATCAATATTGGATAGGTGAAGATGAGGGAATTGTATCACAAAGCACCTGTAGATAACCACTAAGTCCCATCTCTTCTCAAGGATTAGTTCAAGTGCCACCCTCTGCAAGAACCCTCAAAATATAATACCACTGTTTCTTTGGGGTTTATTGTCTTCTGATCTTAGTTGAATCTGGATTTGGAATTTACTAGATGATGACCATTGAATTTTGAAAGGTCAGGAGAGTTATCAGAGATCCATCAAATGGAATTTGCAGCAGAATTCACCAGATTTTATGCCAACTCTATGTGAGAGGGAGTTTATGGCCTCTCCTGACCCCTATAAACCCTTAGTATCTCATCCTCCTTCTCTAATCAATAAACATTTATTAAATTCTTACCATATGCCAGGCACTTGTGTTAGCCAACCTGGAAAGACTGAGAGGCAAGAGAATTGGCTCTGGTTAACTAATACCTTTTTCTGAGTGCACCCCAGTTCCAGTTGTGCAACCAATCAACAGTCAGTTTCTTCATCTTATGGTTGGCACACTGGAACCAGATGCAGAATGCTCCCAACACAGGGAGCAAAGGGCATCTATTGCACATATCATGCCTTTCTAGAAAGATTCCCCAGCCTCTTTCACATGAGTATTCTATTTCCTTTCCATACTCCACTCCTTACACTAATGATTCCAAATGTTCCTTATCCAAACCATTCCAATGAGCATTTATACAATTCTTACCATGTACAAGGCACTGTTTGCAAAACTGAGAACACAAAGACAAAATTTAAAACAATAAAAACAACTCCTTGTGGAATTTATATGTTACTGGAGGGATATAGCATGTTGGTTGACTGGTTATCCTTTCTTCCTGAAGAGGACCACAATGCCATCACTATGTTGGGGCAAAATGGTATAGGTGATGTCTTTTGACTCGTGCATAAATTGGATGTAAGTAAGGCAGAGTGCACAGTCTTCAGCCTCACTCCTTCTTCCAGAGTCATCACAGTCCAATGGCAAGACAAAAGCCAAAATGACTGGCAATGACTCAGGATGATCTTGGTGTCTTCAATGTCTGACCAACCTGAAAGGATTCCACAGCACCTGCTTCAACCTCCTTCATGGTCATTGGAAGAAATTGTTCTCATCTGCCCATCCTGCCAGGGGAAGTCCTCACATGCTTGAATCCACAACCACTCCAACTCACCAACGAGTTTGAGACCCCCTTGGTCATCCTCAACCTGATTTGCTCCATCTGCCAAAACAGTTTACCGGGATCAGGCCATTGAGCATACTATAGCTTCCTGGAGCCACAGATGAGAATTGGATGAATCAGGTGGACACCAAAGGTGGCAAGTGGCCTGAAAAGGTCTTGGCAGCTCTGACACCAGAGTTACTCATTTTCCCTGAATACTCCTATACCCCGACATGTAAATAAGTATATAGATGATCATTTGAAATGAGAGAGAATGGAAGATAGGGCTTCTAAGAAAAGTTTCAAAATAATGTCCTTCCATATATCAAGTACAATCCTATTTCCTAGTGGCAGAAAAATAAAGGTAACGAGTAATCTGTGAGATAGAGTCTACTAGTAGTATAAAGATAGTAGGAAGATGTCAAAGAGGCAAGTGCCTGAGTCCTCCAATTTATCCTCAAATAGGGAATGTCAGGAACATTACCCTTTTAAGAGTTTGCTGATTTTTCCTCAGTTCCTTCTGTTACTTTTCCTCAATACTACCAAAGTTAGGGATTTAAGAAGTGCCATTTTTGATTAGCTTATTTTTTAAAAACTAATTTTATTGATGTCTTTAGATATTTTTACATCACCAGAATTTCTTCCAGTGTGCTTCCTCTTCTGAAAAAGAGGAAGAAAAAAATCAGCAAAACTGATCAATACATCAAAAAAAGTCTGAAAATATGCACAACATACCCCACCTGTGGCCATCTCACCTCAGCAAAGGAGTGAGGTGGGGGCATCTTCTCATTTCTGTCCTTTGGACCATGCTTGTTCTTTATAAATTTTTAACGTTCACATTTGATTATTTTGTAGTTATTTTTTCTGTTTAATTTGGCTACATACAATTTGGTTACATTTAATTTCACTTGCCTCATGGCAGTCATCGTGGGTGTCATTTTCTTTCTTCTCTTTATTTCACTCTGCATCAGTTCATGTGGATCTTTCCATGCTTCTCTGCTTCTATCACATTCACAATTTCTTACAGCACATTAATATTCTATTACATTCACATATCAAAATTCATTTAGCTATTCTCCAATAAATGGGCATCTATTTTGTTTCCAATTCTTTGCTACCAAAGAAAGTTAAGGTTATTACTATTATCCCTTCTTCTCCTACCCCAATCCTTCCCCACCCGCACAGATTTTTCCCTTTTGTCACATTAACATACAGAACATAAGTATCAATAGGAAGTCAGAAGTATTTTTTTTTCCAAGACAAATCTACTAAAAGGTTTTGTTATGGGGTCTGCAGAGATATCACTGTGAGATCCTGGTCAAAACAAAAAGGTTTTGTTATGGGGTCTGCAGAGATATCACTGTGAGATCCAAGTCAATTCCTGAATGAATTACGAAAAGACTATAGTTATTTTACTTCCTAGGTTGCTCAAATATAATATCCCAGGGTCACAACCTACCCCCACCCCCACCTCATATGATTTCAATAGATGAGAATTTTTTTTATTTGGGGACAAGGGCAAGTCAGTTCCCCACCTGTGATATCATATATGTAATTATACGATATGATCTGTAATTATATGATATGTATCTATGATTCATCTATATGTGTATATCTATATATGTATTATATGATCTATATGATATATAGATCTAGAGCTGGAAAGCACTTCAGAAATCATCTAATCTAACCATATCATTTTACAAGTGAGAAAACTGAGGCCCAAAGGGGCTGTGACTTGCCCAAGGTCACAAAGGTATGGCAAGAATCATAAGTGAGGAAGATAGGCGTTCTAAACATGGGAGACAGTCAATGTAAAAGCACAAAGGTGGGATATGGTGTGTTGGCAAGACCAGTTTGGTTGTACCTTGGAGTTTGGGAAAGAAAGTAATGCGTAATAAGACTGGAAAAGGAGGACGACGCCAAGTTGTAAAGACCTTTAAATGCCAAACAAAGGAGTTTATATTTGTTACTAGAGGCAATGGGAAGCTTGTACATTAGGAAAATCACTTTGATGACTTGTGGAGGATGGGCCAGACCAAGGAGAGACTTCAGGTAGGAAGACCAACGAAGACGCAGTTATTACAATTGCACGGGAAAGAGGCGATGTTGGCCCAAAGTAGGGTAATGTCCACATGAAAGAAGAGAAGAGGATTTAGAGCTGACTTAGAGAAACAATCACATTTTTCAAGGATTGGATGTGTGGGGTGAGAGTGAGGAGCTGAGGATGAACTGCGGGAGTTCAAACTGAAAGGAATACACACAGCCTCTGAATTCTAGATTTTTTCCCTTTAATCACCAAAAGCAAGAAAGCTTTTGTTGGGTGCTTGCTGTATGTCAAGCCCTTTGCTAAGTATGATGGGAATATTACAAAAGAAATATACAGTAAGATTCATGTTAGGAATAACATTTTTTCAGTTTAAACCAAGTTCCACTGAGACTTCCCTGCTGGCCAAGCATCTTTCTCCGTATTCCCTGAAGCATCCAAGAGAGAGCCAGCATTTGGTCAACAATACTTCTCAATAATTGAGCAGCAAAGGAAATCCAAGGTGTTTAAAATCTCAACTCTTGCTCTTTCATTAACAATCTGTAAGAGCTTGGACAAATTTCCTAGCTCTAGGCAACTACAATTTGTCTTTTTTCTTCTTCTTCTTGTGACCAAATAACTGCTCAACAGAATTCTAACAGAGCTGTGTTTTCCTGACCTAATTCAATTTTATTTAACAACCATTTACTATGTGCCTCTATCTGAAGGAGTGCATAACAAATTCACGCTATCTAATTTCAGCAAGACAATAGTAATAATCCTGTATTAATAATCCTATATCCATATCTCTTTACACTAATTTAGTATAGATGTGACAATAGTCAAGACAGATTATGAAGGACAATTCCAGAAGCTGCTAGAACAAGGGTGGAGAACTTGCAGCCTCAAGGCCACATGTGGCCCTCTAGGTCCTCAAGTGCAGCCCTTTGACTGAATCCAAATGTCATAGAACAAATCCTCTTAATAAAAGGATTTGT
Source organism: Pseudochirops corinnae (assembly GCA_028646515.1). Lineage (NCBI taxonomy): Eukaryota > Metazoa > Chordata > Mammalia > Diprotodontia > Pseudocheiridae > Pseudochirops > Pseudochirops corinnae. The sequence continues at coordinate 267,123,004 of CM053586.1, forward strand.
TCTGTAAAACTTGGACTCAGTCCAAAGGTCACATATGGCCTCAAGGCCACAGGTTCCCCACTCCTATAAAGCTAGAATGAATGGAAAATAGGGTTTGTGAAGTTTATAAAGTTCTTTACATATTGATCTTCCCAACAAACTTGAGAGTAAGGAAAGTACTTAATTTTACATTATATGAATTTTTACAGCTCAGAAAACTGAGGTTCATACAGCCACATAGTTAAGTGTTGGAGTTGGGCCTCAAAGCCCAAGTCTGTCCCTACTTGGGTCTAGCATTCTTTTAACTATATATACCATAACGCACGCCTCTCAAAGAAAAAAACAGCAACGCACTAACATTGTATTACACTTGCAGGTTTGTTCTCATACTTACTAACTGGAAGGCCATATCTAAATCTTCTTCATCCCCTCAAGGGACCTAAGCCTCTAACTCCAAATCCATCTCACTGCCATTCAAAGGCACAATTTTCTGTCCCTTAGGAAAAATTCTCAAATTTTAAATTGCTTGAAATCAACTATGATCAGACTGTTGTTCAGTCATTTTTCAGTCATGTCTGACTCTTTGTGACCCCATTTAAGGTTCTCTTGACAAAGATACTAGAGTGGTTTGCCATTTCCTTCTCCAGCTCATTTTACAGATGAGGAAACTGAGGCAAACAGGGTTAAGTGATTTGCTCAGGGTCATATAGCTAGTCTGAGGCCAGATTTGAACTCGGGAAGATGAGTCTTCCTGACTTCAAGCCCAGCACTTTATCCACAGTACCACCTAGCTGCCTCTAGATCAGACTAGATAATCTCTAAAATCTCTTCCGATTTTGAGGTTCTATTTCCCTCAGCACCACAATCACTAACTGACCTGTACTTTCAATTTCTCCTACAAACTCTCCACCTCTTTGCCTCCTCCAGTCCTTTTCCCACTCAAGTGATTAGACCATATCACACCAATACCTTCTCCCAGATCAGTAAACTCCTATGACTCCCTATCACTTCCAGAATCAAATGGAAAATCTTCTATGGGGCATCTAAAGCTCCTGGCCCCTTTCCTATCTTTCCAGTCTTTTTATTATATTTCACTCCCTCCCACATACTTTATGATCCAGTAACACACCTGCCTTCTCACTTTTCCTCATACTCAGCAGAAGATTGTATCTTTTCATTGACTGTTCCCCATGCCCAGAAGGCTCCCCCCTCCTCACCTCTGCCTCCTGGTTTCCCTGGCTGCCTTTAAATGCCACCCACTACCACAGTGATGTCAAACTCCAAAGGAAATAGGGCCACGAAACCATAGATAAGGCTCCTTGCAGACTGCAGAGAGTGAATTTTAAAATGTAATGTTATCTATGCTTTATTGCACTTTTTAATTTATTATGTGAAATACTTTCCAACTACATTTTAATCTGATTCATGCTGGACCTCAAAATGTTGTGGGCTTCATGCCTGACACTTCTGTTCTATGGGAAGTCTTTCCTGAATCCCCTTAAAACTAGTGCCTTCCCGCTATCCATAATCTCCAATGGATCCTTCTTATGGCTTGTTGGTATACAATTGTTTGCAATGGTGTCTCAAGCATTAAACTCTGAGCTCCTTGAAATAGACACCCCTTTTTGACTTTCTTTGCATTTCCAATGCTTAGCACAGTGCCTGGCACATGGCAAGGACTAAATAAATATTTGTTGACTGACTGGGCTATTACAATAGCCTCTCAATTGGTCTCCTTGCAGCATCTCTCCCCTCTCCAGTATATTAACCTCATAGCTGACAAAGTGATATTCCTAAGGCACGTGAATGACCATGTCATTAACGGTTCCCTATTACCTCTAGGACCATATAGAAACTTGTTTGTTTGGTAGTTGAAGCCCTGACTCCAACGTACTTTTCCAGCCTTATTACACATTATTTCCCTTCACACACTTTTCTAAACAGCTAAATCTTGCTGTGTCTCAGACATATCATTCCCTTTCTCGTGTCTGCTTTTGCACAAACCTTCTGTTCCTCATGCCTGAGACGCATTTCCTCCGTACTTCCACCTTTTAGAATTTCTAATTTCTTTCAAAATTCAGCTCAAGTACCACCTTCTCTATGTGAGGCTTTCCCTGATTCCACTAACTATTGGTGCCTATTTCCTTCCCCCATCTGCCCCCCTGCCCTCCACCAAATCACCTTGTATTTATTTTTTTACATACTTATTTACCTACATGCTCTCTCTTGATGCCATATACAAACCCCCAGATAAGTTCCTTGAAGGCAGGGATCATTTTATTTCTCTGTCTCCAGCAACTAGAATTCCTGGCACAGAGTGGTTTGGTAAATACTTATTCATTGGTTGATTGACTTTCATAAAACTTTACTATCCCAATTCCCTTCATTTAACTTCTCTCTGACCACTTCCAAATGTAGACAGTCCCCAACCTCTCTGCTCTCAGCCCTCTTCTTTCTGTATGTCTTTGCCTTTGGAGATCTTGCCAGGCTTTAGCTACCATCTTTATGTGCATGACTCCCAGGGGTAGCTGGTAAAAGCTTAACAATAGGTTCTAATTGGGGCGGGGGGGACACAACAACATTATACACAGCACACTTTTAAGTTTACTCTGTATCATTTTCTTCATCTCTTTAAGTCTGTACAATCAACAGAGCAATAAATTAGGTCCTGATTTGTAGCATTTGCCAGTTTGCAAGGTATGGAATGCCCATGCTGAAAATTTAACATATCAGCTCTCATGTAGTCGGTAGGAACTGGCTCCAGCACACCCCTAGCATCACGGATATTTCCCTCAGCACCACAATCACTAACTGACCTGTACTTTCAATTTCTCCTACAAACTCTCCACCTCTTTCCCTCCTCCAGTCCTTTTCCCACTCAAGTGGTCAAACCATATTAACCAATACCTTCTCCCAGATCAGTAAACTCCTTCTAGCAGTCTTTTGAGCACCAGTATCATATTTCCAACTATTCACTGGACATTTCCACATAGAAATGCCACTAACATATCAAACTCAACACGTCTAAAGCCAATCCAGGCTTTCCTCCAAAACCGGTTTCTCCTCTTGACTTTCTTACTTCCTTGAATGGTTCTACCATTTTCCTGGTCACTCAGGCTTGAAATCTGAGGCTTATCTTTGTTCTCATTCTTCTCTGCCACCCACATTTAATCATCTGCCAAGTCCTGTTGATTCGTCCTTCACAACCACTCTTGGATCTCTTCTCTATTTTCTGTTCCTTTTGCTACCACCCAACCCCGATTGCTTCATGCCTGAACTAGTGCCTCCAAACTCTTGCCTGTCTAACTTATTCTGCAGACCACTGCAAGACTGATTTCCTAAAATCACTTCTTAAAACTAAGGGCTCATTGATGAGTATTAAATAAACTCCGTGTTCCTTGGTCAGGCAAAGATCTGTATAACCTGGTCCAATCTACCCTTTTCTGCCAATTTCCCACTAGTTCCCTACAGGAACTCTATGTCCTGGATGCTCATTCCCTGAACACTCCCTATCATTTCTAGCTTCTACATCTCTGTTCATGCTAGCCTTTCATTCTATAAGACACATACCTCCTTCCCAATCTTTCTTTATAGAAATTCTGTCTATCCTTCAAGATACAACTCAAATGCTATTAATTCTTCTATGTCCTTCATATTCTGTTCATGTGTCATATTGTGGTAATTTTGTACGTTGTCTTTTTTTCTAAATTGTAAGCCCCTTGGGGGAAAAAAATAATGTATTGCTCATTGTTTTTTCTCTTATATATCTTATGATGGTGCATTACAAATAGTATTCTCTCAATTATTTGGTGAAAAACAAATCAATGAATTTGTAAAAAGGCAGAGAAATATAGAGACCTAGACAAGGTGACAGAGACTAAAAGGAAGTATGACAGTCAAGTTATCATGGAACGATTAATTGACCCAACACTTTCATATTCGTAGTCTTGACATGCAGGAATTACTCATTCATCATGAGTTGTCCTGTGTAGGCTGTTTTAGTCACCTGGATGTGGGACGCTTTGCACCCAGAATACACAGTGTTCTTCCAAACACCTAGTTCTTACCATCACAAATTAAGAAATGGATGTCCCAGATAGTGCTATGTTAGCTCAAATACCAATAAGAGAGTAATGGGGTAGCAGTATAACACCATACTGGCAAGAAATGTAAGTTACTGTTCAAAATCCTGAGGGAAGTAGTTGAGGAACATCTTCCCTGATGAATTTCATGAAATGAGGAGGCAGTCCTCTTCCTGGAATAATTTTAATGCAGCCCATCTGAAAGGAAATGTTGTTTAAGGACCCAGAGAGATCCTGTTCAACCTTGAGGGTAACCTTCCTTGGCTGAAAGGCAATGTCTCAGCTAAAAGTGTTCAGACAGGTCCCTTATGCAATATATGATGTCATAACAGCCTAGGCCAGGGGTGGGGAATCTGTGGCCTTTAGGCCACATGTGGCCCTCTAGATCCTCAAGTGTAGCACTTTAACTGAATCAGTCATATCCGAATTTACCAAAAGCCTCTAACTTCCAATCCAGGGCTCTTTGCACAACAAGATCACTCAAAGGCATAGTTCTCTGGCATTGAGAGAAAATGCTCCAACTTTAAATTGCATTTTTTAAAAATTTGATGAAATTTATTTTGGCTTAATAATTTTACACAGTTCCTTTTGAATTCTTTAGTCTCTTTCCTTGACTTTTCTATCAGATATAGAAAATATAAATAGATAGCTCTTAAAAAGAAATGACCTGCATTATGAAGGTCATCTGAAATGAAGTAAAAATGTTAACCAATGCACATCATTTCACTGGGGAACGCAATATAAACTTTTTATGCTCTAATGGAAAGTTGAAATGGGAAAAGCTGAGACTAAAATAGAGATTACAGTTGTCAGAATGAAGGGGAGAAAGAAATTTCTGCAAGTTCCAATATCATATCAAGGATAGTACACTCTCCAGAGATCTAAGGAAAGGAAAATGGAAAATCTTCCAACATAAGCTATTTGATTGTTATTTCATCATAATTTTGAGCAGGAGGGAAGCTTTGCATTTACCATTTCAACTATGTGACACTCATCACCCCCAGGACTTCCATCACTGAGTCATCAGATACACAGGGTCACCGACTTTTAGGCTTCCAATTTTTTCCACTGAAAAATACATCCCAAAGAGTGGGGATGTCTTGTATAGATGCTTCTCTGCTGGATCACAGAGGCGATAGCTGAAGGGGACAAACAAAAATCATCAGTCACATGGAGAAAAACATAATATAAAGCCAATATGCTAGCCCAGTGAGTCATGCAAACAACTTCTAAAACCTCTCTTGGAAAGCTGATAGGAGTGAAAATGCAGGAAAGACTTATTTCTGGCACTTCCAAGAGTATCTTGTTATTATAAATGGACTTAATTGCATTACATTTGCATCCATGATAAGAGGCCTCACTGGAGGCATTAAAAAGGTTTTTAATTTACTTGTTCAAATATATTGTCTATCTATATAAATCAATTTGATAATACTTTGAATAGAATAGAGCTGAAAAGAGGAATTACTCTAGATTCCCCTAATTATTCAGTTGTTTCAGTCATGTACAATTCTTTGTGACCCCATTTGGGGTTTTCTTGGCAAAGATACTAAAATGGTTTGCCATTTCCTTCTCCAATTCATTTTAAAGATGAGTAACTCAGACAAACAGGATTAAGTGACTTGCCCAGAATCACACAGCTAGTGTCTAAGGTTGGATTTGAACTCAGGTCTTCCATACTCTAAGCCCAATGCTCTATTCACTGCACCACCTGCTGCCCAGGTTCCTTTAGAATTCTGACAAATTCATAAGCTAACAGTGAATCAATCACTGGAATCTTAGAGCAGAGAGCAGTCAACCATAAAAACAGAGATAGAATTAACAAGAACTTGGGGTATGATCTGAAGCAGAGTTTAAGTCTGGGTCTTCAAGGTAGAGAAACTAACTTCACTACATCTAAAACTCTAAGATTTGAAGGGTTCTAGACCCACTCAGTCCATTCCCTAACTACCTACATGTTTAAACCCACACCTAGTCCTGCCATGATAATACAATGACAGTATGATAATATTGAGGATAATACATGACAATATCAGAAGTGTTGGATCCTCCTCCACCCCACTTCTGCTTGCCTCGCCATTTGATCTACCTCCTCAATGTTTCCAGGGGCTCTTTCCTACTAATGATCCCAGTGTCTGGGTCCACTGTTGTCATGAGGCATCTGCAATATAGCCAAGAGAGAGTTAGGCAAATGTACACAATAACCAATCATGCAAAGCTTTAAGTACTGAGTTTGGTTAGAACTTTTACCTGGGGCAAGCCAAAACCTTGCTCATTTCCACACTCCCAATTAGGATTTCATCCCAGGTATCCTAGGAGAGATAAGTTTTCTTTTGAATAAAGGCATTTAGGTTTTGCAACCAGTTCTTTATTAGTTGGCAGCAACTATAGCTGGATATAGAGAACAACTCCCCTCCTCTCTTAAAAAAAAAAAAAGCCAGTTTGATAGACTTAACCCTTCTCAGCAATGCAAGGACCTGAAACGATTCCAAAGAACACATGCTGGAAAATGCCAGTCACATCCAGAGAAAGAACTATGGAGTCAGAATGCAGAGCAAAGCAGACTATTTTCGTTTTTGTTTTGTTTCGTTTTTTTTTCTTTCTCCTGGTTTTTCCCATTCGTTATAATTCTTCTATGCAACATGACTAATGTGAAAATGTGTTTAATAGGAATGTATGTGTAGAGCCCATATCAGATTGCAAGCTGTCTTGGGGACAGAGGGAAGGGGAGAAAAGTTAAAACTTATGGAAGTGATTGTTGAAAACTAAAAATAAATAATTTAATTTTTTTAAAGTCATTTATAAAGACTATGATCCAGGAAGTTTTTGGAGGCAGTATAGTCTAACATAGCTTTGCAGAGAAACCAGATTTTTCTTGTTTCAGTCGTATCTAACACTTCATGACCCTTTCGGGGTTTTCTTGGCAAAGATACTAGAGTGGTTTGCCATTTCCTTCTTCAATTCATTTTACACATGACAAAACTGAGGCAAACAGAGTTAAGTGACTCTCTCTGGGTTGCACAATTAATAAGTATCTGGGACCAGATGTGAACTTGGGTCTTCCTGACTCTAGGCCTGGGCAGTTAATCTACTATGCCACCTAGCTGCCCAAGGCTACTGTAGCCTTCTACTAACTGTGCCCAGGGAACAGATCAGTCACTGAAGCCTCTGCCTAACCCATTCCACTGCATTCTATCTCCTCACCTCTCAGGAGATCCGGATTTCAAAGCCCGGGGTCAGGTTCTAGGCTCTGAGATGCACATTTTTAAAAGGAAGTTTTAGGAGCACTCAAGTCTCAGGATTATGGTTACATAGACCCTAAAAGGGCATCCAATCAAACCTTTAACTAAACAGGAACCCCTTCTAAGACGTGCCTGAAGGCTCCTAGTGAAGGGGAACCTGCCTCTAATTATAATGTGGTTGTTCCTTACATCAAACACAAATCTGTATCCCTACAATGACTGTAGACACATTTTGAATCAAGCAGGCTTCTGTGATTAGAACTAGAAACTTAGGCATCATTTATAGTACTGTTTCTACAGGGAAATTCACATTGTGGAAAAGGCGACCTATAAACAAAGTTTTGCAACCAAAATCCACTTTGAAGTTGAGGACCGGCTGAAAAACAAATATTTCCAAATTATTTTCTGATGTCCCACTTATTTCAGTACCGTGGAATATGATAACAAGAGGATTTGGGCAAACACTCAAGAGCAGACATAGCAGTATTTGCCTCACTATGATAATGGATGTGGGCCACGAGGAGGGCTCAGGACATCAATTTGCTGAAACAGACCATATACATTTCACCACAGCAGGGCAATGCAGTCACTTACAAATACATGTATGGCTACCTTTCTAAAAGCTGAAACACTTGGGGTGGCTAGGTGGCACAGTGAATAGAGCACTGGCCCTGGAGTCAGGAGGACCTGAGTTCAAATCCAGCCTCAGACACTTAACACTTACTAACCGTATGATCTTGGGCAAGTGACTTAACCCCAATTGCCCTGCCTTCTCCCCTCCAAAAAAAAACTTGAAACACTTGGTCACATCCAATTCAATGCCTTTCTGACAAGTAATAAAGATCTCAACAATTTGAAGCCACACATCTATGTTAATTCAAGATTCTAGTGGTGAATACAAAGCCACAGAGTCTAGAATTTCGGTGAAAAGTTTCTCACAGCCATAATTCAATAAGTGATCTTTTCTGCACATGCTGCTCAGCCCTTGCATCACATGGCAGGCCAGCAAATTACTTTCTTTGTAGCCTCAGATGCCAGTCTTATAGGTTCCTCTTAAATAGAAGCACTATTTAACATCCACAAATAAATTCACTGAAATAAGGGTATATGTTTAAGAAAGAGTGAACTGGTTCCAGATTTTTCTGGGTGAAGATAGAGGGAGAAAATGCCCTTTACAGCTTTTTAAAAATAATGTTTAACATTTATATAAGGCAGAGGTTCCCAAAGTAAGCAATACCACTACCTGGGGGGCACTGGAAAGATTGGTGGGGGCAGTAGTAGCCTCCACTGCAATTGGAGGGGAGAGGTGTATAATAAAAATAAAGAGATGATGGAAGCATAAGGAAAGAAGAGAAGAAAATTTTGAAAAACCACTAATACATGTTTCATCTGTTGTATAACTGAGTTTAAGTTGTAGTGATCACATTATTTTCCAAATAAACATTCAAAATAAAAGTTATAACCTATCAGTGGTCAAGTCAGTTGACAGGTCTTAATAAGCAAGTGTTGGCAGGCAAGGGTGTCGTGCATTGTTGGGAAGTCCACAGTGCAACAGCGGGAATGTGTGCATATAATAACTTGTTTGCAATGCGATACCATATGGTTACATGACACAATATTGCATCATCAAAATTTCAATGGAAGAAAAAAGGCCCACAAATTTATAATAAATTATTAAATTTAAGTTGCATCATTTCAAAAAAATTAAAAATTTATATTTTTTTGAAATGATGCAAAGTTTTAAAAAAATCCATTAAAGGGTAAAAGAAGAATAGATTTCCAGGGGAGGGGGTGCTGAATTTTTTTCTTTTTAAAGGAGGCAGTAGGCCAAATAAGTTCAGGAACCTCTGATAAAAGGCTTATAAGGCATTTTAAAGATATTATCTCATTTGAGCCTTACAGTAACCCTGTGAGGTAAATAATATTATTAACCCCATTTTACAGGTGAGAAGACTGAGGCTGAGAGCAGTTAAGTAGCTTGCCCAGGGGTTATACAGTCAGAGAGTGTTTGAGAAAAGATGTAAATCCAGTTTTTCTTAGCCTCACCACTCGATGTTTGCTACATTACTCTGTCACTCTATGTGACTGCAATGTCTTTCCCTCCCTCACTGAAGAGATAGTCTATGAGTGTGAAATACTGACTATTCTGTCAGACTCAGTAGATATGTCTGTTGGTTTTCTAAATTACTTTTTTTTTAACTTTTGTTACAAAGACTGACTTTTTGGATGAATGGAAAGAGATATTTCAGAAATGAATATAAAGTAGAAACAAAAGGGATTAATAAGAAAGCGATGCTGGAAAATAATCTTGGGATGAACCTGGATATATTGCAAAAACAAAAAGAACAGAATGAAATGAAATGCAGGTCACCCAAAAGACACTAGATATACACATGACGGATCTAAACAATCTGCAGCATGTTACCAAAGAAGGACTATACACAAGAAACAGCCTAAAAGATACCATCAGAGAGGCGAATGACCAGCTAAGGTGATGGAGGAAGACTGAAGGATGACGGGTGGACAGGCCATGTGCTGAAAGGGTATCCAAAAAACGTTAACAGATCTAGAGAAATTCCCACCAGCAAGTTGTGTGGATCCCCTGTAAAGTGTTTACAGAAGGACATGGAAAAATCTACCGTGGGATAAAAGAAGGCTTCAGGGAAGAAGTGGTGACAGAGCTAAACTCCCTGATAAGATTATTCATTCATCAATTACAGGCAGCTTTGCTTAGGGGATGGAGAGCTGGCCTCTAAGCCATCTTTTGCCTCATTTCTTCCCTAGTTTAAATCACTGAATGGATGATTTGCCTCAGACAAAAAGAGACCTGGGAAAGACCTTAACTTAAAAAGGATAAAGTCTTCCCCACTGCATCTGGGGCCACCTCCAGTCCTGACTTATGTCTTGTCACTGGACTCAGATGACTCTGGAAGAAGAGAGGCTGATGACTTTGCACAGCCCTGCCTCGCTTAAATCCAATTCATTTGCAAGTCAAGACATCATTCTCCTGGTGTCATGGGTCCTCTTCCAGAACAAAGGACAAATAACAATCTGTGAGAAGTAGTAGCAGCCCCACTGGGAACCCAATGGGCCTGTTCCAGTTGGGCAATGTTCCTTCTTTCCTTCCTTCTTTCCTTCCTTCCTTCCTTTCTTCCTCCTCTCCCTCTGTCCACATGAAGAATCATACCCTTACATGTGGGTGCTCTGTCCAAAGGAATATAAGTTTTGATCACTGAAACTTCACAAGATATCTTGGGGTTTGGTAGTTAGATTTTTTTCTCTTCCTTACTTATTTATTCTATTATTTTAAAAAAAAACCAAAAGAATTAACTCCTTTGTCCCATATAGTTTCATTTATGATTTCTTGAAATAGAGTTCTGGAAAACCAGGCCTTGATAAAGCCCATTGGGATTCAAACAGAGCTACTCGACTGTGTCTTTATCACTTTATCACTTTATCATGTCTTGCCACTGGACTCAGATGACACTGGAAAAGAAAGTGAGGCTGATGACTTTGCACAGCACTGCTTCACTTAAATCCAATTCACTTGCAAGTCAAGACATCACCCTCCTGCTGTCATTGGTCCTCTTCAAGAATGAAGGATAAACAACAAGCCAGAAAGACTTAGGTTCAAATTTTGCCTCTGAAACCTACTGGCTATGGGATCTTGGGCTATTCCCTTAATCCTCTCCATGCTCTAGGTAATTCTTTAAGTCTGTGAGTTACAGTGGTGTCAACCTGCACTGGTAGTGGGAATTTCCTCACTAGGAGTTCCTTATATCTATGAAGGCACAAGTCCAGTCCCTTTGACTAGTCATCTCTGCACAAAATGAAAGCTGGTCTCTCTCCTAGAAGGGGAAGTCAAGAAGATGGAGGAATACCCCTCTGCTTACCAGCTTATCAGGGAGAATGGAACATTCTGTAAAAAAAAAATTGGCAGAGGAGCTACATGGGAAGAAAGAGCAAGAGAAGGAAAAGGGGAAGGAGGAGGACACATGAATAAAACCACTGTGCTGAGCTCTACTGAGCATACAAAACAAAAACTAAAGGCAGTCTCAACCCTCAAGAAGCTCAGAGTCTAACATAGCGGTTCTCAACCTGTGGGTTATGTTCAATTTGTAACAATGAAAATACATCCAGCATATCAGATAGATTCATAACAGTAGCAAAATTACAGTTATGAAGTAGCAACAAAAATAATTTTATGGTTGGGGGTCACCATAACATGAGGAACTGTATTAAAGGGTCTTAGCATTAGGAAGGTTGAGAATCACTGTTCTAATAGGAGAAGACAATACATAAAAAAGAAGAGGGAAAAGCTGGGGGGTTGGGAGGGAGGCATAGGAAAATAATCCAGGGCAAGACAGAATCCTGCAGTCTAGGTAGGACATAATCTGAGGAGGTGAGAGTTTCGGGGCTGATTTCATCTCGCCAAATAACGAGTTTCTGGAGATGTTTAAGTCCAGGAAAGTAGCCAGGTAGGAAATGATGAGA
>CM053586.1:267135300-267157660 GCA_028646515.1 Pseudochirops corinnae
AAAAATAAACCTTACCCTATATGAAAAGAAGCATAACTAAAGTTATGACTGAAACATTTATAAAAGTTAAAACTCACCTATAATAAAAAACAAATAAACAGACAAGCTATCCTCTATCCAAAATACCTAAGGATTGGTGCTTAAGTTTGGGTTAAGTCTATAGCTTGTTTCCTTGTTTGTCAAGTCACTAGAATATGCAACTACTTCTAGCCAGAAATAAAAAAGTTCATTTTTTAAGAGTATTTTGTGTGTGTGTTGTTTTAAATCAGAACACCCAACACAGATCATAACCACCAAATATTTATCTGTGCAAAAGAGTTATCTATAGTACTTAAATGCACATAAGAGATACGATTTTTTACAAATAAATGTGTTGTTGAATTGTTTCAATCGTGTTAACGCTTCACGACCCCATTGGGGTTAGGATATACTTAGATTACCTTCTTCAGTTCATTGTACAAGACGATTACAAAATCTTCACTCATACCTCTGAGAACATTGGACAAGGCACTTTTGAAGAAAGTTTTACCACCCCCATCTTGAGCAATCTTCCTCCAGTAATCAATTGTCCCAGAATACATGATATAAGCTCCCTTGTGCCCCCCACTGCATTATCACTCACCACCTTACTGTATCAAAGGGAGAGGAGAACATCACTGCTACCATAGTCACTGATTGTACAATCGTCCAATTTATCACAATCCGAATGATCTCAGCATCTGGAAGCACATGTTCTACTGTATGACAGATTCCTAAGGAGGCTGCTCTATAGATAGTGACCCCTTGCTTTGAGACATTGAAAACTTGATACAAGCCACAAATTCCTTCAGACAATAATTTTCAAAATGTCTCCCAGGCCTTTGAATTTTCTTTCAGTGCCAAATTTCCCAACATCAGCAGCCAAGTGGGTGCTTGCAAAATCCAAGAGGGAGACAAAGTGGAGAAAAGTGGCTTCATCTGCACACCACCAGAGGTCAGATTACCTGCAAAATACTTCCAAAATTGTGAGCAAATTCTCTCCAAAACACCTGCTTATTGCTTATCCCTAAAGGCAAAGTTAAGGGCCTGGGTGGGGTGAAATATTTGATAACATTTGTTAAGTTACCCTGCCAGAGGAGATGCATTCTGGGAAGATGGTGGAGTACGTCAGAAATTTCCAGACTCTTCAGATTTCCTCCACAAACACTTTGTTCCTTTGGAATTCAAACTATATAGTCTATTATGGCTTTATTAGTAGTAATTGTTTACTTGTGTGTTTTACCTGCTATAATAGTCTGACTTTCTCAGAAGGGGCCAGTAAGGTCTCAGAGGCAGCAGTGAAATGCCACCAGCCAGGATGTCCTCCATGAAGGAGATGGCCTGTTTAGTCATGGTTACAGAGGGAGCAGTGGTGGAGTTGGAGGCAGAGAGTCAGTGTAAGAAACCTGAAAGCCAGGGAGAACTTGGCAGCCTGCCTAGCCCCAGCTCCGCTGCTTGGACCACAAGGACCATGGGTTCTCAACCTGAGATCTTTGATTAGATTTCAGGGGATCCATGAATTTAGATGAGAAAAAAAATCACACCTTTATTTTGATATAATTGGTTTCCTTTCTATCCTATGTATTTTCTTTTATGCATTTAAAAAACATTATTCTGAGAAGAGGTGCATAGGTTTCACCAGAGTGCCAAATGGAGGCTATTAAGAATCACTTCCCTTCAATGTATATTTAAGACTTTTAACCTAAAAGGAATGTCAGGATAATTTGCCTTTTTGTTGAAATAAAGGAACATTTTATTCCCACAGAGAGAGCTTTTCAGAACACAAGAGGCTAATGATTACAAGGTTCCTATGGGAAGAGGTCTTTAGCCACTTAACAGATATGGAACTGGAAGGGAGAATAGAGATCTCATGGTCCAAACATCTGATCTTGCTGAGAAAACTGAGATCTGAACAACAAATGACTAACCCAAGGTCATTTAAATGTTTTAGTGGCAAAACCTCGACCAGATCTCAGGCTTACAGATACTCAACCAATTAACTTCAAAGAATTGATTTAAGCACTTATTTTGTGTAAGACTGGTCAGCTAGGACACAAAGTAGATAGAGTGCTGGGCCTGCAGTCAGGAAGACTCCTCTTCTTAAGTCCAAATCTGGCCTCAGGGACTGCCTAGCTGTGTGACCCTGGGTAAGTCACTTAACCCTGTTTACCTCAGTTTCCTCATCTGTAGAATGAGTTGGAGAAGAAAATGGCAAACCACTTCAGTATCTTTGCCAAGAAAACCCCCAATGGGGTCAGGAAGGGTAGGACATGACTTGAAAAACAACCAAGCAACAATAATTTTTGTAAGGCACTGTGCTATGCGCTGAAGAAACCAAAACTAAAATGAAAATAGTCGGGGTAGCTAGGTGGCTCAGTGAATAGAGCACCAGCCCTGGAGTCAGGAGGACCTGAGTTCAAACCTGACCTCAGATACTTAACACAAAACTAGCCCTGTGACCTTGGGCAAGTCACTTAACCCCAATTGCCTTACCTTCCCCCCTCAAAAAAAAAAAAAAGCAAAAAAATAAAATGAAAATAGTCCCAGCACTCAAGGAGATTACATCAAACAAGTAAACAGACAGAGCAAATAAGTTCAAAGTCATTTGAGAAGGGAGAAAGCAACACCAATCTATGTCATAGAAAAAGCTTTTAGGAGTAGGTAGCACTTGAGGTGAGCCCTGAAGAAGTCTATGAGGCAGAGGTAAGGAGGGAATGCACTCTAGGCATGGAAGGCAGAGTGTGTAAAGGCACAAAAGCGGGAATTAAAGTACCATTTACTGTAGTTACCCATGTTTGCCCACCACCAAATGGAAAGCTGTATGAAGCCAGGGAGTGTTTCTAAACTTTACAACTGCTCCAGTGTCTAGGCCAGGGATAAATGACTGTTGAGTGGATTAATGCACACTAAGCATTTACGTCATTTAATGTTCAACCATATTATTGAGTGTTTTTCAGCTGTGTAAGATGGGAGAACATAAAAGAAAAAAGAGATCATAGCCCCTGCTGTCCAGCTTGGTGAGGAATAGGGACCAGACCTGTGACTTTACTGATACAGGGAACTCTCAGAGGAGGAAACTCCCTCCACCAGTGCAACATTGTGTCTTCTCTGCAATTTATAAGCTTAGAGAGTTGCTAAGAGTTTAAAGTTAAATGACTTGCCCAGGGTCACCACAGCTAGAATGCGTCAGAGGAAAGATTTGAACTGAGGTCTTCCTGGCTTCCAGGCCAGTTCTCTGCCATATCATATTGTCTCTCAGATTCTACCTGGGGAGACAAAATGAATGTTCATGACAACTGTAGGGCAGTGATTTTGTTCCTGGGAGGATGAAAGGAAGGGAACTGAACAAAGGTCACCAACCTTTTCTCTCTTCTCTTCCCAGCACAGCTAGGAGCAGGGGATGGAATTTCCTGACCTTAACTCAGAAAAGAGTTACACTGAGAGAGTCAGAACTAAAGACAGCAGAGAAGTCAATTCCAATGGACAGACTTAAATTCCTATGTGTTTTTTATAGCTGGCTGGAACATGAGCTCTTTGGAGGTAGGATCCTAGCACCTGTCACAGCAGCTCAGCAAAGGAGCCAGTTAATGACAGGACTGAGCTCATCAGAGACATCTGGTCAGGAGAACTTAGTGGAGATACCTAGCAGGGGGCAGTGTGACAACACCACCAGAGGATGTCCATGGAGTCCTGCAGGGCCAGGGTGATCATCACCACTGGATACAAGCATCTTCCTGGTCATGTGTATTCTTTACATGTGTGTCCTTTTCTACATGTTCCCTGAATGGGCCCCCTCTCCTACTGGTGGTATAGTAACCTGTGGGAGAATATACCCCTTTGTGGCTGTTGGAGGATGTAAAATCTCTCTGGTTATTTATTTTGCTACATTATTTAATGAAATATGTTTTGCTTTAAATTCTGTCTGGTTATTCTAGTAAAAACAACAACACGTCCCTGGGGGCTCACAGGCTCTGATTTTGAGCAAATTATGAGGAGGTGCCAGGCTGGGGTGAGGAGGGAGGCAGAGTCTGCATATGAAAGGGACACTGAACACTATACAAGGCAATTTAAGTCTGAGTGTGAGCAACAGCAGGAGACATTGCTATAGACTGAAAAGCCCTGTTTCTGCATTCCTTATCCAGTACATTCCTTATCCAAGACATTACATTATCCAATACAATATACCCAATACATATCCAATAGCTCTTTGAAAAGGTTAATCCATAAGGACATCTACAAAACAAATGAGGAAGCATTTTGCTCCAGCAAAAAGAGAAATGTGTGTGTGATTGTATGTGTGTGTGTGTGTGTGTGTGTGTGTGTGTGTGTGTGTGTGTGTGTATGAAGCGGGGTACTGCTATGTGTATAAGGATATTAACGATATCTCTATACTCAAAGGTAACACTTCCAGGCACACCTAAATCAAGATCATTAACTCAACTAAGAGAGTTTTTCTTCTTACGTTCTTTATACTGCTTAACATAAAGGATGCCACATCATAGTTTTATTGGTTTAATATTCGACTTTAAAAAAACAATCTACTGTGAGACAACTCCAGGAGAGATGTTACAAATGAAGTTCACAGCTTACCTCCTCAAAGGCACTGCAACCAGACACCATGATATTTGGCCTAAATTGTTCCATTTTCATTTTCTTCTCAAGCCTGGTATTAAGATCTGACAGGGAAGCTTCGGAGATCATCATGATGGGACAGCAGTCAGGATAAGCCACCTGCCATAGGAATATATTGCAATGACCATCAGGGGGAGTCCGAAGGTGATCTTTTCCTTCAGTTTCACCCACAAGGCTTGGGTGGGTCACTCTCAAAGAAATCTCTAAGGTAGGGATGAGGAACCTGCAACCTAGAGGATCACATGTGGCCTCAAGACCACAGGTTCCCCATCTCTGTTCTAGGGGCTTATTTGGCAAGGAAAAGACATTGAAAAGCAGAAAGAGCTCACTGCAGAGAAGCGGATGATAGAAAGAAAATGTGGGCAGTATTTCGTCAGATTAACTTTGCTGAAAGACTTTTTGGATTCCAACACTGAACTATACCATACACCCAGTCTCCATAGTTTGTTGTTCAGATAGCACAGTCATGTATTTATGGTCTGTGACCATCTGCCCTCCTCCAATTTAAAAATGTTAGAGGAAATGGTGTCTTGGAGTTCTGTGTGGGTTACAGGGCAGAAGTAACTTCTCTGTGGATATGGTAGGGGCACAGACGAAGGTGGGAAAACAGGAGAAAAAATGAGCAAGAAAATAAAATGTAGCATAGAAAAGAGTATCAGCCCCTTTATCACAGAATAACTTTGTTTCTGAAGCCTGCTCACTCTACTTTGCCTGGATTCAGTTGTCATATTTCATAGACATAATTAAGTCAAGTAACAGACACAAGAGAAAAGAAAGTTGACCCTTTTCTCTACCAACTCCTCTCAAAAAACCTGCTAGAAGAGGTGGGGGCAGGGAAAAAACACTCTCATCTCACCTGGTAATTCGGAACAGAGTGACTGAAAATTTCTTTTGACTTTCTTCCTGCCATGTGGGTCTCATACTGAACCAGTCGATACGGTTCTGTTTTTAAGAAGCTGGTGATCCACTGAGCTACTTCATCTCCACAGTCTCTACCCTGAATGTCAGCGCCAAATACCCTGTGGGAGGGTTATAATCAAGGAAAGAGAGTCAGTGTTCAGAGGGATTGTCAACATAAAAAAATAAACTTTCCACCTAAAAACACCATCCAGTTTCCCTTCTACTAGGAACAGCCTAACCAAACCTTTTGTCAGGACTTGACTACCCCATAGGCCCATTCAATCCTTGCACTAGAGCCTGCATAGCCAGTGCCCTTTGCTGTTTACAGCTGAGCTCAGGAACTTCAGGGTTGTTTTATATGGTGGCTTGGTATCATGAGATATTTCCCCAGTCTCTCTGGTCAGAGTCATCTCCTCTGCTGCCCAGCACCCACTCCTCAGTCCCAAAATCTTGGAATTACATTTGATAATTTTTTATTCTTCAACTCATACATCTTTTAAGGGTGAGATGGAGTTCCCCTGCTCTCTTTCCTGTACCAGGCTCAGAGCTAGGATGATCTCAGTCCTAACCAGGGCAGGAAGGAAAAACTGCTTGCATCTAGGCTCTGAAAGCTTCTTATGCCTGAAGGGATATTTCCAAAAACCCCTTCCTCTGTCCTGATTCTGTTTCTGATATGTCTTTGAACAGACTCCAGAGTCAGCATTCTTTCCAATTACTATGACACCTCACAATGGAAGGCACTAGGTAGTCAGACAATTCTCCTGGGATACATCCTGAAGCCTAGAATTCAAAGACTCTTGCCCTATACCCTCTCCATTTATTCTCTATTTCCCTCCTCCCCTTTTTCCCAGATGCAGACAAGCTTGTGTTCTTTTAAATCCTTTATTATTTATAACATTATAATATATTATATTATATTACTGTATATAATATATTATATGCTATTATATTATTACATATAATATAAATACATTTCTACATAACATATTATAATATAATCATTATAATATTATTATTATATGTTATTATTATATTGTTATTAATTTCAATATATATGCCTTCTATTATGGCTTGGACAAATCCTAGCATTGAAATAAAGCTTTGAGAAACCCTAAAAAAGAAAAACCAGTTCTTATCCCAAAAAATGAAGAGTGGAACCTTCCTCCTCCCACCCACACCCCCCAGCTCACTGTGGCAGAGCACCTGCAGTCCCGAATAGCATTGGTAGAGGATAGTTTTCTAGGTACAATCAGATCTTTCATATCTGGAGCACTGAGAGTCATTTGGTCATTGGCCCACGTTATGGTGATGAGCACCAGGCGAGGCTCCTGCCTTCCAGTGACCATGTGACCATCTTCCTTAATCACCAGCCAAAATCTACAGAGACAGAAAAGAGAAAAGTTTCTCTCCCATCCTATTAGTTCTTGGATCTCCTCCTCTTTCATTATGAAAACACTGGAAGCGTCAGCATCAGCAAAATGTCATGAGGCCCAACAATTGTTTCTAGAGACTGGCTGTGTTCCCTTGAAACCTCTTGGATCTGGATTTGGAGTCAAGAAAACTTGGGTTTGACTCCCCTCTCTGACACAGTTATATGACCCTGAGAAAGTCACTTAATGTTTCATCTGTAAAATGATGAGTTCTAAGATCTTTTCCAGCCCTAAATATCTGATCCTATAACATAGGGAGGTGCACAAAGTATTGGAGTTTGAGCCAGGAACAGATAGGAGTTCAAATCCTGCCTCGACCACTTACTACCTTTGTGTCCCCAACAAGTCATTCAAATACTTGCTCAGTTTCCCCATCTATAATATAGGGATGATAATACTAGCCTTTAGCTCACAAGATTGTTGTGAAGATTGAATGAGAAAACATGTATAAAGCGCTACACAAACCTTAAGGTGCTAGCTGAATAGCTATAAAATTTCTAGCTATTATTGCTATATGAGAGATATGTTTCCACCAGATAGAGTCCAGGAAAATCATCAATTTTTCAGATGCCAAGAAGGGAAAAAAAACTTAGATTGGTGATCATACCTTGGAAAATATGACGGAGGATAACCATCATCATTGCTGTTATTATTGTCACAGTTGTGGTTGGGAGACAAAGGCCACAGAGCTTATTTGTGGGGAACAGAGTTTTCTGGTTTCACTCAAGAATATGATACAGAGGGACAGGATCTGTTATTTCAGAAGTATAATAAACTCTGAGATAAGAAAATTCCCTCTAACAATAGGTCACAAACATGTGTGTGTGTGTGTATGTGTGTGTGTGTGTGTGTGACAAAGTAACCATCAGATGGAAGTCTTCAGAAGACCCTCATCCTCTTGATGGTCAAGCTTTTGTCTTTGACCACCTTCTCTTTCTCTCTCACCACTCTTTCCTTTGGCAGTCTCTTCCATGTTCAGAGCTTCATCTACCACTTCTTTGCAGATGATTCCTCCACTTAAATCTACAACCTTGATCTCTCTTCTAAGCTTCTCTATCTCCTCTGGTGGCAATCACCACCTAGGCGCAGACTCTCATCTCTTCATGCCTGGACTAATGCAACCGCCTGTCTGCTGGCTGGTCTGCAAGCCACAAGTTTCTCCCTACTCCTCTGCATCCTCTACACAGCCTCCGAAGTGATTTTCTCAAAGCACTGGTCCAACCATGCCACACTGCCCCCCACTCAATAAACTCCAGTGGCTTCCCATCGCCTCCAAGATTAAGTCCTCTGTTTGATAATTCAAAGTCTTTTATGACCTAGGTACACACACACACACATACACACACACACACACACACACACACCTTTCTAGTCTTCTTACACCTTACACCACCCACACATACTCTTTGATCTAATGACAATGACCCCCTTGCTGTTCCTCACAAGTTATTCTGTGTCCTAATTCTGGGCATTTTCACTTGCTGTCCCCCACTCTGGAATATTCTCCTTAGTCTTCTCCACCTCCTGGCTTCCATAGCTTCCTTCAAATCCCTGCTAAAATCCCATCTTCTGCAGGAAGACTTTACCAATTAATTCTAGCACCTTCCCTTTGTTAATTTTTTTCTATTTATCCTGTACAGAGTCTGTCTATACATAATTGTTTTCATATCATCTCCCCACTCCACCCCCATTAAATTGTGAGCTCCTCAGGAGTAAAAACTTCATCGTTTTAAACCCCAACGTTTAGGACAGTGCCTGGCATATAGGAGGTAATTAACAAATGCTTATTGACTGACTGATTACACGACATTTTCTCCACTTGGATATCCCATGATCACCTGAAACTCAATACATCTCTTTCCCCTAAATATGGGTAGATTTCCTTAAGAGGTCCTGCTTTGTCCTTTAGAATCTCTAGAATTTATACTATGCTGGCAAAATCATCTGCCTGGATGCCCTCAAAGTGGCATAGATGATTTTAAGTTCTAGAACCAGGTCATAGTCAACCAACTGGTTGTCACCATCATCACTGCTGTTATTATCATCACAGTTGTTGGTAGGGAGACAAAAGGTCACAGCGCTTATTTGTGGGGAACAGAGTTTTCTGGTTTCACTTGAGAATATGATACAGAGGGACAGGATCTGTTATTTCAGAGATATAATAAACTCTGAGATAAGAAAAGAGAGAGTTTCACTCAAGAATAGCATGTCTTTCCAGTATTATCATCTCTTATTGGTCTCCCCACACTATTCTTGAGTGAAACCAGAAAGCTATCTCCCCCGCAAACATGCACTGTGGTCTTTTGTCTCCTTAACAACTGTAATATTAACAATAATGATGATGGTGAGAACTAGCATTTATAGCACTTTAAGGTTTGCATTTCTCGCTTTATTTTGACAAAAATCCTGGGGTGTAGGTTTTATTATGACACCCATTCTACAATTGAAGAAACTGAGGCCAACAGAGGTTAAGGGATTTGCCCAGGGTTATACAGCTAAAGGAAGTGTTTAATGCCAGATCTGAATTCAAGTCTTTCTGACATTCTATACATTGTACTACCTAGCTCCTTCTATTATTTCTTCAGGCTGTCAATAGTAAGAACTGACTTTTATATCACACTTCACATATACCATCTCATTTACTCCTCAGAATAACTCTGTGAAGGAAGAACTACAAACCAGAGCTTGATGCCTGGGAATTACAATAAGGATGAACACACTGGATGGCTATGACCTGGTTCCAGGACTTAAAATCATCAGTGCTGCTTTGAGGACATGTGGACAGTTAGATGATTTTGCTGGCATAGTTCACATTCTAGAGGTTCTAAAGGACAGAGTGGAGGGGGAAGGGGGGCAGAAAATTTGAAACTCAAGGGATTGTGGAACTGAATCTTATAAACTAAGAGTAAACAAACAAATTAATAAAGACAACATAATAATAATATAATAAACGAATAAAATGCCTTTTTTTAAAAAGGACTGGAGAAAATAATCTTTTGAGACTCATTTTGTTTTCTAGGCAGAATACCATTAGCTCTCAGATTAGCTGAAAGGTTACGTGCTTGTAATTACAGTTGAAAAAGCAACAAAGAAAACCTGTATGTTGCTATATAGATTGATTGATTGATCAATGAGAGACACAGAAAGAGAGAGAGAGATTGAGAGAGGTTTGTATTGCCTTCATAAACCTATTCAAGGATAAAGATGAAAGGTAAAAGATATGGTTTCTCTGATATCCCAGCCACAACCTAAGGAAATAAACAGGTAATAATATTCATCACCGTGTACTCAAGTAATAACCTTTATCACCCACTACAAAGTACAAAGTTGTCCAATAAATTAGTAGTCATTGCCATTCTTCCTTATTTGGAAGTGATGATGTGGGGGTTATTCAGATCCATGTTATCAGAAACTAGAATGTAGTCATAATCTGTACCACTTTACAACACATTTGTTTCAAATTTCCCAAAAACTGTTTCACATTTAAAACATTATTCTACTTTTATTTAAAATTACTGTGCCCTTGGACCTAGAACACTATGTGTGGTAGTTTTGTTCCCCACACCACAATAAGGAAATAATACAGCTATAGGATATTCAGAAAAAAGGCAAGTGATTATGGGATGGGAAGAAGTTGGGATGTTGGATGAACTGAAAAGCTATCAACTCCTCAGTCAAAAAAGGTCAGCTCTGAAGATATTTTTAAAATTTACAATAATAACAACTCATATTTATATAGCCTCTAAGGTTTACTAAGTATTTTTATCACAACCATCTTGTGAGGTAGGTAGCACAAGTATTAATATTCTCACTTCCAGACAAGTAATCTGAGGCTCACATAGGTTCAGTGACTTGATGCTTGATGAAGCCAGATCCAAATCTAACTTTCTTTTCACGATTTCAAAAAATTTTGATGGATAACATAGACAGGATGAATGTGGCCATATTCACCAAATCCACCAAATACTAAAAGACACCTCCTGCGAAACTTGAGGTAATGGGACAAATAAAGAGAGCCACCAATAATTTTTTATTTGAGGGTACTAAACTTAAACTATTCGTTGAATTCAAAATTCCTTGGAATAGTTCCAGGAGGATTTGAAATTTCTTTTAAAATGGTAGATAAGAGAGCATCTACAGACGAAACTGGGGAGAAAACAAACAGGTGCAAAAATGGGACAGATTTGACAACCTGTTCTCATCAACAAGGAGATGTTAAAAGTAGCTGAGGCTTCACTTAACCCCAATTGCCCTGCCTTCCCTCCTCCAAAAAAAAAAAAGTAGCTGAGACTTATATATTGCCCTCTAAGGTTTATAAAGCACTTTACTATTGTATTTGATCCTCAAAACAGTCTTGTGAGCTATGTATTAAAGATATCATTATCTTCATTTTATAAACAAGGAAAAAGTCTCAGAAAGTTTAAAGTATTTGCACACAGTCACACCACTAGCAAGGGTCAAAGGTGGAATTCACATTGACATCTCTTCTGACTCCAGGGTCAATGCTTCTTCCACTACACCAAGCTCCTTTGAGCACCTCACCATTGAATAGAAGGAAGTGAAAAAGGAACTTGAGATGAAGCCAGGAAAAGCATCTGGACCTGACTAAATATACATAGGACAAATTAACGTTTGAGACAATATAATTTTGAGATTATGGAGGGACCAACTTAAAGAATTTCAAAGAGGAAAAGATAAATATTTGAAAAAGCAGAAAATATAGCTACCAACTCATGTGCCACCAATTCTCATCTCTATGAGATCCTTATGACAATGGTATACAGGAAGGGCATCCCTGATGAAAGTATGAGAGATACACAGGCAAACTTTTTCAGACCATTTTCCATACCAGACTATGGCATCACAGTAACACAATTAACTGAGAGATGTGGAGAATGCATGATTCTGCTATGCTTGTTGTTTGATGAAAACAGTGGAGTGTTTGACTGGTGGAGAGAAAATGTAGTTTTACATACACATACATACACACACATATGTATATATACATATATAGTCAAACAGGAAAAAATCTTTGTACTATATATATGTATGGGGCAGGGAAGATCTTAACTCCCATTAACATTACACCTTATTAAATCTAATACTACATAAATATTGGATACTGGTTGTTGTAATTTGTGATTATGATATAAAATCTTAAATTTTTCTTTGTATTGTTCAGTTATTTAATTATTATTTAATTCAACTCTTAATTTTAAGTAACTCTGAAAGCTCTTGAAGATTCTGTCAGGGGAAACCGGCCATGCTCTGCCAGCATTAAGTCAAATACCTTAGTTCTCTTTGCCTAGGCTAAAAGCAGCAGTACAATTTAAGAGTCTTAGTATTTTTTTAGCCCAGCCCATTTTAAGATAACCTGATAATAACAGTTTAAACCATTTACAAAACTTTATATGTATTTCCTAGTATATATAGCTGAAATTCCAGGAGGATGGAAATGGGGAGCTGGAATGCTCTTTATCTGATAAGTCTCAAAGGGAGAGGCAGGGAATGCTAATTTTTTCAGGAAGCAAAGGAAAAGGTTATTTGGAGCTGGGAATTATCACCATGTGTCTTTAAAAAAAGTGGGGGAGGGCATATGAATTTATAAATAATATTTTTTCTTTTAAAGTGCTAGGAGATTAGGTCTTAGAAATTAAAATGTTACCATTAGCAATTATAAATCTGAATATGATTTTACTTAACCCAAAATCTATCCTGAAGGAAATAAGAATGGGATCTGAGAGTACTCCTTATCAGTATTATTATGGTAAATTACAACCTAACATGAAAAAATATTTGTTCATGGGCCTTAAGAAATTTATGGCCCCCCAAATGTTCTATTTACCTCAGTTTACTGTTCTGTAAGGGGATAATAATGGAATCCACCTCCCAGGATTGTTGAGAGGATCACATGATTGTAAAGTGCCTAGCACAGGGCTTGGCAAAGAGGGCAAAAGCCATCTGAATGTTCATTGTTTTTATCATCTCTCTACATAGCCGTAACTGCTTCACACTTGATAACTTTACCTCAGTTTTTAGATGTTCTCAATATACGAGGACAACGTTGATGAGATTGATGAGGTCGAAAGGAGTGTTTGAGACAGATGGAGCAAGCCGGATACAGGATGTGACCAGCCAGAAAAGTGATCAAAGACTATGCACTGATGGACTTATCTGTGTATTTGCACAAAGCACCCCCAGCTACATGACATTTGGGAACAGGCGTTCCTCCTCTCCTATTCTCCTTGCTTCTCTGTATGATGAAGATACATCCAGACTACTTGATATTCCAGGCATGCCAGAGTCATGCCCCTCCTCCCATTCTCTTGCTCCCCTTCCCCCTATACTGTCAAACTGTATTTAAGCCAGACACCTAACCAGGATAATTACTTTGCCTCCCATTGGAGCAGGCTTGCTGGGTGTGTTACCCCAGTAAATGCCTTTCTTTCCTTATCTTGTATATTGTCTGAGTTAATTATTTCGGGACACTGGGACCCACCTTTCCATTGTTCACCAAGATGAATGATTTTTTGTGTAAGGTAATTTGGAAGTATATTCCTCTGAACAGGTGGTAGGTTTGTTTCAAATTTGAAATATATATATTTTTAGGGTATTGTTATGTTTCTAAGTTTTCTTATATTGTGTAATTTGGTAAACAATTGTGTCAGCTATTTTGTTAGGAAAGCAATTTCCCTTATAGTCTAGATATTGCTAGATTAAAATAATTGTACTGTCAGAAAAAAAAAAGAATGAAAAGTTAGAGAGTTGTTAGGTCATTCTATCAGCCCTACTGACCATGTGTTGTAATATTCTGAAATACTGTAACTTGAAAAATTATAAACTTTTAAGTTTTGCCTATATTAAAAGAAAGTTTCACCTAAAATTATTTGGCCATTACTTATGAAAACGGTGAGATTGTTAACTAAACTATTTGGAGTTATTGTTTTAATCAGGTATTTACGTAGGTATTTTTTTTCCCCAATTTTTTAAACATTTTTATTTAAATTTTTGGGCTCCAAATTCTATTCCTCCCTCCCTCCCTGATATATACAGGGTATACGTGTACAGTTAAATAAAACGTTTCCATATTAGTCATTTTGTGTAAGAAGACTCAAATAAAAGGGAAAAAATGAGAAAGTGAAAAATAGCATGCTTCAGTCTGTATTCAATCAATATCAGTTCCTTCTCTGGAGTTGTATAGTCTGCTTCATCATTAGCTGTTAGGGATTGTCTTGGGTCATTGTATTGTTGAGAATAGCTAAGTCATTCACAGCTCTTCATCAAACAATACTGCTGTTGCTGAGTACAACATTTTAATTCTGTTCAATTCATTATACATCAGTTCCTATCTTTCCAGGTTTTTCTGAAATCATCCTGCTTTTCATTTCTTGTAGCACAATATTATATTACAATCATACGCCACAGCTTTTTTAGCCATTCCCCGATTGATGGGCATCCCTTGATTTCCAATTGTTACCTGAGTTAATGTTTTTTAACAGCTCTTTATTGTACATGGTTTGTTTTTAATCTCATCTCAGTAACCTACAAAGGTCTATGTACTAACTAGTGCATTAGTTTTAGTCTATAAGCTCCCCAGGAGAGACTGTAGCTACACATTTTTATACAGTGCCATATACTTGATAACTTACTTGCGAATGAAGAGCCATAGTCAGACTAAAAAGTTGGCAAGGCAGTTTTAGACGTCTGAAGAATGATCCGTCAAAAAGAAACAAACATGCAATCAGCAGAGGGCGCATACTTCCAGGTGAACTGTTAGGGAGTCAAGGGGCTGGGGCGTTTATTTTCAGGAAAAGTCAATAAATACTCATCCTATTATTATTCATTTTTTTATCCAAAGGCCCCTGGAAAAAGGAGGCACAAAAAACATGAGAGGTGGTTGTAGCTCCCTGAGAGACAGTTGCCCGATGGAGAAAAGTACCTCACTCAATTTTTCTCTTTCATTCGGAACCTGATCTCCAACTTGATAGAGGTCTTAATGTTCTCATCTTGGATATGTTCATCCACAGCAACCAATGCTTTGGGCCCACCATCTGGATAGTGCCATAGGATCTCCTCGGTATTTGTAATCCACACACAGCTGTGGCAGCCACTCATACAGCAGTTTGGGTGACAACACTGGGGTGACAACACTGGGGGCTGAGCATATGGAGGCTCAGAAGAACCTCTATCTGAGTGGGAGAAGTCTTGCTGGCTGTGAATTGCATCAGTCTTCATGTTGCTTTTTGGAGTGTCTGCTCCAGAGCCTTGACCTGTCTCATTCTTCCCAAGAGTCCTGCTGTTGCTGCTGAAGGCTCTGGTACAGTACCTGTTGGGAATCCCAGGGAAGCCCAAGTGCCTAGTACAATTGCAGACCTGAAGTGGTTCCAAGGTGAAGGGAGCAGCGGTTATGACGGCAGCTGCCAACTGTCACCAGCCACTGGAGCTCTGCAGCAGCAGGCTTACATAGGTATTTTTAAAAGGAAAACTGGTAGTTGTACAAGGCAAAGATCTTGTAAAATCTTTGTAAACCTACAAGGATTCTTAGAGCTATCTACTCATAAACTATAAATTTTTATCAACCCTGTGCAGGAGTTTTCTGTGTTATGGAATTCACTATCTCCGTGGGATTCCAGAATATAATTATTTTCTTAATTTCTAGTGATATATTTAAAGACAAAAGGAAGAAAAAGATATTGAGCAAATTTTTAAAGGCCTAGAAACTTTGTTGTTGTGATAAGGTTAATTTAACTGGGTATGTTCTTTTTGGCTTATAAAAACTGAATCTCCTCCCAATATTTTTTAAAGAGAGGGAGATGGGAACTAGAAATTTTGTGATGATTAGGAATTTATTTTGTTATAGTACTTTCGGATTTATGTTACTTAAAGACAATTTATACCAATTTAGTTTTGATGAATTCTAATTTTAAAGATTTATTTTTGCTTTAAGGTTGAATAAGAGAGAGATATCTATCATTTTATAGGTTTCCAACTAATTTACTTCATGAAAGTTTAGTGATTATCCATTTTTACATCAGGATAAATGTTAAGCTGTTTTTAAGAAAGAGAACTACTTTTAGTAAGGAA
The DNA here is from genome assembly GCA_028646515.1 of Pseudochirops corinnae. NCBI lineage: Eukaryota > Metazoa > Chordata > Mammalia > Diprotodontia > Pseudocheiridae > Pseudochirops > Pseudochirops corinnae. Next base: position 267,151,365 of record CM053586.1, read on the forward strand.
TGTTTAAGTAAAAAATCTTTTGTAAAAAAATCTGTGTGGTTTTGACATTAATTTCGCTACTAATTTTTACTAAATTATGCTAATTTACTACTAATTTTTTTTTTTTAATTTGTAAGTTAATTTGTTACAATATTTTGATGATATTGATAACAATTATGTCCAAACCTGGCATGAATTTCTTCATTTCATTCTTAAGTGTGTTGTGTCCTTGGACAGGTCTCAAATGGGCAATTTAAGAGAAACGTTAGTAGTCTGCCACTCAATGGAAGCAACATCTAACATCTAGGTTAGTGAATATCTGTCCCTGGGAATAAGGTAGGGAAGTTACCTTGTGAAAGGTTGGACATTCCCATACCAAAAAAATCTGTCCACTTGGTTCCATATATACTAGGCTACTAGTGGTATAGGCCTTGGGGATGAGTTTTGATGCTGTCATAACTATATCCCTGCTTACAATTCTCATAGCCAATTTCTATTATCAGGATAGACAAAAAGTGAAAGTTTCCATTGCAATACTGGATCTATTAGTTATTAGATTAATACTAAAGCATCTGAGTTACTGTAATAAGCTACAAGTGGAAAAGATCTTACTGTTTTGATCTTAATTTATTGTCATTCCATGGCCTATGCAATAGTTAAGTTAGTGCTTGAACTTGTCATATTCATAAGATTCAATTCCTGAAATAATCAATATAAGTATAATTAGACTAAGGTAAACAGAGGTCTACTTACTAAAGGGGACTGCCCCCTTTGGTTTTGTCAATGCATCAATCAGTTTCTCCCCTTTTTTCCCCTCACATTGTTACTCATCATAAGTCCCATAGTTAAGAAAACTTGATGAAGTGTTTGTAATATCAGTGATTCATTGAAAAGACTTCATTTCTCAATTAGAATCAAATGGGAAAGTGAAACAAAGATGCAGTCTATTAAATTGTGATATTAAAGTCAGAAACCTCTTTTGTTTTTGTTTTAAGGAATAGGATTTCAGGACAGTCAGTTATGTTAGTGAAGAGAATCTACTGTCACCCTAAAGGGAAATCTAATCTTACTAATGTTTGTTATTTAATCTGGGATTAGAACATGTATAGAAATGTATGTAAACTATTTAAGAGCAAACTATTTAAAGCTGTTCTTTAGTTAGTCTCATAACTGTCTCAGTTATGTGTTAAGGAAGGGAATAGCAACCATTAGTTATCTTAGAAGAAGAATGGCTTGTGGTCTATCTTGTAAATGCCTTAAAGAGACATTCACTTTTGTTAGGGTTTATTCATTAGAATATGACTAGAAGTAGGAAATGTTTTATTGTAAGTAACTTATTTGATATGCACTCTTTTGAAACTGATTATTCAGCTTATTTATATATACCATCCAGAACCTTTTGTTAGAACTGAAGTTAATCTGGCAGCTTTCAAATGAATTCATTTTTGTATTAGAGCCTATCTTATAAAAAATGTTCTGTTATCAATTCTTTATCAGAATCTCATTCTCCTAATAGGGAAGTGAATAATGTGAAGGATAAAAATTGGGTTCTAATTTTCTGTTTGTATCTGAGTTTCATCTATGTGCATGTGCATGTGTGTATGTATACACACATGCGCACACACACACACACACACACACATATGTCAATATGACAAGTGGCCAACCTAAAATTGTCGAATCCCTGGTCTAAAAGGTTCCAAATTTGATTTTATAATAGTAGAGACATACAAGTTGAGTTAACTTTCACTGTTTGACCTGGTTATTGGCAAAAATAAATTTAAAATTGTGTTAAGACCACTTTTGTAGATTTTTAATGGAGAAAGAGGATCTCTACAAGTGACCTGAGTGTGGAAACTGCTCTGAGACCACACCCAGACCAGAAAGCTGCAACATATGGTGTCCCAAGAATCAGACAGCTGTATGAGATGAGACTTTTGAGTCATAAATGGACAATTATTTTTACTGTTTACTTTTCCCATTTACATCTTTTATCTGTAAGGTCTACTTACTAAAGGGGACTGCCCCCTTTGGTTTTTGTCAATGCAACAATCAGTTTCTCCCCTTTTTCCCTCCACATTGTTACTCATCATAAGTCCCATAGTTAAGAAAACTTGATGAAGTGTTTGTAATATCAGTGATTCATTGAAAAGACTTCATGTCTCAATTAGAATCAAATGCGGGAATGTGAGAAATTAATATTTCTCTCAGAATCTCCCTTAAAGATTTACCTAGGCCAAGATCTAATCAGACAAGAAAAGAAAATATTTTTTAATGTGCTTAGTATTTTATTTTTCCCCAGTTACATGTAAAAATTTTTAACATTTGTTTTTAAAACTTTGAGTTCCAAATTCTCTCCCTTCCTTCCTCCCCACTCCTCCTCTCTCACTGAGAAGAAAAGCAATTTGATATAGGTTATGCATGTATAGTCACGCAAAACATTTCCATAATTGTCATGTTGTGAAAGAAAACGTAGACAAAAAACAAAGGAAAAAAAGTATGCTTCAATCTGTATTCAGACACCATTAGTTCTTGCTCTGGGGATGAATAACATTTTTCATCATAAGTCCTTCAGAGTTGTCTTGGATTGTTATATTACTGAGAACAGCTCAGTCATTCATAGCTGATCCTCTTACAATATTGCTGTTACTTTGTACATAGTACATTTCACTCATGTAAGTCTTTCCAAGTTTTTCTGGGAGCATCCTTCTCATCATTTCAACAGTATTCCATCATAATAACATACCATAATTTGTTCATCCATTTCCTAATTGATGGATATACTCTCAATTTCCAATTCTTTGCCACCAGAAAAGAGCAGCTATAAGATTTTTTTTTTACATATAGATCCTTTTCCTTTTTGTTTTTTATGTTTTTTTGCATACAGACCTAATAGTAGTTAAGCTAGGTTAAAGGGCATAGTTCCAAATTGCTCTACGGAATGGTTGAATCAGTTCACAACTCCACCAAAGGGCATTAATGTCTCATTTTTCCCCACACCCCCTCTACCATTTGTCATTTTCCTTTTCTGTCCTCTTAAGATATGAGGTAGTACCTCAGAATTGTTTTAATTTTCATTTCTCCAATCAATAGTCAGTTAGAACATTTTTCATATGGCTACAACTAGCTTTAATTACTACATCTGAAAATTGTTCATATCTAGGAAAAGAAATTTTAAGTGTAGGCTAGGCTAATGGGTATATTCCTGCTCATTGTGTTTGCTCAGACAGGCCCTGGGAAAATGTTGATTCTCCTTATTATCAAGACAGGTGATATGGAAACTGATGTCTCTTTGACCAAGATTTGAGTGACCTAAGTCACACACCCTAACATAGCTCACCTCCCTTGATTAACCAATCAGAGTTGAGTAGGCACCCCTCAGGAATATCTCCTCTTCAAAGGATATATAAACTGTGACCTCACTGCCATCAGGGGACTTTAGTCTAAGATAGACAGCCAAATGACCATTCCTTTATTAATAACCTTCTTGGACTTATTAATAAAATTATTAAATTACCCAGAAACTATGTCTCTTGAATTTTTTAGTCATCACACTACTACTACTACTGCTATTACTGCTCCTACCACTAACACCACCACCACCAATACTGGGGCTACTGCTGCTGCTGCTACTACTTCTACAATTATTGTCATTCATTATTAATATTACTATTACTTAGAAGGAAGGGTTTGATAGATAGAGATCTAGGATAAGAAACGAAGTGGTGAAATGGGAAAAAATTTTTACATCAATTTTCTCCCAAATGGGTCTGGTATTCAAGATATGCAAACAATTACTAATATGTACAAGACTAATAACCATAGCCAATAGATAAGTGGTCAAAGAATACGAACAAACAATTCTCAAAAGAAGAATTGCAAAGTATTCACAACCACATGAAATAATGCACCAAATCACTAAATTAAAGAAATTAAGATCAAAACAATCCTGAGGTTTCATCTCACATTCTGTAAATTGGCACCAAAAAAAAATTAAAATAACATCAAAATGGCAATAATCAATGTTGGATGGTGTTGTGGAAGGATAGGCACACCATTGTTGGTGGAGTTGTGGGACACTACAACCATTTTAGAAAGCAATTTGCAATTATGCAAATAAAGTGATGTCTATACCTTTTGGATCATTACTAGGCTTATACCTCAAGGAAGACATTAATCAGAAGAAAGTCCCTACAGACACCAAAATATTTACAGCAGCACTTTTTGCGATAACAAAGAAGTGGAGATAAAATAGATGCTCATCAATTGGGGAATGGATAAAGTGTAGTACATGAATTTAATGAAATGTAAATGTGTTGTAAAAATACAGAGACACATGAAAAAAATCTACATGAACTGATGCACAGTGAAGCAAGCAGAGCCAAGAAAACAATATACACAGTAACTACAACCATGTAAATGGAAAAACTGACAGCAAAAAATCAAAAGCGACTTTAACCAAATTATAAAAACTAAGCATGATTTAAATGAAGAGATATGAAAGAACACTCTTAACTCACCCCTCCCTTCATGGAAATGGGAGGTATACAGGTGTTATACATTGCACACACAATTTCAGACTTTTTTAATATAGCTATCCGTATTTTTTTTCTGTCTAAAAAATACTGTGTCACATGAGATGGCTCTGGGAAAGGAATTGGCTCTTCAGTCAATAACTGGGCACCCATATAAGTGTGATATATCTACCTTGAAGCATCCAACAGAGAAGTGAATGAATAGTTGGGATAATAATGGACAGTAGATAAATAAATCACTTAGTCATAGGGAGGGAAGCATCCTTGAGAGATCAGTTTGCTCATAACCTGCAATCCTGGATATATCAATGCCCCATGGTGGAGTGGAAAGAGTATAGAATTATGTTTCAGAGTACATCAGCTCTGCCACTAACTGAATTTGTGACCTTGGCCAAGTCACTTCACCTCTTAAGTGCCTCTTTTCTTCAACCAAAAAATATGTACTATATGCCAACGACTGCACTAGATTTTACTACTGAACTGATTTTATTCCTCTGTATGGGAGAATACACAGTGATCCCTAATATACACACATCAACTATTTCCTCTTTAGGCTACATGTTACAAAACTAATATTATGACAGTAAGAGCCACTGTCATGTAGTCAATGGAGAGATGGCCCTAGAGAAAGAAAGACTTGGGTTCAAGTCTCATATTTGGCACATACTTTGAGACCTTGAGCAAGTCACTCTTAGTGTTCTTAGACGACTCTCTAAGATTGTAGGTTGCAAAAGCAAGTGTTTCATCTTTAATCCCATCATTAATAGATGGGAGCTCAGTATATCAATAAAACCACAGGTCCAGTCTTTATCCTATATGAGGATAACAGTTTGGTCTGAAGTCCCTGAAAATCTTGATCAGTGTCCTACAACGCAATGATTCTACATCATTTCTACCAAAGGTATAACCATTTTCTGAAAGGAAACTAGGTCAAAACAAGAACTCTAAAGTTAAGTTACATGGCAATAATACCCCCTTGCAGATCCTGCTGACAGAAGCTGTACCCCAGAGTGCACGTAGGTGGGCACTGACGTTTCCTCTGCTGAGAGATCTACTTCGGGAATGCAGGACCTAGAAGAACCCGCCAGAGCTCAAGGACACAGTGCTGAATGACCAGAGCTACTGACTAGGCCTTTCCCGATCTTCCTCTTCCGGGTAAGAGGAGCCCCTGGTTTGCCCTCACACTCGCACCCCACTTTTCTCTACTCTTGTACTCTACAACCCCTCACGCCACCTACCAGCCCCGGGACTACGGCAGTGCCGGGACTTGGATGGTACCTGTCTCTCAGGTTGCCGCTGCGCAGCCCCAGCTCCGTGCATTCGGCCTCGTCCACAATCACCCCCTTGCAAGACTTGATGGGGTAGATCCAGATCTTTGCCACGGTGCCCACCTGCTGCAGCCGCCGCTGCCCCCTCCGTCGCCGCCGCCATCGTCGGCCCCTAGTGCTCCAGGCAGCGGCCCCCAGCGCCGCGGCGGCAGCCAGTCCCAGCGCGGCCGCCCCAACCAAGGCGGCCCTGGCCGGCGCCGAGGCTGGGAGCGCAAGGCGCAATCGCGTAAGAGCCGAAGAGGCCGCGGCACCCATAGCAGCTGCTAGACCGCCAAAGGCTATGCGTAGAGGACAGTGCCTGCGGGTGGCCGGCACCGATGGGTCCGAGAAGGGCAGTGGATTCCGTCTCCCAGCAGTGTGGAGCAGGAGGGGCCAGAGCTTCACCCTCGGAGTCCCGAGCACCCTATCTCCGGAGGGGCGGGGAGCAGAGGTGGGGTGAGAGGCGCGCGCGCGC
>CM053586.1:267158160-267182861 GCA_028646515.1 Pseudochirops corinnae
TTTTTGCTTTTTGGAGGGCAATTGGAGTTAAGTGACCTGGCCAAAGTCACACGGCTAATAAGTATGTCAAGTATCTGAGGCCAGATTTGAACTCATGTCCTCCTGACTCCAGGGCTGGTGCTCTACTCACTGCACCACCTAGCTGCTCCATACGTTTTGTTTCAATAAACCAAGTAACCATAGTGTGATTGCTGTTATAGCTGTTGTTCAGTCTTTCAGCTGTGTCCGACTCTTCATGACCTCAGGGACCATAGAACACCAATACTGTCCATGGAGTTTTCTTGGCAAAGATACTGTAGTGGTTTGCCACTTCAGTGTAATGTAAAGATACGAGGTTTATAAGACTGGATGAAATTTTCCAGAAATGGAATTTAAATTTAAAGTTCCATAATTTTAACATTGCAGAACTATATTCCATTTTCCTTTCTTGCCATTAGATTAATATTGAATTGAGGCCAGTGCCAGGCTGTGTTGGCAATCAATTAGCAAGCATTTAATAAGCACCTACCATCATTCATCAGCTACTCCACCAGGTACTGACGGTACAAAGACAAAAAATGAAACACTTCCTTCTCTCATTATAGTTATATGGAGGAGAAAACACTAACAAGGAAAGGTAATGCCTCCAGTTTACTAAATAAGTATCATTAATAAATTGTAATGTGATCTCAGAATAAATTGATTAAAGAGAAATTGTTCAGTTTTAATAACCAATGTGGTACTACCAGAACATATCTCTTGATTTCCTTAGAACATAGTTATGTGTGATGGGATGATTCTAAAAGACAAAACTGGATGGGAAAAGGTTAAAGGGAGCAATTACATCATAAAAATGGAGCATGAAAGGAAGAACTAATACAGAGAAAGCAGGTGGGGGTGGAAGGCTGGTAATAATGAAATTTTACTCTCATCTGGGTTGAAGAAGGGTATAGAAGTCTTCTGAACATGTAGATGTAATGCCAAGCTTGAGCAGCTTTCCAGAAGAATGCTGCTGTGAACAGCTTTTCAAGGTTCTGATTATACAGTATAGTGAACACTCTATTCAATAACAAATCTGAGCAAAACATTCACAGAATCAAGGTACAGCATTCACAACGTAACAACTTTTCACAGATAGTCAAAACACAGCATTCACAATGACTTATCACTAAAATGGCCACACAGTTTTCACCACAGTGGTCACATAGTTTTGAACAAAGTATAATCATTTAGTCAATCAATCACTTAGTAAGCCGTAAGGCTTACCTCCTTGAGGGTCACAAAATACAAAAGTCAAAGTTCTCTACTCATGGGGCACACTAAGTTACAATATCAGTCACTACTCAGCACTCTCTTAAAGGGCAGTGTAAAATACAAAGGCCATCCACCACTCAGTCACAAATAAGTTACAATTTCAAGGTCATAAGTAAGGTACAAATTCAATCAGTCAGTACTCAGTATCCACAGAGAGATCTCTTCATCTTGACTTGAGGTAGGTTCTCAGATTCCCTGGATCCCCTTCTATGGTCCCGGCTCCTACCTGGATTCACCAAACTGTCACCTGGGTTGAAAGGCAGACAGCTCCCAGCTCCTTGTCCAGCTCTCCATGCAGTCCATTCCACACTGAAGCTTACAGTATCCAGTCCACTTTAAATCCTTCACAGTCTCTGTTCCCGGGAAGTCAAGGCTTAACAAAGCCACAAACAGACAAAATACCGACACCATAGTCATGTTTCCTCAGTCTTCTGCAGCTCTGTCTCGTTCTCAGAAATCCTCAACAGCTTGGCTGGCCCTCGGACTCAGCAGCTCCTCAGCAGCTCCTCAGCAGCTCCAGCTGGCCCTTGGACTCAGCGGAAGTTTCCGCTGGTTCCCAGAATCAAAATCTATCCATCCAGGTTCTCAAAATCAAAATCATTCTCTCCAGCCTGGGCCTCTCTTCCTCAGTCTCCAGAACCTGGCTCCAAGAAGATCCGTCTGACTCAGCAGGGGCTTCTTCTTATATACACACATGGCATTAGCTCCTTCCTGTTTCAACCCCTTCCTGTTACATCAGCAACAGGGGTTCATACCTTCTGTTTCTTTAACAGAGGCTTGATTAATTACTAAGTGCTAAGTACCTGTTAGCTTTGCAAATACAAAGGGATCAAATTACATTATTACAGTGGAGAGATGAGAAAACTGGAGGACAGGGTGGGGAGGGTCTTTTAGAGGGGCAAGTGGATTTAGAAGGGTGGGGGAGATGAGGGACTTTTGGAAGGATTGTGGGTTGAGATTGGGGGCATTCCTGGAGGGGAGGGGGAAGTGGGATGGGAATGTGGGGGAAGAAGATAAATTAGCAGGGATAAGATAAAAAGAGATGCTAAGAAAGGAAATATTGAATAAAATAAGATGGAGGGAAATTCAGAAGTAGTAATTATAACTTTGAATATGAATGGGGTGTATACTATGGTAGCTGTCTTTGTGGTAGCAAAGAACTAGAAATTGCAGGGATCTCCATCAATTAGGGAGTGATTGAACAAGTTGTGGTATATGGTTGTGATGGAATACTACTGTGCTATAAGAAATGATGAGTTCATTGATCTTAGAGAGGCATGGAAAGACCTGCATGAACTGATGAAGAGCAAAGTAAGCAGAACCAAGAAAACATTGTATATAGTAACAGCAATATTGCTTTAAGAATAACATTGAGCAACTAAGTCATTATGATTATTATAAATACACAAATTAAAAATAAAGGACATATAAAGAGATGCTATTTGCATGCAGAGAAAGAACTGATAGATAGAAGTATGTGTAGAATAATTTTACATATATATACCTATTTGTGTAATGGCAGTCATCTCTAGGATGAGGAAGGGGAGAGGGAAGAAAAAAAGAAAAAGAAGAAATTTACATAATAGCTTTTCTGCATATTTGGAGGGAATAGCAAGTTGTACCTGGGTGATTTGCAGTTTCATGTACAATCATCTTTTCTTTTTTTCTTTTTTCTTTTTTTACTGTACTGTTATGGAAATTCTTGTTTTGTTCCCCAAATTGAAAATAAAATAAATTTTTTAAAAAAAGAATGTAGGCTGAGAATGAATAAACAACATGGACTAGTAGCAGGTAGAAAGAGGTGTGAATACTCTATCTAATCTACATGTAAGTATTGTTGATCCTCAAGCCCTGCTATCAATATATGCAGAACAAATAAAAATATATATAAGGTAATTAGTAGGAAAAGACACTTGTAGTTGGCATGAATAGGAAAGATTTCATGTTAAAAGTGGTCCTTGAGCTGCATCTTAAAGGAAATAAGAGATTCCATGAGGCAGAAGTAAGGAGACAGTACATCCCAGGCATGGAGAATGATAAAGGAATATGGTCCTGTGAGATGGAAAACTGTGTAAGGAACAGAGATATCAGTTTGACTGGTCCAGAGAATACAGAGTTCCATTGTGAGACTGGAATAATGAGGTTTGGGGCCAAGTTGTTAAGGGATTTAAAACCCAAACAGTTTATATTTGATCCTCAGAGGAATAAGTAGACAGTAGAGCAGGGATTCTTAATCTGGGAATTTTCAGGGGGATCATGAATTTGCAGAGTAAAAAACTGAAACTTTATTTTCACTAACCTTTATTTGAAATTTAGCATTTCCTTCAATTATGAATTTTTTAAAAAAATATTCTGAAAAAGAATCCATAGACTTTACCAGACAGCCATGACACAAAAAAAATTAAGTCCTGCACTAGAGTTTATTGATTAAAAGGGTAACATTATTGGAAGTCAATCTGAATTTAGTAGTTGTATAAATGATGGATTTGAGTGTGAGGAGACTTGAAGCAGGGGACCAATTGTGAGGCCCTGACCTAAGGTGGTTGCTTTATGAGTACAGAGAAGAGATTAGATGGGAGAGCTAGTGTGGAATTAGAAGGGCAAGACTGGCAACTGATTGGCTATGCACAGAAGGGAGAGACAGATAGCCAGACGCACTTTAGTCACTGTGGGGTGTTAGAGGAGAGGTCAGCTAAGAGTCTGTTGGCTGAGCACTCTCTGGTGAGCAACTCTGCACCTAAACTACATGTAAAGATGGTCGACCCCTAAATCCTGCTACAAATATATGCAGAATAAATTAAATATATGTATAGTATATATGTATAATATTAAATACTATATAGCATATATAATAAAAAAACCTCCCTATTTACACATCCATGTGTATTTTTTTACTATATATACATACATAATATACATATAGCATATATAGTATACAAACACATATATACATGCACACATATGTGAGTGGGGGGAGAAAGGCACTTTCAGTTGGAGGAATCCAGAAAGGTTTCACGTAAAAGTTGGTGCTTGAGCTGGGCCATAAGGGAAATTAGAGTTTCTGTGAGGAAGAGATGGATGTACAAAAGCCCTTTAATCTCTGTGAGGTATTAGAGGAGGAGTCAGCTACCAGTTTGTAGGCAGAGAACACTCTGCTGAGCAACATTGTGCCTACTCAACATTCTACATGTGAGTATAGTTGATCTCTAAACCTTGCTATAAATATATGCAAAATATATATATATGTATTCTGTATATATATATTAAATACTATATAGTATAGCATATATAGCAAAAAAATACTCCATATTTACATATACAAATGTAGTATTTTTACTATATGTACTATACATCCACATATAATACACACATATGTATACATATATACATACATACATGATAATGGGGGGAAAGGTACTTACAGTTGGGGAATCAGAAGAGGTTTCATATAAAAGTTGATATTCGAGCTATGCCATAAAGGAAATTAGGTGTTCTTTGAGGAAAAATGGGTGAGGGAATAGGTAAGTACATTATAGGCATGGGAAGATCATCAATGCATCCTTTAGGGAAGTCCACACAAACACATTTGATTAATAATGACAAAGCCAATTGGCTGGTGGCCTGTGTCTTGCCATCTAGTGTATAATGTATATATTACACCCATTTGCTAGTTAATTAATAAATTTGTTTTGAGAGATTGAAGGTTTTTCTTTTTTTGTGAGAATGTTACATTTAAAAAATTATTTAATATGATTTCCTATAAAATTTGCAGTTAAATAATCACAAAATATATTATTCTCTCATTTTAAAATGTCACCACTGAGTGATTTATTCCAAAACTTCTGCGGACAACAAGATCAGGTTTTCCTTCGACGTTACAGATATCTTGTTCTTTCAGAATTCCTATCTCCAAATTGGACACCATCTACCATACATTTTCTGTCACCTCTCTACACTCCCTTGAGATCCAACTGAGCAACGCTTCCAAATGTGAGAAAATTCCAGAACCACAAAAACATTGAACTAGTTTACAGAAATACACTTTGAGACCTTTTCCAAATATTATGTTAACATCTTGTTGACAAGATTTCTTGCATTTGGGAAGGAAGATGTTACAGAAAGATTTCCAAAGCCAACATGTACTGGTTAGGAAGGGGGCAGGTGGCTGGTGCAATGGATAGATGGCTAGTCCTGGAGTCAGAATGATTCATCTTCCTGAGTTTAAATATGAGTTTACTAGCTGTGTGACCCTGGGTAAATCACTTAACCCTGCTGACTTCAGTTTCTTCATCCATAAAATGAGTTGGAGAAGTGTGTGGGGTATGAGGACCCCAAAAATCCCCTACCCAGAAAAATCAAAAGTCAGAGGTATCTTGAGGAAGGAACAGGAAGTTTTATTCTCTTCCCCCACAGGAAGAGGGCAGTCTTCTCAATAGTGGGGATCAAGGAAGGGAGGCATGTTACAAAAGACAGAACAAGAATTCACACCCTAAGGCAGTCAAGCCCCCTCCCTCTGGCTGTCCCTTTTCCCACTGGGTGGGAGGTGAGCTCTCAGTCTTGGCGTGAAATCTAACCCAATGGTGGACAACAAAGAAGCCCACCACTATCTCCTATTGGCAGGGAGGTGGGACAGGGAGCCAAGGTATCATCCATGTCCTCATTTGGTAAATGCCAAAGCAAGGGAAGGGAAAGGTCAAAAGCAAAGGTGGAGGTCTAAAACTCCCCAAAGGGGCCTAATGCTGATGACAATTAGGGAAGGTGAGAAGGGTCCTAGGTTGTGTAAACCCAGGCAGGACTCAGGTCTGTCCAGTCTTACAAAAGTCTATCTCTGGTTTCCCTTCTCATTCTGAGGAGTCTTCACAGAGGGTACAGAGAGTGTACCCCACTCAGAAGGAAATGACAAACCACTCCTATTATCTTTGCCAAGAAACCCTATACGGTCCCATATATTCCCATTTCTTCTACAGTAGTTGAACCATAGAATTCTCCATTTTCTGCCTCCCCAAATCCAACTGTAATGACCAAAGGCACAAGATGGAAAAGATTCGACTTGAATTTACCATAATACAACAAGGGCCTTCACAGAACCTCATTACATAGTTGTAGCTAGGTGACACAGGGAGAGATAGGGATTATGCCAATGATTTTACTAGTGAGGAAAACTCCCCCTGTCACTGCAGCTCTGCATCTTTTAAGCAACGCATAGCTTTAGAGAGTTGTCTAGAGCGGAGTTGTCAAATATAGGGTCCTTGATTCACAACTCACTTAGTGTCTGAAACCAGATTTGAACTCATGAAGATTAGTCTTCCTGACTCCAGGCCCCAACCCTCTATCTATTGTGCCACCTAGGGGCCCCTACCGCTGATCTAGAGCACTGAAAAGATAAATGACTTGCCCAGAATCACACAATTAGTGTGTGTCAGTGGTAGAACTTGAAACCATGCCCTCCTGGATTCAATATATGTATGTATGTATATATAAAATCTATATGTAGTGGGAGGAGAGAAAGAGGAGAAGGGGTAGAGAAAAAGAGAGAAGAGAGGAGAGGAGAGAGGAAAGGAGAAGAGAGGAGGGAGAGAGAAAAGACAGAGAAGAAAGAAAAAGAGAGAGGGGAGAGGAGGAGAGAGAAAAAAGAGAAAGAGGGAGGAGAGAGGAGAGGAGAAGAAGAAAGGGAGAGAAGAGGGAGGGAGGGAGGAAGAGAGAGAAAGAGAAAGAGAGAGAGAGAAGAAATAAAAATAAAGGCTAAAACAAATAATTCTATCTTTGGGTTTTCATCATTAATTCTTATCTTTACACCCCCTCCCAACTTTGTTTATTTCAAGAATTGAAAGCATATCGACAAATATTTCAAATTAAGTGAGAAGAGCACTAGATTTGGCATTAGAAGACCAAGTTTCAAACCCGGCTCTGACACTTAGTATCTGTGAACTTGGGCAAATGACTTAACTGCTCAGTAACATTCTCTCCTTAAGTCTGGAAATGAATAGTCTTGGGGGAAAATAAGGATCAAAGATAATGATGAAAGCCCAATGATGGCATTTCTTTGTTTTGATCTTTTATTTTCCGGAAAGAGATACTTTGGTCAGTCTATCCATAAAAGGAAGCCCTCAGAATCATTAAAATAAGTAAAATTTAAAAAGTGAAAATTTCTTCTGGCCAGCGGTGTACTTGCTTTAGGTGTCCACAGAGAGGAGCTCTGACCAGGTCTCTGGAGAACGGGATAGGGAAAATTGGCTTGAGTGAGCTTGTCACTCTGCTTCAGCCAGGAGGATTATAAAGAAAGCTATTGTTGCCTTTCTGGATAGTCCTACAGAGGAAATCCTTTAGACCAAGGTCCACCCTCTTTGAAACCTAAGTGTAACTTAAATGATTAAGCCCAGCAAAGAGCTAGAATTAAGACCTACTGGAATTTGGAGGCAGAGAAACAAAGCCAAACTTTGCCAAAGGGAAGGGACTCTATTTAGGTGAGGAGAGGAAAGGGAGGGACTGGAAGAGGAGAGAGAAGTAAAAGAAAAGTCCTTTCTGTTGTAGATAAGATCCTGTTTTAAAAAAATCAAAGAGATCCTCCTAACTTTTTTGCTGTGTTCTAATATTAGGTCAGTGTGTTGACCCTACATCCATCCGGAATGGAATTTAAGTTCTTTTAAAGTAGGGATTAATTCGTTTTCAACCATCAATGCCTAATAATAATTATAATAGTAAGAACAATAATAATGACAGCTAGTATTTACATGGTGCTTTAAGGCAACTAGGTGGGGCAATAGATAAGTGGAGTCAGGAAGTTCTGAGTTTGGGTCTCTTACCGACACTTACTAGCTGTGTGACCCTGGGCAAATTACTTATCCTTTCTCTGCCTCAGTTTCTTTAGCTATAAAATGGAGATATTAATAGCACTTACCTTGCTGGGTTGTTGTGACGACTGAATTGCTGTGAGATAATATGTAAGGTGCATAGTAAACCGTAAAGCATAAAGCTAGCTATTACTATTATTTAGGGTTTTATAAAGTAATTTATATGCTATGTATTTGATCATGAAAACAACCCTGTGAGGGGGATACTAGTATTATACCTGTTTCATAGATGAGGAAACACCTGAAAAAGGTTAAGTGATTTGCCCTGAGTCACAGCTTATAAGCATCAGAGGCAAGATTCAAACCCAGGACTTCCTGGTCCAACATCTCATCTACTGTGCCATCTAATTGTCATATAGTTAGCATATAGTAAATTCTTTTCTTTTTTTGGAGAGGGAAAGGCAGGGCAATTGGAGTCAAGTGACTTGCCCAAGGTCACACAGTTAGTCAAGTGTCAAGTGTCTGAGGTCAAACTTGAACTCAGGTCTTCCTGACTCCGGGCCGGTGCTCTATTCACTGCACCACCTAGCTGCCTCCATATAGTAAATTCTTACTAGGTGCTTATTGATTGGTTGGTTGGTTGATTATATCATTGACTGAGATTGGGAAATTTTTTTGTATCCCTACACATAAGTAGAATCCAAGAAGTATTTGCAGACAATGGAAGAGACAACTTGCTAGGATTTTATCAGCATAAGAATAATAAACTGAATTTTCTTTGGTTTCAACTTCTTCAATATTTCAAAAGATATATCTCCCTATCATGTCCCCTAACTGTAAATGCAACTGAAGATTCTTTACTGGGTCACTTTCTCTTCTCTATAGCTCTCCCACTTGGTGTCCACAGCAGCTCCCACAGACTTAATAATCATCTCGGCAAAGATCTATGGAAGAAGTTAGGTAGAACAGTGAATAGAGAACTAAATTTGAATCAGAAAGATCCAAATTCAAATCCAGCCTCAGAAAATTACCAGTTGTATGACACTGGGCAAGTCAATTAACCTCTGCCTGCCTCAGTTTCCTCATCTGTAAAATGGGAATAATATCACCTACCCCCCCCCCCAGGTTGTTGTTATGATCAAATGTCCTAATATTCGTAAAGTGCCTTGCTTTTTAAAGTAGTGCATAAATGCTACCTATTACTCTTATAATCATCAATATTATCCATATAAATAGCTCCAGGGGCTCTCCTGAGCTCCAGTCCTAGGTGCTGCCTAGTACTGAACTGCCAAACTGACTATTCTAAACCAAATTTCCCTATCACCATCTCAAAATCAAGTCCAAAACAACTCAGGATCTTTTCTTCCAAACCCTCCCACCTACCATCTTCTGAATTTCCCTGTTTCTATTAAGGGCACTATAATCCTTCTGTTGAGGTGTGTCCTGCCCAAATGAATTTGACCCAAGCCTTCTTTCAGCCAAAGAAAAACAATGTTTATTAAAAATCTACCAAACTGGCCAGACTCTTAAGGAATCTGAGTATTTTTATCACTAATGCCAGTGGTCCAGATTAAATCTGAGCACTTTAATGGAGGCCAAGAGGGATCTTCTATACAGAAAGACTGTGGGAGGGATATAGGGGTAGCCAAGCAGCCTGGGGTGATGGAAGGAGGGGGGTCTGGGGAGGATCTTGATGGGAGTGGCCAGTAGGCTGGAGTGAGTAGAGGTCAGGCTCCAGGAACCAACTGAGGGAATGGCATTTTGATAGGATCTAGGGTGGGAAGTAGCTGGAGGCAACCTGGGGGTAACAGAGATTTGGGCATAGGGATAATAGGAAGTTTATGGGGAACCTAGATCAAGTGGGAAGATTCAAGGAGAATTCAAGGGAGCTCCCAGTGTCTATACCCCATCACTTCTAGTCTCCCAAGATTTCAAGGTATCATGCTTGACTCCTCATTCTATCTCACCTGACATAACCAATCAGTTGCCAAATGTTGCCTCTTCTCTCTCCACACCATTGCTCTCATCAATCCGCCTTTTCATCTCAAATAGTTTTAGCTCAGGTCCACATCATGTCTATCCTGATCTACTCATTTCCTCCTTATTGATCTCTCTGTCCCAAGTCTCTCCCCACTTCAGTCTATTCTCTATGCAGCTTCTAAAATGATTTTCCTTAAGCACAGCTCTGTCCAAGTCATTCACCTACTTGATAAACTCCAGTTTCAAATATAAGATACTCCATTCATTTTTTAAAACCATCCTACCTTCCTAACCTTAAGACATATTAGAGATTACTCCTTTTCACAAATTCTACAGTCAGTCTAACCAAACTGGGGTTTTTGCCCATCTCTCATCTCCATGCCATGGCGCTGGCTGTCCCTCGTGCCTGGAATGCTCTTCATCCTCACCTCCATCTCTCTGAATCCTGTTTTTCTTCAGCACTCAGCTCAAATACCACCGTCTATGAGGAGCCCTTTTTGATCCTTCTTTCTTCGTAAACTACCTTGCATTTATTTTGTATTTATTTGCTCTAATCTCATCCTGGTAGATGCATCTGTAGAATCACATCATCTCTAAGGAATTCTTATAATATTTGGAATGTACACTGGGCATCCAACCACAATAGGGACAAAGACTTTTGTCAGGCATAGATCTCTTTTTTATGACTTGATATTAATAATCAGAGGGTCAATGAATAAGATATACTTATATCTTGCCCAATGGAATGTAAGCTCCTTGAGGACAGGGACTATTGGAGGGAGCTCTGATTGATGTCAATCTCTCATCTGTAAAAAGGGATAATAATAATATCAATGCCATTGGCCTCATAGGGATCCTGGGAGGGTCAGAGAAGATAATGTACAGAAAGCAAAGTACTTCTTAAACTTCAAAACCCAATATGAATATGAACAATTGTTTTTCCCATTTAATTCATAGGCAAATTATAATTTTAAAAGAACAGGGACCCCTTTGTCCTTGACATGCACCTATCTGGAGTGCCAACACAATTCCTTCATTGTTCACCTCCTTCGTTCCTCTGAAAGTGTTCTTGGCTGAGCTGCAGCTGAATGCTTCCTCCTTTGGACCATGGGGTGATTTTTGCCCTGTGTTTGTTTTCTTTGGCTGTCACGGAAGGATTTTGCTTTTTATATCTGCAGCATATGTCCTGTTGAGGGATAGGAAAATATGCAATAACAGGATGATCTACAGGATGCTATTTGTCTGAGAGGTTACAAATTCTTTCTCAAGAGTCCTTTTTAAGACCCAGCAATCATTACTATTAATGATATTCAATGCAATGCAATCAGTACAATCTCATCCTGGTAGATGCATCTGTAGAATCACATCATCTCTAAGGAATTCTTATAATATTTGGAATGTACACTGGGCATCCAACCACAATAGGGACAAAGACTTTTGTCAGGCATAGATCTCTTTTTTATGACTTGATATTAATAATCAGAGGGTCAATGAATAAAATTGTTATCACTTCTTTCAAATAATTTTATGTGATTTTGATATATGCATGGGAGATGACTCATTCTTATTAAAGGACACTTTCAGGCAGCATTTAGCTCTACTGAATCAACACTATTTTAAATAGCTGACAAACAATAAACATAGTGGAAGGTTATATTCTCTACAACTTTTGGTTAATTTCATTTCTTATCCTTTCATCAAGAATTCCCTTGATGTATATATAAATTATCCTCATAATGATTTTGTGGAGAGGGGAAAGTGGGCATATAGATGAGTCATGATTAATGTTTATTGATATTCTATTTCTAGCAATAACAGAATATGTAATCTGTTATAAGTATTTGAGATTCCACTGTCATTCAATCATATTCAATTATTTTAAATCATTTCCACATGTCTTTCAATCATTGTCATTCAATCAATCAATTGCTGACTTGTTGACTTAATACCATGCCACCTAGAATAGAGACTTCCTCTCTGATCTAACGTAGTGTTTCTTCCCATATCTTTTTTCTTTAACACTATTTCTACTTTAACATGCAACACATCAAGTCTTAAAAGATTGCCAAGACTCTTCTATGAGATTCATAATCTCTCAAAGAGGTTTGCCTTAACTATCCATGCAGCCATACAACTAGAATCTGAGACTATATTTAAACTCAAGTCTTTCTGACTCCAGTTCCAGCATTCTATCCATTGTACCATCTACTTCCAACAAAAGCCCATGTTTTTGACAACAATATTCTCTAAGTGATGCTGTACCTGGCTATGAGTCATAAAATATCCCAGTCTCTGAAGAAATCAAGTGTTGAGTCAACTGAAGGGCAATGGAGGGATGGATGCTTGAGCGAGAGTTGCCTGCTACATATTACTAGTGAAAAATACCTCAGGAGAAGCAGAGTGAAAAATATTGTCAAAATTGTCAAAAAGATAATTTAGATGCAGACTGAAGACTCTACAAAGAACCCATCAAAGAAAAGGGACACCATACCTAAAAGGAATGTCTTTAGGACTCCAGAAAAAAGACTTCTAGGAACTCTTTGCCACCCATGCTCACTAAGCTTTATCCTACTTTTCCCCTGGATTCTGTATGAGTGTCAAAGACTTCTGAGGGTTATTTTTCTATCAACTATCCTTTCTTAGTAATTTGAAAGCTTTTTAAAAGAACCTTTTTAAAACTGAATAGAGGCTGGCTAACTGATAAATATCAATTAATAACCATGTTGGGAAGTTCACTAATGGGGACTCATGAACAATAAAAGTACTGGAAAATGGCTGAACCTGAAAAAATCATGTATATGAATGTAATGGAATACTATTGCTGAAAGAAATAATGATGAATGGAAAAAGATACAATAACAACATTGCAAAGACAAGTACCTTTGAATGACTTAAAAACTCCAGTCAATGCAATGACTAAGCATGATTCCAGAGAACTGATGATAAAGCGTGCTATCTGCCTCCTGCCAGATAAGTGATAGACTCTATGCAAAATGAGACTTCATCAACTGGGAATTTGCTTTGTTTGACTATGCATATGTTAAAGTATTGGTTTGCTTATTTGTTTTAATGTAGAGAAGATGAGAGGTAAAGAAAATAGATTTTTGTTAGTTAAAAAATTAAATTGAAAAAAATTTTAAATAATGGAAAAACAATCTCCAATTGATCAGGACTAATTGTAGAACTCTGAAGGGAAATAGATAGTCATGTTCTAAGGGCATAACTTGTCGAGGAATATGGGGGTTAGGAGAGTAACTATAGAATCTATGTGAGTTACACATGGATTACTCTTTTTCCCCAAGAAGTTTAACAGTGAAGGAAATGAGAGCAGGCAACAGTAGAGTGCTGGACCTTGAGTCAGAAAGATCTGAGTTCAAATTGGACTCAAGGGTTACTACTAAGATAGTATAATAAGAATAGTTGAAAGAAAAATCACCCTCAAAAGTCAGGGACACACTGGAGTCTGGGGGAAAAGTGGGATAAAGTTTAGAGTATGTGACAAAGGATTCCTAGAGCTCCTTTTATTGGAATCCTTAATCGTTCTCTTAAGGTTATGATGGAGCTTTTCTTCCATGGTCTCTTGACTGTCTTTGATTCTGAATGAAAATAATGCTGTCAGCTGATCTAGGGATATTACTATGATTTTTTTTGTTTTTATTTTTATTTGTTTTTAGAGAGGGGAAGGTAGGGCAATCAGGGTTTAGTGACTTGCCCAAGGTCATGCGGCTAGTTTTGTGTGTTAAGTGTCTGAGTTCAAATTTGAACTCAGGTCTTACTGACTCCAGGGCTGGTGCTTTATTCACTGCACCACCTAGCCACTCTGATACTACAATGATATTGATGGAAAGATGGGAAATCCCAAATTCCCAGACCCTTAGAAGCTCATAAGGTCTTTCTCCACTTAAAAGGAGGAGGGGGAAGATGGAAGCTGAGACCAAAGTTTTTTCTTTGCTTCACAGTTCCCTACCCACCCCAAACTGCAATTGAATATTTCTCAAGTATTTAGCCAGAATATTCCTCTCTGCTTACTTCAGTTTCCTAGATTTTGGACTAGTTCTTTGATTTTTATATAGGTTCCACAGGGCATTACCAAATTTCCTCAGTCAATCCCAAACCTCTTTCTATACAATGATATTCCTATCAATCAAGGACTTAGCTCACTTAGTCCAAAATCTATGACTGATTGATAGAGACATGTTCTCACTTGGTTAAGGTATAGGGGAGTGGCATTTTATCAATTACTGTCAAGTGTTGGAATGGCCTGATTGATTTATTCAATCAACCATTTTCATCTCCAGGATGTATGAGGATGTTCAGGAAGGATTAATGCCTCTGGTATGAGGAATCAAGAGCTCTTTTAAGCGTTATCATCCACCTATGGTGTCCACCACCTTTCACCAGTAGTTCTAAGAAACTATAGCATGCTCAATGATCATACCCCAGTAAATCCCTGTCAGGAGACAGGCTAAACCAGATTGAGGGTAATCAACAGGCCTCAAATCAATCAGTGAGTTGGGAGACATCTAACCAAAGCATATAAAGACTTTCTCTGGTGGAATGAGTGAATGAAAACAATTTGTTTCAATGGCCAAGAAGGCAGTTGAAGCAGGCATTGTGCAATGCTTAGAGCCTGGTCAGACATTAAAGATGCCAAGGTCATCTAATGCATCCTGGGCGGTCACCAGTCATGTTGACTTTTGTCTTGCCATTAGACTTTGATGACTCAGGAAGAGAGAGTGAGACCAACAACTTTGTGCAACTCTGCCTCACTTAAATCCAGTTCATGCAGAAGCCAAAGTATCACCTGTGAAGTCATTAGAATGGACAACAACAACTCAATCAATCCCACCCTTGCATAAGTCTAGTGCAATTTCTGCTTCCTCATAATACATTTTTTTTGACATCTTACAGAAGTCTACCTTCAGTTTTAAGTTCCTAAATGACATCTAAAATCTCTAAATCCATTTATCTTTTTTATTTCATACGCTTTCATTTCTGTTGGCATTTTTGTTGTTCAGCTGTATCTAACTCTTTGTGACCCAATTTGGGCTGTCAGTGTAAGTCTATTAGATAAATTAATGAGGTCTCATAGTATAGGGTAGGGTACAGGATGTGAAGTCAGGAAGACCTGTGTTCAAATCCTTTCTCAGACACTTACTAGCTATGTAACCCTGGGCAAATCACAACTTCTCTTGGTCTCAGTTAATTCTCTATAAAATGCAGGGGCTGGATGTGCTGGCCTCTAAGGTCGCTTCAAGTATTATCCTATGTATTATGTGTCACTTTGGAAAAAAGTCTGAACCTAAAAAAGATGAGATAGACCAGGTTTCTTAATTTGAGTTAGCTAATTGACTCAGAGGATAGAAACCTAAATCCAGAGTCAGAAAGACCTGAGTTCAAATTCAAATTCAAACAGTGATTATCTGTGGGACCTTGAGCAAGTCACATTAACCTCTGTCTGGCTCAGTTTCCTCATTTGCAAAATAGAGACACTAATAGTACCTATCTTCAGGGTTGTGAGGATAATAAAAGCTATTTGCAAATTTATTTTGCAAATCTTAAAGTACTAATAAATGCTAGATTATATTATTACTATTATCATCATCATTATTATCAGCTTGGGGTCTATGTTGGGTTTTTTCGTATTTTGATAAACATTTCAACATAATTGGTTTCTTTTGTAATCCTTTGAATTTTATTTTATGTATACTGAGAAGATGTCTACAGGCTTCACCAGACTGCCAGAGTGGCCCATCACACACAAAAAGATGAAGAGCTCCTGAGACAGATACTTCCCTGAGAGCTTTCAAAGGGTCTGGGAGCAAACCTAGTGATAAGGAGGTGGGTTAGAGGTTGGGGGAAGGATTGGAGAGTGGTGATATGTGACTGAGAAAAACAGAGCCCCAACCCTATCAATGGAGGGCCTAGGCAACAAGGAGTGTGGGGAGGGAGGGTTGAAGGTTTCAGTACAGGGAGGACAAGCCTCAATTGTGGTAAGCAAAGTCAGGTCACTGGGCAAAATATGCTGAGCGACCCCCATATTTTAACCTTGATCAACTTTTGAGTACTGTGCTCAACCGGCTGGAGGGAGATGGCAAGGTCCCCTTTAGGTAGATTCCCATCACTTTAGAACCTCTCCCATCCTGCAGACTACTGCCAACCATTCTTACCTCCCAGTGATGCCATAATGGGGAAGAGCTGAGGTGACATTTAGTTCACCTTCTCATTAAAATTTCTACTAATCAGGATTGACTTCCCCTTATATGCAAATTGTTCCACTACTGGCTATAAAAGCAGATTGGAGCTTGGATTTGGCTGCGTGCCCCACTCCAACTGCTTGATGTGTCGGGGTGCCAATAAACTCCTTTTTGTCTTATTTCCTGAGTTTACCTTTAACTGAACAGGGTGAGGCCCAAACCAGGATTTATCTTTCAACAGTGGAGTGCCTAAGATATTTGCCAGTGTAGGTAGGGTGGGGGATGGAGGCAAATTTTAATTATTGCCCAGTCTTGTAATACAAGACACAGAAGCCAAGTTCCTTCTTTGACTTTTGTAAGTATTGATATTATAATCTATTTTTCTATTGTCTAAACATGGCCAGAGTAGCCCTCACTAACAACAAAGGAGCTGATAGAGGGAAGCAAGACATAGAAGTTTGGAGAGAAAAGCACCTTTTTGTTCCATATCCCTACCTCCTAGCATGAGCTTTAAGAGGCATTTAAGTGCTGCAGTAGAGGTTTGGCCTGCAGTCAGGAAGACCCGAGTTCACAGCCTCCAACACTCACTAGCAGTGTGACCCTGAGTAAATCACTTAATCTCTGTTTGCCTTAATTCATTGGAGAAGGAAATGGCAAACCACTCCAGTATCTTTGCCAAGAAAACTCCATATGGAGTCACAAACAATGGAACTCAACTGAACAAGACTCCAGCAAGTCATATTCTGCCTTGGGGGGGCAGGGGACAGGGGCCTAGGTTAGGGATCCATGTGCATATATATATGTATCTTTCAGAGACTCAGATGTAAAATAATATTGCATAGGAAAACAACCTGCCCTTGAGAATCCTAGGCCCCTCTCTGGATTCCTGGCACAGCCTAGAGACATTGTACTGCTTAAGCAAATAAACAGAAGTCTGAGCCTGGAGCTCAAAGAAACAAAACCTTTCCTCATTGTTAAGGATTCTTGCCTCCTAAAATTGAAAATGGCAGTTGGTTGGGAGGTCATTTCCTGCACCTCCTCCACAGGCAAGGAGAGCCAGAAGGCCAGAGCCACACCCCTTGCTGTTAACCCCCTTCCCAGAGAAAAGGCCAGTGTCTCTGAGCATTTCTAGGTAGTGGAGGGATGGGGAGAAAGGTGGCCAGATGAGAGGGAGTGAGAAAGTATATATTTCTTTTTTTTTCTTTTTGGAGGGGGAAAGGTAGGACAGTTGAGGTTAAGTGACTTGCCCAAGGTCACACAGTTAGTTTTTTGTTAAGTGTCTGAGGCCGGATTTGAACTCAGGTCCTCCTGACTGCAGGGCCGGTGCTCTATTGACTGCACCACCTAGCCACCCTGCCCCTATATTTCTTAGAAGATTGAAAGAGACCTAGTGCCTGGCCTCAGGAGTTCTTTGTTCTTAATTCAAGGATGTTTGCCCACATCATTAGGATAGGGCCAAAAGGCACCCCTATGAATAGAGTTCTTTGAAAGACTCTCTGCCATGACAGTCAGTGAGTGCCAACAACACAGCTCTTCATGGGTTCTTCTATACCCAATCAATCAGTCCAGGCTTTCTTGGTTCTCCTTTGAGCGACAAGCAGGTACAGAGCACAGACCTTGGCTTGTAGTGAACACTTAATAAATGCTTGTTGACTGATTATTGGTGAGATCATGGATAAAGAGCTGGAAAGGAACTTAGAGGTCATCTTGTCTCATTTAAGAAATGAGGAAGATGAAGTCAACAGTAGCGAGGTGATTTGCCCAAGGTTATGCAGAGTAGGTCCAGAATCTGAACCCAGATTCATATCCAGAGTTCTTTCCTCATTGGACCAAAGTGAATGCTGGGCTGGTAGACTAAGCACTCACAGGTATAAAGGCGATCACAAGCAGCTTTCCAGAGGACTGCTGCTATGACTCTGATCACATAGTATAGTGAACTCCCTGTTTATTCAGCAGTAAACTAAAGCAAAACATTCACAGAAATCAAAGTACAGCATTCACAATGTTATAACAAACAACTTATCACTAAAGTGGCCACATAGTTTTCACCAAAGTGGCCACATAGTTTTAAACAAAAGATACCAGTCAGCAAGTCCTTAACTCAATCATTCATAAGGAGCAAGCCTCCTTTAAGGGACACAAAGGTCAAAGTTCTCCACCCCTAGGTCACATTGTCTTAATCTCTTCTTGATTGGAGATTAGTTTCCAAATCATCTTTAATTCAAACATCCTTAAGAGGTGCAAGGTACAAGAATACAAAGTTCTCTAATCCCTAGGCCACAGTAAATCATGATCTTCTCAGTCAGCACTAAGTACCCAAGGAAAGGTCTTTTCATCTTAACTGGAGGCTGGCTGCCAAATTGCAAAGTTCCTCTTCCATGGGTCCAGCTCCTGCCTGAATCTACCCAATCATCACCTGGATTCACAGGTAGGTGGCTCTCAGCTCCTCATCTAGTTCCATATTGAAGCTCACAGTGTCCCGTCCGCCTCAAATCCTTCACACTTTCTGTTTTTGGGAAGACAAAGCTTAACAGAGCCAAAACAACATCCATACACATTGCCAGCACCATCACCAATTCACTATCTGCCTGTGAAATCAACACAGACCCACACACAAGGTCTGAGAACTCAACACAAATCATCAGTATAGTCCCAGGACCTCTGAAACTCTCCTCCAGGACTTCTGTAAACAGACAACAAGAAAATCCTCTTTCAGGGATTCCAGTAAGGTCCCAGGGCTTCTATAGAAAGTATCACAAACAAAAATCAAGACAAATAAAGTGCCTGGCTACCACAAAGTTCCCCTTCTCAATTCTGCTCTTTCCCAACTTGGACTTCTCCTCATATATGGTCATTAGCTCCTCCCTGTTCTGCTCCTTCCTGTTGCATCAACAAGTTCCTCCCATTGTGGGTTTCACAAGTTCTGTCTCTTAACAAAGACTTGATATAATCAAGGGCAAGGCTCAAAAGACACTTGAACTGAAACAAGGTGCTAAATAATTAAATAGCTGAAACAAGGTGCTAAGTACTTCTTTGTTTGCCATTACAATAGTAACAAGTAGATAAAGATAAACTGCAATTCATGATCCCATGCTATAATGAAAAAAACCAGTACTTGATTTGGAACCCAAAGACCTGAGTTCCAATCACAGTTCTGCTGTGACCTTCATTAGGAAGGTCATTTAATTTCACCAGTCTTTAAATTCATCTGTAAAAATGGAGGAGATGGCGTAGGTGACCTCAGAGGACCCTTTTAACTATAATTCTATGAGTCTGTGTGAAGCTTCTCCATCTTGTACATACCTAATGAGGAATAGCCAATAAGATTGCACCCTGTGCTTTAGGTCTAGGATTGACCCAATGCACAGGCAGAATGGGTGGGCCAAACCTTACATGCTAATGAAATATGAGGGATATTTTAGGCTTTTTATGTTATCACTAGAGGTTATTCAGATGTGAATGTACTATAAGGCTAGCTCTGTGGTGGCCTCTTAAAATATTTGATCTGCTTTGGAGTTACCAAGCATTACTTTCCCTTTCCATCTATCTGCCATAAAAGTCTACTCATTCAAGTCTTTCTTCACCGTGTTGTGTAAGGAAGGGCCAGCCCTGGGCAATGTGATGCCCTCTCCCAACCAGAGGGCAGGGGGTTCTTTCAGAGAGAGAAGCTGACCACAGATAGAGAGATGCTGTAAAAGCAAACTCCATCTGTTTCACTCTTTTGCTTAGGGCTGCTATCTGTCCCATTGGAGTAAGCATCTCTTCTGCTCTCCCCACTGGACACTCTAGCACAGCTGAGTATGAATGGATGCACTTAGAAAATCATTTTCTCTTGATATCCCTTGTGCTGTCAACAATAGCAATAGTGATGGACACAATCATTGATTAGGAATATTAGTCTAAACTTATTGTTCTTAAAGTGTCGTTGGTTTGTGAGCTCCTGGGTGGTCCCCTTGCACCCTTTCAGGGGATTTGTGACATCAAAATTATTTCCAAAGAAATATTAAGATGTTATTTGCCTATGAAAATGCTCTTTTTCCAACCAGATGACTGTGAGGTCAGATTTTCTTCATACATTTCAATCAAAACAGCATCACAACAGATCAAATGCAGAAGCTGATAAGAGAATCTAGCTATCTTCTACGAAGCCAAACATTAAAAAGATTTGTGAAAATATGTAAAATAATGCCACTCTTCTCACTAAAATACTTTTGTTTTGAAAAACAGCTTTTTTATAATATATTATTTATATTAACACACAATTAGTTTATTATTATTTTAAAATTTATTGTTGTTCAGTCATTTCAGTTGTGTCCCCATTTGGGGTTTTCTTGGCAAAGCTACTGGAGTGGTTTTCCCATTTCCTTCTCCAACCTGTTTTATAGATGAGGAAACTGAGGCAAACAGAGTTAAGTGACTTGCCCAGGTCACACAGCTAGTAAGTTTCTGAGGCCAGATTTGAACTCAGATCTTCCTGATTCCAAGTCTTGCACTGTATCCACTGCATCACCTACCTGTCTTAATTAAATTTTAAATTAATTAACAAAAGGGGTGGCTAGGTGGTGAAGTGAAGAGCCCTGGAATCAGGAGGACCTGAGTTCAAATTTGGCCTCAGACACTTAACACTTACTAGACATGTGACCTTGTGCAAGTCACTTAACCCCAATTGCCCTGCCTTTCCCCCCTCCAAAAAGCAAAAAATTAAAATTAATTAGTTAACAAATAAACATTTTAAAAATGTATCAGTTTTACTTTCCTATACAGTAAGTATCGACAGATACAACCTACATAAACAAAAGATATTTGGGATCCCCAGTAATATTTAAGAGTGTAAGGGGTCCTGAGACCAAGAAGTTTGAGAACCTCTGCTCTACACCTCCATCCTTCTTCCTGTATGGCAACTTCGGTTGGTAGCATCTGTGCCAACAACTCTCCCTAATACCCACACACTCCTGTAGTTAACGGTTTTTAAAAATGGAGTATTGATTTACATGTAACAATGGATGTCAAGCAGTATGCTCGTGGATCTATGGTAGTGGTAGAAAGGACTCAGAAAACCTGGATTTAAATCTCATCCTCACTGAAGCTATGCGTGTGGCCTTGGGCAAGGAGGTTCCTAACTTCTCTGAGTCTCATTTTCTTATCTGTAATAGGGATGATCATAGTCACACTATGTATGTGGTAGGGTGGTTGTGACGCCAAGGCTAGTGCGAATCAGCCACCATTTTTGTCTTCGTAAGCTCACACAGTGCCTGGTCCATGGTAAGCACTTAATAAATGCTTGTTGAATTAAATTGGATGAAATGATTACCAAACCCAGGGCTGAGAGTCAGGCCTCATGCATTTATTTCATCATGAAGATCCTTAAGGGTGAAGATCATGCTTTAGGTTCATGTAGGGGAAAACTAATTTTCCAACAAAGATTCTCCTGCATGTACTAATCTTGTCCAGTCATTTCACAAATGTGTACTTTGGTTATAAAGAGAATCAGGAAGACCAGATAAGTAGATAAGGGAAAACTCTACCACTGGAAAATCAATTTAAAGTACGTGCCCATTGGGATCAGTAGTTTAGGCTAAACCTAAATGACAGAGCACCATCAACTTATGTGGAGAAGTTGCTTATGGAGATTTCTTTTTTTTTTTTTTATCTTTTTTTGCTTTTATGTTTTTGGAGGAGGAAGGGCAGGGCAATTGGGTTTAAGTGACTTGCCCAAGATCACTTGCTAGTAAGTGTTATGTATCTGAGGCCAAATTTGAACTCAGATCCTCCTGACTCCAGGACCAGTGCTCTATTCACTGTACCACCTAGCAGCTCCTGGAGATTTCTTCTAACATGGAGGCTGACAAGGTATGATGGTATAAAGTTTTGGGGAAGGGTCTAGGCATAGTGTGAGAAGTGATTGCTATATATTAGATTAGATTTAAGGGCCTTTCAAGAGGTCAAGGTGGAGATCTGGCAAAAAAAAGAAATAAGCAATGATGAAACAATGAAAGATTTTTGAGACATTGTAAAAAGTTTCTTAGCTGAGATCAGGAGTAGAGAAAATAATTGATCTTCAATCTATACCATTCAGTTTAGAGGACTTCTACTCAGTTAACTGAGAAATTCCTAGGATAGCTGGTAACTAGACAGAGTTTCCAGGGTTATAGGGATGCTGCTGTTCCCTTTATCAACCATCAAAGTTCAGGTTAGGGGCGGCTAGGTGATGCAGTGAATAGAGCACTGGTCCTGGAGTCAGGAGGACCTAAGTTCAAATCCAGCCTCAGACACTTAACACAAACTAGCTGTGTGACCTTGGGCAAGTCACTTAACCCCAATTGCCCTACCTTTACCCCTCCAAAAAAAAAGTTCAGGTTAATTGTCATTTGGGCATTGCTCTAACCATCAGTCTTCATTTTCCTAACCAGTCATTCAACAAGAATTTATTAATCACCTACTATGGTACTGTGTTAAGCCTCCAGGATACAGAGATAGGAAAAAACAAAAACAAAAAGCAACCCAGTCTCTGCTCTGAAGGACCTCACAGTCCAATGGGAGATACAACGTGCCAACAACAGAGGAGATAAAGTGGGTGTGGTCTCAGAGGGAAGCACCAAGATTAAGAAGGACTGGGAAAGGCTTCTTGCAGAACTCTCTCTCAATCTTCCAACAGGGAATTCTCTGGTGTTAGTCCAAAGCATTGATCAACAGGTCTGATAACAGCTGAATGAAAATAAACATAATCTCCAGACCAGAGTTCATTCAATACAAGCACAAACAGGATCCTCATCAGAAGTCAGCTAAGGGAAGTTGATGTTTAACTTGAAGTTTTTCATAGTAAGAGGTTACTGCTTTTTTAATAAATACTTACAATGCTACTTTGCCTTGGGTTTGTACACGACCTTTCCTTCTAAGAGTCCAAAGTGTTTTTTTATTTATCGTCTAAAGGATCCCAGGGACAAGAATTCACAAGGTCGCACAGTTGGCTGTTGCAAAACCTAGAAGAGAACTCTGCTAAAGTCCCTTGATCGCAATCCTTTGTTTCTCCTTCTGTCTACTTCCCACCGTTCAGATACTTCTGTTTCATAAGTGGGCAACCTGGTACAAGAGATGAGTTGGATGGCAGTGAAGGGGAAGGAGGAAGAAGGCTGTCTTGGGACCAGTAATTCAAGTTCTGGATTCAAATCCTAGCCCTGTTAGCACAGTGCCTGGTACATAGCAGGCACTTAATGATTAACTGTGAGACCTTGGGCAGTAATAGCTAATATTTACATAGCCCTCATGTGCCAGGCATTGTGCTAAGTGCTTTACAATTATTATTTCATTTGATTCATACAACAACTCTGTTCCAGAGAGGTGCTATCATTATCCCCACTTTACAGATGAGGAAATTGAGGTAAACAGATTTAAGTGACTTGCCCAGGGTCACACAGCAAATCTGAGTTTGAGGCTGAATTTGAACTCAGGTCTTCCTGACTCCAGGTCCTTCACTCTATCCACTGTGCCATGTAGCTGTCCCAATTGTCATCTCTAAAATGAGGGGAGTAGATTAAATGATTTCTGAGGATCCTTCTAAACTCAGGTAAAACTGAGCTTTGACCTCCTCCGTTTGAGCTGGGCCTTCTTAGGCAACCTATGGTGGGTCATCACATTGATGCTGAACTTATTGAAAACCCTGGATTGGAGTAGTCCTCTGAAGCCTAGAACTCCCAATGCTAATGCCTTCCCTTGGTTGATTATCTTTCCAATTCATCCTGTCTATATCGTCTTTGTATATCATTGTGTGCATGCTGTTTCCCTCATTGCTGTGACCAGCACAGTTTCATGGCCCAGCAACCAGCTGAATAAAGGAGAGATGGGGATGTATTCTATAGTTTGTTTATTACAGAACCATTTCATACAGAGCCAAAGATACAAGAAAATCACAAGGCTTATATTCCCTA
Source organism: Pseudochirops corinnae (assembly GCA_028646515.1). Lineage (NCBI taxonomy): Eukaryota > Metazoa > Chordata > Mammalia > Diprotodontia > Pseudocheiridae > Pseudochirops > Pseudochirops corinnae. The sequence goes on from CM053586.1 coordinate 267,182,347, forward strand.
TAGCAGAAATTCCTACGTGATGGAATGCACGGACCCTTCTTTGGAATCAACCACTCCTACCCCAGCCCAAGTTTAATTATTCAATGAGATTTCTTCCTCAGGACCCTTCCCAGAGACACAAACAAAGCAGGGAGTCATTTGCTATTTGACTACCGGACACTACTTTAGATAGTCATAGAACCAATGAAAGCATCCACCCAACAAGATTATACTCTTCCCGAATATCTGCCTCATAGAAGAGGGGTGCATATCCTTAATGGGGTCAGGGGACCTCTGAAAGTCTGGTCTACTACATCTCCCCCATTTTATTTATTTATAGGAGAGGGAAACATCCCATTAATGAAGCCGGAATGACTTCTGGGAGTTCTCTGCATCTTTTCTATATGAACTATATATATATCTAAGGGCAGAATCATGCAGTTGGACATTGTATACGACTTGTTGAATGATGCAAGAAAAATAGGAAATGAGGATGGGTAAACAGGTACATAAAATCAGTAGCACCACCCCTATTT
>CM053586.1:267183361-267226459 GCA_028646515.1 Pseudochirops corinnae
CTGCCAATAGGTTATTCCTGGGCAGGTGTGAGGCCCACGGTAAATCAGATAGTGTTCCCATACCAAAACGATTACATGGATAAAATCAAGGCAAAACAAAGAAGTCATAGCCTTTTTAAGTACTAACTTTGAGTGTGTGTGTGTGTGCGTGTGTGTGTGTGTGTGTAAAATTCAGGTTTGGTTTTTTTTTTTCCAAGAACCATTTTACCAGTTTACAAGAAACAATTACCAATTGGTAATGTCACTTTCTGCTATCTTCCTTCAAGAATTCTAAATTCTGGCTACTAATAATAAAACCAAACTCTTTATTTTAACTTCGCTTTTCCCATCAATCTCATTACTTTCTTTCAATTCTCTATTATCTCTCATTTTTCTTCTTTGCTCTCTTCCTTCTCTTCATTCTCTCTCTCCTCTACTTCCTTACTACTTTCTCCAACCCACCCATTTCCAGAATGGAAAGCCAGAATCCCCTTGTTTTAACTGCCCTGCCCTAACTTGTTCCCAATCCAAATTACCTCAGTCTTTAGCTTGTTCTCTCCTACCTAAAACAGAGTAAAAACAAGAGACTTCCAGTAGAAATGGTGGGAGAAAGGATGGTCAAAAAAATCCCCTGTAGGGTATTTCATCTGCAACGGATGACAAATAAGAGCTGTTTCTATTTTGGCTGGGCCAGCCTTAAACTAGCTGGGCTAGACTGGTAAAACTCCCAGAGCAAACCTTCAGATTAAACCAGGATCTGGTCAAACAACAGGTGGCCTTCCGGAAACCTCCAGGCTTTATCTGGATCTCACCTTTCTCACTTATTCAATGGCAATAGCCCTTTCAAGGCAAAAGAGATAGACTTAGTCTATCACAGGGATTTCTTAAATTTGAATAACAAGCTCAAATTCATCAATCAGCTTTCTGGACGCTTCATTCTTCAAAATTCATAGTCTCACCCCCTCCATTGTCTTTTTCACAAAGTCAACTAAGCTTTCAAGCAACAGAAAAACCAGAGGACAAAAGAAGTCTGTCCTCCAAAAGAGGGCAGGGGTGGTGGAGATGCATTGCACAGGAACTTCTGGGACCATAGGATTCTAGGTGTTGGTAAAAGTTGTACATCAACTCAAGATTCACCAGACATCCAATTCTAAGCTAAAATTTTGCCCATCTTAATTCACTGGGAGTCTCCTTCCTATTTAGCCCACTCGCCTGAATTGTGCTTTTCTCGTGGCTCTCCTTCAGGCTCCTGAGCCACAGACTCAGGATTTAGCAAACTAATTTTCCTATAACCGAGAATGTTGTCTGAGAGAAACCTCAACTCATTCTTTGGTGCATGCTTCCCTTTGACCAGGATTCCATGGATGGCAGGACATTCCACAGATGAAAAGCACCAGAAAGCAGGAAAGGCACTGATTCATTAAGACCTTCTCATCCACCGCCACAAGAAAAGACTGGTTTTTTTCTATATAGTCCCAAGTAGTTTCTGGGTCAAAGTCCATGACGCTTGTTTCATTGTGTTCCCAAGGTGGCAGGGTCCACGTTCTCTCACAGGGCACATTGCCTTGGTTAGCGAACCAAGGAAGTGAGGGTGGCTGTTGCTGTAAAGGGTGATGAGTAAGCTGTGGCAAGTCCTTGCAAACCAAGGACAAAGTATCGGCACCCTTTGGTGATCACTTTGCCAACATTCTGTTTTAAGAAAAAGAGAAAAATTATCAGTCAGCATTTAAAATGGTGATGCAGTGGATAGAGTGCAACCCTGGAGTTAGGAGGACCAAGTTCAAATGCAGACTTAGACACTTACTAGCTATATGAGCCTCGGCAAGTCACTTGAACATTTGCCTCAGTTTCCTCATTTGTAAAATTATCTAGAAGGAAATGGCAAACCATTCCATTATCATTGAAAAATAAAAACAAGCCCCCCCCCAACCCTAAATGATGAGGTCACAAAGAGTTGGACACAACTAAACAACAAACCATTCAAACTCCTCATGAGTAAAGGGGAAATGAATTTAATCACAGTCCCTTATTCTTTTTTTTTTTAAAGTCAATCCCAGAAGAATAGTGCTATTCAAGAAAGCTACATTAAATTACCTACTAATGGGCCTGGGACTGGGATGAACTAGTTAATATCCTGGCTGCCTGACACTAGGTTAGTCACTTGACCTCTGAGTTTCATTTTCTACATCTATAAAATGGGTGTAATGATACTTATAATCATTCCGAAGTCCTGTAATAACCATAAAGTGCTGATATAAACAATAATTTCCCTCTTTCTTAATCTTAATCTCCCTCTCTCTCATATTCAGATTGATCTGTGATCTCATCAATTCCCAAGTTCCTCCCAATAATGCCGATCACAACCCATACCTGCCCATCCTGTGTGATCCCCAAAGTCCCCCATGATTGTCCGATGTGCAAGAGGGGCTTTCTCACTTTCCCACAACACTGAGAAGGTACCAGTGGAGGACTCCGATCATCTTTACCCATCCCATCATCCTTCACTCTCACTATGTTGCTAGCCCATCTCTTTCTGTCCTATAATTCTTTGAGACATCTTTTACTCTGGTTATTTATTGTAGCCCGTTTACACTCACCATGCAATTCTCCCATTACTTTTTGCCTCAGTCGCTTAGTCTAATAAATGGCAAGCATTTATTAAGAATTTACTATGGGCCAGGCACTGCGCTAGGCACCGATGTTCCAAGTGTCAATGAAGATAAACGGCTTGAATTGAAAAAAATGAGCCATTGCTATTACGGAAGCTTGGGGTCAGTTAAAATACTTGCATTTTCCAAAAGTAATCCAATCCAGCCCACTCTTTCCTCTATAAACTCTAGCCATTGGTCATTAAATTTATCTACATTCTGCGTCCCAGGAAGGGGCAGCAGGAAGCCAGCCAGAGCCTGTAACTAGCCCGTTAATTGTTACACTTTCATTTATTTACACCTTAGAAATTAGCAGATATGACAAATACGGGCTTGCAGTATTGTTTTGTCGATTGACTAGATCTAGGAAAGTGATAGTGATGCAGATTAAAATTTAAAAGCCCCTCCCAGCCTGGTTAAGCTTTTCCTAGCACACCCCAGTTTTACCATATAAACATGGCTTGAGCTCAGCAGGAAGGAGCTCAGCGGGAAGGCAGTAGAGGTCTTAGGGAAAGAAATCGACACCACGGACCTGGTCACTGTAGGCTAATGATGACAACGATGATAACAATAATTGGTATTTCTGTAGAACTTTAAGGTCTGCAAAGTGTTTTATATTCATTATCTCAATGGAACCTCTTGAACCCCCAGTCCCAGTCCTTCTCTTTGTGACCCCATTTGGGGTTTTCTTGGCAAACATACTGGAATGGTTTTGCCATTTCCTTCTTCCACTAATTTTTACAGATGAGGAAACCAAGGTAAACAGAGTGAAGTGACTTGCCCAAGTTCACACCGTGAGGATGTCTCTGAGGTCAGACTTGAACTCATGAGTCTTCCTGATTCTTTATTCAGTGCTCTATCCACTACACCAACCAGCTGCCTCAGACCTTCACACAGAGGTACTTCATAAAACACTTGTTGGCCTGACCTGACTCGGACAAGTTTGACATAAAGTGTTGACAAGACAAGTTAAGGATATTCACAGATGAAAACTGAAAGAGTTTAATAAGTGTTATTATTAAAATTGGACCAAGAACCAGAACTAGGGAAGGAAACGTAGGTCTAGCGTGTGACATGTATGAGTATGTATAATGTAGAGTACTATTTAAACATTACTTTTCATAAACATACAAATTTGTAATGCCAAGAAATTTCAGGGTCCATAACAGATATACATTTTCCATCCATATACTCTATATTATCGAATAATTATTCTAGGATTCATTAAGGCCTATTTAAAGCAAAAGTGGCTTAAGAAGTCAGCATTTGGGATTGTTTCCTTTCCCTTCCCCCACTCCCACCCCCATTTTGAGCTTACATCCTAACTCATATTTTTAAAAAAGTGACCCACATCCCTAGGGCATTCCTTCTGGCTGCTGGGGTAGACAATAGCACAGTATTAATGTAAACATGGCCCCCAGACAGGAAAACTGAACAAAACTGGTTCAGGGTAATCATGTTCGTCAGGATCTCCTAATTTCCTCTGCACTTCAAAGAAGCTAGGAAATGTTCGGGTGGCTCAGAGAATGGGGAAAGTGATTTCACACTTCTGATCTGTAGTGGGAACTCTCCAACTCTGTCTCTCTAGTTTCAGCTCTGGCCCTCAGAACCCAAAGTACTTCGCCCAGTCATCACGCCTTAAAGAGAGAAGTGTCCAGCACTCACTGGACACTCCCATTTCACACATGAGAAAACTGAGTTCAGGAGGGACTCCTATAGCACACAGACACATTCTCCTAGAGGTTCTTGACTAAGCCTTTCTACTGGCAAGGAATTTAGACATTTCTGCATCCTTCCTCCTCCCTTATCCTCCCCTTCCACCCACCCCATTTTTGAAGGTGAGAGAAATATCTCTTCACTGAATATTTTGTGTGTGTTTGTCTATCTGTCTGTGCATGTGCACCCCTGCTTGAAGAAGCTCAGATAAATACAAAACTTGATCTAAAAGTCATTTTTAGTTGATGACACAGAATTAACCATGAATCTGAGACTAAAATTCAGGTCTTCAGGGGGTGGCTAGGTGGCACAGTGAATAGAGTACCAGCGCTGAAATCAGGAGGACCTGAGTTCAAATCCAGCCTCAGACACTTTACACAAAACTCTCCTTGTGACCTTGGGCAAGTCACTTAACCCCAATTCCCCTGCCTTCCCTCCTTCAAAAAGCAAATAAAATAAAATAAAATAAAATAAAATTCAGGTCTTCTCAATAAGAATCCAATGTTCACCTCACTACCCAGAATGACACTTGATGAAAAACTAAAATCTAAAGATCAGTGGATTTGGAAGAAAAATACTTGGGTGAGAATCTTAACTCTGTTATTTATGTGCTACCTATGTGACCTTGGGAAAATCATTTCTCCTCGGAGTTTATTCCTCTGTTATATTAGGGGCTAAAAATAGTTAATCTCAAAGCTTTCTCATGTCCTTCCAGGTCTCAATCCTATGATCCACCTCCCCTTCCTTTTCTTCTCCCCACCAATTGTTCAGAAAATCCTTTCATGGTGAATCTCTTAAAGGGAATATGCTCCATTTCTTTATAAGAACCAACAAATATCACATTCCAAGGGACTTTTAATCATACATCTAGATAACTAACAAAACTTGTCTGAAGCTTTATACTTCGATAGCTACGCACACATTCTCTGATTTTCTGATCTTCCCCTCAACTATTTCAAGAAACCCATAAGCTTGAGAACTGGAAAAGACCTCAGAGTCATTCTGCAAATGAGGAAACTAAGGCTTTATGGAGGGGAGATGATTTTCATGAGGTCACATTTGTAGTTGGCAGCTAAGCTAGTATTCAAGCTCAGGTCCACTGATCCCAAATCCAACACTCTTTCTATTACCCCATAATAACTCCAGAGACTCAGCAAGATTTGTATTCAGTATTTCCATGAAACCTTCCCCTATTACCATGGTTTCCACTGATGCCTTTACCCTCCTCCTTCCTGACCCAAATGGGGTCCCAAACAATCAGACATAACTGAAATGGCTGAACAGTAAGGGTAGGGTGGAGAAGGAGAATGGTATGGAGATACACATTTTTGGAATGCTCTTGCAGAGCTTACAGGAGACATTTTACATGTGAAGAATGAAAAACAATTTTTAAAATTTATTTGATTTTTGGGGGGGCAAAGCAATCAGAGTTGAGTGACTTGCCCAGGGTCACACAGCTAGGTAAGTGTGAAGTGTCTGAGAACAAATTAGAACTCAGGTTCTCCTGACTACAGAGCCAGTACTCTACCTATGCCACCTAACTGCCCCAACAATTTTTTTAAAATAAAGAAAAGCAGAGAGAAATCTTTTTTAATGTTGAGCTACTAAAATCAAAGATGGGTTATATTTATTTCCTTAAAACTTTTTGGTGACATTTATGTCATCTATATTCTTGGCTTATTATCTCTTAAAAGAAGGATTTATCATTCATCTTTGCCACTACCAAAAATACCACTAAAATAACTCATTTATTGGAGTGATGTCAAAACATAGCTTTGAGATACAGGAAGAAAAAGACATGTAAAATATCTGTCTACCAAGGTTTATCTCAATGTCATCCAGAGAGGACAGCTTTTCAGTTTTTGGATCAAAGTGAGAGCGATTCACTCTCACCATTATGATTTCCTGGGAACACAGTTTGTGTATGAGTTGGTAGTAGAGTGAGTGGGGAATAGGCAAGGCTGTCAGTTAATTCTTTTTTGTGAAAGGGGATGTGAAACAAAATATTATTTTTATTCACAATGACCTTGGAGGGAGAAATTAATCAAATGAATAGGAAGAAATTCTCCTCAAACTAGGAATGATTAGAATGGAGTTTCCTAGTACAAATGGTCAAAAACTTGACTTAGGGGCCAGAGTAAGCTTCACACATTACATGAGAAAATGTTATGTTCTATGGAAGCATGGTGGAATATTGGGGCAGAAAGGGATGGGGGTCCTTTCTCCCAAAGAATCCAGCTGGACTTGTCACACCCCTTCTTCCTCAGGAAAAATTTGAAAACCAGCTCCGACATTATGGGAAAAGAAGAGGCAAGAAAAAGCTTATCTCCACAAAAATGACTTTAAACAGCCTGGGGAAGAAAAAAAAATACCAGGCTTTTTTTTCTTCTGAAAGCAAATTATAATGTATAAGCTACAACAAATTGTTTACTGTCTCAGGAAGGATGAAGGTGAAGGAGAAAGAAAACTTGGTACTCAAAGTTTTTTAAAAAATGAATGTTAAAAAAATGTCTTTACATGTAACTGGGGGGAAAATTTTTTTAAAGTAAATACATGATATAAGGATTTCTTTTAGTTATGGTGTGGATTCTATAGAGGTTCCTTCCAACTGTAAGTTCTAAGTCAGTATGTGACTATGAGCCAGGAGTCCATGAGAAAAACATGGGCTGAGCCTGAATTTGGCCTCCTAGGCTACCAGAGAGGATCTGCAACTGATATAAAAAAATCCAAGGTTAAAAAAATAATCCACCAAAAAATCAAATTTCTTCCACCCACCAAAATAAATGCCATATTTTTAAAAGCCATAAAAGACAATGATTATCAAGCTAGCAAATCCATTTAGAGAGGCTAGTCATCTGCTAGTTGCCTCCAGACATGAGTTTTTCCTGAAGCTCAGATTCTTTGTGTTTAAGTTACTGAGGTCCTGTGAGGAGGATTCAAGCTGTTGGGGGTTAACTGGAATTTGCTTCTCTTTCTGAGGTTGCAGTTCTTGACTTCTCAGTAGAAATAGTAATTAAATTAAATTGCTCTTTCCGGGGGCAGCTAGGTGGCACAGTGAATAGAGCACCAGCCCTGGAATCAGGAGGACCTGAGTTCAAATCCAGCCTCAGACACTTAACACAAAAGTGGCCATGTGACCTTGGGCAAATCACTAAATCCCAATTGTCCTGCCCCTCCCTCGGAAAAAAAAAAAAAGCAAAAAATAAAATAAAATAAACTGCCTTTTCCTCTCTCACACTGATTTGCATTTGAGTAGAATAACAGGAATTAAATGAAAATCTAGGAAATCCACTGTCTCTCCTTAACCACAGCAATGGGGAAATCTGGTGTTAAGGAAGGAAAGCTACCACCAATAGCCAATGGAATGGAGAGATGCAGGGTCTTCCTCAGTCTGGTACAATCTGAGAACAAACAGAAAAGTCAGAGAGGAGAAGAAGGTCATTTCTGGTTTTTGTTAGGTGCTGAATAACCAGTTAAGCCCACCATAGTGGGAATTTCCCCATTCTATTTCCAAAGGGCAAACAGCTCTAAACGAGACAATGATAGAATTTCTCTATCACCACTACCCCAAAATGGACAAAATGAGGAAGACTTTTCATTTTAATGCTGGAAGGCAGGTCATAGGACCATAGATTCATAGCTGGAAGGGATTTCACAGGTGGTCAGAGCCCAACTCCCCTCTTCCCAGACAGTTGAGGAAACTTAGCATCAGTCACATGGACAGAGAGTCTCTCCAAGGCTTTCTACCTCACCATGGCTGCCTGAGTAGAGGTGCTACAGGCATTATTTCCATTTTACCAATGAAAAATCTGAGACTCAGAATTGTCTAATATCACAGAGCTAGTAAGGGATGAAACCTGGACAAGATCCTCTATCTTCTGGCTCAAAGTCCCATGGTCTTTATATTTCATCAAAGCTGCTTACTCAGGGGCTCTGGCTTGCTCACATTCTCTTTACACTTAATTGCTTTAGTTAATTAAAATCTGGATACCTCTGCTTTAGCCACTGGCTTCCCCCAGCCCACCAGTTGTAAACTTAGCATTTTCAAAAGAACAGCTGGGGAAAGACTTTCTGTTTTATGTTATACTCTTGTCTTTCTTTTCTTTTCTTACCCTAAACTGCATATTATTAAACAGCAGACAGAAAATGAAACTCATTTTCCACATAGGGCTTCCTTTAGGGGGGGGTTAAAGAGCAATTACCAAATGTTCCATGACATTCAATAAGCATTTACTGAGTACTGAACAACCATGGAAATGCAACGTATTAGTTATACAGGATGCTTGAAAGTTCTTAGCGAGGTTTTAAAGGTACTAAAGCTAAAAACTACTAAAAATTCTGAGACACCCTGTATAATTATAATTATAAAATAAAGTTTGATGATGATGATGAGGATAATGAAGAAACATTACCTTCTGCTTTGTGGCTACACCCTAAGGATTATGGAGCCTTTCTAGCTAACTTGCAACTTAAACTTTCTATATGTCTTAGCTCCTCCATTAGAATGTGAACCTCTAGAGCAGTGGTTCTCAACCTTCCTAATGCCGCGACCTTTTAATACAGTTCCTCATGTTGTGGTGACCCCAGACCATAAAATTCTTTTCATCGCTACTTCATAACTGTAATTTTGCTACTGTTATGAATTGTAATGTAAATATTTGATACATAAGATGTATTTTCATTGTTACAAATTGAACATAACCCACAGGCTGAGAACCGCTGCTCTAGAGAATGTGGACCAACCTCCCCTTTTCTCTTTGCAGTCTCACAGTACACAATACATTGTACATAGTAGGAACTTGATAAATGCTTTTTGAATTCATTCATTATTAGACAAAGCTTTTACTCTGTTGAACCTGATGAGCTGGTGATATAAGGGGAATTTTTTATTTTAAATTCGCTTCCTAAAGCTCAAATTGAGATTCACCAACACTTAAGAGGTCATAGAGGTCGGCTCTCATAGAGGCAGTGTGGTATAGTAGACAGCGCTCTGGAGCCAGGGTTTGGGAGGTTTCAGTTCAGGTTTTGCTTACAAAATGATTAGCTATATAACCATAGGCAAATGCATGGGCCTTCTTTTCTCATCTGTAAAATGGGGATGATCACAGTAGTAACTTCACAAGGTTGTTGTAAGAATCAAACAAATTAAATATGTAAAGGGCTTTATGAGCCTTAAAGCCTTATATAAATGCCACTATGATTATAGAGGTCAGGTCCTGGCCTTAAGGGGGAAAAAGGAGAGAATTTGACAAAATATCATAGAAGTTAGAACTGAAAGAAGTCCTAGAGGTTATTTAATTCAATCCCCTTGTTTTACTGATAAAGAAAATGAAATCCAAAGAAATGAACTGATTTGACTAAAGATTTACAGTTATTAAAGAGAGTAACTAACTTGACCAAGCTCTTGGTAAATGGAATATTGGAGCATTGAATATGTGAACTTAGAATTCTAAAGAATTCCTAATACTTTTCTACAGGAGCCCTTGGGAGCTGTGGTATTACAGCCATCCCTTAAAAAGGCAAATGCCTTTCCCCCATCTATGTCTATTTCTTATTGTAGATCAATTAGCTTTCCTTAAGCAGTCATAGTATGCCATTCCATGCATATTTATTTAGTATTCATATTATTCTATTATTTAAGCATAATGTAATTCCTCTGCTTTTAGGAAATAAATATTTGATCATTATTTTAGACCTTTCAAGTTGTTCAAACTTATTTACCCTCTAAGTTTCTCTTATCTTCTGAATTTGCACTTTGAACATGCCACCAAGACCTGGATTTCTCAATAGGAATAGTTAGAAGGCATTGATTCTATGAAAGGTTCATTTTTCTCCCTAGAGAAATATGTCAGATATGTAGAACTGGGGGCTAAGTGGCAAGGTTGAGAATGCTAAGTTTTGGGGCAGCTAGGTTGCCCGGCAAGTAAAGCACTGGCCTTGGAATTAGGAGGACCTGAGTTCAAATTCAGCCTCAGACACTTGACACTTAACTAGCTGTGTGACTTTCAGCAAGTCACTTAACCCCAATCACCTTGCCTGCCCTCTTCCAAAAAAAAAAAGAGAGAGAGAGAAAGAGAGAAAGTGCTGAGTTTACAGTCAGGAAAACCCAAGTTCAAATCTGGCCTCGGACATTCACCAGGTGTGTTGACCCTGGACAAATCACTTACCCTCTATCTTAGTTTTCTAATCTGTAAAACGGAAATAATAGCATTTGCCTCTGAGGGTTGTTGTGAGAACAAAATGTGACAATATATTTAATGTGCCATGAAAAATTTTAAAAACATTATATAAGTGCTGTGATGGTGAGGCTGCTGCTCGGCTTTGCAAAATAAGTTACTCTTGGTTGTAATTTGGTTTTGCTTTTCTTTTTGGTATGCCATATTCCAAGTTTTCTTTTCCTTTTTAATCTTTATTGCATAATCTCAGTATGATCCTGACTGTAGAAACTTGGTATGTGATCTCTTTAGATCTAACTCCCTGCAGTAATTTTTCTTTGATCTAGATGCTCTGAAATTTAATGATCATATAAGCTGATGCTTCTTTCAGATGGTGACATTTACATTTTGTCTATTTTCAATTTGTCCTCTGGTTCCAGTAGTTCTAGGCAATTTTCTCAAAATATGGCATCCAAGGGTTTTGGTTTTTGTTTGTTTGTTTTATACTGGTTTTCAGAGAGACCAATGATTCTTAAATTACCTCTCCTATTTTAGAGAAGACCTATTTTCCAGCCATTTCTTATCTCATTTGACCTTCACAACAGCTCTGGAAGGTAGGTGCTATTATTATCTCCATTTTACAGATGAGGAGACTGAGGAAAACAGAGGTCAAGTGATTTGCCTAGGGTCACATAGCTAGCAAGTGTCTGAGGCTGGATTTGAACTCATGTCTTCCTGACTCCAGACCTAGACCTAGCTGCCATTTGAGATTTGGGAACAAGGGCACTCTCATCAATGAGAAATAATTAGAAGGAGGTGGTGTTAATTAAAGTCTCATTGGTTATACTGTTTCAACTATGGATACATTCTGACTTTTCTTCTAGTAAAAAAAAAAATCATCCTTCCTATATACCTTCCTCTTAGAGACTTCTTTCAATGTTCTGCTCATCTGCCATCTCCCATGGGAAACTTTTTCTGATCCCCTTACGGCTAGCTGGGGGTGATCCTCAGCTCCTCAGGTGATTTTAGCCATTTGTCCCCTCAGTAGATACTGAGGGGCAGCTAGGTGGCACGGTGGATAGAGTTCTGGGCCTGGAGTTAGGAAGACTCCTCTTCCTGAGTTCAAATCTGACCTAAGACACTTAGTAGTTGCGTGACCCTGAGCAAGTCACTTAACCCCGTTTGCCTAAGTTTCCTTATCTGTCAAATGAGCTGGAGAAGAAAATGGCAAAGCACTCCAATCATCTTTGCCAAGAAAATCCTAAATGGGATCACAGGGAGTAGGAGATGACTGAAATACGACTCAACATCAACAACAACAACACTCACCCCCCAGTAGAATGTGAGCTCCTTAGGGGGAGTGGCTGCTTTTCATTTGTCTCTATATCCTGGCACTTTGCACACAGCAGGCACTTAATAAGTGTTTGTGGAATTAAATTAAAGTCTACCTTTCTTTTCATTTCATTTTTTAAAATGCCGACTGTCTTGCACTGTCTGGAACACAGTCTACATTTAGATGATGCTGACTAATTGAAATCTATCACTCTTTTCATCACTACAGGGGAGGATAAAATGAGCGGGATATGGGGGATGGGAAATGTTGACTAGGGAGGGCACTGTAAGGGCTTATTCATTTATTCTGACTCATTTGTCATACTCAGATTTTTCACACCAGAGCTCATGTACTAGAGCAATCCTCAACCACATTTATTTTCTTTAAATAGCAGTAGGAAGAGATTTAGACATAAACTGAAAATCTGACTGATGAAAAAAATTGTTATTATCTTTCCTTGCTCTGTTTTAATGAATTGTTTTTAAAAGCAGCTTTTTTTCCCTACCAGTTTGACTCAAGTGATATGAAAACAAAATCTCAGAGCAATTAGAACTCGCATTTATAGCCCCGACATTTCTATGTAAAAGCAATCTCTACATGGGATACAGAGTGACATATTGGAAAAACTGCTGGATTTAGAAACTGAGGACCTGAGAGCTCTGTCCCAGTCTGTTTAATCTTAGGCAAATCATGTAACCACACTGGGCCTCAGTTTGCTCATCTGTAAAATGAGGTGGTTAGACTATATAACCCCTAAGATTCTTTCTAGCTTTCAATCTATGATCTGAGTCTATGACCCACTCCTGTCCTCCCAAATTGGTTAGCTTGGCTGTTATGAACACATTTACTTCTAGATCAGATAGGATAAAACAATATAGTATAAAACAATGGATAGAACCATGAAACAAACAGGAGCTAACAGAGCTCTACCAAAAAGGTGAAATTGCTGAATGCAATGTGCTTGTTTAGATTAGATATTGACTGTGAGGCCCACATTAAATATTCAGCTCCTGACTCACCAGCCTCTTCCACCTCCTCACCGTGAAGATGCCCCCACACCATGCGTTCCACCCCTCTGTACCAACACTTCCCTTTCCAGCTCCCTTTTATGTGCTGGCTTCTCCTATTGGAATGTAAACCTCTGGAGGAGACTGTCTTTTGTGGGGCTTCTATTTGTATCCCCAATATTTAGCGTGGTCCCAGGCACATAGTAAATGCTTAATAAATGCTCAATCTGTCTACTCAGGTGGAAGCAGGCTTCTATATGTAGAGAGTGGTAAAGACAGAAACTTTGTCACTACAGTGTGAAAGACATGACATTTCTCTTGTAGGAAAAGAGAGGAGAAACAAGGTAGATATTCTTCCTCCAATAGGGGACAAAGGCTTATCCGTATTCACTGTTTTATTCTCACACTTGTTGAAAGTCACTAAGAACTATTGAAGACGTTAGAAATTTGACTTCCATTCTGAATCTCTAAAAGATGATAAAAAAAAAAAAAGACCAACTTCCCCTTGATAGGCATTGAATGTAGTATAGCAGACAGAGGCCTTGCATCAAATTCTGACTTATTAGTAACTTCAAAATGGAGGCACCTAGGTGGCTCAGTGGATAGATCACTGGACCTGGAGTCGGGAAGACCTGAGTTCAAAAATGATCTCAGACGCTTACTAGCTGTGTGACCCTGGGGAGGTCATTTAACCTGTTTGCCTTAACCTGCTGAAGACATCAATGGCAACCCACTCCAATATCTTTGCCAAGATAACCAACTGAGCAGGCAGAGAGTTGGACCCAACTGAACAAGCTTCATGATATTGGACAAATCATTTAAATTCCCAGGTCTCAGTTTCCAGAAAGAGATGATACTATCTAAACTACTTATCTAACTCATACTTGGAGTCTAGAAGATTTGGTTCAAATTCTGAATGAGGTCATGGGCAAGTAATTTAATCTCAGTGTCAGTAAAGTACTTTGTAAACTAGAAAGTGCTGTATCAGAAAAGGGGAAGGAAAGATAAATTTATCAAGTCCTAGGGTTGTGCTAAGCACTTCACAAGTATGATCTCATTTGATCCTCATAACAACCCTAAGGATAAGTACTTTTATCTCCACTTTACAGTTAAGGAAACTAAGGCAAACAGAAGTGACTTGTCCAGGGTGACATAGCAAATAAGTGTCTAAGATTGATTCTGGGCTTAGGTTTTCCTGAGTTCTCTATCTCCTGCCCCATCTCTATCCTGCCTCATTATTATCAGTTGTTATTTTAATGACTAACTTTATGATCCTGGGGTTGTAAGCTTTGGGAAAAACGACAGGACTTACGATTTCATAAGTCACTCCTGGATGGGGAAATTCCCTCTGCCAATGTGGGATGGCATCTTCTTCAAAACTTGAGTCTTAAAAGAATTGCCCTACAGAAATGGGAGTTTGCCCAGGGTCATATATACTCAGTATGTGTCAGAGGAAGAACTTCAGCCTGGGTTTTCCAAGTTTTGAGGCAAACTACATTGATGTCAATGTGAATTTTTAGCACTACCACAGCACCACCATTTATAATCTTTGTGACCTTAGTGAAAGCTACCTCACCACTATTTTCTCCTCTGTAAAATGAGGGGGAGTTGGATTAGATGTCCTTAAAAGTCCTTCCAGCTCTAAATCTATGGTCTTGGATGCTATGATCAAGTGAGATTTTTGTAAAATGCTTAATACAATGCCTGACATCAATGTGGCTCATCTTTTTGTTCTCGAAGGGGACCCATGACATCAGGAGGGTGATGTCTTGACTAGCAAGTGAATTGGACTTAAATGAGGCAGGGCAGTGCAAAGTCACCAGCCTCACTCTCTCCTCCAGAGTCGCTGGAGTCTAGTGGCAAGACCCAAGTTCAGACAACTGGCAATGGCCCAGACTGATGTATAGTAGGGCTTAATAAATACACTTGTTGCCTTTTTCTACACATCTCCCAACCTCATGAATGAGTTCCCAGTTTTAATTTTTTTTTAACAACCTGGGATAGAGTTTTCTTAATTCATCAAGAAGTATTGTTAAAGTCATAAAAAGAGATTGGATTACTTTTAATTTAAAAATGAATGGTATGCAACAGGAAGGGTGGAGACAGAGCCTGCAGATTTATCACATTTTTTAAAATTTAGTGCCCCAACACTGAACAAGTTGGAAATTCCTGCCTTAATCTAATCCTATCATCTAGAGATCCTATCATCTAGAGAAATCTTCGACTCTGTTGAGTGCAATGGAACCATGAAAACCAAGAAACATCTTTACCTGCTCCTTTACAAGTCTCCCTGCTGAGGCTCAGAAAGGTTGAGCATCATGCCCACAACAGCAAGGAATTAGAAACTACAAGGATTGTTGTACATGAGGCTGCAGACCCAGCCCCAGGTAGGGAAAGATCTCAGTTCCTGTCTGTTAGGCTCAAACAGTGGAAACTTCCATTTTTAAGCATCCTAGCCTTTTCTCTGGCTCCCCTTACCCCCAGAGTCCTTGAAACTTCTGCTGCTTGGATCTCCCTCCTCCATCCCCCAACCTAAAGCAAACAAACCATGCCTGCCGGTCACAAAACATTCAGCACTCAAATAACCAGGGGAAGAGGGACCAGGAGAGTCGAAGAGTACAATATTTATGGATTTGTTGATTACCCACCCCTGGAAATATCTGCAAATAATGGAGGGAAGTTTGGGGGAAATGATTATCTCCAAAGGAGACAAAGTTCCACTGCTGAGGCTTCATAATGCTGTGGAATTTGGCACTGGGTTTTCCAAGGCTTCAGAATAGTCTGGACAGTCAACAAACATTTACCAAGCAACTATGTACCAAGCACCATGCTGCTCAAGATAGAAAGTCAAAACCGACCTACTAAATAAACAAAAACCTGTCGCTGCCCTCCAAGAGCTTACAAGTTAATGGGGCAGCCAACATGCAACCAACCATGTATAAACAATGGATGGCACTAAGATTAAGGCTTCTTACAGAAGGTGGGACTTTAAGAGCCTAGCAGATACAAGTTTAGATTTCTTGAAGTGCCTCAGGAGTTGGAGGACCTTTATTCTCATCTTCCTTTTTATGTTTGCTGTGTGACCGTGGTCAAGTCACTTAACCACTCTAGTCTTTAGTTTCCTCATCTTTTAAAGAAAGGGGTTGGACTAGATGGTCTGTGAGGTCCCTTCCAGCTCTAGAGTTCTATGACGCCATGATCCCAGGCAGTTTGGGAGGCTGTATCTGAGGACCAGCCTTTGCCGTCAGAGAAGCCTCTGAAGACTACCTTATAAGAAGCTTCTTGTCTTCTCCCAAGTAACAGCAGCATCCACACCAATGACATCACACTTTCTAGAAAGTAGGAAAGTATTTTTGCTAATGGGAGTGGAGTGGGGTACAAGACTGAAGGGAAGGGAGGGAGGGAGAGCAAGATTAATTTACATATAATTTCCAAATAATCCAATCAACCAACATTTATTAAGCACCTACTCAGGTGTACATAGGGTGCTATGAACCACACTGAAGTGACAGGATGTTGAGAGCAGACCCTGTATGCTGGAGAACTGAGGTCAAGAACCCCTCTACTCCAGCATCTCAGCTGTCGGGAGGACAGGAACAGACAGAGGTGTCCGGTTGCACACCAGCTCCAGGGACATCGGGACATGGGCAACTCTGATCCCCGTCTCTTCCACCCGCGATCCCCTTTACACCATACCTTGCCATACTTCTTGAGCTTCTTTCGATATTTCTTTTTGGGCTTCTCTCCGGCTGTCTGCTCCTCTAGGGGTTCGTATCTCTCCGGGAGAAAGGCAAAGTGAACTTTCTTGGAGTGAGCTGCTTTCTTCTTCCTCGCCTCAGCCTGAGGCCCCGGGCGCTGCAGAGGCTCTCCTCGCCCCTCAGTCTCATCTCCTCCCTCCTCCTCTTCCAATTGTGGGTGCTGCAGGATATAGGCCTCCTCTTCCTCTTGCTCCCGCCTCGGGAACCTGCGAAGGTATCTGCCTTCAGCCTTCTCTCGGAGCCTGGCGCCCACCGTCATGCTGCCACTGGAGCTGGGGAACCTCGGCGGAATGCAGAGGAGAGAGAACCTTTGCTCCCGCCTCCTCCCTGACCCTTGGTCCTGTGACTGTACTGAGTAAGACCTGAGGGGCAGAGGAGCCTGGCTTCCTAGCGCCTCCTGGTAACAAGGGTCAGTATTGCCTATATAAATGCGAAGTAAGTGTTAACTCTACTTATGTATAATACAATACAATATATAATATATAATAATATATATAATACAAAATAATACAAGTCCTGTGAGATAAATAGTGTTTAATCATATGCATTTTGCAGTTGAGTAAACTGAGGTGGGTGCTATAAAGACAAATCATTTATTAAATGCCTACTGTGTGTTGGGTGCTGTGCTAGGTGCTAGAGATACAAAAAAAGGCAAACAAACCGGTCCCTGGTCTCAAGGAGTTCACACTCGATTAGAGGAGACAACAGGAAATGAATGGACTATGTACAAACAAGATGCATACAGGCTCAATTGTAGATCATCTTAGAAAAGAAAGGAACTCAGATTAAGGAGGATTGCGGAAAGCTTCTTGCAGAAGATGGGACTGTTAGCTGATCCTTGAAGGAAGCCTGGGTAGCCAAGAAGTAGAATTGAAAAGGGAGATAGTTCCAGACATGGGGAACAAAATCAGTGAAAATGCCCATAGTCAGAGATGGAGTTTATTGTGAAAAGAAAATATGTCACTAGTTCATAGACTATGGTGTGGGATGGGGGAGACAAAGAATGTGTAAGAAGAATGGGAATGGAGGAGGGGGCCAGATTGTGGAGGGCATTAAAGACCAAAGGATTTTCTATTTGATCCTGGAAGTAATAGGGAGTCGCTGGAATTTATAGAGTGGGGGCAGAGAGGGAGGAGAGGAAAGGGCGATTTCAGACTTGTACTTTTGAAAGACCATTTTCACAGCTGAAAGGAGGGTGGATTGGAATGGCAGAGAGACTAGTCATCAAGTTATTGCAATAGTCCAGGTATGAGATAACAACAGCCTGTACCAAGCTTTGTCAGTGGGAGGAAAAGGACTGAGAAGGGGAGGAGATGCCCCAAAGGTAAGACTTAGCAACTGACTGGATATTAGACTGGAACAAGGCAAGTGGTGGTGGTGGGGGAAGCATTAGTAAAAGAATATGAGGTATTGAGGTTGATCCAGGTCCTTCTGATTTCATATCTGACCCAAACTACCAGCTTTCATGTCTCATTAATAGCTATTGAAAGTTGTTTCCAAGAAAGTGTTTTGCATCGGACAAGGTACTAACTAGATGAACAAACAAACAAACAAAAATACTGCTGTTGAGGTTGAAAATGGATATGTCCAAAGCACTTTTTCCTCTTTGCTTTATGAGAGATCAAGAAAATACAGACTGCTCTGAAGAGGGAGGGGCAAGAAATTTTTTTTTTAATTTCCAGCCTCTAACAAAAGGTTCAGTTGACCAAAGTATATCAAATAAACTCTCCAAGGAAACATAATTGTACAAGTTTTATATCTCCCATTTGTAGGTACATTGTGTTTGAGGAAAAGTACTCCACTAGACTGTGATCTTCATGGGGGCAGGGCAAAAACTTTGCTTTTATATAACATTTGTATCTTCCTCCAGCTCAGTGGGTGATTAATAATTGTCTGTTGAGTTTAGTTAACTTACTAGAGGCTTTTTTCTCCTATTGTAGGTTCAGATATAAAGGAAGAGAGGAAAGGAGAGAGCAGGAAATGTGTCTGGTCTGAAACTCTTCCACAACAGAAATGCTGGATTTTTTTATAACAACAATTCCGGGAAAGAAGCAGAAAACAGGAGAGGGCAAACTGAGAAAAAGCAATATTCTCCCTGGAGAATATAAAGACTACATTGATCTTCAAAGAAGCTGACATATCAGTTTTTTTACTGTTTCCTCTTCTGTTAGGCATTCACTCCCCAAGTTTCTTTTTTTTTTTTTTTTTTTTAAGGAAGGAGAGGAGGAATTAAGGTGGAAAGTTACTCTATTTAGGTTTTTCTGTATCTTCTGTTCCTAGAGGGCAGTGTTAGCAGTACCATGAAAAGAGGTCTGGGCTGGTAGTCTGGAGACCTGAATCTGAATCCTACCTCTGAAACTGTTAGATTTGATACCTGCTTCATAGGATTGTTATATGAGCTATGTGACCTTGAATGAATGGCTACATCTCCAAGTTTTAGTTTCTTTATCTGCAAAATAGGGACAATATATATTACATATTTATGTGAGTATGCGTGTGTATATACATTTACATGTATTTATATTATATATGTGAGGTTTTTTTTAATCATAAGGACCATAAAAATCCTTCCTCTGATATTTATTACCTGTGTGACCTTGGGCAAATACAACCTCCTTCAGCCTCTGTTTCCTCATCTGTAAGCTGAAAGGATTAGACTAGATGGCCTTTAATATCTACCCCCTCCTCCCACATTCCTCCCTAATTCTAGGTCTGTGATCCCGTGTCTATCAACTGTACTAAGGCACGGAAGGAAATTTTATCTGCATTCTTGAGTACAAAATAATGGACTCAAAGTATTGAAATGTGTGTATGCATACATGCACATATGTGTGCACAATACATATATACACATATGTACATATACACATATATAGATGTGTGCACACACGTACATAGACTATATGTGTACACATATATAATGCATTGTACTGTGGAATGTACGCTATATATACACTCCATATACATATACTATATACATACAGACACATAAATATACATACAATGCTATATACAGTATGTATATTTATACATGTATGTAAATATATAGTGTGTGAGAAAATATACACATACATATATACATACATATATACACACATACACATATATGTGCATACATACATATATAGATACACACACGTGTGTGTATGTATCCCTGGAGATTAAGAAACCACTTCTGGACTCTGGGAATCCAGAGCACTGCACATGCTCCCTTTGTTTAAGGGACTTTTGGACCTCTGCACCTAGGTATGTAACCCTCCCTTGCACTCACTGTAGGACCAATCCATCTTCTCTTTTTGTTTTAGAATTTTTTGAGGACATCCTTTATTCTTGTTCTTTAGAATTTCTCATTGGTTTCGTGTTGTAGAAACACAGTTCCTGACCTCAAGGAGTTTACATTCTCATGGAGAAAGACATATACAAGGAAGCTGAAAGAGGAGGAGGAAGGAATGAGAAGGTGTAAAGCCAATCATAAGCAGGTCTCCTGAGGACTGCTGCTGTGAATAACTTTAAGGAGCTAATCACATTGTATAGTGAACTCTCTATTTATTCAGGAAGAAACTAAAGCACAACATTCACAACAACATAACATAATTTATTACTAAAGTGTCCACATAGTCTTAAACAAAGCATTTCATTCAGTATATCTTATATTCCTCTTTAAGAGATAGCAGAAAATCTAACACCATCCACATCTAAGTCACAGTAAGTTACAATCTCCTCAGTCAATACAAAGTATCTACATAAAGTACTCTTTCATCTTGGCTAGAGGCTGGCACCCAATCATCCTTAAGCTAATCATCTTGAAGGGGTAGCAGAAAGCACAAATATCCTTCACCCCTAGGTCACAATAAATTACAATATCATCAGTCAATACAAAGTGTTCAAGTATTCTTTCATCTTAACTCAGCAGTTCTTAACCTGTGGGTTATGTTCAATTTGTAACAATGAAAATACATCCTGCATATCAGATATTTACATTATGATTCACAACAGTAGCAAAATTACAGTTATGAAGTAGCAATGAAAATAATTTTATGCTTGGGGGTCACCACAACATGAGGAACTGTATTAAAGGGTTGCGGCATTAGGAAGGTTGAGAACCACTGTCTTAACTCAAGACTGACTTCCAAACCCCTTGGCTCTTTTCCACAGGTTCACACCCATCTAGATTCACATGTAGGAAGCTCTTTCAGCTCTTGCCTTGATTCACACATAGGCAGTTCTCCACTTTTGTTCCATATCTCAGCTCATGGGACAGTTCCACTCCAAGCTCTTCACGGCTTCTGTTTCTAAGAAAACAAAGTTTAACAGGACTACAACAATATTCACACACATTACTGGCACTATCATCTGAATTCACTTTCTGGTTAAGTAACACAAATCAACAAACAAGGCTTCTGTCTGAGAAATCAAACACAAGTTAACAGTAAAGTCCTCATTCAGAAGCTCTGTAACAACAGTAAAGTCCTCTTTCAGGACTTCTGCCATAACAGTAAAGTCCTCTTTCAGGACTTCTGTCTAAGAGAAACAGACAGGGTACTTCTGTCTGAAAGAACAACTGTAGACAAGGTTTTTGTCTATTTTAATTTTAATTTTTGGAGGGCAAGGCAATTGGGGTTACACAAGGTCACACAGCTAGTAAGTATGTCAAGTGTCTGAGGTCAGAACTGAACTCAGGTCCTCCTGACTCCAGGGCCACTTAGCTGCCCCCAAGGCTTTTGTCTAACAGAACAACAGAGTGCTAGAGAGGGCCAGACATCACAAGCATTCTCTCTCTCAGTTCTGCCTGCTCCCAGTTCTGCTCAAGGTTTTCCCTGCTCTGCTTCTTACTGTTCCACCTTTCCCCTTCTGCTCTTTTGGCAAGCTCCTCTTACTGTGGGCTCCATGTGATTACATTAGGCCAATTAAAGGCCTTCAAACTCCCTTAGGCCTATTAAGGGCAACACAACGTATACGTTTCCAACAAAGACCCTTTATACAATCAAAGGTGAGGCGCAAAGGCACTTGAATAACTGAAATAAGGAGCAAAGCAGTTGCTTGCCATTAGAGAAGGTAAATAAGAGTGTGGTAGAGAAAGTCCAGAGAGTCAGATGTGAAGATGCGGCTGCCCTATAATCTCAAAGCACCAAACTCCTTCGGAGCCTCTGCTTATGTGCACTATGTGCCCTTCCATTGCTCTCTGGGTGATGCTTATTCTTAGTTCTTCAGAGGTAATGGTGTTCCTGGTCTGATAGCCATACAGGAATACTGGGAAATTACTCATATTGAATATGAATCCATATATTTTGGGAAGCCTGGGGTCAGTGAGAGTACAATTTCCCAAAGACAATCCAACCTACTCTCTTCTTTTTCAACTCTATTCCAAGACGTGTGTGTGTGTGTGTGTGTGTGTATGTGTGTGTAAACCAGGGTCATCTCTGGCCAGGAGCTCCATGTAGTCACATGTTTGTGATAGCCCTAAGGAAGTTTGGTACCTTGAGATTATGATAAGGTAATCTCTTTATTGTGGGTTATATCTACATGCTTCTCTGGGCTCCACCTCTAACTTGATGGACTTTCTCTTCCTTGCCCTCTCATTTTCTCATCCCTTTTCCCCCTTTTCTACTTCTTTTTATGTATCTTTCCTCATGAGAATATAAATTCCTTGAGATCAGGGACCATATTTCTTTCTGCTTGTGCTTTTATTCCTAACACTTAGCATAATGCCTGGAACACTGTAAGTGCTAAATAAGAGCTGGTTGATTTGACTTATTGACCATTAAACAAGAAGAGCTCATTGATGAGGTGCAGGCTCTGGGAACCCACTGGAACTCTGACTAAATCTTCCCATTTGAAGAAGCATTTGCCTGAGGTCATAAGCCTTTCATTAGCTTGGCCCAATCTCTGTTGCTAGCCTAGCCCTCCTTTGATCAGCTACTTCCCACCCTTGATCCTCCCAAAACATCTATACACCCTTAAACTAGCCTAGCCCTCCAAGATCTCTCTTCTCCAGGTAGCCTCCAGCTACTTCCCACCCTTAATCTCTCATCCCTGGAGTCTGACCTCATTCGACTCCTCCTGAAGACCCTCCCCAAACTCCTCCTCTAGACCACCTCTGGATTCTTCCCACAATCTTTCTATATATAAGACCTGGCTTGCCTCCATGAAGGAGCTGGAGAATTATCTAGTGCAGACTTACTCTGTGTCAGATTATTCTGGCCTGCTTGTCCAATGCAAGTGTCACAGATACCAAGGCTCCTTAAGAGTCTACCCATTATGGCAAACCTTTAAAAAAAAAACATTGCTTTTCTTTGGCTGAGAGAAGACTTGAGTCGAATTCATTTGGCAGGACCCAGTATGTTGGTATTCTGGGGTCTCACACAGCCCTAACTCTATACTTCAACACTAATGACTCAGTTGATAAATTTTTTTGGGGGGGGTAAGAGGCAATTGGGGTTAAGTGACTTGCCCAGGGTCACGTAGCTAGTAAGTGTCAAGTGTCAGGCTGGATTTAAACTCAGGTCCTCTTCACTCCAGGGCCAGTACTCTATCTATCTCCTGTGTCACCTACCTGCCCTGACTCAGTTGATATTTAAAATAAAGAGACCCTGTCCTCCATACTACCTTCATTCCTGATGGTGCATCATGTCAGGACTATTTTAATCTACTTTTCATGAAGACTGGGGGAAAGATGGCTTGCCCTGTCCTTCACTCTGACAGTCATGAGACCATGAGTACATAGAAGATAAAGCATGTTACTTGACTAGCCAAACTGGAGTCTTGGTTTGGGCTTTCACTTTTGTTTTTGCTTTTGTTTTTGTCATCTATACAGAGATGGACACATCCAGGTTTGGAGGTAACCTTATGAATTTGAGAGGTCTAGAGGTTCTGAATCTTTTTGGGTGGGACCGATTGGTGACTCTAGGAAATTTTTGGCAACAATTCCAGTGTTCTTGGAGAAGATAACCATCAAACCAGAGGATGGCCTTTTTAATCAAATGACATGCACTTGAAGTTGTTTGGACAGTGGTGAACCAGGGTAAAATATAAAATGTCTTTTCAGTAACCTCACAAATGGCTTTGTGTTCTAATAAAGTATCAACTTACTCAAACAGTATAAAAGGAGTTATATATAACTACTGGATCTTATTTTAAGTTGCTCATTCAACTGATTTTTTCACATTTATTACCATTTCTTTTATGTATAGGAAATAAAAACTTGTCTCACCTCTCATTTACATATTTATTAAGTACCATTTTACTCCCTCATTTTGGAGAGATCTAGAAACTAGCCAAAACTTAATCTTTTAAGAAATTTTCCCCTGAAATGTCAGGGTTAGGGTTTGATGGACTAAAGAATATGTTAAAAGGTATCTTAGCCCTTCCTCTCATTAGAGTCCGGTCTTTCCCAGGACTGAACCTGGTCAGGAATGAATGCAAGGGTCCAGAGTTGAGAGGACCCCTTCAAGAGGGGCAGTAGAAACATTCTCCCAACTCCTTGAGTTCAGCAATAGTTCTTTAATGTCAGATAGGTATATAATAATGGTAATGACAGCATTTACATTATACTTTAAGTTTTGCCAAGTAGTTTCCACATATAATCTTAGTTAATCCTCACAACAGCCCAATGACATAGGTGCTATGATTATCCTTATTTTACAGATGGAGAAACTGAGGTTAAAACGAACAGAGGCATCTTCATAACGTGACTAATGTGAAAATGTTTAATGTGAATATATATATGTAGAGACTATATCAGATTACATGCTATCTTGGGAAGGGGGGAGAAGAAGGAGAGAGAGAAAATTTAAAACTCAAGAGTTTGCGGAACTGAATGTTGTAAACTTAAAATAAATAAATAAATTAATTAATCAATCAGTTGATAGATAAATAAATAAATAAGACTAAGAGAGGCCAAGGGTCACCCATCCAGAAAGTGTCTGAGGCAGGATTTGAAATCCGTTTTTCCTGACTGCAAGTTCAACACTCCATCTACTGTCACTTAGTTGCCTCTTAGTATATAAATTATATAACATTATGTTAGTACCATGTTATATGTATATGATATATGCTTCTGTCCATATGTAGATCTTTTACATATAACATAAATGTGTCTATCTCCAGGGACAGTTATTTTAATAACAAAACAATAACAGAGAAAATTCCTTATATTCAAGGAGATTAATATCCCCAGACTTTGACCACTTCCATTTTCAATGAATGTGTGTCTCTCTGTATATGCCTCTCTCTTTTCAAACTACAGAATTTTCAAGGTTGTTGCCAAACCACTGAGTCACCTGAATATAATTCCTGGATTAGCTGAACAGTAGAATGGACACAGGTGCAAGATTTCTTTGAACATTGGGAAAAAAAGAATTTGATTAATCCAAATTTAAAACAGCAGGACAATCATCACAGTTTGGTTGCATTGCTCAGATGGGGAAGTTAAATTGTGCAATCTGAGGCCAAAGGCTCAATTTAAAGATGCCCCATTGACACAGGACCTCAAAGGGACACACATTTTTCTTTGAGCTCTGTTGTTTGACAAAATAAAACCACTTCATCGTGGGGTTGTTGAAAAGAGCATAGGACATGGAGTCAGAAGGGCCTGGATGGAAGTCATGGCTCTGCCATGCTGGCTATGTGATCTTTGGAGGTTCTCTTGAGGCTCAGAATAACCTTATCACTCTTTTGAAATTATTTCAGCAATTCTCCATTGACTAGTGAATCAAACCTAACTCTAGCCTTCCTTAGCTTGGCATTCAAGGTCCTCTATAATCTGGCCCAAGCTTACCTTTCCATTCTTATATCCTTTACAAAATCTCCAAGATACATACCTTATTCCTTTCCATTGTTCTGTTTTTTTTTCATTTGCTTTTTGGAGGGGAGGAAGGCAGGGCAATTGAGGTTAAGTGACTTGCCCAAGGTCACATGGGTGATAAGTGTTATGTGTTTGAGGTCAAATTTGAATTCAGGTCCTCCTGACTCCAAGGCCTGTGCTCTATTCACTGCGCCACCTAGCCGCTCTGACCTTATCCCTTTCCTTACCCGGCACTTTTTCTTAATGCCTTTTTTCTCCTCTGTATAAAGTTCTGTTTCATATATGGCTATTTGAAATCTTAACCATTCCTCAGTTTCAGCTTTTATCACACTGCCTTTTGGAAGCCTACCTGAGAAGGCAGTATTGTGCTGTGGAAAGAACAAAGTTATTGTAGGGAGAATAAAAAATTCACTAGAAGTGCCTGGGGTGAAATAAATTTGAAACATAAAAAAAAAATTAGGTAGATGAAAAGACTTTGAAAAAAATAGACAAGGGGATGCTAGATGGCACAGGGAATAGAGCACTGGCCCTGGAGTCAGGAGGACCTAAGTTCAAATCTGACCTCAAACACATAACACTTATCACCCATGTGACTTTGGGCAAGTCACTTAACTCCAATTGCCCTGCCTTCCTCTTCCGAAAAGCAAAAAAAAAAAAATAAAATAAAAATACACAAGAGGCGATTGAAAAGATACTTTTGTTATATTATTGCCTTTTCTGAAGGCCTCTGCCCCACACAAGAATTTTTAGTGATTCAACAATTTCATGTTACCTGTTCCTTCCACTAGGTAGTAGAAGCATTGATTTCATCAAGATTCACTTTAGGTTGGCCTTTTAGCTCTACTGGGACTCATCATTGTGGGGGAAAGCCTACAAGTCCAATCACATAAAGTGAAGGAGAAATTAATTCTTTAAGAAGGATAGGGAGGGGCAGCTAGAGGGCTCAGTGAATAGAGCACTGGACCTGGAGTCAGGAGGACCTGAGTTCAAATCTGGCCTCAGACACTTAAAACACACACAAAAACCTAAGTGTGATCTTGGGCAAGTCACTTAACCCTAATTGCCCTACCTTCCCTGCTCCAAAAAGTTTAAAAAAAAAAAAAGAAGGATGAGGAGAAATTACAGTCTATTAACATAAAATAACTGTTTCTCTTCCATAGTTTTCCCCAGTATCACTAAGTTGCTACTTTTGTGTCAGAAAAATTGAAGTGACAGTATTTCTTACATGGCCTAATCTGGCATCATTGCTTCTACTTTATCTAGAGAGAAGAAAGCAGCTTCCTTCTTTGATTTCATCAGCTCTACGTTTTTTTGTTTTCAAAGAAAATATCCCTGACTCCTTTTTTCTTTTCAAGTATTTTCTTACAGTGGAGGAAAAAATTGAGATGTCATTTTTTCCAAGTGCTATTTCACACTTGAAAAACTATCACCAACAAAAGACAATGAGTGAAAGCTTTACTTTGTGTTTTGCAGGCTAATATTGTGTGCAAATCCTCTTCTTTGCTGGATCTGTGATTTCTTTGTTGAAAGGAGCTCCAAGTGAGGAACTTCCTTTATCCATGCAGGTCAGAAACATGTCCAGCAACTTAGTCCTAAAGAGTGCCCTGAGATGTCAAATGAATTGCTTAGGTTCTTGCAGCCATTAGGGGTCAAAGTTGAGGCTTGACTCTACATCTTCCAAAATCCAAAGCCAGCTCTCTATCCACTACACTACACTGTTTTTTTTCTTCATTTCCTTCTTTCCTTTTCTTTCTCTTCCTTTCTCTCTTCTTTCTTTATCTCCTTTCTTCCTTCTATCTCCCTCTCTCTGTGTCTCCCCGTGTTTCTCCTTTCTCTTCTTTCCCTATTTCCTTTTTCTCTTCTCTCTGTCTTTTTCTTCTCCCTTCCCCATCATATACTCGTATCTGTAACAAGAGGTATATATATGTGAGTATGTATATGCACATATATATGTATGTATATATACATATACACACATTTATTTATACACTATAACTTAACTAGATCTATTACTTCATCTATGTGATGAGGTACAGGCTCTGGGAAACCCCTTGATCTTTGATTAAATCTTCTCATTTGATGAGGCATTTACCTGAGGCCATAAGCCTTTCATTTGGGCTTGACGCAAACCTCAGTTACAAGCCTAGCCCCTCCATTGTCCAGCGAGCCCCCACCCTTGATCCTCCCAAAATATCTATATACCCTTAAACTAGCCTAGACCTCCATTGTCTCATCTCCAGGTAGCCTCCAGCTACTTCCCACCCTTAATCCCTGATCTCTGGAGTCGGACCTCATTTCACTCCTCCTGAAGACCCTCTCCAAATTCCTCCTCTAGATCACCCCTAAATCCTCCCACAACCTCCTCCTCTAGATTCCCACAACATTTCTGTATTAAGACTCCATCTTGCCTGAGAGAGAGAGAGAGAGAGAGAGTGAGAAAGTGAGAGTGAGAGAGAGAGAATGTGAGTAAGAGAGTGAGAGAGTGCCATTATGGCAAATCTTTAATAAACTTTGCTTTTCTTTGACCAAGAGAAGACTTGAGTCTTTGGCAGGACCTGGCGTATTGGTATTTTGGGGTCTTGAGTACCCCTAACCTAAATCTCAACATTTTATAGTTGACAATGACCAATCTCAATGCTATAATGAGCTACCTAAATGTTGTTAATCAGCCAGCCCAAGTCTCTTTCCTGAGTGCCACACTATTAACTACCTGTTTGATGTTTTGAACCAGCTGTCTTACAGACTTCTCAAACTCAATAGGCCCAAAACAGAATTTATTTTCCCTTCTAAACTTACCATCCTTCTTCTGAACTTCCCTATATTTGTTGAGGGCATCACTATCCTTCCAGTCCCCCAGGTGCATAACCTCTGCCATCCACAACTCCTCACTCACCCCAAATATCCAATTAGTTGCCAAATCTTTGTTTACCTCCACAACATTTCTTCTGTCTGTACCCTTCTCTCTACACACAGAGACACCAGCCTGGTTCCCATTCCTATCACTTCTTACCTGACTGTTATAATAAACTATTGGTTGTTTTTATGCCTCAAGTCTTGTTTCATTCCAATCTGCCTTCTACACAATTGTTAAACCGAGTTTCCTGTAGCATGTCTGGCCATGTTACTCTCCTCCTCAATAAGCTCTAGTATTTCCCTATTACCTCTAGAAAAAATATAAACTCCTCTGTTAAGCATCAAAACCCTTCACGGCCTGGATTTAATGTGTCTTGCAAGCATTATTATAAATAACTTCCTTCCAGTCATTCTAGGCTCTAGTCAAACTGGCTTTGCTACCATCTCTCCTAACAGTACTCCATTTCCTATCATTACGCCTTTACATTGGCTATCTCGTGTTGTTCAGTTAACTCTTGGTGACCCCATTTGAGATTTTCTTGGCAAAGATATTGGAGTAGTTTGCCATTTCCTTCTCCAGCTCATTTGACAGATGAGGAAACTGAGAAAACAGGGTTAAATGACTTGCCCAGGGTCACACAGCCAGGAAATGTCTGAGACTCTATCTGAACTTAGGTCCTCCTGACTCCAGAGCCAGGACTCTCTACCTAGCTACCTTGGCACACTATAGGTACTAGATAAATGCTTATTCCTTTCTTCAGTTCCCACTCACCCCCTATCAGTGGTATCAAACTCAGATAGAATTGGGTCCCTAAATCATAATTTCCCAATTTAATTTTAGTCTGGTGTAGGTTAACACTCCTATCCTATGAAATTCACTGAAACTTAAGTTTCAGAGGTGCCAACTTATATTGGAAGTGAATGGAAAGAGTGAAACTTCTCAGCCCCTAAATTTTGTGGGAGCAAGCCAGAGTTTCGGTTTCACCATTCCCTCCCCCCTTCCCCTTAATTGTGGCCCTATCAACATTAGGCCCCTTCAGGGGTCTTTTGACCCCCACCCTTGTTTGCCACACCCATATCAGCATTAGGCTCTTTAAGGTTTTTCAACCTCCAACCTTGCTGGCAACTTTTGCTCCTCCCTCGATTTAGCGCTGTCCAAATAAGGAAGTGAACATTTGAATTGTTCAGATTGTTCAGGACCCTTCCCCCTTTCCCATGTTGTCAATCAGCATCAAGCTCTTAGCCCCTCCCTTCTTCACTCTGGTGTTTGCCAAGGATAGGTACATTTGAATTGGCTATCCCCTGTTTCCTTGTTCTTTGTAAGCCCATCTCCCAGCCACTGAGAGACAGTGGTGGGCTTCTTTACTCCTTATCATTGGAGGAGAATTTGAGCTGACTGTAAGCCTGCCTCCCAGCCAATGGGAGAAGGGACAGCAGGGGGAAGGGGGCTTGACGTTAGGGCATAAATTCTTGCTCCATCTTCTGTAACCACGTCTCCACTCCCAGATCTCCAACATAGAGAGGACAGCCCTCTTCCCTCAGGGGAAGAGAATAAAGCTTCCTGTTTCTTCCTCAAGATACCTCTGACTTTTAATTTATCTGGGTAGGGGATTTTGGGGGTCCCCAGACTCCACACAGATTAGTTATTTATTTCCTGATCCAGGGGTTCCTTATACTAACGGAAACTAAGTCTAGTCCTCCTTCCTTTCCATTTTAGTGGGCATATGCCAAAAGTAACAAGTCCTTGCCTCTTTGGTTAGTGAATTTTTTTGAATGGTGTATCCATTCCCCTTGTCCTGTCCTCACAGTCCCACTGACAAAAGTTTTTGTTTTGGCACTAATTAATTTATAGCTTCCTGTTGCACAGAAGTTGACACCTCACAAATGACAGTGTTCTGGAGTAGTTTGGGGGGTAAGGGTAGAGATTAGGAAAAAGTTTCATAAAGATTACAGCGGTTCTCAACCTGTGGGTTATGTTCAATCTGTAACAATGGAAATACAT
The DNA here is from genome assembly GCA_028646515.1 of Pseudochirops corinnae. Classification (NCBI taxonomy): domain Eukaryota; kingdom Metazoa; phylum Chordata; class Mammalia; order Diprotodontia; family Pseudocheiridae; genus Pseudochirops; species Pseudochirops corinnae. The sequence continues at coordinate 267,213,616 of CM053586.1, forward strand.
CCTGCATATCAGATATTTACATTATGATTCATAACAGTAGCAAAATTACAGTTATGAAGTAGCAACGAAAATAATTTTATGGTTGGGGGTCACCACAACATGAGAAACTGTATTAAAGGGTCGCAGCATTAGGAAGGTTAAGAACCACTGATATAGAAGGTTGCACTAGAACCTAGTCCTGAAGAAAAGAAGGATTTGAGGAGAGTGTCTATATTCTAGCAATGGGGGACAGCTAGTGCAAAGGCAATAGGGACTGGGAGAGTTCTGGATACAGGACAGCCTATAGACCAGTATGCCCGAATCATTGTTGTTTGTCCTTCATACTGGAAGAGGACCATGACATCAGGGAGGTGATGCCATGATATGCAAGTGAATTGGATTTAAGTGAGGGAGAGCTGTGCAAAGTCACCAGCCTCATTTTCTTCTCAGGAGCCTTCTGGGTCCAGTGGCAAGATAGAGATCTGGACAACCAGAGATGGCCCTGGATGCAGCAGGAGACCTTGGCTTTTTAAAGCAAAGGTCTTTAACAGGTCTCAATTTGACTGGGGCAATGCCCATTCAGTGATTAAGGCTAGGTAAGAGATGAGGCAAAGAATGGCTTCTTTACCCAGTGCAAAAAAACAAATCAGAAGGGGAAGACCTTCAGGGTTTCTGGTCAGAACAGAAACAATTGCTATTTACATTCACTCTGAGAGAAGCCGGGCCAAAGAATGACCAAGTGGGGCTTGCCCTCGGACCTATTGTTGGCCAATCAATGAAAGCCAGAGTGATTGAAAGATTCTCCTGATCAAAATCATAGAATGCCTGGAGGGGAGCCCCAAGTCACAAGACTGGAAAGGGCAGAAGAGCTAGGTTGTAAAGAGATTTAAATCTTAACAGGAGGAGATGGACTGCCAGCCTTCCTCAAACCTAGATAGAGAAAGCAGTAATTTTACAGTGGAAAGAGTGCTGTATTTAAAATGAGAAGACCTAGGTCTGAATCTCCTTACTTGTGTAACCCTAGACAAGTAACATTTCTGAGTTTTGTTTCATCATCTGTAAAATGAGGGGGTTGGACGCGATGGGTTCTAAATTTATCATCCTATTAGATAACTGAAGGTTGCAGTAATAAAGACCCACCTTGTGAGAACCCAAAAGGGAAGAATAGAAGGAGCACACATTCCAAAGGAGCAACTTGGACCTGTCCTTCAGTGGTACTGTAAAATGGTCAGCGCAGTTGTGGAAGGAATGTGAAACCCAGCAGAGGAATGCTAGACATCCTTAATAAAAGGGAGGAAAGTTTTCCTGATTGCTTAATGGCCCATTATGAATTTTCCTGTATTTGCTAAAACTTGTCAGATATTTATTATCAGGCCTTATGGAAAGCAAAAAAAAAATCAGATTCTGATAGCTAAGCAAAACATATTCCAATAGTTCCTACTGGAAAATGTGCCAAAGAGATTTCTGACACACCCTCCTTTCCCCCACATCACTGTACTGTCTCTTCCTGAGATTAAGGGACCAAGGCCCAACTGACATCTGAATAACACTGATTCTCTTATAACTGAAAAGAAAGGGAGACAAACTAAACCAAAATCATTTCATTTTTAGCACATGTCTCATAGAGTTGAACAACTATACAATCTGCATATTCATGGAACCTCAACTACATAACGATGCTCTAAGACTGGGATGATTTTACAGAGATTTCTTCCAGACTTATTTGGCCTTGATATCTCTAGGGTCTAGCACAGTACCTGACTAAATATCATATTACTAATTATTAACTAATATTATAATATTAGTTGAATCAGACCTTCCCCATCCCCTCAACACACATGCCAACTATGGAAGAAATGAAATAGATTATCATGTATTACACATTTCTACAGCAAACAGTTAATTCACATTCTGATAAAGAGCAAAAGACAAGTGCTTTATTATGAGAACTGTTCAAGTAAATTTTCAGAGTGCACCAGTGAAAGTGAATAAAGATGACTTGCATCGATTTTGTTGAATGAACACTGGGTTAAAAGGGGCTACAGTTCTTTTCCCAAACACCACCCTTTGCTAAGGCAAAAATACATGTCCATTTTAGAACAGAACTTTTACAGAAAAAAGCTACATCACAGTACAGGACAGCATGGAGAATGCACCTTAGGATACCATCATGGAATCGCCTACACTCACGGCTTTCTAATGCAGGATAGGGTTACAGAATTATTGATCACAGCTTTATTATTCTTTAAATTTATAATTTTGAATGAACTTTCTATTTCACTAGCATGTGCAGATGGGGCTCATATTTTGATACTGCAGTAATTAATTACAACATTAAGTAACACTGCACAGTCAACCTTCCAAGGTCAATTCAGTACAAAATAACAAATATTAAAAGGTACCAATACTAGTGGTTTTACATAGTTTATATCACTATTTATGAAGGAAAAAAATAGGTGAATGCCCAGTTACAAAGCTGCACATTACAGGCATAGTGATGTGGAATAAATACAAGGAAGTGGGTAAAATATTAAACACAAACATGGGAACAAATTGTACAACCACATAAGCATAAATCAATGATCTACTGTTATAAACAATGCTCAAAAGTCTCTTAGGTAATTTCATGTATCATGGTGGCTGGGAATGGTGGAAGATGGATAGAGAAGAACAGGTGTCAAACGTTCCAAAGGCCAGTTAATTCCTGAGGTGGCATTATTTCTTAACTGATGCATTGGTCAACACTTCAAAAACGAGTTTGTGCTATGAAACAGTACCGATATTTATTACATTTCCACAAACTAGTATTTGCAGTATTCTGAAGGCAGCGAACCTAACTCATATTGTACATCATGATAGTCAAAGGGGAGATTTATTATTCTTAGTTTTCCTGCTACATTTATCTGTGGGCTAGAAGAAAACACTTCAAAGTTCCGAAGAAACCCAACGTAGGTTTAATTTTTTTCTTCAGCATCTCTTAGCCCAAGGCAAAGCTACAACTTGTTTTTATTTATTTCTTTAAACTCTAAGTGCCAACACTGTAAACATTTAAAAAAAATTTTAAACTAATCCTTGCTTGATAACAAGGATAAGAGCAAAGATAAGCAGGTACAACTCTGTGTACAACAAAAGCTGACTCATCAAGTGCCAATTTAAACATGTGTTTGATTTCTAAATTATTAAAAAAAAATTCATGCTACAATTGTAAAGACTATTTTTGTGCACTTTAATTCTGGACACAATTTTCAAAAATGCATGATGGAGGTAAGAATTTAAAAAATTCACCAAAAGGTAAATAACAATTTCAACTCAAAGCATCAAACATATATTTCTGTGCAGAAATCTAGACAACTATACAAGATCTTTTTTTAAGCAATTATCTTTTTTTATTATACAATTCTATGAACATAAAATGAACAGAATACTCATTTGACTTACCTGTACATGTGAACATAACATTTTTAGCTACAGTTATTTAATCATACTGACTTTAATTTTACAGTTGATAACTATGTATAACCTTATTGCAATGAGGGCAATTTCTACAGGGGGAGTTTCACAGGCCAATCACATGAGGCATTATCAGTACATTCACAAATTGTAGATCATGTATGCATCTTCCCTGATCCTGTAAATTTAGTTTTCTTTATAGTTTAAGCTCATTTGCAATTTTGGATGCAATGTTCTTAAATGCAATAGAAGTCCCAGATATTCTTTTGAAGCGGACTCCATTAAGTGACAAGCGAGGCAACTTGCAGACCTCCATCTCCCACTGAACAAGGCTATCTTGTCTGGCATCTCCGTGTACACAGAAGAGCAAAAACTTCTCTTTCTGTTCATAATCACAGTTATTTGCATCCAACACTTTTCGGATCTCTCTCATCATATCATTGGGGTCCATAGAACTAGTGGTCTTCATACTCCAAGTGAACCTCAAAGAGCGTGGTTTGGAATCTTTACTATCCTCTTTTTCTCTTTCTTTTGGTTCCCCAGAAGTACTTCTGTGAGGGAAAAAGATGAAAAAAAAAAAACCCATCCAACAGTGAAATTAATACACACAAAAACACGTTTAAGTTTCTACATTTAATAAAACTGCACAATGCAGACAATATAAAGATAACTATAGATAAGTTAATATAATTAGTATGAAGGCATAGTTACTTCAGCCCAATATTCTGTATTGACTTACAGTAATATCAGAAAGGTTTTCAAAAGCGTACATATTGCCAAAACAATGAGTCTGTTCTGAAATATTAATGATACTCAAAAAAGAGAAGTGAAGGAGACACCTGTTTCACTTCCTTCTCCATTTTTTTTGTGTGTACACACACACATAATACATACATACATACATACATGTATATGCATTATAATCTGGAAATGACATAAATTTTACATACACATATAAAATGGGGAAGAATATTCTATATATATATATATATATATATATATATATATAAATGATCTTAGAAGGTGCATTATATTTTTCCTTCTCTCCAATTAGTTATTTTGTTTTGTTCAGTTTGTTGGCAGAGAAAGGGGAAAAATAAATGGAACCTGGTGGGTGATCAGAGGCAATGTGAAGGGGAATAACAGATCAAAGAAAAAAGGAAAAGAGTCTTAACTACAACCATCTCATTGAATTCTGAAATATGATATTTGTTGCCTCTAAACAATATAAAACCAGAGGGCATATTTCAGATTACAGAACGGTTCCAAGATAATTTTTGTATTTTTTTATGATGCAGAAAACAAGGTAACTGGATTGATAAATAATAAAATATCAAAATAGAGCTATTGGGATAGTAACTTTTCAACAGTTCTCACATTTCAAGAACATGGCTTGGAGAAAATTAATATCACTTGAAAAATACTTTATAGTTTAATAACATATACTAGTATAATCGTATTTCAAGACCTCAGAGCTACTAATGCTCTGCCACTTCTGTAAATTTGAAGAAAATAAGGGAAAAATATAAAGTAGATAAATAATTATCTAAAGAATGTTAAATAATCATGGAGGCTCATTTTTTCAGTCCTCTCTTTACTATTTATCTTGAAATTGTACAATTTATAATAATTCAAATATATCTAAAACTTGAATATTTGCAAGAACAAATCTTAACCTCACAATTAGGAGGCAGCTAATAGAACAAGCCACCACCATCAGTATAATTGTTATTACTACTATTTTTTGAGTAAAGACTGAGGCTACAAGGTTAAAAGGCTGCTTATTTATGGTCACATAGTTCATTCAGCTCAGGGCTGGGACACAAAACCAGTGTTTTTTCTCTGCTATACCACTTCTAATGAAGTGAATCATAGGCTGCACAGAAATACAGACATTGCTATACTTAAATTACAATAAATTACTTCCCAAAAATAGCATATAAAACAAGAGAAGCATTACTGACAGATTAAAAAAAACCTAAGTGTTGTGAATTGTATGAAAAAAGATATAATTTGTATGCATTTTGTACATTCTGTGTGACCACATCATTATAAAAAGACAATCAAATTTATAGCAGCAATGCCTGGCAAGAAGCTTTAGTATTGGGGTTGGGGGGGTAGGGTGAGCTTAATAGTGCAGAGGACATGAAGAGCTGAAAACTGAATTGCTCCATGTTTATTTAATAGGCTAAACAAAGCAAACAGATTTATCTCCTCCCCCCACTCCCCTTGCCCCCTACCCACAGGGGCAGAGGTATTTGAGAGCATACAGAAGAAGGAAAACACAGTAGAAGGGCGACATTTTAACTTTAGTAACTAAAATATAAAACTAGTATACTTTTTAAAGAAGGTCTATTTTGGGGGCAATGCTTAAAGAAGCATGTTCAAAACTCATTAGTTTTTGCTTCTAGTAATCACTTTAAATGTAGTAAAATCCAAGGTGTGTGTTAAGCTGGTCAAACACAGCTTGATGCCAAACTACTTATCAAGGATTTAAGATTTAATTTCCAATCCTTATCACTTCCTACTTGCAACATTAAAAATATAATGCAATATGCTTATTCCTTAGTTCTCCCATGGGCAAAACAGTTGTATAAATATTGATATAATTCATATACTTCCACGATTAATAAACATGGTATAAGGGTCCCAAACTTCCCCATCAAAATATTATATGCTGAGGGTTTTGAGCCAAAGCACTTTGGCAAGCTGAACACCCATCTGGAATTGATGACTAATATTACAGCTCCTTACATATTTGCTTATTTCAGATGTTTGGATGTTCTAAGTTCTATGCTCTGTTTTATATGACTTAAATTAATTTTAATTATATTACTTTTAATATAAGAAAAACAATGAGTTTAATAAGAATCTAATGAGTTTATTTTTACTGTGAACATTTTAGAATACAGAAATGCTGCTTCTTTATAAAGTATACACTTCAAGACACTGTTTGGAAAATAAAAAGAATTAAGTCTAATTTTTTCTTTCAAAGCAACAGATTTCTGGGAGACAAAGAAAACCCCACCCAAACATAAACTTTTAAATATACAAAGTAATATCTAGTCCATTGGTTTTTAAAATTTCATTATGTGAGTTCCTATTAAATATTTCAGAAATCATGTTTTCATACACAGGGCCCTGGCAGCGAAGTATTAATTAATAGTGGCTCCTCACCTTGAGGTGTCAGTTCTGCCACTGGCTTCGCCTTCACTTGGATCCCTCAAAACAAAGTTAAGGTGGAGATTCAATGATAAAGATGAAAAATAAATCCAGAAAACCTACATCTAAAATGATGTTAAAATAACTTTTTGTTGAGAAAACTTTTAGCATTACACTTGTTCATCATTATCAATCTAATATTAGGTTTCAGTTTTATTTAATCATACCCACCAACAACTAACATTTATTGAGCGTCTACCGGCTATTTATCACTGATTAAAGTTGTTACAGTGAAACCAGTTCATTTCTATTATCTTCCAATTGCCCAACCAAGATATATGGTAAAAACATTTTTTTTTTGTTTAATTCAGGCTAAACTTAGAATGATTTTAAAATTAACAGCCACACTTGACAAATTTATTATTAAACGTAATTCTAGTAGTCGCTCAATTTAGAAATTAAGTCCCATAATATGATTGAATTATCTTTGTAGTCAGAGAAAAGCTTTCTATGTGTGTATATATACATATATCTCAATATACCACATATATTAATATCATTCTTTTAAAAGTAATAAAAAGTTTATTAGAATTTCACTCAAAATGTAGTACACACATTTAAAATAATTTGACCTGGTAGAAATATATAGCAAGTGGACAATGAACAAACATATAAGAAATTGGATTCATTCTATTATAACAGAATCTTAGGTACCTTAAACCTATTTCACCGATAGAGGTATGGGCGCATGCACACATATATGTGGACATGTGTGTGTATATATTTAAGATATCAAACTTCTTTGCTCAATGTCTAATTAGGTTTTACCTATAAATCCATCCTGGAAAAGTATGCCAAATAAAACCAAAGAAACCCTTCTTCTGAACTTACTATGAAAACACTAATAAAATATAAATGGTTTCATGATGGTCAAAAGCAATTAAACCCAGAAAACCCTGCACAGAAACTGATTATTAATCAGTATTAACCTATCACTAGATGACACGCAGTGGGATTACAAAACAACTGGTCAACTGACACTATGAATTTCAAATTCACTTGGTGCTTTACCTTACTATAGAAAATGCTGTTGTAGTGATATGCAGAAGTCTGTAAACCATTTTGGTTTAGAGGTGTGGCTGTTTTACCAAACATAAAAGAGTACAAATCTAATTATAGGAAGGAAAAACTGAATTTTTGCAAATAATTCAAGTTTTGTACAATAATCATTGCTTTGGAATGTTAGAGGCAGTAGAGAATCTTTTAAATCCTATTCTCTCATCCATGGCAGTGGACAGAAAGCAGAGTTTCCCATGACTGTTGTTTCAATCTGCTGCTGCTAGGAATGAGAGCTGAGAGGTATCCTATCAAATAGCTTCTCTGAGAAGCCAAGCTATGTAGGGAAGGGGCTAGGGAGACACTTGGCTCACTAGTTACACATGGGAATTGGGGGAAAAGAGAGTTCAGCTGCCAGGACATTGAGCACAACACCATTTTAAGGGTTTTTATTTGGTTTGCTAATGCTGACATGGACGATAAGTGAACTTACCAGTTTATCTGCTAAGCACAGTGTACTGTATTATTCAGTCAAAATGCTAGAAAAACTCACCAGCTGTCATATTGTCAACTACCATGTAATAATTATAGAATTAAATAAATCTGTTAAGGCTTTTTGAAAGATTTCTAAAGAAAGTCATTCCATAACTGCCATACACACACGCAAACATTTAACCTGCAGTTTGAAACTATTTTCCTTTGTACTGTTATGATGCTCCACAAGCTGGTACAGTCCTTAAAAATAATATATTTGAAGATAGTTATTAAAGTTGGTGGTTTTTCTTTTGCCTTCCCAGTTTAATTATTCAAATTTCTTTAACTTTTCCTCAGAAATCTGATTTTTTACTTAGTGGTATTTTGTACTTAGATTTTATTGGTTCTCAAAGATTGTAAGAAGTTCCTTAGTTTTCAAGTGGTACTAAAAATTGGCCCTGGCAAATGAGTATGCCTATTTCTGTTGCTAGTCACACAGAAGTTGTGTGTATATTAATTTCTTCAGTTCTGAGAAATAACAAAGAAAGGAAGTCTACAGGAATAACAGATTGGGAGAGCCAAAGGAGTACGATGGACTGAAAATCTGAGAATTAAACTAAACACACAGAATTATAGGGCTGGAAAACATGCATACTGAGAGCCTGTCTAGTTCAGACTAATGCCATTAATTAGTATGCCATGTGAATGTTCTTAAATACTACAAATGTGGAAGATCAATGAACTGTGCCCTGTGCTGTCATTGACTCAGGCTTGTTAGGGGCCCTATTCCTGCACTAAACCCAACGTTGCAGCATCAGTTGCAGCATCACCTCTACCGCAGTACAACTTAGTTGCCACTTCAAAATACCAAAACACTACATGAGGAAATATTTTTTCCTAATGACACACAGGGCACAAGATGCCACTGTATTTATTGTTAGCTGACTCTAAACACGCAAAAGGTTCTGTAGAGCAAAATATAGCTTTAATGGCTCTTCTTCAACAAGATGTCTTCTAGGCAAATGTTAAGATTTTACATGATTCTTGATAGATGCTACACAGATAACAGTAACAAGAGAAAACCCTTTGATTATTAATATCAAGTGAGGTATAAAACAGAGAGACATAGGCTTAACAAGGGTGTTGACTACTAATATAGAGGACAATCAGAGTACAAAGGAAAGAGGTATTCCCTATGGATAGTAAGGTATTCCTGATGCTTTTGTTTCTGGATGATATTATGATTATTGCATCAAGCTCCACAATATAGCAAAAGTTTCTAAATGAGATCCATAATAATACAAAATAATTCAATCTAACCTAACCACACAGGAAAAAAATAAGTGAATGAAGAATCCCTCTTTAGACTATAATATGCAGTTGGATGGAAAAGCTATAGAGCTAGTCCACTGTGATACATATTTCAGAAAGACTCAGCAGATGGGCAAGGAATTAAGCCTAAAATACAACAAGAAGTTAGACTGCAAGTGGGAAATTGTAGAGTACTTTCAAGGATAGTAAGTTTCTCCTATAAAGAAAACTCACCCAGTCTTTTTAATACAAATATTCTTCTGGTGATTTTGTACTGATGTGAATCATGGAATATCACAATCTCCAAGGAATAAAAATTGCAGGTCACCCAAAGGTAGGTAATGGAAAGACACTTGGTAGACATAAATAGATTAAACTAAAATACCAATGATAAGATGTATGAGAAAAGTGGTGTTAAAGACACCAAGCAGATATATGACCAGAAAGAGAGATGAGTCAGTCATTTAATGACATTGAGTAATAACTGAATTCTCTCTGGGTAATCCAAGTAATGTTTAGGTCTAGAATAAGGGCATCTTGATGTTCTATGAATTTCCTAATGGGAGAGGAAGTGAGGGAGCCAGAAATGGATGAGTGTTGTATAAGATGAAAGGGAGGGGATGGGTTGCAATCTGCATCTGTTGAAGTAGTAAACAGATCAATGAACTCACTGATGCACTAAAAATACTAAAGGACATAGAAGATGCTGTGTTTCTGGATACAAAGAAAAATAAATATAATTTGAGGAAGGAGAAAATACTAACAACTTGGGGAACCAAGAAAGACTTCTTGAAGGTGAAACTTGAGTTGAGCCTAAGCTAAGGAGAAGAAGAAGAGGAAGGGCATGTAAGATGGGCTTTGCAGAGGTGGGAGATAGAATGACAAGCTGGGAAAGGAGCAGGTGGGCCACAGCCTTACTGGAACAAAGAATGAGTAAAAGGAAGTAGTATGAAATAAACCTAGAGAGTCAGATTAGAAAAGGTTTTATATACCAAACTGATGAGTCTGCATTTTATCCTATGATATAATAAAGAACTACGGAAGATGCTTGATTAGGTTTGAACTTTAGGAATATTATTTTGGCAGCTGGGAAGAGTATAAATTAGGGGGAGAGATGAAAAGTAAGGAATCTTATTAGAAAGCTACTGAAATAATCTAGGAGAGAGGTGAGGAAGGTGTGAGGCTAGGGTAGTGGCTGTGCCCCTGGAGACAAGGTCATGTATACAAGAAATGTCATGGAGGCAGAACTAACAAGACCTGAAAGCCATTATATAGAGGTTCATGTCTTGATATTGTTTCTCTCGTAGGCTTCATTGTAACTTCAGTGAATTACACTAATTCCATGCCAACTGGGTAGTTATAAATTTTAAAAATCTATCTTCTAACCTGAAGTATGTATGGAAGTCTGGGAACCAGGTAAGTGCTTTTAATTTATTAAAGGAATGAAAATGACTCTTTACAGAAGATTGAATGAACAGTAGCCTTCTTCCTACCTTCACAAAAAACCCAGAAGAATAATACCTACAAAAGTTCTTTTAAAAGGAAAATATTTAGTTTTAATACTTAAAGACATTTTAGTAAACAATAACTAAAATCCTTTACGAATTACTGTTGAAAGGAAAAACACAGAGGATTTTAAAAGTCTATAGGGACTCCATTTGAAAGATGAAGAAAATGAGGTCCAAGAAGATATGCTCAAAGTCATGTAAATAATTGGTGGGAGAGACATGCCAGTCTCCAGACTCCTAGACCAAGGCTCCTCTGATCACTCTATGCTGCCTGTGATAAAGTCATTGTTATGTAACAGAAAAATGTGTTGCACAGTGCTCAGTGTAGGAATCAAGTTTTTTGTTTGTTTTGTTTTAACCTGTTCTATAGTTCTAAAACTGCCCTTATTTGAAAATTTATTTGTATATAATTTGTATTTAACATTCCACGTACAAGTGCTGCTTCCTCACAACAGAAAGCTTCTTAAGAGAAGGGGTTGTCTTTTTGTCTTTGTAGACTGATGCAATGCCCGACACGTATCAAATACTTAATAAATGCTCAGATGAATAAGGACATGGGGTGCAGGGAGAGAAAAAGGGGAAGGGGTAGGAAGAAAGGGGGGACAGAGAGGGAGACAGGTGTGGGGGAGAGAAAATGAGAGATGATATTTTTTTCCCTTCAAAGAGATCTCATTTTGGGGATGAAACCAATTTGGATGCTACAGTCATACCTATATGGTTTTATAAGCACTTTCATTCTCACTCCACATACTGAATATGGTCTACTGAATGCTTAGACATCACCTTTTGATTTCTTTACCCATTCATTAGACCCAGCCCTGGGGAACAGTGGGAAAGGATGAATTTTGTATTGCACTGGATGTGACCACAGAATTTTAAAAGTTCAGAACTAGAAGGGATATCGGAGATCACCCAATTGGATTTCCTCATTTTATAGATCAGCAAGCTGGTATAAACAAAGCCAAAGGTTAATATTGGCACAGTACATAAAAATCTCCAAAATCAGATCAAGGCTAAGGAATGTAACCACCCCATCCTGTCTTCCTTCCATATATTCCTTTGACTGATCTTTCATGACTTCTTATACCATTCATCCAAAGTTGTTCTTGATGTGTGTGCATGTCTAACTATGTGTCAGGGTGTGTCAACGGAGGAAAGGGATAGAGGAGGGCCAAAGAGAAGCAATTTAAGGGACCACTTAGCCCTCTAAACTCTTATGAATATGCCCATAATTATTTCTGAAAAGCATAATTACAAATTTAAGCATGACTCTAAGGGAAATGGAATGATTCTGAACACCCTATACTTGATATAAGGAAATTAATTATGTGATGTGGAGATTGGGAGGGGAAAGGCATCAGTTCCAATTTTCCTAAACAAAATTTAAAAGCATAAAGGCTATTACAATCATTCCCTCAAAAGTAAGGAATCTTATTAGAAAGCTACTGAAATAATCTAGGAGAGAGGTGAGGAAGGTCTGAGGCTAGGGTAGTGGCTACAACACGGTGGCAAGCTAAATTAAGTTAATTAAAATTTAATGTTGATATAGCTAGCACATTAATTCTGGACAGAAAAAGCTTATGACTCAGTGGTTGTGTTCTGTGGCACTACATGGACATTTATACCATGTTGGGGACCCTTTTATAATTAAAATGTTCAGTACAGTTTTTCCACTTTATAGGAAACAGCATAATTTTTACTATTTTAAATGGATTGTAGAGATTTTTAGTCACTATGTCTACTTTTATGATGCATTTTTATTGTACCTATAATTTATCTGATTCCTATTACAGAATTTTTATATGCAGAAAAAAATGACAGAAGAGAAAGTACATATTCTTTTTGTGGAGAACATAGTAGCATAATTTTAAAGACAAGAAAAACAGATCTAAAAATTATCTTGA
>CM053586.1:267226559-267271947 GCA_028646515.1 Pseudochirops corinnae
TTCTTTTTTTGTAGTTGAAATTTTTTTTGCCTTCAATTACCTTGATTTCATTTCTATTTAATGGATTTCTTTTACACTGAAAATTTTATTTTAAAAACTTCTACAAAAAGCTGTGGCATTATAATATTCCTGTGAAAAACCACTGTGCTACACAAATTTTGCTGACAAAAGCTAGTATGTGTTTGATTCCCTGTACTAAATCTGTAGAACATAACTATAACAGTATATTGGTACTGACCTGCGAACAAACTTGGAAGTTATTTTGCTTATTATACCAGTTGATGTCCCCCTTCTGGCATGTGAAAATGTACCAGTTTCATGTGATGGTGAAGCAGGTGGTCCATTATAAGTAGCATTACGTCGTTCTCGGAGCTGTTCACCATGAAAAGTACTTCGACTTGAACTCCCACGAGGAAAACGGGTTCGGTCTGGTGTAGAAGCACTAATACTATGAGCAGATGGGGAAGCAGCAGGAACTCTCTGAGTTGTACTGCTGGGAAAAATTAAGATGTTATTCAAGTAGACACAGAAAAATCATTCATGTAAGAGTCATACTTGAAGCTAGAAGGAAAATTTGCAGAACTCATTAATTTACTCTTCTCATTATAAATGTGAACTATGAATTGTCTTTATAGCCAGAGGTGATCTCATTTTTAGGAATAATTTTTAAAATGATGTATCTTTTGAATGCTTGTCATTAGATTATTAAAAATCCTAAATCATTTAAATATTAAGAAAATGCAAAGTTCAGAATGTTTAACGACAATACTCTTAATTTGTAAAATACATATATGGCATAAACCTTTTAGCACCAGGAGGGCTAAATTCATGATAGTGCCTCTATACCAAATTATTGTAATTAAAGCTTTGTAGAGCTAAAAACCAAAAGACCTCTCCCCCCCCCCACGCAAACTCCTTAACTCTAAATACAATTATTCATGATCAATTTAGGCTTTGATGAATAAATATCAAATGGCTATGTGTTAACTAATCTAATATCAAATGATTAAAATGTTCATGGGTAGAGGCAACATTCTTTAAACAAACGGGGCATGGAAACACTCCTAGCATCAGAGCCACAGAATTTTAGCACTAGAAGGCATCCGAGAGAGCACGGAGCACAATTCTCCCTTCCTCTTATTTTTGTAGAATAAATACCTGAGGAGTAGGGAGATTAACAGTCTTGCCTAAGCAGTAAGTAGCAGAACAGTAATGACAATCCAGACACTCCTCCTCCCTGAGGTATGGCACTCTGTATTTCATAAAAAAAGGAAACAGGATGCACATAGTACATTACCCTGGTCGATAGTCCGTGCCATCTTTGATGGTTGGCAATGTGACTTTAATAGGGTGGCCAGAGGCAGACATGGACTTCTGGTGTCGAGGCCGTGTAGATGGTGCAGCAGAAGTGATGGCCGAGCCTGCAGAAGATGCGCTGCTCGCAGACATTTCTGTCAGACTTTGAGCATAAGTCATCAGGAAAGCCATGGGAATGTGAAAAGGAAAACAAACTGAAATTTGCCTCAACTAAAGAATTAGATTTCTACAGATAAACCAAACTGAATAAAAAAATTAAACACTTTAGAGACGCTAACAATTACTTATGACTAATACAACATAATTAATGCCATTTCAGCTAAAAGTGTGCTGCATAATTTCTGTCACCCGTTTCCGTGGAAAAGTGCTCGAGCAGGTTATGAAATTACTTTTTGTTGCTTTTCAATGGATTAAGAAATAAAGGATGAAGTAATGGATGAAAAACTGTTTTTTCTCCCTAAGACTCAAAGTTCGGGCTGTCTTGTCATTGCAGCTACTAATGGAAGAATAGTGAGGAGCGCTAAGCTGGGAGAAATAAAGTCTCTTGCAATAGACATTAATACACTTTCACTAATTATCAATTAAATGATGGCCTATTACAGTGGAAGGGATTTTTAGAGATCAATCTTTGCTTTCCAGATTTTCATGTTATACAGATGTGCAAACTGTGGCCTGGACAGGCTAAAGACATGACCTGACTGAAGCCCTATAACTGGGAAGCGGAACTGATATGCCTCCTCATCATTATATGAACTTACAAATAAAGAATTTGACAACCAAGTCCTAGCTACAGTGCAGGGAATTTAATAACACTTAAGACTCCCAGCACCAGCCTCCTGAAGTGTCCAGAGGCAGTAAAGGCAGAGCAATCTGGTGAATCAGATGCTGGATTTGGAGTCAAAAAGATTTGGTTTTGACTCTCCCCTCAGACAATCATAGTACTAGCCATGTGACTGGGCAAATCAACCAATGTAAGGTCAGGCTTCTCACATGGAAAATGGACGTCTACTTTAACAGGCCGTTTTGAACCTTAAAGCTACGTCAGCTATTCAAACGAATAGCTGACTAACGAGGACAAAATTCCTCCACCTCCTTACTTTTTATACTTGGTTTGTAAAGGGCTCAAGTCAATTCTATTAGGTCATTTAAACAACCATTTATTATGTACAGAAGGTGCATTTCCCTGGCCTCAGTGTCTTTAACGTGAAGAACTTTGACTTGGAATTGATGATGTCTCATTGACAAAGTGAAATTCTTTCCCCAAATTCTTTGATGAGCTGGGACTCCCTTTCCTTGTTCGGGACAAACACCACTTTAAGTAAGAATGATTGATTTACTGTCAGTTCATGCACTTGGGACATTCTCTTGGATTTGGCCTTTAAAAGGGAGAACATAGGCATAAGAAACAGAGAAGGTCTTATAGGTCAGATGAAAAAAACTGCCAGCTGGACTTCTGTGGGTTAGGCTCTCCGGAGGGCGGCCTGTAAAACCAGCCAGGTGTCACTGCCTGGTGCGCAGTGAGGTTTCATATAGGCTTCATTTAACCCAATCTAATGCACTTTGTGGTAGCACCAAATGTCTGCAATACAGATCTGCTGAGCCAGGCCTCAAGGAGCTGATGAGCCCTTCAATCCCCTAGAAGCCTGTTCCTTCAGTCTGTCCCCCTTTCTGGAGTCCTACCTATAAAGCTAGTCCTTTAAACTGGCAGCACTATCTTCAACTATCTCCATGAGGGAAAATGAAGGTGTCAAGCTCGTGCCCTGTGAAGAAGAGATGTAGGAACTGGGGGATATTTAGCCTGGAGAAGACGGGCAGGGTCCTAATAGTGGTCTTCAAATATCTGAAGGACTGTCACATGGAAGAAGAGCACTTGCCACCGTGCCGGGAATACGGGAGGTGCTTAGTAAATGCTTAAATGACTGACTTTTCTGCTTGGACTCACATAGCAGAACTAGTAGTAATGGTTGTAAGATACAAAGAGGAAAATTAGGGTTGATATAAGAAAAAAATCCCTAACAACTAGGGCTATCCAAAACAGGAATGGGTTACATCACACTGTAGAGGGTTCTCTCTCACTGACACTGGCCAGGAACACTACAGAAACAAGTTCTCTTTCCAATAGAGGTCAGACCAGACAACTGTTGAAATCCTTCCACATCTGAACCAATCAGTCTTATAATGTGGTATCAATGGGGCCACCTAGGACAGTATTAAGACTTCACAATTTATCAAAGGAGTTAAGCTTATTGAGGGAATTTTAAAGAGACACCATCAGTACCAGAGTCAAGCCATTATCAGTGGGGAAGAAGGGAAAATGTTTTTTTTTTTAATCCTTATTGTATAGGAAAATCTCATGGAGGACCAAAGTCCTCCTTCATGGGGGCAATGAAGATTGAGGATTATGCTTAAATGTACCTATTACTTATGTGTGGCCTTCACTATAAAATCCTTCTCTGATGTTTCATCACAGAGTCCCTAGGCCACCTCTGAACACAAGAGAGAAAGCCTCTGAGTACTGGCCCAGTGACAGACTGATCATCACATTAGCTTCTGGGTGATGAATTTCTTGATCACAGCAGCTCCAGAAGGCCATCTACGGAACTGTAGAAGGGTGCAAAGCACTGGACTTCAGTACTATGCCAGGTTGGTGTGGGTAGAGGGAGAGGTTAGAGAAAGGGGAATAAAAAGATACATAGGATGTTGTTCTAATTTCCAAGGAGTTCACAATATATTTTATCTCCAGTTAATAGAAAAAGAAATTGAAAAATGGAAAATGAAACACCATTAAGTCAATGGTAGAAGAATAAATAGAATTTTATTAGATTTGGCCTAATGATCCTTTTAACCTGCACTGATAAGTATTCATAGAATTTTATAATTTCACTGCTGGAAGGTAACTTAGGGATCCCTTAGTATGATGTCATTTTATAGATTGGGAAATTGAGATCTAGAGATTGGGAAATAGAGATCTAGGAAATTGAAATAAAGTCACCAAGTGGTGATAGGTATTGATACAGTTCTTCTGATTCTGACTGCAATGCTCTTCTAGTACATAAAACTGTTTCTATAACTTATGTGACTCCCCCCCCCCCAAAAGCACAAAATAAACAAAACCCACTCCAGTAGTTGGATTTTAAAATTACCTTTAAT
The DNA here is from genome assembly GCA_028646515.1 of Pseudochirops corinnae. Lineage (NCBI taxonomy): Eukaryota > Metazoa > Chordata > Mammalia > Diprotodontia > Pseudocheiridae > Pseudochirops > Pseudochirops corinnae. The sequence continues at coordinate 267,231,027 of CM053586.1, forward strand.
TGTGTCTAATTATTTAAAACAAACAGCAGTTGGATTTAAAATCACTGCTAATTATACCTAATTAACAAAGAGAAATTACTATTTTACTAATGATGGGGGCAAGAATTAGCAGATGAAATACTGATTTTAGGTCAACTTTAATGTAAATAAAAAGTAAAACCCTTAGCATTTGTACTCATTATTAAAAGGTTAAAAGTTCTTTCATTCTCATTCAACAAGGAACAGAAAGAAAAACAATATCATTCAAATTATGTTCATTCTATAAAGCTGTCATCTGAGACGTAACAAAGAAATAGTTATTTAAGATTTTATTCACAAAGTCAGCATTTAAAATAAGCAACAAAAAGTGGCACAGGTTTTAGGGCCTAAAAGCTACTTACTATGCTTTGTCTGATTTTCTATTTTTTTTTTTTTTTAATAAAAAAAAGTCTCAGGGCAGCTAGGTGGTATAATGAGTGAATAGAGCACTGGCCCTGGAGTCAGAAGGACCAGAGTTCAAATCTGACCTCAGACACTTAAAACTTACTAGCCATGTGACCTTGTGCAAGTCACTTAACCCCAATTGCCCTGCCATCCCCCTCCAAAAAGCAAAAAAAAAATCTCTTTTATTTTAGGAAATGAAATATTGTCTCTAAGCTTCCCACATTGATTGTGTTCTTTCTAAAATGGAAGCAGCAGTGTTTTGGGAAAAATGGATAAGAAACTGATTTAACATTTTACTTTTTTTTTCTTCTAACAAATCCTACACTTAAAGCTTAAAAAAAGATTACTGTAAACAAGTTCTGGGAAGGGAAAACAGAAAGGGAGAGAAAAATGGGATAGAGGAAGGAATGAGAAAGGAGAATAAGTATGAGCAAGAAAGAAGAGCTGAACTAGAAAATAATGGAAGAGAAAAAAATGGACAGAATACAGAAAGGAAATGATTACTGAGGAAGGAAGGGAAAATCTAAAGAAATAGCCAGAGGTGCTGCATAGTTGGTGGAGGGGGAGATATACTAACTGTGACTATGTGTGACCTTGGACAATAAATACCCTTTCTCTAGCACCCAGATTCCTCAATTTTAAAATTGAGAGGGTTGGATTCGATTATCTCAAAGGTCTCTACCAGCTCTAAATCTACGATCCTATGACCACGGAAATGATTAACCATTTCTCTGACTGTCTTCCTCAGTATCGTCGACCCCTGTACACAAATCTATCATACCGAGCTTCCCTCTCTATCACAGACTCCAGTCAACCAATAAATTAATTCTCAGTTTCCATTTGTCCTATAGCTTTTCACAATGCTTGGGCTATAGACTTTCAGATCATGCACTATTTATTTCTTCTAATTCTTGTTCCATGTCACAGAGTGCTACTCAGAGAGTTCTAGGAATAGAACTAAACTGGTTCAATATCAAATTTGCTATGGTACTCTACAACTTAAATTACTATTACCTGCTATCTTTCCCATTCTGTATTGCAGAATAGCGATCTGTAGTCCTTTCACAAACATATGTGTTCCTTCTTGTCATACCACTTCCAGGAAAAACATTGTTCTATAAGAAAGAAAGATTTAATTTTTCAATTTCAAATAAATTTTGGGAAACTCAGATAATATATAGGCTGCAAATTATACTGAAAAATGTACACTTAACTCTTAATGAACTAGACCTCTCAATCTTATTTATTTGATTTGTTTTTCCTTTAGTTTTTAGGAGTAAAAAAGCAACTGATAAGAGAATACATTCATATTAGGGTTTAGGTCAAAAAAGCAAATTCTAGAGTTTACCTTGGTGTCACTTAAATTCATCCTAATCTCCTACACCAAGGATTAGCAATTTTTCAGAGGAGGGGTAAATGAGGTGTGCTGTGTCAATAGTTCTCCCTGACCACATGGCTATTACCTATCAGTCACTACTTTCTCTGAAAGTCTTTGTGGGTGAATAGATTTGTTAGGTAAGTCAGTTCCCGAGGGAGGTGGTTCCTATGAGTACATGCTTCACAAAGTTCAGCAACATCTGATGAGAGATATCTTGATCCAAAACCTCATTCTCATGACAGTGAAACAAATCAATTACAGACAGGCAGGCAGAGGTCTTGGGGTGACTAGCAGAGTAGGCCTCTTTCTGCCATGTGTACACTGACATAGGTTTCTTTATACAATTCCCAGTCCCAGATGTCATGCCATCCCAAATCTTTTCATAAGCCATCTCTGGTACATGGATCTTAGTCTCCTAATCCCCATCCTACTACTAACTCTAGAGTACAACATAATGAAAAAGAGTTTTCATAATCATGACCTTATGGCACTTCAAAATTCTCAGTTATTAAAGGAGGATTTAAGTATACTTACTATAACATACTTACAAAGATCTTCCACAAAGAGTGCTAATGTATTTTAGAAATACTTTTTTTAAACAAGATTTTCTACTTAATCTCCAGCTAATTAGAAAATTCAACTAATGAAAACATTTAATTCTCTTAGCATTAAGCATGGTTTTATTGCACATTAGAATAATATAGTCAATTTAAAATCAATGTTTAAATATAAGAACTACAAAAATTTATTTTCTATCATATTGGTCATATGATGACTATAATCAATCAGGACATAAAAAAAATACACAAGGGGCAATAGAAACAAAATTGAGGGGGTCTTAATCTCAACAGAACATTCACCTTAAAGGAATAACTTCTGGGAATAACTACATCACAAGTGTAAAAAGCAAACTGAATGGAAAATAGCTGAAAACATGCTAAATTTACAAAGGGCAATTTTCACATTAAATTTAGATATATGTAACCCATGGTGAACAAGGGCTACACAATTCTAAATTACATCATGGAGAGAGACTCATTATTTTAATCTAAGAGAGGGGACTGAAAAAATTTGTCTGAACTTGTCTGGTATAAGGGGAAATAAGAAGAAACTGAAGAGATGGGTTGGAAGATGGAAGCCTCTTGTGACCTCTTCCCTAAAAAGAGGAAATACATCTTGTAACAACTTGGAAAAAGCTTAAGACCTTGCTACTCATAAGGAGTGCTTATGTAAGTTGCCCTCTTGGAGTCTGGAGCTGTATAATAAAAATCCAGGGTTTACTAGTATACCTTTCCTTTTTATAGCCTTCTTTTCCTGATATTTAGTTGGGAAAAAATCTGTCACAACTTCAGATCCTTTTACTGGTGTAATGAAACACTTTCCCAGTGAGTGAAACTGTTTCTGCTTAAAAAAAGAAAGACTGAGAGCAGATAGGTGGCGCAGTGAATAGAACACCGGCCCTGGAGTCAGGAGGACCTAAGTTCAAATCCGGCCTTGGACACTTAACACAAAAAAACTAGCTGTATGACCTTGGGCAAGTCATTTAACCTCAACTGCCATACCTTCCCCCCCAGAAAAAAGAAAAAAAAGACTCAATTTGTTAAGAAGCTTTCAATGTGATTCTGTGAGAACGAGTTTCAGTTTTGGAATTTAGAAATACTATATACAGCATAGATGAAATGAATACTAAAGTACAGGATTAATTAGAAGGCTAAGAAAGTTATACTATAAGACTATTGCGAGCAAAGTGCTTTTTTTATGAATTTTAAAGTCCTTACATACATTTTTAAGAAACACTAATCAATTTAAGTAATTACTAACTGCCATAAATACAGTAAACTAATTAACCTAATTTCCCCCATTATTTATAAAACGGGCAATTTTAAGTCCACAAAATATTCCAATATAATGTTCACGCCCTTATTAAATGCTGTGTAATGCCAAGAAGCAGAGAGATCTGTATATTTGTTTAAATTTTTTTGAATTAAAGTATATGGGTCAAATTATCTTGGTTTATCACCACAGAAGGAAACCTGTCACAGGGAATGGGAGCTAAAAGTCAGTTGTCTATGGTTTTCTATTATTCTGTCAAATTTTTTTTTCCATAGATTACAGTTTAGAGCAATTGAACACATTTGTTCCAATGCTCAAATCTGGAAAACATTACAGAAAACATTACTTTTTATATAAGAGTTTCACTAATATTTTGTATAGAAAATTCCCTGCAAAACAAAAAAGGCATTAAATGTATTAGGAACTGAGTGTCTTCAATGGGTTAAAAATTTGCTTTATGTGCTATATATATACTTTTTAAAAACATTTATCATTTTATTTAAACCTGATTAACATTTAAGAAATGTTCTTATCAGTAGTATCAACAGTTCTTAAAATGGGTCCATGAACTTCCTCTTAAAAAATATTTTGATAATAAATATATTTCAATATTTATTGGTTTTCTTTGTAATCCTATGTATTTTACTTTATGAACTTGAAAACATAATTCTGGGAAACGGTCTACAGCAGGGGTGGAGAACTTGCAGCCTCGAGGCCACGTGTGGCCCTCTAGGTCCTCAAGTGCAGTCCTTTGACTAAATCTAAACTTCACAAAGTAAATCCTCTCAATAAAATGAACTGTTCTGCAAAACTTGGACTCAGATGCATCCAAGGACCTATAAAGTCACATGTGGCCTCGAGACCACAGGTTCCCCACCCTTGATCTTTGGCTTCACCAGATGGCTAAAGGGGTCCACAACACACAAAAAAATTTAGGAACCTCTAGTCAAGAGTCTTCACATACTTGAGTTTTGGAAACATTCCACAGTAATATAAAAAATTATAATTAGAAAAGATCTCTCCTCTCAGGCACGATGCTAGACACCTCCTGTTTCTTTCAAAATACTGTTAAACAAATGTGATTTAATTAAAAACTGGCATTTTACTACTACTGCTTTAAAATTTGGTAGTACCTTACAATCATAATCACATCTGAACCTCATAACTTTGTATAATAAATACTATAGGTATATTATTCCCATTTTATAGAAGAGAAAACTGAGGCTTAGATAAGTTAAGTGATCTGACTGGTCACACAGCGAGGAAAAGTGAAAGGTGGGATTTGGATCAAAGTCTTCCTGACCCCAAATTCAGCACCTATTTCCACACTGCTTCAGCTTAACACTTTTACTTAATCTCCAAAATATCAATCAGGTACCTACCAGTTATATATGTTTGCCTCAGAGGGAGAGATAAAAGCAATACAGAAGAACCTGGTAGGATCTTTTCCAAAGTTACCAACAACGTAATAACGGCTGAATCCTGTGCCCTCATCCTTCTTAACCTCTGCTGTATGATACAGTTTGTGTTGGCCATCCCCTTCACTTCGTATTTTCACAACACTTCTTTTTCTTAGTTCTCCTACCTTGCCAGAATTATGTCCTGTCACCTAACCATGGGTATACCAAAAGGTTCTATCATGAGCCTCCTCATCTCTCTCCACAACCTCATCATTACCTCTGGCCTCAATGATCATCTTTACACAGGACTCCTGTATCTATCTATCCAGTCCTCACTGCTTCCTTGAACTCCAGTCCTTTATCATCAACTGCCTGTTAGAAAACAGCTGAATGAATATCCCATAGAAATCTAACTCAAACATGTTCAAGATGAAATTTATTATTTTCCCTACTTAAATCCACCCTTCTTTTAAACTTGCCCTATTTCTGTGGAGGACACCATCATCCTTCCATTTACTCAGATTTCTACCCTTGGAGTTATCCTTGGCTCCTTTATACCACAAGGCCAGTTAATAACATCTTGTTGATTCCACATGCCCACCATGTTTCATATTGGCCCCCTTTCTCTCTCTTCACATAGTTATCACTGTAGTTCAGGTATTCATTATCTCTTACTTGGACCACTACAACAAACTCCAAAATGGACGGCCAACTTCCAATCCTTCCCCCCAATCTAGTCTCCACAGAGCTGCCAAATTAATCTTTCTAAAACAAGAATTGGACCATGTACAGTGCCACATTGCAGAACTTTCTAGGGCTTCCTTTTACTTCTAGTAGAGAACATTCAATGTTTAGGATGATATTTTATCCAAGCTAAAGTACTGAAGAATCTCATCTGCCCCCTCTGCACCTGTGATTGAACCTTCTGACTGGAAGGCAAGGCCACAAGCTACAGGGCCTCTATTTAAGGTGGGAGTCCAACACAGTCTACTTTTCATTTCAATGCCCTTGGATTTTATCACGCTTTCTTTTCTCAAAGAAACTGTCAATGAGTGGAAAATCTTCTTATTCTGCCTGACTGAATTAAGCCTTCTGACTCACATTTCATCAGTACTCTCTGCCCTTCTGATTGGACCCTCTGACTAGAACACAGAGCCACGGACTCTGCGGGCTCCATTTAAGGTGGAGGCCCAGCACAATCTTCTCCCCATTTCCCACCAGCTACACTGCTTTTGGACTTCTTTGGATTCTCTATCCTGCCCCCATGACAGGTGCATTCTCCCTCCCTACGATCCTCCCCTCACTCCACTTTTCACCTTCCCTTTGTGTGTCTTCCCCCATTAGTCTGTAAGCATCCTGAAGGCAAAGACTGTCTTGCTTTTTATTTGTATCCCTAGGGCTTAGCACAGTACCCTAAATAACTATTGGTTAATTAGTAACTCCTCAGTTTGGCATTTAAAGCCTTTCACATGCTGGTTTCCACCTACTAGCATTTCTTAGTTTACAACACATCCCTCCCTCACAAATACTCTATGTTCCAGTCAAAACGGCTTACTCACTGCTGCCCAAACTTGGCATTTCCTCTCTAGCTTCTTTGCCTTATACAGGCTATTTCCAACGCTTGGAACATGCTCTCTTCATCTCTTCTTTTTAGAATCACTATCTTCCTTCACAGTGTAGTTCATGGGAAGAGTTGCTGATCTCCCTCCCAGTTGTCAGTGCTTTTTCTCCCTACTCTTCAAATCATCATGCAGATATTTTTTTGCTTACAGACTGCATCTAACTCTGCTCCTTCCCTCTCCCTCATTACAACATAAGCTCCTTTAATAGGGCCTGCTTTTCTTTTAGTCATTCTAACACCCTTGTTTCCCACATGGCTGCTCTCCTGGATATGACAGGTTCCAGAAAATCTTATTCCTACAAGATCACATCCACTCTGAATCTGACCCCTTCTCAGTGTTCCTCCTTCTGGAGAAGGAGGACACTAGAAGAGCTCCTGCCAGAGCCTCCATTAGAGGAGGGAGCCCAGGGCAGCCACCTTATCATTTCCTATCTAGTCAAGGAAGTCAAACTCTTTCCTCCTGTTCCTCCTCACTTCACCCTCCTTCCAGTTTCTCTTTATGTGTCATTTTTTCCCATTTAGATTGTTAATTCTTTGAGAACATCGTTGACTTTTGCCTTTTGTTGTTGTTTGTTTGTTTTGCATCCCTAGCACTTGGCAGAGTGCCTGGCATACAGTTGGTGCCTAATAAATATTTATTGACTGAATGACTAATGCCAACATCCAGCTTAGTGTCTGCATCTTGTAGGTCCTTAATAAATGGTATTTGGATTAGAATGGATTATCTTAATTTTACAGTTGAGGAAACTGAGGCAGATAGCAGTGACTTGTCCAGGGTCACACAGCTAGTATCTGAGGTTGGATTTGAACTCAGGTCTTCCTGACAGCCCTAGACTAAAAATAGTTTATAGATAATAATAGCTGATAATTACAAGTTATTTTAAGGTTTATAAATTATTTCATGTTTTTTGTTTCGTCCTCCAACATGTTTTAAGATCAGAGAGAAGAAAGAGATCAAGGACAGTCTGAGTACTTCAGCATGGTACAATGGATGAGGGATGGGATGGGATCTGCAATAGCTGAAAGGAGAGAGAAGGGTATTTCAGGAAACAGGGACAACACAAAGCAGAAAAGCCGTGCTACTCACGGTCTGTTTATGGGACACTAATCAGGGTGAAAAGTGTATGTCTGGTATTAGTGAGCAGTGAGAAACAAAGTTGGATACGTAGGGTGGGGCCCAATTCACTTCTATGGTGCTATGAGTACAGGTAGGCAACTGTACTCTGGCTGATATTCAGGTGATGAATATGACACTTTTCCTTGAATTCCCCAAATACCCTTTAATTTGCTAAGCCCCACATGTTAAAAAATAATTAAGCTGCACAAAACAGATTCACAGTTTCATATCCAACCCTTTTTTGGTTTTGTATAGAAAAATATTCATGTTTGTTGATATATGTCAAGAAAAAAGTACTAAGTACCAGTAGTTATATAATAGGAACAATTTGCAAGTCAGTTGGAAGACAAAATCAGTTACATTCATCTCTTTTTACAGTAGTTTTTCTGTACCTGATGAATTGAAAGCTGCTTTTTTCCCTTGTTATATAAAAAACAGTATCCGAATACCACTCTCATAGCTTCATAGTTTTCATGTATAATGAAAATAATCTAGTTATTATTTTGTTACAAGTTAATCACAACTATGTTAATGTTTAGGTAACACTATTTTTGTAAAATTCCTGAAGGTACCAAAACCCAATCAAACAAATATTACTATTCATGGAAAAACCAGGACAGTGAATTTTAACTGACTACACACATTTCAGCATTGCTATTAAAATTCCAACTTTTAGTTTTTCCTTCAACTTTTAAACTATGCTTTTTTTCATAACACATTCCATTACATATGAATGTAATTCCATTACATATGAATGCTGTTAGCTGGGTACCCTTACTGGTACTTAGCAACACTACTATTAATCTCTTGCTGATGACTTATCACCTCCCACTTCTTTCACTCTTTTTGAGCCTCTAACTTTATTTCTACCCCAATGATTTATACAAAGTAAGCAATTAAACATTTATTGAATTGAATAACCTCATCACATACTTAACTGAGAAGGCTGTGGTCATCATCCACTGTGAGTTCTTACAACTTTTCTCTTCTCCATCTCAAACTTTCACTATATCATTATCCACTCTCCCTTTATGTCTTTGTCTCAAAGGGAAAACTATCTCCCTGCCTTGCCATGGTAATGAGTCCAAATGGTCTCATAATCCCATCCCATCCCTACCTCCTCTCAAATCTTGCTCCATCAATTATTCTCAATAAAGCACCTTCCAATAGCATTTTAAAAATTCTTCGTACAAAAATGTAGTAACTGGGGGCAGCTAGATGGCACAGTGAATAGAGCACTGGCCCTGACGTCAGGAGGACCTGAGTTCAAATTTGGCCTCAGACACTTGACACGGTTACTAGCAGTATGACCTTGGGCAAGTCATTTAACCCCGACTGCCCTGCCTTCTCCCCTTCAAAAAAAAAAATGTAGCAACTGTTACCCTTTAAAAAAAAACAAACAAAAACTACTTTTCTTTCCACGTGCCTTTCAAATCTTTCTCTCTGAGATCCAGATCTGCAGTTCCAATTCCTTACTAGACAAGTCCTATTTTTCTCACCAACACCTCAAAACTCAACATGGAAAAAATGTCAAAAAAATTGTCCATGCAAACTGGACTCAGTGGCTTCTGAGCTCTCCTCCTAACTCAGAGATTCTGGGAACTTATCTGAAAAACTTGCCTCCCCTTCTGGCTTCCCTGTTCCTATTAACAGGATCCACCACTATTCCAGTCATCCACGCTAGAAAGCTTGAAGTAAATTTTTTACTCCAAATTTTTTTTCTTTTTAAATAAAATTTTTGGCTACTATTTCTTAACCATCCATCCGTCCTTAAATCCCTAAAAACCTTGTTTTTATTGCTCTACTGAAAGTGTTCTCCAGAAGAGATTAATTACCATCTAATTACCAAATCTATTGTCCTATTCTGAGGCCTCAGTCTCTTTGACCTTTCTGGAGCATATGACTTGCTGACTGCTCCTTTCTTCTTGAAACTTTCTCTTTCCTTGGGGTTCCATCTATATTCTTGCTTCTCTTCAAAGCTTTCTACTGTTCTCTCCAAAGTTACCAATGATCTAGGGGCGGCTAGGTGGTACAGTGAATAGAGCACTGGCCCTGGAGTCAGGAGGCCCTGAGTTCAAATGCGACCTCAGACACCTGGCATTTACTAGCTGTGTGAGCATGGGCAAGTCACTTAACCCTTGCTTTTCCTCCTCCAAAAATAAATAAATAAAAATAAACAAAGTTACCAATGATCCTCTTAAATGCCAAATTCAATGACCCTTTCTCAATCCTCATCCTTCTTAACCTCTCTGCAGACCTTGACACTGTTGATCATCCTCTTCTTGATACTTTCTACTCTCTAGCTTTTGATGACCTCACTCTCTCATGGTTCTTCTCCTACTAATTTAACCACTCGTAAGTCTACTTCACTCTTCATCCAGGACAAACCCATATGCCATAAGCGACCTTCAGCGCTCTGTCCTGGGTCCTCTATACTACTTTACTTGGTGATCTCATCACAAATGGAACCATCCTCTCTATGCTCATGATTTTCACATCTACTTACCTAACCCTAACCTCTCTATTGATCTACAGACTCTCATGTCCAATTGGAAGGTCTAGCAGACATATTTAACTCATTATGTCTAAAATTAAACTCATTATATTTCTCCCTAAACAATCCCCCCTTCAAAATTTCCCTATTGCTAAAGAGGACATCACCATCCAAATCACCTAGTCTCACACCTAGGTAGGCATCAACCTTCACACCTCACTATTTTTTTTAACTGTCTCTTTCCCCTGTCCAATCTGTTGCTAAGACCTATTGATTTTACCTTTGCAATAACTCTTTCGTATACTCCCCCTTCTCACTTCTGACACAGCCACCACACTGGTGCAGGTCCTCCCAGATTATTGCAATAGCTAGCAGGTGCGTCTGCCTGCCTCAAGTTTCTCCTCTTTCCAATCTATCCTCCATTAAGCCACCAAAGTGATTTTCCTAAAGCATATATCTGACCATGTCGCTCTGCTCCCCGTTCCCACTTAAAAAACTCCAGTGGCTCCCTATCCTCTCCAGGATCAATTATAAAATCCTGTTTGGCATTCAAGGCTCTTCTTAATCTCCCTTTCTCCCCTGCTTTTTAATCTTCTTATACCACACCCCTACATACTCTTTCAGCCAGTGACACTGGCATCCTTGCTGTTCCATGAACAAGAAATAAGATGCTCTTGTCTCTTTGTTCTCAGTACTTTCTCTTTTTTTTGGTCTTGGGGAAGGCAGGACAATTAGGGTTAAGTGACTTGCCCAAGGTCACACAGCTAGTTAAGTGTTAAGTGTCTGAGGTCACATTTGAACTCAGGTCCTCCTGACTCTATGACTGGTGCTCTATTCACTGTGTCACCTAGCTGCACCCACAGTACTTTCTCTTGCTGTTCCCAACCCTGGAATGCTCTCCCTCCTCTCTGCCTCAACTTCAGATGCCAGTTAAAATCCCATCTTCTCCACAAAGGCAGTCTCAATTCCTCTTAATTTGAAGGCCTCTCCTCAGTTGCTTGCTTCCTATTTATCCTGTACATAGCTTGTTTGTACATATTTGTTTGCATGCCGTCTCTCCATTAGGTTGTGAGTTCCTCAGCACTTAGCACAGTGCCTGGCACAGAGCAGGTGCTTAATAAATGCTTCCTGACTGATTGGTTTCTCCCCTTTATTCTCTGGCTATCATCTCTCCAATTCTTTGAGAGAGAAATGTACATATTCTCAATGTATATATTCAAGAATCTGTCCCTGGGTCTCTTCTCTTCTTGATTTCCTCAGAGATGCCTTCCAAATCACTCTCTAATAATCTCAACCTCCTTCTTGACTCCCAGACCTGCATCTCTATTATCTTCTCCTGTGTATTCTGCCAACACCCCAGATGCAGCAGGGATAAACCTGCCTGACAGCATGTACAAACTGGGATGGCTGGCCTCCCCTTCCAACTCTGAGAGCCTGTGAAGTCACCCTGAAATCTCCCAATATTCTGTGCTAAGAACCTGGGAGCAACCTCCTTTTTTAAAACTAGTCCCTCACCTCAACTCCTATCACGATGGTGACTCACAGCTGTTTCCTTCATTCTGTCCCCAGGGCCATCTCCTTAGTTCAAGTCCTCTAGAATGACTTCAGTTTAATAGCCTTCTAACTGGTTTCTCAACTCCACTCACTTTCTGTTCCAATCCACCCCCTATGCCACTGTCAGAGTTATTTTCTTATGACACAGCTCTAACTGTGTCATTTATCTGCTCAAAAACCTTTGAAAGATTCTTTTCTCCTAAAAACATCTAAACTTTTCTAGCAAAAAAAAAAAATCTCCGTGCTATCACTCCAACTCACCTTTCTTGTATTCTATCCCATGACTCTCCTGTCACGTATCTTCTGTACTTGAGTTTTCACTATTTACTGTGTCCTATATGTGTTCTGTACCTTTGCTCATGCCCTATCTTCTGTCTACTATATACATGGCACTAAAAAAGCCTCTGCCTTTGGAAATCCTATCAATTAATGCTCATCTCAAAGATTACCTCCTTCATGAAACTTCTTATGACTTCCCTGACCAAATGTGTTCTTTCTTCTACAAGCCCCTATAGCACTTAGTAATAATAATGATAGCTCTTATTTATATAACACTTTAAGGGTTATAAAAGGACTTTCTAACATCAGTCCTGTGAAACAGATAGTGCAAGTACTATTATCCCTGTGGGGAAGCTGTTTAATGACTTCCTTACCTATGCTACTTATAGTTAGTAAACACCAAAGCCAGTACATGGCAGAGCTGAGACATAAGCTCAGGCCTCCTGAGAAAGACTAGTTCTCTTTCCACTTTTCTACTCTGAACATCCATTATGACACTTTTACTGTCTGGTGTGTTAGTATTTGTGTATAAATGGCATTGTAGATTCAGAAATGGCCTTAAGAGTCTCAAAGGCCTGAGTTCAGGTCCTGTCTCTGATGATACTTGCTATATGACCCTGGGCAAGTCATGTGACCATTCACAGTGTCCCAGGCAACTAAGACTTTAAGGTGCAAAGCAAGTTCTGATCTTTATTGGGTGAAGAAGCTTTCTCACTGTATATGCCCTATGCTAATGAAGTCACAAGCTCATTCAAAACAAAACAAAACAAAATTATGTCCCCTGCTAGAGGATTAACTCCCAAAGTGCAAAAACCATGTTGTTCACATAGATATTCTCTGCGGTATGATACATGGAGTTGGATTTAAACATGTATTGGCTGAACTGAATCAAAAGCTGTTCAGGATATATAACTTTATCCTTTCTAAAACTTATGAAGTTTATAAATGAGATTAAATAAACACATATATACTCTTTCATTTAAAAATAAAAGATGTTCTGAGTTTTAAACCATGATCACAATATACTTCTACATGCAATAATATATACGAACACTTGGCATAGTAGAAGATTTTTTCCTTTCGGGTCCTACAAGAGGACTTGCTGTCATCTCTGCTTTGGATCCAACTACAGTGCTGCCCAGTTTATGAGACACATCTTTGTCCCACTCCTCTTTCTGCTCACTTTCCGCACTGTTTGCCTGAGCCCTTTTGGTGTATGACACAGCAGCAGGAATTGATGGACCAACTGTAAAATAAAACATATCATCATCAGCTGAAAATTACTCATTTTTTCTGTTCAAAAAATTAAACTTGATTCTTTTTGATCTTAAAAATTTCTCTTAGACCAGTGGTTCTCAACCTGTGGATCACAACCCCTTTGGGGTCAAACGACCCTTTCACAGGGGTCACCTAAGCCCATCGGAAAACACATATCTCCGATGGTCTTAGTAACCTCCTCTATCCATCTCCAGGCGGGTCCACCCACATGCAGACATGCCCACATATGACTATTAAAGGGTCGTGGCATTAGGAAAGTTGAGAACCACTGTCTTAGACCTCTGCAAATTTTACGCTGAAATTTGAACGAAATATGACTGCTCTTTTGAAAAAAATAAACTTGGCAAAAAGAGAGATAAGTTATCTACCATTTTTGACACAATAAATCAGTAATTCAACAGGATGAGGAACAAATAGGCACATAAAGAGGTGGATCTTCAATCTTTAAAAAGAATGTCACAAACCCTGTCCCTCTGACTATGGAATACCAACTCCATAATTAAGAAATTTGCTTTCACCTCAAACCTTTTTTTTTTTTTTTTCATCTTCTGTCTCAATGAGACCTGGCTCCTTCATGATGACACTGCATCCCCAATCACTCTTTCCAATACCGGTTGTATTTTCATTCACTCCCAATTCAGAGGCTGTGGTGGAGGAGTTGGAATACTCCTTGTTCTCCATTCCTACTTTCTAACTTGCCATCACTGAGTTACCTCTTCTGGTACATATTATCTGCTAACTCCAAGGATATTTCCTTCCTTCTGTCCTGAATGAATTTAGAATTTGACTCTCAGTCTTCCTCTCCACCCCAACTCCTCCTGTCCTCTAACTAGGAAACTATAACATACATATTGCTACTCTGTCAAATGCCCTAACTTCCCAGTTACTCAATTCCCATGATCTACTCTACCACTGCACCTCAGCTACACACAGACCTTGCTACTACCCACAAGTGTTACAGTTCTAAGCGCATGAACTCTAAAATCCTAGTATCTGACCATGTTGTTTTTTAATCATTCAATCTTTTGCTCTGCCTTGTGATGACTAACCCTATTTCTCATCCTCACCCCTCAGTTTATTTCAAAGCTACCTCCTCCCCTCAAGTCCCTTCTGTATACGGACCTCTTAGTGAATTAGTCCAACTCTATCCTACCTTCTGCTCCTGAGTGCCTTGCCCCCTTATCTTGTCATCACCATCCCTTGTCAAATCCAAACCTTGGATTACTATCATCATTCACCTCCTTTGTTCCTATTTAAATGCTGATGAACAGAACTAGGGAAAAATTACAAAACTGTGCTGAATAGATTCATTACAAACTTAGATTACATAATTTCAACTGGACCCTTACCACAATCCTTTAAGCTAAGGAATTTTGCCTCATACTTCACTAGAAAAATTGATGTCATTTGATGAGAGATTCCTCTTCTCTCCTCATCATCCCACATTACTGTTATGTCTTTCTTCACTATCTCCTTCATTTCTGTCCCACATGAAGAGGGGACCCTTCTCCTTGCCAAGGCAAACACTTCTATACTCACAGGTGGACCCATTCTATGACATTTTCTTTTTTTTTTTTTGAGACTATGCTGTTTTCTTAAAGAGACTGTTTCCTCTAGTATCCCATTCCTTCACTAATCTTCAATACTTTCCTTGTATGTTAGTTGCTTCCCTGCTACCTAAAAACACACACATGTCCCCATCTTTTCATTTCATCCTACTATTCCTGCTAGTGATCACCCTATACCTCTCTCCCATCTTTTGTAGTTAAATTCCTTAAGAAAAGTCTGTGTCAGATCCATCCACTTATCTTCTCGCCAGCTTCCTAAACTCTCTGCAGTTTAGCCTCTGACATCATAATGATTCAAAGTTATCAATGATCTCTTAATTGTCAAATCTAATGGCCTTTTCATAATCTTCATCCTTCTTGCTCTCTCTTCAGTCTTTGACACTGTTGATCATTCTCTTCTGGATATTTTATTTTGTTTTGTGACACTGCTCTAGCCTGGTTCTACTCCAAACTGACTGACTACTCCTCATTGCTACTACTGGCACTCCTTGGTCTTCTTGGATAGTCATCCAGTTCACTTCCACTTACTGTGTATCCCCCCAAATTCTGTCTTGGCTCCTTTTCTCTTCTCAATGCTATTTCACTTAGTGACTTCATCAGATAGATTCAATTATCATCTCTATGTTGATAATTCCTAGATCTACTTATCTAGCTTAAACATTCTATATTACTTAATCCTGTGTATAAATACACAGAGATATATTGATACATACTGATAGTCAGTTTAATGTGCAAAATTAGGAGTTTATATCACTAGAATACAATTGCCTGGAAGAAATTTTCATATTATTCTCTTTATCAAATTGGATGTGTCATCAATCTTAGGCACATGTACAAAACTGAACTCATTATCTTTTTTCCCAACTTCCTTATTTCTGTGGAAGGCACCATCACTTCCTAGTCACTCAGGCTTGTAATCTAGATGCTATCCTCAATTTCTCACTCTTTCTCAATCACCATATCCAAGCTGTAGCCATTTCCTTTCATTTCTACCTTTACAACATCATATGGAGATAATATCTCCCCCATATGCCTTCTTCTCTCCTTTGTCACTGTAACCATGCTGGCGCAGGCTCTCTTTACCTCATGCCTGGATTATTGCAATAGCATGTGTGTAGGTCTCCCTACCACAAGTCTCTCCCCACTCCATTCCATCTTCTACTTGGCTAGCTGTAAAGCCGATCTTCCTAAAGCACAAGTCTGACCATATCAAATTCCTATTCAACCAATTTCAGGGGCTCCCTATAATCTCCAGGATCAAATATAAAATCCCATGTGGCTCTCCATAACCTGACCTCCTCCTACCTTACACCCCACCCCGAGTACTCTGCACTCTAGTATTACTGGCCTCCTTGCTGATCCTAGAACAAGGTATTCTATCTCTTGACTCTGGGTATTTTCAATGGCTGTGTCCCATACCTCTTCTTCTCCTTGCATCCTAGCTTCCTTGGCTTCTTTAAAATTACAGCAAAGTAGAAACCTTTCCAAATCCCCCTTAATGCTAGAGCATTTTCTTGTTTACCTCTAATTTATTCTGCATATTTCACTTGTAAATAATTGTTTATATGCTATTTCTCCTACGCACTTACACTGTATATGATCTGTCTATATGTACTTAGTTATTTGCATAGTGTCTTCCCCATTAGAAAGAACTCCCTGAGGGCAAGGACTGTGCCTTGCTTTTCTATGCATTCACAGTCCCTGGCACACAGCAAGCACTTAGTGAATCCTTCCTGAATAATTAATGCTTGCTCACTGACTTTGTATAATACATTACTTGTTTGAAAATGCTTCCCACCATGATCACTGAAACGCCTCTGTTTCTGATTTGCTGATATGCTCCTCTGGACCTTCAGATGAGCAGGAGATTGCATAGAGCTGTTGTTTAGGTCACTGCTGGGTCGAGATCGCTGACACAAGTTACCACTGGACAAAGATTCACTTCCTTCGAACTAGAAGCATAAAAGAAAGGACATTAAGATTTTTAAAAAAGATCTAAAAGAAGTAATGTGTACACTTGCTTTATTAATCTGATCTTTTAAAGATTGGTAAAGGAAGACCCCAGGCCCCAAAAGAGGAACCCTAAATACAACAGATCCCTGATGACAAAAACATCTATTGTCTTAGAAGAGCCTGCCAAAGAAAACCTGCAAGGGAAGAGGGAGGTGGAGTGAGAGATAGGAGAAAGAGGGATTTCTCAGCTGCTTAAAGGAGAATGGAAAAGGAGTGAGATGAAAGAGTTTCTAGAGGCTTTCAGGAGGTTTGGGGGAGGGGGGGAAGGAAGGATCGGGATAAAAATAAAAGACATCTGCAGATGCAATAAGCCAGGTAGCAGGATATTTAGAAAGTCTCAAGCAAGGTCTTGAGTCTGCAGGTGCTGTTCAAGGTTGCCCTTGAATTGGTCAAAGCAAGTTCTGTGATTTCTGGCTGCTACAGGTATCTCCAAATTTGGCAGATTTGCAGTTTTCGGCTTTAGAAGTGTTTCTGATTGGCTAGTTGTTGTGTAACTCTGAAAAGTCAGTATAGTCATTACAGAGTCCATGTTAACAAGCTATTCTATAGTACTCTACCATAAAAGCAGGCATAATTAAAATTTTTTTGTTGGCCAAATGGCTGCTCATTCCCATAATTTTCAGGGTGTCAAGTTTTACCCCTAATTCCTCTCCTTCAAGAGAAGGAATGATATTCCTTGAAACTTACTTAACAGAGTCTCAATTACTCTCCTACTTTTTCCCAGGTTTGTATTTTACCACTTAAGGCATTGTTATTGTTGTTGTTCGGTCACTTCAATCATGTCTGACTCCCCGCTTTGAGGTTTTCTTGGCAATGACACTGAACTGGTTTGCCATTTCCTTTTCTAGCTCATTTTAGAGGCAAGGTTAAGGGACTCAAAAGTTTTCTTTGTGCATGGCATATTAGATAATCACTGAATTTGCATTCATTATCACTTAGAGCAAAACTGCCATATTATTCTTGTTTTGATTATGATTTAAGGAAGGCAAACAAAGTTAAGTGACTTGCCCAGGGTCAAATAGCTAATAAGTGTTTGAGGTCAGATTTGAACTCAAGAAGATGAATTTTCCTAACTTCAGGGCTGGCACTCTATTCCCTGTGCCACCTAGCGGCCCATTCACACATACATTCCATTATCAAAATTTAGGTACTATCCTTTCTCCATAAGAATTATTATGTTGGCCTTTTTTTTTTACAAAAAATGACCAGGGGGGCGGCTAGGTGGCACAGTGAATAGAGCACCAGCCCTGGAGTCAGGAGGACCAGAGTTTAAATCCAGCCTCAGTCGCTTGACACACTTATTAGCCATGTGACTTTGGGCAAGTCACTTAACCCCAACTGCCCTCCAAAAAAAAAGCAAAAAAAAAAAAATAAAACAAAAAATGATCAGTACAAATTTAATCCAAACTTCATTAGCACTATCAACTAGAGGAATGAAGTTAGGTTACAAATTTACCATTCTACCTTGCACCAATTACATTCTTTTCTAAAATCTCATAAACTAGAATATTAGGCACTTGGTATTTCTGGATATTACAAAAACTACAGTGGTGAGGTATATTGTACAGTGGATACAGGGCTGGTATTGGAGCCAGGAAGATATGAGTTCAAGTCCAGCCTTTGATACATTCCAGCTATGTAATTGTGGGTAAGACACAACCCTCTAGTAACCCAGGAAGCTCTGGAAAACTAAGTTACACTTTTGGACATAATATGTGTGTGGATGTATTTTGCTTGACTTTGTCTATATGTTACAAGGACTGTGTTTTTTTTTTCTTTTACTTTTTCCCTCCTCACCAGGCTAATTTAGGAGGGAGAGGAGAATTAGTAATACTGTTGCCAACAAAAGAAAAATTTATTGAAGAGAACAGAAGGAAGGTCAGAAGAAAACATAAGTGAATCAGCTTTGTAAAGTAACACGCTGAATTTATTATATGCATTTAAAAAAAAACCCAAGCCAGATATGATAAAAGATGAGCAGTTTTTCATATAATCCTTTTAAATTCTATTTTGTATATATGTGTGTGTATGTGCATATATATGTTCTTAGAACCTCCAAAAAGATGTTGATGACATCTTATATTTAGTCACACTCAGTAAGCTGCAATTATTTACATTACTTAGGAAGTCAGGAAGGAATACTTACTTCAGGTGGTTTTCTGCCCAGAAGTAGATAAGTAGCCATGACTTCATCATATTTTTGATTTATTAAGGATACATTTATTTCATCCCTTGAAAAACCCATTGTTACCATAATGTCTACAGACAAGAAAATTCAGAAAACCATAAACTTATGTTAGTTGGTAAACAGGTTATAGTTTATAAACAAACAAAATGGACATGTCAACAAAGTCTAGATTTGACAATTAATTCCTGATCTTGCAATTTGTACTTAGAACACATTTTTAAACCTTTGAGTGAACATATGTATGAATATACTTGATACTCTTGATTATCCAAACTCAGATGATCCTCATGGTTCCAGGTCATTTATCACTGCCAACCGTACTCCTGAGCTGGCCTCCCTTGTCTCGCCAGGTCAAACACACTTACATACATGCCCTCCAACCATACGCCACTTGACTTCTGCTCCCTGATTTGCAGGAAAAGTTTGAAGTGGGGAAGAAATGTTTCAGTTCTCTGAAGGGCTTGAATTCCATTGCATTTCTCTCATGTAGTGGACAGACATTCTAGAATGCTCTTCTTGTTTCGACCCTACTTTTAAGTGAGATGTTTCAGCGGTAAGACAGGAAGTAGTCACTATCTCCAGAAGAAAGGAGTAACAATTACTCCTCTAACACAGAGAAGTGGATTTCTGAGGGTCTTGAGGTAAAGAGGAAAGCTGACAAAACGGCAAGAGAAAGGGAACAGCTGGCAGTAGCCCCTGTTGATGATGTAAGAAGAACTACAGGCACTCTTCAACTCAGAATATTTTTTCAAATTTGTCCCGTTTAAGTTTTCATTGACGTATATGCCATTTTTCTCTAGTATTACTCACTTATTTCTTACTCTGTTGGAGAGTCAGAAGAAATGGCAAATATCTGTAGATTTATGTAAATTGTTTTAAAGTTCTTCTGTGTCTTGAGAGGCCTTTATGAAGACTATTGTATCTATAAGAGACTACAGATAAACTTAAAATATTTAGGGAAAATGTAATTTTAACCTCTTAACTAAAAAATAAAGTTTGACTTTTAAATTAAACTAAATTTTTTGTAGAAAAATTCAAATATTTGTATAATTAATAAATGTTTGCAATTTATAATGTATTTATAATCAATGTAGTATAGTGTAAATAGCAGTGGAGACTAGCATTCAAATATCACCTTTGACTCTTACTTGTGGTTAACACGGGCAAGTCACTGAAGCTACCTGAGCCTTGTGAACACATTTGACAGGCTAGTTGGGAGGGTGAAATGACATGATTTATGTAAAGTGCTCTGCAAACCTGAGAGCACTAGATAAATATTACCTGCTCAGATTTAAGATTTTTCTCCATTGTGACAGATATTGTATTAAGGTAGTCACATTTCTAGCCAGAAACATGAACAAAATACTCACCTATTCTCTTTGTATCATTGAAATCTGGTTCAGGCTCAGTATATGGCTTCAGCTCTTCTTCTTCATGACCAACATTCATCCACCGATCTTTCATTATTTGCTAGGAAATAAACTCAACATTATATCTGGTTGATCAGTTCATTTTACCACTTATTTCAACTCTACTTTTTGATCTGTGAATGTATCAGTTAGTAAATTAGAAACTATGTGAAGTTTATGTGAAGACTCAAGCAAGGGAGAAAATTTTTCTCATAACAAGGAAGGAAGCTCACATAAGAGCTGCTATTACTGTATAGGTTCACTTTTAAGTCCAAAAGGTTCTGTCTCTTATCTTCCTCCAAAGTCAAGCAAAAATGAATGAATATTGTGTTATCTTTGAATATCAACTACAGTAAATTATTAATGTTTGGAGGTTCTAAGAACATATATTTAAATGAAAACCATAGTCTTAACCATCTGGGATAATGTCCCTGAAGAGAAATTGATTCTCTTTTTTTTATATCTCCCACTTGATGCATTATGTATGAAAAAAAACAACTTAATTTACTGGACAAAGAAAAGAAGAAATCATGGGGAAAGGAATTAGGGTTATTCATTAAACACAGCACAGCAAATAAAACAGAATCAAAGCAGGTTACTAGAACTAGGTGGGATATGGAAAGAAAGTAGAGAACTGGGGATAGGAATAGATCAGGGTGTCAGATTCAAGTCAAGGAACAGGATTGGGCTTTGAGCTGAGAGAGCAACAAGGAAGTTAACTTGAAAACCTGGAAAGGGTAAAAGTCAGGATGGAAACTGAGGAAAAAGAGGACAGAATATGACAGAAACTCTGAATTGTAAAAATGTTTAAAGAAAAAAAAAAACCTCTCAAATGTTCTACATTATTTTATGCATATTATAAATCAAAACATTTCAATATTTTTTCTTTTTTACTGATTACTCTTAATCAGGTAGTGATGAAAGCATAATTTCTCCTTGCTTCCTAAAGAAAAATTTTTATGCTTAAACTATATACTCCAACCTTCTACTAATTAGTTTTTAAAAACTGTTATGCTTCTTAAAACTCTCTTATGGTTAAGAATATCTACTTAGAGGATGTATTCTGCCCATTTCCTAACAAAACTTGACAACTAGATTACAAAAGTAGAGTTCCAAATGTGAATTCTATTACCACATAAAATATATAGATTTCTGATTATGCTGTAGTGTTCACCAGTTTGTTCCAAAGGGTTGTAGCAATACACCAAGTAATTACGAGGATCATGAGGATATTGTCATATAATTTTGCAAATAATTTGTATATGTTTACTAATATTAATATACAGTATAAATTTAAAATTTTTTTGTGTTTTTATTGGTATTATTTTTTAGACAATAATGATAGTAGATTCTATTTGTTATCACTCTGGGCAAATAATTTAATTTGACTGTCTGACTGTTTCATCGAAAAGAAAACTCAACTGGTTGAGCCCTCCAAATTCCCATTGTGAAAAATCATAATGCTACCAGGTAACAACCAGTGATCAAGGAATATACACCACACAATGGGAGTGACAAAGAATAGTCCTCAGAAGAAAAGGATTAAAAATGTTCCTGGAAAGAGAAATTAAAGGAAGACTAATCAGATACCTAGTGTAAAGGGCAGTTCTACTAACTTCTGCTCTGCAGAAGCAAAATACCTCTACCGATATGATCTTTTCATCCTGATGCATTTCTTATCCTTCACCTATCCCTTCCAATCTCCAGTCATGGTTTTTATTTTATTTTTTTAAATCACAAGCAAGAAATAAATACTAGTGTTTTTCTGAAGAAGAACTAACCAGGAGACCTGAAGGGAAGGTGTAATTACTTTATTATTTTAAAGATCTCTTTTATGTGTAGGTATCCCTCTATTGATAAATGCATCTATTACACATCTCTCTCTCTCTCTCTCTCTCTCTCTGTTTCTCTCTCTCTCTCACACACACACACACACACACACACACACGCCTCTTTAAATTTCATTATATTAAAAGAGGTTTTAGATTTTTAAAAAATAAGGTACTATTATTATAGCCACTTAAGTAAACAGTGCCCTAAGGTGGCAACTGGAAAAAGGAGCTGACTCAGTCAACTTGTGATCAACAGCCCTGAGGTTGATAAAAAGCTATTACATACTTCCCACCTTTACCAAAAACAAAGGACTTTTGGTGATGACTGCCTATCCCTCCACCATGAAACACACATATCCTTTATTAGGAGGGAGTAAAGAACCATGAAATGCTGAACTAGATGACCCCATTCAAGAGACTTTAGCTCTCCAGATTCTCAAAACTAAAATCTTTAATCCTTCAAATATTAAGATTCAGCAATATCTATTTTTGACAAGCTTACTGAAAGAAAAAGAAGGCAACAGTTTGAACTCCTTTTAAAAGTTATATATAACCTAACCAAGCCCTCAAGGCCCTTTAAAATTGTAAGCAAAATTATTTGCCGTGGTGTTCTCAAAGGCTATGACAAATGGAACAAGCTGTATTAGGTTCTACCATACTGGAAATGCTTTGATTATGGGCCTATGGAGTGAATGTCTGCTGTCTTAGGACAAGTCTAGGCAGATTTGGAGAAAAGTATCAAAAGGTGGTTGTCAAGGTGATGACTTTTGCCCACAACAACTCTCAAAGTCCAAACTGTATTAGCCTCCTGGCTCTGCTTCTGACTTTACAGATTCTGACACCATATGCCTATAAAAGTGGCTCCTACTATATGACAGGCACTGTGCTAAGCACTTTATAAATATTAACAGGGCACACCAGGAGTCTGACAAGTGCTTGCTCCCTTCCCTTCTTGTGTGCTGTCTTCCTGCATTAGAGTACAAGTTCCTAGTGGGGCAAGGGCTGTTATTCCTCTTGCTTGTATCTGTATCCCTACTGTTTACTACAGTACCTGGCACATAGTAAGAACTTAATAAATGCTTATGGCTTTGCCTTTTTGCCTCAAAGGTCATAAAAATGTTATATGCACTGGTGAAAGGATATCCATGCTAACAAATTCAAGAACTTTGAAGCATTAACCTATGCTCTTGTGTGCCTATCTTAGATCACTATGGCAGAGTGTGTACTCAATGGATCTGTGATCTCATCATCAGTTTAGTACCTGTAACCTATCTATACCTTTTTTATCCTGTGTGGGGTTTTTTTGGTCCATATTTTTCCACAGAGATGTCAAAGAGAATCTATGCCATATGTAAGAGGCCTTCCTTTAGGTATTTTATTTTTCATGAGTACTAGTACTTGGGCTATCTATTTAATTTTACATGTAGGCTTTAATACATAAAATATAATACTGTATATAAACTCATAGTAATTAGAGTTCAAAGGTATGTTAAAGGTTACTTAATATCACCCTCATTTTACAGATGAGGAAACTTGAGGCCCAGAAAGCTCTTTGGACAAGAATCACATATCTATTAAGTGGAATAGCAGAGCTAAGATCCTACCACAATATCAGACAGAATGTATTTAAATGATAAAACAAAGTATAGAAAGAAGAGGTAAAAATACAGAAGGAGAAGAGATTCAGGAGGAGAGACATCAGTGTGGTGAATTTTCAGAAAAGACTCTGTGAAGGAAGGACTTGAGATAAGCCTTAAAAAAACAAGGACTTTTAGGATATAGGCAGGAATTGTGAGGAAATGGGTTTAAATTGCAAGAAAAATGGTTTAAGGATGCAAAAATCTTTGAAGCCCTACAGGGGCTTGATTCAATCATTCAATCACTCATTTAAATAGAGGAAATAAATTGCATTTTTAGGAGGATTTAATCTGGTGGTGGTATGTACAAATTATTAGAATGAGGAGAACAAGAATAATGAGACCATTGGGGAGACAAATGCAGTATTTGAGAAGTGAAAGGGAGAGGACTAACCTAGGGCAGTGTGATTATGAATGGAGAGGAAGGAAGAACCAAGTAATCTAAAAGAAAAAGGATTCATTTAAGGTAAAGGGCTGGATGATAGTGAGTTTTGGTTCTGGATACCTTGAATTTCTTCACTTAGCAATCCCTATGTTTATTTAAGTAGGGCTGACTTTCTTTAGAGTCAAAGAAAAAAGAGATGGTTTGCAAATGAATGAAAGGTGATATTTACTTTTAGGATTTCAAGGTTCATCCTTGAGGTTAAGCATCTTTGTTCCTAGAGTGGATAGAATTGTTGTACTTGCAGTTGATAATCTGTTTCCTTGTAGGGCTGCATCATTCCAAAGAAGGGAAGAAAGGAGAGGGCAAGGAGAGAGGTTGTTAGGCAGAGGTAGAAGAGTGAGTGATGTCAAGTTCTTTTTCTTCCTTCTCATCCTGGTCAAAGGGAAGTAATTCCTTTCAGTTAACCACTGGCATACTCTATCCTATAGCATGAACAACATGTGTTCCACATCAGAGAAACATACTCTAGCATAGCAGCTGCCACTTCTAAACAGAATAAAAAGTGTATCTATGCATGTACTTATGGGAAGAGAATATTTTCCTTGATTTTCTTTTCAGTTTGAGATAGGGAGATTATAAGGGAGAATACATGTGTATGTAGGTAATTAGAGTTTTCTTCCTAATCCTGAACCCAGGGATAATACTTGTGAATAAATTAAAGAAAGCAAGAAATAATAAAAGAGGTTGAATTGAATTGTTGACAAAAAAATAGGGAAATACATATCTTTGTTTGGAAAGCTCTGCTGTTCTGGCCATCTGGGTTAGCCTTGGAAGCCAGTGGGGAGTTCAGAAAGGTACTGCATGTGCAGAGGGCAGAGGAGGGTCGCTGCTAGAACAAAAGGATGCTCACTTATCCTCAGGCTGGATGGCATAAGGTACAGGAAGAAAGAAGCAAATTATATTATACATGGCTAGGCGACTCCAATAGGAAAACTAACAAAAATATGATTCAAATTTTATAAAAGAAATTATCATACTATCATTGTCAATAGCATTGAAGTAAAATTATTGACAATATGAAAACAATACTAACACAATGTCAGATATTTGTAAGGAATCATTTTAATTATCCCTAGGGAATATAAGTATTATATTTTAAGTTCTACATTCATGAAAGAGGCAAAAACTTAAGGACTGTCAGATAGAAATATGATTTTTAAAACATTTTTTTAGTTTATATGAAAAGCCCTATAGGAATCTGGAAAACTTCTAATGAGTTCTTGCTTTATGCTAGACTTGGAGTCAGAAAGATCTGAGTTAAAATCCTCCCTTAGGCACTAACCTAGTTCATACTAGCTGCATGAACTGCGCAATTCACTTAACCTTTCAGCCCCAGTTTCCTCTTGTGTAAAATGGATATAATAGCATTATCTCATAGGGTTGTTGTGAAGATCAAATGAGATAATACATTAAAAAATCCTTTCTACAAGAAATAAATATATGTAAGACTAATAGTCATTCTCCAACAGATGAGTGGCCAAAGGATATGAATAAACATTTCTCAAAAGTAGACTAGCAAAGTATTTACAACCACATGAAAGAATGCTCCAAATCACAAATAATAAGAGAAATGCAAATCAAAACAATCCTGAAGTTTTACCACCCACCCTGCAAATTGGCAAAGAAGACAAAAAGTGACAATAGTTAATACTGGGAAGGGCTGTGGAATGACACGCGCGCTAACATATTGTTGGTAGAACTCTGAAATGCTACAAACATTTTGGTAAGCAATTTGGAATTATATAAATAAAGTGCCTAAAATGTCCACCCTCTGAGCCAGAGACTCTATTACAGGGCTTATACCCCAAAGAAGCCACCAAAAAAAAAATCCCCATATGCTCCAAAATATTTATAGCATACATTTTTGTGATAGCAAAGAACTGGAAACAAAGCAGATGTCCATTACCTGAAGAATGGCTAAACAGATTATGACAAAAGAATGTAATGGAATACTACTATGCTTTCAAAGATCATGTATGTGATGAATACAAAGAACCATGAAAAGATCTACAGAAACTGATGCAGAGTGAAGTAAGCTGAGCCAAGAAAACAAGATACAGTGACTATAACAATGTAAATAGAAAGAATAATGTCACACCAAAAAAAGTGAATATGACAAAATTATAAAGATCAAAAATGACTTAAATAAAGGGAGATGAGAGGACACCTCCCCAATCCAATCTTTCATAAAGGTGGGAGGTCCACAAGTGTTATAGAGTATATATATTTCAGACTTTTCTCGCCACATCAATTAGGCTGATTTTTTTTCCCATCTTAAAAAATAATATTAGTTATACAGAATGGCACTACGGAGGAAGGGGGAGGGATTGGGATTTGGGGGATAACTATGATGATGTACAAAAGAGAAGACATCAATAAAATCTTAGTTTAAAAGAAGACAACAACAAAGAGCACCCTTTACAAATCTTAAAGCCTATATAAATTCAACCTATTATTACAACCTACTGTGACTACCTAAGTATGTTACAGATACATTATCCTAGCCTAGAAGCTGCCCACCCCCTCCAAAAAAAACTTTAGGAAATCATTTAATTTCAGTGGCCTCTGCTTCCTTACCTGTAAAAAGAGGGTTAGGTCAAACTAGTTGAACCCCAAGTTTGCTTCCAACATTACTTGATTTTGACATCAAATTACTTTCCTAATTTACTTTTATTCACAATAAATTACCTCACAATTACTTTCCTAAATTAGAGAAGGAAGAGAAGAGAGTAGGAGAATGAGTAGGGAGAAGAGAAATGAAAAAGGCTTTAGACTAGTAACTTAAGAAGTGACATGGACCATTCCTGTCATGGAATTTTTTTCCTCCCAAGTCAGACATTTGTAATGTAATGTAGTTTCACATTTGATCTCAAGCACTGTCATTTCTTAGATCACTGTGTATATTAATATTCAAATTTAAATGCCAAAATAGCTTCTAAGGTCAAGGATATTATTTTTTGTATTATTCAGGTCACATCTCCTGCCTATTAATGTAATTATCAAAAGTTGACAGTATATATACATCTATATCAACATGGAAAAAAACATCATTTGACTACTTGTCCAGATATTGAAACAGTCTACATGGAGTCAGTAGAACTGATAAATGATTTCATTAATTTTTCTTTATGCCTCTAAAGGGGAGAAAGGAAGGATAAGGATGATAGTTAATAAAATTATACATATATATACCAAAGAATACATATATAAAAAAGACAGTTAATAAGTTTAAATAAATTATAAATACATGATTGAATGGCTATTAGAACTTATATATATATGGGGTAAAAATATTAATCATTAGTTTACTGAAGCCATCAAAACAGTTTTTAATTTGAGCAAATTTCATAGAGAAAGAAGAAATTAAGAAAGTTAAATAACAAGGTCATTTCAATTCATAATTCACTGGTTCTTCATTTATGGTTTGCAAAGTACAAAGAAATAAGAGGAAAGTAAGAAATAAACTTGAGAATTAAAAATACAAGTCCCTGCTACATCAAATGCAATTTCCTGAGGCTTTGTTTAAAATAATTCTAAATGTTCTCTTTCCCTCTGAAAAGCCATTTCTGGTAACTGTAAAATAGGTTTCTACAAAATGGTAGAAGCGATTACAATGGTACTTCTACTGTGGCCTCTTTGATAGATAGCTGTCAGAGATTCAGATTGTATAAACTAGAATGCTTTTTCTACAGGTGCCAGTCCCACCGAAGCTTATAACATAAAAACATCTAGTCACTAAGAATGTAACAGCAACAATCTGGCTTTTCAAACTAACTCAGATAGCATATAATATTTACTTAAAAGTTAAGGGCAGAAGTTATCTTAATTTAACTACTACAAATTTGAATCACTTTTAAATAAATTTTGTGAACGACCGAAAGCAATTTAAATGACACCTATCCCCAAAGCATTTTCTGTACATTCTTTTCAATCTGCTCATTAGATTATCCCATTGTTATCACTCTATGACAGCAATCACTTGCTAATTAAAACTCGGGAAAAGGAGATTTCTATTAAGAAATGGGGGGTGGGGGGGTTTAGGGAGAACAAGAGAATCATCAGGATCAGAATTTTTTGTCTTGATACAGAATCTTGCAATTAAGTTGGATATTAACAGTCTAAACCCCAAGGGGTGGTGCTAGTAACTGGTCTAATAATCTGGAAGATTTGGGTAGAACTCTGATCTTTGAAAGATGTTGACTTAGGGCAGTTCACTTGACTTGTTCATGCTCCAAGTAACTCTCTAAGTTTCTAAAAGTTGCAGAGCACTTGCTGATTTCCATCAATGAAGAGTTTCCATACTGGGAATCCCCAATGAAATCACAGGTACAAACCAAAATAAATACATTGGCTAAATATAATAAATTATCTATAATAATCATGTTGATTAAAAAAAATTTTTTTTAACACAGCTGGGCTCTGCCAATATATAGGTTGTCAATTTTAAAAGCCATCTTCATTGTCTATTTCATGGGGTAAAACACACACAAAACCATAAAATGGAAGGAATAAATCACATTCAAGTAAATATCTCAGAAAAAACAGATCTTATGTTGGCCCAAAGACATAGATAGTTAGTATCATTCCCAACAGAGGTTTACCATTCCTTAATTTCCACCATCTCTTGACTTCCACCAAACATGTTATCCTTTAGTGAAAAATACTCGTGGAAAAAAATTACAAAGCCCAAACTAACCTGAGAGCTCTGTACACAGGGATGGCTCACTATTAGGATGCTTCCTAACCAGCATGGAATCCGTGTCAGAGAGCCCAATTGCTACACTAAAAAAGTACAGTTTAAATGAAGTTAATTATCTGAATTTTCTACCCCTTCTATTAAGGCAGACAAATGAAACAAAAATGTCACTAGAGCACAATATATGCTGGATTGTTGAAATCGTTTTAGTACATGCTATAACATTTCTAAAAATAGAGGGGTATAACCCTCAAAGAATAATTTTTTCCTAAATGCACAGCAACAGAAGAAAATGATGATAAGGGCATTAGATATTTTCGAGACCAATATTTTTGTCACAAATGGCTTCCAACGTGGTTATACGACAGGTTTTATAAAAATAAATAAGCCACATTTACTAAATGTTTATGGGGTGCATGACACCGTATTAAGCACTCAGATAATACTTCCTACATGTCTCAGTTAAAAACTCCTAAACTATTCTATACTGGCCCAGAGAACATTTTAACTAAAATTCGCCATTAGCTGTGTCATTTGCACTATCTCAAAGTTTTTCTGTGACAAAAAAGCATTTTGTAAACCTTAAAGTGCTATATGGTTTTGAGTTAGTACTTATTTTACAAGTATTATCTATACATTAGATTTGAATTTGTGACATTTTAATTCATTAAATAATTACTGAGTACCTTCCATATTCAAGGCATTCTGTTACCTTTTCTAGCTAACTACTAGATCTTTCAAAATTCCGAGTAAAAGGCAATTGTATTACTATTTTCATAATATTGTAAAGCACAATATCCAGTAACTTGCAGCAGAGCAAACAAAAACAAATTTTCCAGAAAGCCCTCACTGGACAAAGAATAAACTCTATAAGTCCTATTTGTTAACAGGATTTCTTCTAGTTCAATGAATTACAAAACTGTCAATTTTCCTAAAAAGTAAAGACTTTTGCAAAAGTTCTAGAAAAGCTTTTCCATCACTGGAATATTTAGTTATACTCTGAAGTTTGTGTTCATAAAATGACTTACTTCCAAGCTGCCTCTTTTTATTGGATTCAGTACTAATAATTTTTTCAGGAGATTTTCACAGTCTGTAGACATATAGAACGGAATACGGTACTTTCCTCGTAAGACTCGCTCCCGCAGTTCCTTTACAGAAAAAAAAAAGTTTTTACATATGGGTGTATGTTTATAGATATGTAGCTAGAGCTGACTACTGAAGCTATAAAACTTTAGAATAAGAACTTATCCTGAATTTAAATCATTACCTTTAGATTCTGACCATCAAATGGCAATGATCCACTGACTAATGTATACAAAATGACTCCAAGACTCCACACATCTACTTCAGGACCATCATATTTCTTTCCTTGGAAAAGTTCAGGAGCTGCATAGGGAGGACTTCCACAAAATGTGTCTAATTTGTTTCCAACTGTAAATTCATTACTAAAACCAAAGTCAGCAATTTTAATATTCATATCAGCATCAAGAAGAAGGTTTTCTGCCTAGGAGAACATGTTAAAAAAAAGAAAATGATTTGCAAAGGGAAGTTTACATAAAAACACATTTTGCCTAATTAAAGCCATGTTTCAGATTACAAAAAAGTTTCCTTTTATTGTTGTTATTTACTAAATACCATCTCAGTATCTTGGAAGTAGTTCCATCTTCCTATAATTATACAATTTAAGTCTAACAAATGCTATTTCAAAGGCTTAGAAATACAGCCTTATCTTTCAGTATATACTTATTCAGTTTAGTTCTAACAAACCTGATTTTTAAAATATAAAATTAAATTTATAATATAAAAGTATTCTTGTAAATGCAGTTTTCACTCAAACCTACGTCATAACTCTTTCATGTTTATAATAATAAGAACACAAGACGTTTATATAATGATTTGTGAAATGCTTTATGTATATTACCTCACTTGATCTTCACAACTCTGACAGTGTAAGCACTATAAGTTTTATTCACCTTTTAGAGCTGAAGAAATTAAGGCTAAAAGAGGTTAAGAGAATTGCCCATGATCATACAGTGAGTATCAGAGCTGGGACTGATGCCAGACCTATCCAAAGAGCCTATCAAGTATATAGATATAAGGCTAGACAACTTCCTCAGTCAGTGGATGAGGAAATTGAGTCAATGATAATAACAGCTAATATTTATATAGTGCTCACTGTGTGCTAGACACTGGGCTAAACACTTTACAATCATCTCATTTCATCCTCACAACAACTCTGGGAAGTGGGTGCTATTATGATTCCTATTGTACAAATGAGGGAACAGAGGCAAACAGAGGTTGTGACTTGCTCAGGGTCATACAGCTAGTAAGTCTGAGGGTGGATTTTGACCCAGGTCTTCCTGACTCCAGGCCTTGCACTCTATTCACTGTGCCACTGAATTGTTTCCCCAAAACAACTAAGCAGACAAACTAATTGAAGGAATGAAGTAGACATCTCCAACGAAAAAGCAGAAAAATCTAAACCAGTTTGGGTAGTATTCAATCATCAAAAATATACAGTACTCAACAAAAATAGAGTAACAAGAATTCTCCATTAGCCTCTGGTAATAAACATTTCCTTCCCCTATTAAAAAAAAGATGATGTTAACTAACTTACTAAACACTAGGAAGCTCTCACCATTAGGAACTAACTGAGCAAGAATTGGTTAACTAGTTAAATTAGAAATAGCACCTTATTTCCAAAGCTCTGCCAAAGGAAAATAAATGTGATTCAGATTCCAAAAATATTAAAAGGATTTTTTTAAAGGGAAGAGGTATTACATTTGTGATGCTGTGTGATAGCAAACTAAAACTCATTTGACTATCTGTAGGAAAATGTCTATTTCTGAGAAAATAAATTCAATTTAAATACTCAAATGGATTTATGATCTCATCAATACAGACATTCTTTCCAACAGTGCCTACCACAGTACATCCAGGTCCACTCTATGTGATTCTTTTCATGTCTTCTCCTACGTTCATGAAGGGGGGGTCCATGCAATATGTGGGAGTCCTTCATTTTCTCCTATCCCTGTGGGGGTACCAGTGTGGCACACTGGTTGTTCATTAGTTAAACTTCATTCTTGCCATATGATCAATCCACCTTTTTAAAAAAAAAACTTCTTGATGGCATTCTTTCTGCTAGTAACTGATAGCTCCTTATTTGTTACGGATTTTGGTTTGTGCCACTATGTGACCTACACCACAATGACCTCCACAGAAACATCTAAGTCCTACTATGATATACAGTGATATGGATAACTTTATAGAACTTGTCTACCATTATATCTATCTATATCTTGAATAGTGAAACTGGGCAGATTGAGCCTTCAATTAAAATAGGAGAAACGGCAGGATTTTTTTCTTATGAATTAAAGATAACCAAACATTTCCTGGAAATGAAGGTCTATCTTTTTAATACAAATATTCTACCATTTGTTGCTGTTTGGCTACAAGTCATGAACCATTAAAATCTCCAGGGAATTAAAAATATTACTGATAAGCCAAAAAAGAAACTCATATACTTGTTATCATACCAATTAAAGAATTACAATTAAGAAGTGGAGAAAAGAAAATGATCTAAAACATTTTTTCTTAAACATAATTACAATCCACTGGTTTCCCTAGCCTAAAATCTCCTTTCAGAACAAGTACTTAAATGTAATGAATATTCAGAATTAAAAAGCTATCCCATGCAATTAACAAAATCACTCAAGGCCACTGAAAACAGATTCAACAGGAGATTATTCATGTGGCATGGTATAATGGAGAGACTAGAGTGAGTTCTAGTTCTAACTCTGCTATTCAGTGCTGGTATGTGATCTTGGGCAAATCCTCTTACTCTTATAGGTATCAACTTTTAATTCTTATAAATGAAAGCATTAGACTGGCTAATAGCTCATACCTATTTTTTATAGTTTACAAAGTATTTTCTCTATAACAACCCTGTGAAGTTGGTATTACAATTAATTATCTTCCCAATTTTACAGAAAATGAGGTTGAGAGAAATCATGGTCACATTGCTAGTGTCATCACTTAAGAGTCAAACTCAGGCTCTTTAAATTTCAATACTTGACTCATTCCAGTGCTAGAATGATGATTATACAGTTCTAATTATGCACACTTGACAATTAGAGAGGAAATTTTATTTTATGTAATTATCTTTAATCACTTATCAGTACAACCAGTAGTTGCATAGCCTTGGGCAAGGAACAGGGGCATATTTTGGCCCAATGGGAGGAAAATCTTTTTTAACAGTTATATTTGCCAAAGATTAGAATGAGCTGCCTCAAGCAGTAGTGGGTTTTCCAATGTAAGCCATATCAGTGTCTCAAAGTGGTGGGAGTGGGGGTGTGTTTCCCGTATTTTAAATGAGCTGTGACACAATCCCAAGGGGTAACTCACAGCATCCCACAGTCGATATGCAATCACCAACTGCAGAACTAGTCTCTGCTGTAACCACACGTACCCTTTCCCCATTACTGCTCAACTTTTTCCTCCTGCTCAGTCCTATAACTGACCTTGTATGTCTGCACAAGTTTTCAACATCTCCCCTTTTGTTCCTAACGCAGAGCCCCGCTGAGGCTTATAAACTCACCATAACCCAGGCAGTACAAGTACCTGCATAGGCAGAATTTCTGACTCCAGTCCTGGTTCTGACAGTTACCAGTTGTATGACAATTTCTCTGAACTTTAGTTTACTTGTCTAATAAAACGCAACAAAGATTACTTGTACTACCTACTTAGAGAATTAGTGTGAGTAAAGTGCTCTATAAATTTAAGCTATAGATCAGTGATTCTTAACCTTTTTGTGTCATGAACTC
The DNA here is from genome assembly GCA_028646515.1 of Pseudochirops corinnae. Lineage (NCBI taxonomy): Eukaryota > Metazoa > Chordata > Mammalia > Diprotodontia > Pseudocheiridae > Pseudochirops > Pseudochirops corinnae. Next base: position 267,265,015 of record CM053586.1, read on the forward strand.
TTCTGACATTCCGATCAAGTTTATACGCTCATACTCAGAAAAATGCATTTTGATGCATACACAGGATTACAAAATAAACCAATTACACTAAAATACAATTATCAAAAAATTGTTGTTGTTTTTAAAAAGTTCAAGGGCACCATGTTAGGAACCTCTGTTCTAGATAAATATGTGTAAAAAGTTACTTTAAAATACTTTTTTTTCAAGAGTTAGATTTTTAATAGGTACAAAAAAGTACTAAAATATCCGTGTGGTTCTGTTGGGTTATTTGCCATAAGGGAAGCAGGGAGGAGCAAAGGGAAGGAAGGCTGAGCCCATGGGCGTGTTCTAAGAGATGGGGGGGGGGGGGCCCACTAGCTGCCTCCTTCCTATGCCCTTTGCTTTATCCCAGCCCCCCAAATTCCTGCAGAAAGACTCTAGTGGCCTGGCCTCAAAACCAGTGGGGAGCAGAAGGCAACTTAAGGGCTGGATTGGTGAATATATGAGGACAGGGAGAGTTTAAAAAAAAAAACAACAAAAAACTGAAAACAGTATGCAGGGATTGAGCCGACTTAGCGTTGGCCGCAGGCAACCAGCAAGGGTCACTGCTCTTTCATGGCACAGATGTCAAGTTGAGGATATTGATGGGTCCTTCCCCAAAGGGAGGATGCACCCCATCAGTAATACTTTCTTAAAAAAAATCTTTTTGGTACAAAAGAAACCCAAGGAAGCTGGAGGAGTGGGGCCAGAGGGGGGCCTCAGCTGTCCCCCTCCCCCCCTTCCTGCTCTATATCATGGCAATACTCTCTGGTGTACAGTTGAGGTGGGTGGAAGTACTGCTGCTCCTTGGAGACTTGCAGGCCCGGCCCAGGGCCGGCTGGAAGGCAGCCACCAGTGTATCTGTGAACAATGCCCCGAACTCGTAGCTGAAGGTGCCATAGAAGACGAGGATGTCCATGACGAAGACCCACTTGGCCAGGGCAGCCACATGTTGGAGCTGGGAGCTTTCATGGATGAAGAAGACACCACTGAGGACCAGGGTGACAAAGGCAATGATGGCGAGCACAGCTCGGAAATGAGCCATGGCAAAGTCCAAGGGAGCAGCAGCACCATGGTAGGAGAGGGCACAGTGGAAACAGATGAAGAGGAGTCCAGCTGGGAAGGCGACTCCTGCCCCGATATAGTGCAAAGACTTGGCATGATCCACCTGGAAGTTGTCAACGACAACCAGGCCAGCAGCGTTGAAGCAGCTGGTGATGAGAGCCATGATGTTAACCCAACACCAGTGACTCTGCTCCAGCAGCTGGCCATAACAGAGAAGGCAGATCAGTGCCACCATGAAAGTGCCCATGTTGCTTATGAGGCTGAAGAGGCAGCTCTTAGGGGGATATGTGCCACATTTGCTGATGAGGGGAATGTCCTCCAGCGCGCAGCAGCTCTTGGGACCACCCTGTATGTTGGGGTCAGTGGAGCAGGACTCACTGTAGGACATCAATGCCATGGCATACACAATCCATATGCCAGTGATTGAGAAAGCTGAGAGGCTGACAGGGAGGATGACCCAGGCAGTCATGAGGGAGGGGAGCCAGGGTGGGAAAGGGGTGGGGGGTGGGGGCAGGATCAGAAGCGGGTAAAGCAGAGGGCCCAGCTACTTCAGGACACTTCAACCACAAGCATAAGCCAGCCACCAGACCCCCCAAGCGCTGCTCTCAGCCCCCGTCCCTTTGAACAGCCTTTAAAATACTTTTTAAAAAACATGTAAAAAAAATTTATGCTCATTTTTTAAAAAATTGAATTCCAAATTCTCTCTCTCCTTTTCCCCACCACCCCTTGAGAAGGCAAGCAATCTGATATAGACTCTACATGTTAAAATACTTCTTTAAGGTCAGTTACAAGACCGAGCAGAAGAAAGCTGAGCAATAATGTGCAAAGTTGATGTGTGTTTATGTCAGAGACTAGCCCTATGATCAGCTATTGTATTGAACATGGGATGTTAAGGGTTACCCCTTGGGGTTGTGTCTTGGCTCACTGGGAGTATGGAATCCCCACTCTGGAAAACCACTGACAGAGCTTACATATGAAGACCCACTATTGCCTAAAGTAGCTCATTCTGATATTTAAATGACTGTATAATTATTTGTCCAATTATTATGAAATAATAATTGTGAAATATTCTTGAGCTTCTAGATCCTTAGCCATAATGAAAAATATTAATTTTTTAATATCAGTTGTAGTTTATAAAGTCAAAAAACCAACTACTTACCTTGAGATCACGATGTACAATACACTTTTGATGACAATACTGTACTGCAGATACAATCTGTAAAACATTTTAATAAAAAAAATTCAAGAATATCATACAGAAACATTTTTCTTCAATTCCTCCCTTTCCCACAATTTAGATGTATCTCAACTACCAACTATTCAAATTCCAAAGTTACATCTAATTTTTTCACTATGGCTTTAAATAATGAAAAATGCTTAAAATTTTGGTGAAATTTCTTCTTTAAAGATGCCCAAGCAGACATTCAAAATTCTCTCTCTAAAGTATTAATAAATACTTAATTCGGTTTTGGAATTTAAGCACTTTTGTGTGGGTCAGCTTATTCTTCTTTCCACAGTTTCAAAATTATGTTACATATGCTCTTGTTCAGATGATGATCTACTCTCACAGATTCCAATAGTGCAATAATCTTTAGTACATTTCTACTCATTTTAAGACAGTAAGCTCAGATTAAAAAAGCAAAGCTTTATTCCAAAGTTATACAAATGTGTTTAAGAAAGAGACAGTTTATTGAAGATAAACCAACATTATTAAAATGATTTATCAGTGAAGTAATGTTTAGGGCCACTTAAAGTTCATTTGTTAATATACATGAAAAAAATTGCAAAGGAGAACACTAAGGCCTGTTTCTAAACTGTTAACACAGTGGTTAGCCTAACTGTATAGAAAAGAGAAATTAAATTTAATCTTAGATCTGTCATTAATTAACTTGAGCAAAGTATTTAACCACTATACTTGCTGCATACTTGTAAAAAACAGTAATAAAAAAACAGTAGCACAGATTTTTAAATTTTATTTTAAACAGCTACAAGAAATTTTGCATCTATTAAGAGCAAATGTTAAGTAGGAACTCATTACAATTACAAATAAAAATATAGTATAACACATTCTACCACTATTATGTAAAATATAAACATAGAAAGGACTGAGTAGTAATTAAGCCGTGTGAAGACAGTGGAAAGAGCACAGGATTTGCAGAAGACCTGAGTTTCAAATTATGACTCAGATATTTACTTAGCTGAGTAACTTATTTAACTTAATCATTCAAGGTCTCAGTTTCCTCACCTGTCATATGAAGGAACTGGTCTTTGGTGATTCCTTCCAAAGCTAACATCATGGGTGTTGCTTTGTGTAACATAAAGGAGCTAACATATACGGGTGGAATTTAATATTGTCAACTACCAACATGACAAATTAAATATCATAAGATTTTTTTTTACTGTTCTTTAAATGTATAATGCAACTGGAAATGTTTATTTACATTATGGTGTTAAGAAGAGCATGTGTTCGTATTAATAATATTTCATACAATTACTCTAATTCCAGTATGGGGTACAAAAGTAACAAAAAAGCATAACTACATCTGATTTTTGAGTATTATAAATGTTTTAAAAATGCTACTTGTAAACAAAGACTATTTCTGAGGTGTGGACACCAGAGGCATGAGTTTAAAACTAATTACTAGTTCATGCAAGCATGTCAAACTTATATGGCAAATTTAAGGAAGAAGCTCTAGTTACTTAATTGAAAGATATATAGGATGAAGAAATGTAGAAATAAATGTACTTATCAGTCTGTGTCATTCTCAATAATGCCAGAAGTTGATTTTAAGTATTAGCTTCCTTTAACTATGTGCTATAACATTGTCACATAATTTTCATTGTACATATGTATACCAGTTACTAAAGTAACTATTCACTTTATTGAAACACTGTCAATCAATCAACCAATCAACAAGCATTTATTGTCTTTACTCTGTGCAAGGGGAACTAAGTGCTAAGGATGGAAAGAAAAAGTAAAAATAGTATCTGCCCTCAAGAAGCTTACATTCTATTGGGGAAGACAACACGGATATAAATAGGTACATCCAAAATACATAGAGAGTTCACAGAAGGAAGGTACAATCAGCTGGGAGGACTAAGAAAGAATTTCTACATTAAGGTGGCATCTGAGCTGACAAAATCCAATCATTCTAACACTATTTTCTTAATCTGAACAATATCTTTAACAAGTTACATAATCATAATAATACAACTAAATTTGATAATCCAACACCAACAGTATGGGGTTATACTGGGTACTAGGTAACTACTTCTGTAAATAAGTAAGTCATGGATTTCACATGTGGCTCTCAGTTATCTCTTGCATTAAAATAACTGCCACTGTTACTGAAATCACAAAATTTTTTGAGCAGGGTCACTGAGGGTACTACTATGCCACCTGATAGAGCAATACAGGGAAAGCTTGACAAGTCTTACTAGAACCAAGTATTATGATTCACAATGATATGCCTGATAAGCTATCAAGGCAATTCTAAAGGAAATTGTTCTATTTGCCTCTGAGTGGTTGTAATAATCTCGATTTATGCACCATTTAGTTACACTAGGTAAATTCTAGTTGGGCTGCCATACCGTAGAACTCTAGGCAATAAGAAAACCATAGAGTTTGAGAATAAACTATACTATGATTGTCCTTAAAAACAAGGCCATTCCTGTTTTGTCCTTGTAGCCTCTGACAAAGTCATCTGGAACGTTGCAATAAGGTCTACTAGTTAGGATGACCATTTAATGAATTTAGTATGGGATTGAAACTTTACAGTATCATAAGACTGGGAGTCAGAAGGTACCTTAAAGGTCATTTAGTCCTTCAATTTACAGATGAGGAACTAGGCCTACAGAGATAAAGTACTTTGACCAAAGACACAAAAGTAGTAAGCAGCTGAGCCAGGATTTGACTTCTGACTACAGATCCAATGTTATTTCCATTAAGCCATATCCCTACTAAGTGTTCTGGAGCCTGGAAGAGGAGATCAAAATGATTAGTCACCAGAAGGCCTCATAAACTGGACTACACAGAAGCACTGGAGAATGTGACTATGGCAGGAAACCGTCTTTCTAGTGTTTTACAGGTAGTTTGGAAGGGATCATTTGGAACAAGGAATATGAATTACATGTGGAAAACATGATTCAATTCATAAATGCATTCTGAGGATTGATGTAAAAATATATTCTTTTATATGAATGGGTTTTATAATCTAATATACTATATAAAATATCATAAAGTTTCATAAAGGGAAATGGAACTTCTTAAAATACCACTTAAAATACCATATAACTATGACAGATTGATTTGAGTTTTTTGTGGAAAGTTAATTTTTTTCAGAAGTTTTAAAACTATATTATTTTTACATAATGCCAGAGAATAATACATTGCAAGAAAAGGGAATAAAGATAGAAGAAAATTGCAACCATCTCCCCCTCATTTTGGATTTAAATTGATTAACATGCACAGTTGGGTAATTTGATGTATCTGTGATTTCATTGCTTTGAGTACTCACTCTAACTATACAGATGACAATCAATCCATGCCCTCTCATCCCATAAGACTCATAAGTGTTCAACCATTTGGACCCTAAGATCAGTTGTCATTTATTGATCCTATAACCCTCCACAAAAGCCCACTGACATAACCCGTTAACTTGACAAATATTTCAATGTCTACTTCATGAGTTGCTCTACAGCTGACTTCAGGGGGAAAACACACGTGATTTCAAGTCAGGAGACCTGGGCTTGAATCCTGGCTCCTTGGAGCAGCTAGGTGACGCAGTGAGTAGAGCACAGGGCCTGGAGTGAGGAGGACGTGAGTTCAAATATGACTTCAGACACTTAACACAAAACTAGCCATGTGACCTTGGGCAAGTCACTTAACCTAAACTGCCCCCCCTCCAAAAAGCAAAAAAAAAAAAAAAAAAAAAAAATCCTGGCTCCTTCACTTATTACCTACTGCCATGTGACCTTGGGGACACTGCTAAGGTTCTTTGGGTCTCAATTTCCTAATCTGTAAAATGGCTGAGTTGAATGATCTGATCTCAAAAGTCTCTTACAGCTCCAGGTCCTATGAAACAAGTCTCTGTTTAAACAATTAAATTTAAACAATTTAAAAACAGTTAAATTTTAAAAATTAAATTAATTAATTAAATTTAAATTAAAAACAATTCAATTTTAATAATCATTTGTAACTTCCCTTTTACTAAGCACTATAAGCTTCACAAATGCAAATATAAGACTTTCAATAATTGCTCTATAGAGTATCGTTGTTTACAAAGGTAGTTTATTTACAAGATTAGAAAAATAAAATAAAATTAAGACAATAAATTATATCAAGCTTTCAAAACACATCTAATCTGTTTAACTGTAAACAAGTTTTTCTTGTAGATTTTCTGGTAACCCAAAAGGAATAACAGTAATACACAAAATTTTATGATATTTCAAATGATGATTAAGAAGAAACCAGATTTCATCCAAGTTTACATAAACTTAATGCTTCAGTTGTCAGTGTTATTTCTTTACCAAAAATAATAGGAATCAATAAAGGTAAACTATTTAGACACAAGTATTTTCAGAAATTGCTCTGGACACAAGACTTGGTGCTTTTAGGATTTCTTCTTTTTGGGGGGAAGTCTGGATTTGTGATTTTCCTAATAAGGAAAAATTCCAGCATACAAACTTCCTCTATTGAAATACATGTACAATACCTCTGAAATTTACAGTCTTAGGGAGTCACCTGAAACATTCTGTGGCTAAAACAGCTTACCCATGGCCACATAAGATAATGGCCTCAAATATAATGAAAGATAAACCTTTAATAAGCCAACAGAGAAAATCTAATTA
>CM053586.1:267272447-267317432 GCA_028646515.1 Pseudochirops corinnae
AAGGTGAACTTGCTATTTACCAGTTTTATGGAAGACTGATGATAAACTACTTGAGCAATTAGGATAACCTACTTTTATGATGAACCATAAACAGAGACCTTACAAAGTGAGGCATTGTTGTTAGCTAAAGAAAAAGTTCACTTTTATACAAATGACAGTCATAGATTGTCAGATTTAGGATAAATATCAGAAGCAATCTAGTTTGAGTTTACTAGAAATTCAATACACATTTGACTTATTTCACAAACACCACATCTGATTTCTGTGAGAATCTGTGCTCCAGATTAAAGTTGTGAAAGTGAATTTCTTCCTTGCGTCTAAGATGCCATGCTCACTTAACATCACTAGACAAAACTAACATATCTCTTTTAAAACCAAAAACATGGATACTAACCACAACAGCAATGTCATCTTTTAATATGAAGGAGAACAATATCTAAAATTCTATGTAATATATGTGTATGCCAGAGTTCTGTACAGTTAACCTTCTAGACGTGCTTTTTATGGATCCACAAGCATTTAACTATGTTGTCTCCTCCAATTAGAATGTGAACTCCCCAAAAACAGCAACTCTTAATTTTCTATTTGTATCCTCAACACTCAGCACAGTGCTTAGCATATACCCAAGTCAATCTGTGAGCTTACTGATCTGGGAATTTTCTCTAGTAATACATTTTGTAACTCATTTGTGCCTCCTCTAGCCATGACTATTCTTTTCCATGTATCTGTGATTTCATTGCTTTGAGTACTCACTCTAACTATACAGATGACAATCAATCCATGCCCTCTCATCCCATAAGACTCATACATTTTGCATACATTGTGCAACTCATTTGTGCCTCCTCTAGCCATGACTATTCTTTTCCATGTATCTTTTATTGGGGGGGAACCCATCTAACATGCTAAAGACCTTCCTCATTTTCTCCTAATATTCTGAGGGCACAAATGGAATACTATCTACTTGTCACACTTCATTTGACACCTGTCATTCTGTAAGACCAAATAATATTTATTTCCCTTTATGATATTCTTTATACCTATTCTTCACAGTTTCTCAGTGGTTATAAGGTGTAGCTTGCCTGTTTATATGTCATATATCTCTCCATTACTCTCAGTGTGATACTCATTTTTAGGATTTCAAAGGCAGTGTTGTTATAGGTCTCACTGCCAGATAGCAACACCAAAAAAAGTTACTATTGAGAGGGTAGGCCTTTGATTTCATGAGACGTTTGGGGTCAGTGAAAGAGCTTTGGAATTTCCTGAAATCAATCCAGCTACCTTTCCTCTTGTTCAACTTTGGACCCAGCTTTTCCAAGTCAGTGTTATACAAGTTTCACAGGACGTTCTTCCAAATGTATGTTGAAATCTAGATAACAGAGCTTCTTCAGGCATTTGGTCTTAACTGTGTGGATGGATAGAATAGGCTAAACTGTTGAGTGGTTACAGATCGCATCTGGGAGGTTCTTCAGTGTTCTGGGGCTTGGTACAATCAGCACAATTTCATCTGTGAACAAAAGAATCTGGAGAACCTCACCATCCACAGGGAATTCTTCAACCTGGACACTGTGTTGGATCTCCTACATCACAGGGAAGAATACTTTCAGGGAGTAATTATCTCTATTTTATGCCTCACTTAATGTTTATTACCAGAGTATCATTGAACAGTGTTATTTGTGCTCTGACATCTTCCAAGTAACCTTGGATGATAATGGTATACAGACAGGAAAAAATCTTGTTCTAACAATGTCTTTAAGGGCATATTCTGTTCTATTCAGTCAAATGACTTTAAATAATCAACAAATAATAAGCAAAATAGATCTTCTAGTCTCTAAATCTTTCAAGCTAATTGTGAAATGATAACGATGTAGCCCATTTAAAAATATCTCCTACAAAAATCTGCTTGTTAAGGTTTCCCCTGATTTGTGCATATAGGACTCTCATAAAGATTTTATATGAACAGGAGAGCAGGAAGTCAGGTCAGGAGTTACTGATATTTCTTCAGTCACCTTTTTGAATTATTAACAAGGCTTGGAATTGTTTTGTTTTGTTTTTTTTAACCATTCTGGCATGTTCCCTTCCTTTAGTTATCTTGTAAATTAATCCCTCAACATAATTACAAGTGTATTACCTCCAGCACATATCTCATCTATATAGCCTTGCTCCAAACCTGCTACTTTTCCTGGTTTTATTATCGTTAGTGCCATTTCTAGCTTCTCTACAAGCACATTTGGACTTTGACATTAAGGTCCAAGTGTGGTGGTTTCACCAATCTTTGATGGAAAAAGCAGGCTTTGTAAATCTTTCCTTTATTTTCTTCTGTTTGTAGTCATCCTTCCATTTTCATTCCTGAATATCCTAGGGATGACTTTGCTTAGCTAGCTATCTTTACCAACTTTCTTTAAACTAGTTTTACCCTGCACTGCTTCTCTCCGCTTAATGAGATGGTACTGATCATAATTTTCCATCATATTTCTTCAGAAAATTTTACAAATGAATTTATATCCTAATCCAGTGTTGCCTTTGGCAATCATACTTTTCTTTCAAACATTAAGTCAAATATTTGTTAAAGTACTTTCTGGGCTCTTTTGGTTTCCTCTAATTCATATCAGTTAAATTTCCAGATAAAATTATAGTGAATATTGACACCATTTCTGTTGGCACACAGTATGCACTTAGTAAGAGCTTTTTCATTCATTCATTCAATTTAAGAGATTATATTTAAATTTCAGAGTTATTACACAAAGACTCATTATGATATATACATGGCATAATACTAAATCAAAATTAGATAGGAATATCTTTGTAAGAAATGTAATCTCTATTCCAAGATATACAAAGTGTTAATATGGTGAGTCACAGTCAAAAAATTTGGCTGCATGACTCTTAATTTATAAGGGCTTAAAAATAAACACCTATAACTAAATTAGGATTTTTTTCTTTAAGAGAGTATTTCCTTTAAAAAAAAAATCAACAACAATAACAGAGCATACTACAGCACAAAAAAGCCTGGAATTTTACTTTTTACTTTTAAAAATACCAATTTTGAATTGTTTTCCAACCTTGTGACGTTGTTCATTATCTGTGTCACTGAAAATATCAGGAAAATACTTTCCATACCTGTCTAAATTTTGCACGGGCCTCTTTCTCCTTCATTCTTCCATGGGCAACTAAGTAATCAAACACTTCACCTGAGTCATAAAGGTAAAGCAGACAGTGAAATAAGCATTATTTTTCAACTTAAGGATATATGCAATTGCAGGTTGTTTTTAAAGAGGCCATATGGCCAACAATTTTTATGTTATTAATTAAAAACTGATCATTAATAAACTATTAAGACTCGGGTGAAAAAGCTTGCTTGCATGTTTAAATATGACCATAACCAGATGTCATACTTTAATAAAACTTAAAAAACATATATACATAATGCACAACCAGAAAACTTTGCTTTCTGGTGTCATTTTCTTAGAAATATAGTCAAGTCAATTCTCTATTATTATTACATTATCAAAATAAAAATCAGAAATATAACTCAGATTTGGCTTTGGAATATATTTCTGGGGTACTTGAAGATCCAAAATTTACAGCACTTCAACAACAACAAAAGTCACCTTGTCATGACCTTCTCCTGAATATTTTAATCTTCAGTCTCTAACTAAAACCCCATCTTCTGCATAAAGTCCCCCTCACTACTCCAGCCCACCCCAGTGTCTCACCCTCTGTGAACATCTATAGGACCTGCTGTCTGTACCACTGTCTCCTCCACTGTTCAGCAAACTCCTCAAAGCTTCAGATAGCATCATGCTTCTGTACCTGGTACATGGAGGCAGCCGGTGGTGCAGTGGAGAGAGTGCTGTAGTTGGAGTGAATAAGACCTGAGTTCAAATCCAGCTTCAGAGAGAGATTTACTATCTGTGGGACCCTGGGCAAGTCACTTAACCCACTCTGTGCCTCAGTTTCCTCATCTGTAAAGATGGGGATAATAATAGCACCTATCTCTCAGGGCTGTGAGGATAAAATGAGTTCATATTTGTAAAGCGTTTCGCAAACCTTAAAATGCTAGATAAACACTATCTATTATTTTTTCCCATTTGTTCAGGGCCAAGCATTAGTGATAAACATAAAGTATTCAATAAACATTGAATACTGAATCTGAAAGCAATGGAAGCCATCTAATTCTTCTAGCCTATTCTATCACTAAACTCTTCCACAAAATGTTTTCCCACTTTGGTTTCAATATTTATGCCAGTCATCAACATAGTAAGGAAGCTAATTACCAAATGAAGACCTATTTATAGCCAATTAGTATTAGCGCACTAATATTTACTACAATGAAATATTATTTTATGTATACTAGAAAAGTAATAGATATTATATATCTTCATAAGATATTATTAAATACTACATAGGACTATAATTTTGAAAAAAAAAAAAAAAGAAAACAGAAAGATTGAATAGTTCCCTATTCCTAAGTCTAATTTAAAGAAGTGCAACAGAAGTGGGGAAGCAAGTTTTTTTAATATTTAAAAATAAAATAATTGTAACAAGTCAAAGTTTAATGTAAGATAAAGTCTAATATATGAGAATATCTTAAGAGCATGATGGGAAGGGGGAGGGGAGGTGAAGGGAATATGCTATATATTCAACCAATCATTCAATAAGCATTTATTTAAGTGCCTATCATGCACCAGGCACTGAGCTGACACTGGGAATAAACAGGAAAAATAAAATGACCCCTGCCTTTAAGGAGCTTACATCGTATTGGATAAAAAACACATATACATATAAGTATGTATAAAATAAATACAAGGTAATTTTGGGTGGGAGGTCCCAGCAGCCTGGGAATTAGGAGTAGTCTTACATAGTAGGCACACTTGAGCTAAGCTTTGAACTGTGTGATTGGAACATACGACGATGATAAGAAAAAGAGAAAGAATGTAAAACTTGCCATTTGGCTCTCTTCCTCAAATACAAAGGAAAACTTCAGTCTGCCCTTGGTTATATGTCCAGGCCAGAAAAATCTGTGGAGACCTGGTTCAGTATGTATATGGTCAAGGGTAATTTTCAGTCTGAAGGACCTCAAAAACACAGACAGTAACAGAACCAAGTCAGGGAACTTCAATAAGTCTACAAGGCCAATCTGCTACAGAACTCTCCCAGAGAAGTTCTTTACCTTAGTCTTCTTAGGATCACTGGGACTTACTGACAATGATGCAAAGACCATTCCACTGGACGCCTTGCTTTCCCAAAGCCACTAAAGTGGCAGAGTCCCACTGTTGAGCCAGAATCATACTGACCCATACCCAGCAAAGATAAATTTGCCTCGTTCCTAGTTCCCCCTGTGGTATTTCTGGTTTTGGTTTTATTTTTGTTTGTTGTCAAATGAAAGCTTCAGATGTCTACAAAACTTTTAAAGGAGGGGAACACTGTACCACATTTTTCAGAACTAATTCAATATCATTTGAAGATAACAAGAACACAAGAATGGCTTCCAAACACCACTGTCACAGTATTAAGTAGAATTGAATTGGCAAAGCCATTTCTGCCAAAAGAAGCCAAATGGCAGGAGTGGGACTATTCGCAGGAGCAAAAAGGATCAGCATTACAGAGCATCTGCAGAGTGATCACCTCAGAGATTCTTAAAATGGTCTCCTACCTACCTCAGACCCAAAATATGATTGAAGTAAAGCAATGATTATCCTATGTTTTATATTAACCATGTTACTATGCCCTTCCACTAGGATAGAAAGTTGGTCAAAATGCTTTACATTTTCATTATCAACACATCCTTGCAAACGGTTATGAAATATAAAATTTTAGATTTGTCAAAGACATTTTGACAGGCTAGCCATGCTTATCTTACCTCCCTCCATCCCCATTTAGTAAAGGAAAAGATACTAAGTATATAGATTATACTCAGGCTTCTCTCACAGATTGCCACAGGAGCTATTCAGAAGGTAGAAAGAACCAGTTGAATAAATTATGTAGCCTTTAAGCTTTTTTTGTTTTGCTTTCTGGAGGAGGGAATGCGGCAAGGCAACTGGGGTTAAGTGACTTGCCCAAGGTCACATGGCTAGTAAGTATTAAATGTCTGAGGCAGCCTTTAAGCTTTTTGTTCATGTTAAGTCTATTAACATGTTTCAGAATCAGGTTCTGTGATTGCAAAACTGTATTAATAAATATTAATCTTCCAATATTATGAAAATTTAAGGCAAAACAATGGCAATAACCTACATTAACTATTTCCAGAATAAAATAACCTTTTAAAAGAACAAATCTACTAAAACATTCAATTCTTCATATCTAAAAAGGGGCAAAATTAAACACAATAAACTATATTAACATTGTACAAAATTATTTTCTTTAGAAGACTTGATAATGGACAATGTAAAAAGACAGGTCAGCAATGAAAGGTTTTAGATTTGATTTACAGTTGACTCAAGTGTAATTTTCCTCTCCTATAAAATGCAGTATTTAGACTAAATGACCTATGAAGTCTCTTACAGCACTGATGTTTTGCAGATCCCAGATAAAATCACACTTGAACCAGAAAAACAGAATCTTAGATTCTGAAGGGATCTCAAAAGTCACTTAGTTCAATTAATACCTGAACAGAAATCAACTAGTGATCAGCTAAGAGCTAATACAAGCCACTCAGTTTTACTTGTGATTAGTTAAAAATTTTAACTACAATTCTAGATAGTTTCAAATTTTTGAGAAGATTCTGTTCTAAGACTTTGTATGTGTAGGTCTTTCACAACTCAGACCAGAAACATCATTATAAGTGGTCATTTTGCTGGAAATTTCGTGCTATGTAAACAGCATTATAAATGATTATCCACAACCACAATGGACACACTTTTCCAGGAAAATACATTCAATCTGAAATTATAAGTGAAAAAATTTCCCAACCCTTAACATAAGAGCAGTAGGCTAGCTTTATGGCCACTGTTGCTGGCTCTGACACCAGGGCCTAAAGTTAGGGAAAATGGGCAAGTAATATGGAAGGAGACCCAAGGACAGGGTCCATTGCTTAATTTGTTTTTCTATTTCACATAGTCTTATTGCTTATTTTCTACTTTTATATCCCTAAAGCAGGAATCCCTCAAAACAACAAGTTGAAAGGGTTTTTACTATTAATAACAGTGAGAACAGAAGGATATTAAAATCTTATCTATACAAAACCAATTAACACATCAAAAAAATCTGATGTCATACGCAATGTTCCTTACCCCCGGAGGAGGAACATAAGGAGAAATGTAGGTAATGTAAAAACAAAAATTAGCAATAAATATTTAAAAAAAAATCTTACACCTGACTCATTTCCTCCTCTTCTTTTCACTAATACCTTAAAGAAAAGTAGACAGTATTACTGAGTCCTTCATCATAGAAATTAAAGTAAGGGTAAGGCATCTGGGAAGGCACGGAAACAAGGCAGGGAGCTTAGACAAAATTCATTTCAATTCAATAAGCTTTTAGCGGGTGCTTACTACACGTAACCTATTTGTACTGAGTATGTTGTAGTTTACTATTAAGACAAGAAACTAAACCACCTTTGTATAACCACCAGGTGGCAGTGATGAGCCTGGCAAGTTAAGGACTCAAAATTGAGAGGTCTGTATGGAAAGATGAGGTGTTGGCAAAACATTCTGTGGGACAATAAATCTCTTTTTTGAGGAGCTCCTAAAAAAAACTGACTACACTTGCCCCCAAGAATCTTACATCATACCGAGAAGGGGACACAACAGGCAGATATAAGTAAATCAATGACAACTTTTGGAGAGAACTCTAACTTGGAAACAGGAAGAAAATTGGAAAAGGCTTCCAAAACGATGAACATTTTTATCCCACAGGCAATAGGTATCCTTTAGGATGACTGTTTTGGTAGTTAGAATTATCAAGACTTTTATTTTATTTTAGTTTATCTGACAAAAGAGGTGAGGAAAAAGGAAAAGTGTTGAGGATGATTCCTTGATTGTGAACCTCGTTGACAAGGAGTATAGTAACCCTGGGAAGATAAGAGGAAGGTCGGGTTTAGGAAAACATGTACTGAGTTCTATCTGGGACACAAGGAAGTCTATGGAATATCTAGGTGGATGTGACCAGAAGGAAGTGACTGATACAGGACCAGAGTACAAGAGAGAAATGAAGGCTAGATATGCAGATTTGGGAATCCTCTACATAAGGATGATTACTCAAACTAATGGGAATTAATGAGATCACCATGAGAAAGTCAATGAAGATAAGAGAAAGAAGAGGGTCCAGGTTAGAGTCCAAAGTCATGACTATTCTTAAAAGGAAGGATAATGGTCCAACGAAAGAAATTAAGCAGCAACAGTCAGACAGGTAGGAGAACTATGGAAGAACAGTATCTAGGAGTCAATGGTTAAACATTTATTAAGCATCTATTCTGCACAAGGTCACAGGAGAAGGAAACAGCAAGCTAGTCCAGTATCTTTGCCCAGAAAACGCCATGAACGGTGTCAGCATGATATGGTCCACAGAGTCATGAAGAGTCAGACATGACTGAATGATAGTAACAACCACGCAGCAGCAACAACAATGTGCTAAGCTGTAGGGATACAAAGGAGTGTTCTGAAGGAGCTCACAGTCTAACGGGGGAAACAACAAGCAAACAACTATGTACAGGATAAACTATAGATAACAAATAGCAAGAAAGCTTCCCTCTGTGGAATTAAAGGTGGGAGGAGGAAAGGCTTCCAGGAGGAGGCAGATTTTAGCTGGGACCTAATGGAAAGCTAGCAAAAAAAAGGAGAGAGAGAGAGAGATGAGAACATTCTAGACAGAGGAGACAGGTAGTGAAAATGCCAGGAGTCAGAAGACATAGTGCCTTGTTCATATGAGGAACATGGAGGAGACCAGTGTCAGTGGGTCACAGAGTACATGATGGGGCAGGAAAGGGAGGGTGGAGAGAAGATTGGAAAAGTGGTGATGGTGGTGTTGGGGGACAGGTGATAGCAGTGGTTCTCAACCTGTGGGTCGCAACCCCTTTGGGGTCAAACAACCCTTTCACAGGGGTTACAGGGGTCGCCTAAAACTACTAGAAAACACATATTTCCAATGGTCTTAGAAACCTCCTTTATCCGTTGCCAGGTGGGTCTGCCCGCATACGACTATTAAATGGTTGGGGCATTAGGAGGGTTGAGAACCACTGGGTTATAGGGTTCTGAGCACTAAGCAGAGGATTTTCTATCTAATCCTGGAGGCCAGAGGGAGTGACTAGTTTATTAAGCAGAAAGGTGACATGGACAGCCCTGTGTTATAATAAGATTACTATGAGTGGAGGATAGACTGGAGTAGAGACAGACTTGTGGAAGGTAGACCAACCAACAAGCTATCATGATAATCCAGGGTCTGCACAAGGGGGTAGCAACATCAGAGAAGATAAGGGGGCATTTACAAGAAATGTTATGAAGGTGAGATTGACAAGTCTTAGCAACAGATTTGATAAGGGGGATGAAAGTATAAGAAAGCGAGGGTGACACCTACTTTGCAAGTTTGGACGACTAGAACAGTAATAGGGAAATCAGTAGAGGGGGTGGTTTCAGAGAGGAAGGGGAAATTATGGATTCAGTTTTAGATATGTTGAGTTTAAGAAATCTATGGGAAATCCAGTTCAAGGTGTCCAAAAAGCAGCTGGAGATGTGAGACTAGAAGTCAGCACAGAGGTTAGGATTGGACAAGCAGACAACAAAGTGATGAGCAAAGACAGACAAGCATAGAGATGACCACTGAATCCTCAGAGGCTGATGAGACCACAAAGCGAAACTGTACATAGAGAGAAAAGAAAAGACACAGGATAGAGCCCTAGGATGCCCACATGACTTGGATGAAGATCCACAAAAGGAAACCGAGAAGGAGCAGTCACACAGGGAGGAGGAGAACCGGAAGAGAGTAGTGTCTGGAAAACTTTGAGGGAAGAGAGTATTCAAGAAAAAGAGAATGATCAACCGTGTCAATAGCTGCAGAGAAGTCAAGGCTGAGGACTGAGAAAAGGCTATCAGACCTGGCAATCAGGAGAACTGTAGGAACTTTGTAGAGAGCAGTTTTAGTTGAAAGACGAGGTCAAAAGGCAGACTTTTAGAGAGTTAAAAGTGTGATAGAAAAGGAAGTAGAGGTACTTAATACAGATGAACTTTCCAGGGAGTTTGGCCACAAAAGGGAGATTTTTGAGATAGCTGTGGGGAGGGAAGGATCATGCAAGGGCTTTTTGAGTACAGAGAGAGACATAGGCATGTTGTAGGCAAGAAAGAAGTAGCCTGTACATAGGAAAAGACTGAATGGAACTGAGAGAAAAAGGATGACAGAGGGGCAGCAGAGGCTCCATACCAGTTCCCTGCAAAAGACTGCTGGAACCTGAGTCAGGGAAAAGGTGTAATACTATTACTATTGCTATCTCTGACCTTGCCCCAGACCTACCATAGGTTAAAGATGCCAGGATAATATAGGAGATTGGTAGGTTATAGAGAGGGCAGGTTAGCATCAAGAAGAAAAGAAAAGTAAATCCTAAATTGCTCTAGTTGGAAGAGGTAAGGAATTGTATAATCTGTGCTACTTGACTGGAACAGTTATTTGGAGGTTGTTAAGTGGTATGAATATGCATAAATCAGACACACAATAGGCATTCCTAAGTTAGGGACCCCTATAATTTAGATGATTCTGCCTACACCTTTGATCCACTTTCTTTCTTTTCTCTTATTATTTACAACTATAACTACTCTAAATCCACTGTTTT
This sequence comes from Pseudochirops corinnae, assembly GCA_028646515.1. Taxonomy (NCBI): domain Eukaryota; kingdom Metazoa; phylum Chordata; class Mammalia; order Diprotodontia; family Pseudocheiridae; genus Pseudochirops; species Pseudochirops corinnae. Next base: position 267,283,201 of record CM053586.1, read on the forward strand.
CAGTTTCTCAAGGCAAAAATCTACAGTTACACTCTAAACTGCTATTACTATATTCTGAAATTCAGTTTCCCACAAAGACAAAGGTAGTGACGATGAATAAGCAATATATAAAATGTGCCTCTAAAATCCTTTTCAAAAGCCCTCAATAAATAGCAATCTTTTTTTTTTTTAATAACTTCAAATCCTGTTGGGAAGTTTCCTAATTCTGAAAAAAGGTAATTTACATGTCAATGATTTTGTGCTACCAAATCTATGATTTTTTTTTTTTTTTAACACATAAGGGCATTTGACCTAAGAAGAAGATGAGAAAAGGGAAAAGGAATGCTATTAATAGCATGATAAATAACTGCATGATTTTGAAAATAATAGCTCAGGTCACTGTCACCTATAGAAGTTTCTTTCAAAATCAGCACCATGTTCAATAACTATCCTAAACTCAACTTTTTAATTCTTGAAATTACACAGATTTTGAAAGTAAATTCTACAGGTGACGGTGACCTGAGCTATTATTTTCAAAATCATGCAGTTATTTATCATGCTATTAATATATACATATACATATATTTTTTCATTGATACTTAAATTACCAATGTTTTTGGATTCATTGCTATCTTTTTATTTAGAAATATATTTGGCTCAAACTAAGATTTTTATGGATTATTTTAAAAATGTATATAAACTGAGATTCTAATGTAGTTTAATCTGAAAATCAAGTATTGGTCTAGCATATTTTCTCTTTTTAAAAAATTTATTTTATTTTTAATTTATGGAATAAAACAAAGATTTCTGTAATAGTACAATAAAAAATATGATTGCCCATGAAACTGCAAAGCTACTACATACCATTTGCTATTCCTGTCAAATATACAACAAAATTATCATGTAAATTTCTTTTTTTTCCTTCCCAAGTTAGCATATGCTTTTCTATAGTTAACTTTATTAAGCACAGTATAAGTGTGCTGTTTTCGTCCCTTTATGACCTAGACCTTCAAATTGTGAAAACAGTTTTAGAAACTTAGAGTAAGTGAGTTATGAGTTTCTAAAATAAAGCAGCTTTATTTAAATACTGCTACAGAATATGTCTTTGACTGGCTTTAAGAGAAACCAAAGTTTGAAAGCTAAATGTAAGGGGCATATAACATGTCAGTTAGAAACAAGTAAACATTATATTTATAATAGAGTTATTTCTAGGTTTTTGAAAGGCAAAAATAAAACACTCAGTAGCAATATTTAAAATATACATATAGTATAATTCTTAGATGTTATTCCACACCTTGAAATTTTTTTTCAAACTTCAGCTATTTTTATCCCCTTAGGTAGCCATACTTACCCCCACTGGCATATTCCATTACTAAATAGAGTGTCTTCTCTGTTTCAATAACTTCAAATAATTTTACTGAAAAAAAAATTAGAAATATAATTTCATAATTATCAGGATGAAATAGATTCCTTTATAGTAGGTATCACTTAAAATCAAGACAATAAAATAAAAAATTCACAGAACTCTTTAAAGTGGCTATTATATAATATCAACTATATAAAATGTTATATGTTCTTTTCTGATTGAGAAAAAAAGAAACTAAAATTCCTGCTAGACTGCTTATCATTTCAAAAATTGTTTGTACAAAACATATTAGTGGTTCAAGATCATACAAACTTTGTTGGATCAAAACTAGCTACATTAACATTCCTTTTATTTGAACATAAAATAACTTACCAAGTAAAATGAATAAAATTAACACATTTTTTCACATGACAGGCACATGATAAAGCACTAAATGTTATACTTATAAATGGAACTATTCTTTTTAGTCTCATAATTCAACAGTTATAAGATTTTTTTTTTTTACTCCAAGGCCTTATTTGTATCCTACAGTCTTTAAAATGCTAGGAAAAAAAGACTGATGTGATTGACATTAGCTGTAGGTCACTGAACATTTTTCCTAGTCTTAAAAACTTACCACTCTAAGTTTTTAGTGAGATTTTTGCCAAAACTTTTAGTTGAGGTCAAAAGTAATCAGCATATTAGTGAATGTAAGCAAGCCTTCACATAAACTGATAATTATGAGTTCAGAATTAAATACACAGAAAGGAGAAACAATTGCAGATCTCCAAAGGTTAAAACCAAAATGTTAATGAAATACAGAAAAAACTAAAATACTACATAAACTCCAGCATTACAAATTAATTAAAATAGATTATAAAATCAGATCTGATGCCATTATCCAACCATTAGCTAAATGGAAACACTTAAAGACGGCACTGATGGGAGCCACTAAAAAGGGAAGGAAAGATGAGAAGAACAGAATACAAGTCATAGGAAGAACAGAGAGGGGAAGAGAGGGTAATGCTATGGAAAAACACTGAATGTGTACACAGATAACTTGGGTTCAAGTCTTGGCTCTGTTCAGTGTGAACAATAAGAGATCTGAGGGAAGGAGAGAAAGAAGGGGAAGAAAAACAAGACTGGTCCACTATACCCAGATATCTGTTGTACCTATGATAATAAACTGTTTTTTCTCCCTTTACCACAGTCCTCAGTCTGTCTGGGAAAGAAGGGCACAAGGGATTCCCAGCTCAAAGTTGCCTAGACTTCTGCATTGTGAAATAATTAACGTTCAGCACACAGATTGGTGCAGAGTAGGCATTTTAAAAATATTGACTGATTATGAAACAGGGGTAAGGGTGACTTTTCTAGACTGTATTTTTTACTCCAAGGAAAGGTATCTTTTGGCAATAAATATTACTAACTCTCAGAAAGCCACTTAAGCGCTTCAAGCAGAAAGACCCTTCTAACAACACACAGCTTTCTACCAACACCAGAATGGCTAAGTACAGTGACCTGATCCTATTCTGGGCTAAGCCTGGGGCAGTGGAGAAGGAAGACAAGTTCCTTCAAGGTTAAAAAGCAAAACAAAAATAAACGAAATACCCAAATGGTTAAAGAAGAGATAGAAGAGAGGATAAGAAAGGTTGCTTTTTACTGAGTTTCTCTGATACTGAAACTGTGAAACTTACTCAGCATTTTCTAGGACATTTTTAAAGGGAGCATCTGGCCACTTCACTGTTACTGAGAGATAGTACTGTGTAATGAAAAGAGCAGATGACCTAGGTTTTAGCACTTGCTCCTCCTTACTGTGTAAACAGTCAGCAAAACTGCCTTTCTGAATCTGTTCATTCATTTGTAAAATTGGAATAATAATACTTATAACTACCTTCTTCACAGATTTGTTGTGAGTAACAAATGGTTTAACATATGTAAAGTACTCTGTAATTTTATAAACAAAAGCTATTCCAATTTTTAGTCATGACTTCAAAAATGTAATTTTAAAAGAAACTATTTTAATAAGTATCTTATTTACTTATTAGCCGTATCATTAATTCAGAGGAAGCTGACAGAGCAGTGAAGAGAATGCTGATTTAGGAAAGGGCACTTAGGAAAATCTAAGTTCAAATTCAGCCTGAGGCACAATTATCCAGATGATGCTGGGAAAGTCACTTAACTTTTGTTAGCTTCAGTTTCCTCACTTATAAAATGCGGGTAACAACAGTACCCCCCTCACTGAGTGGTTGTGAGGCCCAAAGGAGATCATAAATTTTTTAAAGTGCTTAGCACAGTTCCTGGAACACAGTATATAAGTGCCATATAAATGATTATTTACTACTTAGTACTTAACCAATAAGTGAGATACCACAGGGCAATATATGGCACAGGTAACTATAAATGTGTTTGGATTTAGACATTCATATCTATCTTTTGATCTATCCATCTATCTATACATCCATCCATTCATACAGCTATTAATCTGAGTAATCATATTGAGAGTTATTTGAGGACAGAGCTTTAGTAATACAGATATCTATTTTTAATACTCACAGACCAAGTACAAAGAAGGTACAGAATAAATGGGTATTCAACAACTACTTATGAATTTGTGATTTTGCGAGATGTTTCATTTTGTAGGTTCTCCTTAAGTTTGCATCAATCTTAACATGAGTATTAATAGATTAAAATTTCTTACATCAAAGATTCAAATGGTTATCAAGGAATTTAATGTAATAATTATGGTTTTAATAATTAATTATGTAATATTTAGCATATAATTGTGTAATAATTAATAAAATAATTATGTGATAACAATTTTCTATTAAGCCTGAGCTGTTGACTGGAATTACTACCGATTGAGCCCAAAATACATGAAATTACAAAGAATTAAAAGGTTATTTTGATAATTCCTTTTATGAGGAAGAGCTAAAAGTCAAATATTCTCAATTTAATGAGATTTAACTAAGAGATACAAAAGTTAATGTTAATATTAGATTAGACTCTGATCTCAAATCACATTCACTTATTTTTATAGTTATCGAATATTCCATTTACCTATTTATCAGCAGTTTTCTTTTTTTTTTTACAAACACTTCATTTTCTAGACTGTCTATAATCACCTTGTTTCTTTGATTATCTATACCTCTAAATGCTGTCTCCTTTTCCCAATAAAAAATTTTATAATCTATAGAGTAATAAAATACATACCTATACTGGGATGATTCAATATCTTCATTATTCGTACTTCTCGAAATAACTGTCAAAGAAAGCAATTATTTAAACATATTTTTTGTAAAAATTTTAAATATGATCTCATTTGAATAACAGGAACTACACAGACATAATCAGAAGACTAGTTTACAACCTAATTCCAATATCACAGTATTTGAAAGAGGTATCAAGAGACATAAGTTTTGGTTCCATCATTGTTACAAATTACTCAAAGAACTTTGAGCAAATAATTTAAATTTTCTAAAACCAAATTTTCTCATCTTTAAAATGAAGATAGGTGAGTTTTAAGGTCTCTTCTAGAGATGACATTTTATGGTTCAATACATACATACATTTTATATTTTTAAAAATTCAGTACTTTATGGATACATGATCTGTAAAGGCATTTCTACTACCAATACAAACTTCTCACCTTAGTGGAAGATTAATGAATTTCAACCGACAAAAAAAAAAGCCATAACTTGATGCCCAACTTTCTGGTGATAAACTACTCTGTATCTGAAGCCTTTCTGATTTGTTAGGATTTGCTTCATCTTACACATTTTTAATTCCAAGATCTACAACATAAGTAATAATGGAACATGCTTCTGAGCTTCCTGAAACATTCTTGTCAACCATAAAATGAAAATTGTTGATAACTTTTTAAAAAATTCAACTTTGTCTCTTTTTAGTTTCAAGCGCTCTCCTTAACCACATCTCCCTTTATTGCCCACAAAAAAGCAAGAAAAACAAAACCCATTATATTTATAGTCAAGCAAAACAAATCCTGACATTAGACATGTTTTTTTTAAAAGTTAAAATCTGCATTCTAAGTTCATCATCTCTCTTATGTGAGGCTGGATAGCATGCTTCATCATCAACCAACTAACAGCTGGTTTTATTAAGTTGATCAAAGTTTCTAAGTGTTTCAAAATTATTTGCTTCCATATTGTTACTGTTGTATAAATTATTCTCTTGGTTCTACACACTTCAGTTTGCATTAAGTTCATACAATTCTTTCAAGGTTTTTTCTAAAACCATTCCCTTCATCATTTCCTTTTTTATGTAAAAAATTAAAACTTTTTTTTGGAAATTACATAAGAACTTTTAACTTATTTTAAAAATTTTTGAGTTCCAAATTTCCTCTCTCCCTTGTCCTTCTCCCCCTCACTGAGAGGTAACACAATTATATTTACACACACACACACACACACACACACAGAGTGATGCAAAACATTTCCATATTAGCCATGTTGCAAAAGAAAACATAAGCCAAAATAAAAGAAAAATACAGTAAAAAAAAAAAGTATACTCTGATTTTGTATTTAGATTTCCACCAATTCTTTCTCTGGAGGCCGAATAGCATTTTTCATCCTAAGTCCTTCAGAAGTGTCTTAGATCATTATACTGCTGAGGATGGCTAAGTCATTCACAGTTGATCATCATACAATACATCATACTATACAATTGTCCTCTTCATTCTGCTCACTTCATTTTGCACCATTTCATGTAAACTCTTTCTAGATCTTTCTAAAAGTATCCTGCTCATCATTTCTTATAGCACAATAGTATTCCATCACAATCCTATAGCACAACTTGTTCATCCATTCCCCAACTGATGAGCATCCCCTTAATTTCCAATTCTCTGCCATCACAAAAAGACCTACTATAAATATTTTGTACAAATTGGTCCTTTTCCTTTTCTTTGATCTCTTTCATCAAGGGTGCACTAGTGTCTCAATCTTTCCACATCCCCTCCAATATCTGTCATTTCCATTTTCTGTCATATTAATCTGATAAGCATGAGGAACTACCTCAGAATTGTTTTAATTTGTATTTCTCTAATTAATAGTGATTTAAAGCATTTTTATATGACTATAAATAGCTTTGATTCTTCTTCTGAAAACTGCCTTTTGATATCCTTCAACCATTTACTGAATGGGGAATTAGTTGTATTCTTATAAATTTGACTCAGTTCTCTATATATTGGAGAACTAAGGCCTTTATCAGAAAAACTTGCTCTAAAAATTTTCCCTAGTTTTCTGCTTTCCTCCTAATCTTGGCTCTATTGGCTTTGTTTGGGTAAAACCTTTTTAATTTAATGCAATCAAAATTATTCATTTTACATCCCATACTGCTCTCTATCTCATGTCTGGTCATAAATTCTTCCCTTGCCCATAATCTGACAAATAAAATATTTCATGTTCCTCTAATTTGCTTAGATCATTCTTTATGTCTAAATCATGTACCTACTTTGACCTTATTTTGGCACATACAGTGTGAGATGTTGGGCTATATCTAGTTTCTGCTAAACTGCTTTCCAGTTTTCACAGTAATTTTTGTCATATATATTGAGTTCTTATCCCCAAACTTGGATTTTTAGGTCTATCAAATACTATATTACTATGGTAATTTACTACTGTTTGTTGTATTCCTAATCTATTCCACTGATTCACTACTCCATCTCTTAGCCAGTACCGGATTATTTTGATAATTACTGCTTTGGTACTGTTAGGCTACCTTCCTTCACATTTTTTTTCCACTAAGTCCCCTGATATTCTTGACCCTTTGTTCTTCTAGATGGACATTACTGTTTGTTTTTTTTCAGTGGGGAAGGCAAGGCAATGGGGGGTAAGTGACTTGCCCAAGATCATACAGTTATTAAGTTTGTCAAATGTTTGGGGCTGCATTTGAACTCAGGTCTTCCTGACTCCAGGGTCGGTGCTCTATCACTGCACCACCTAGCTGCTCAGATATTATTACCATATTTTCTAGTTCTATAAAATAACTTTTTGTAGTTTGGTATGGCAATGTATAAGTAAATTAATTTAGGTAGAACTGTCATTTTTATTATGTTGGCTCAGCTATCCGTGAGCAATTGATAATTCTCCAGTGGTTTAGATCTGTATTTATTTGTGTGACAAGTGTTTTGTATATAGTTCCTGGGTTTGTCTTCAAAGACAGACTCTTAAGTATTTCATACTGCCTACAGTTACTTTAAATGAGATGTCTCTATTGCCGCTGAACTTTATTAGTAATATATAAATGCTGGTGATTTATGTAGCTATATTTTATAGCCTGCAACTTTGCTGAAGTTAAGTATTTTAAATAGTTTTTTGATTGATTCTTTAAGGATACCATCATATCACATCTGCAGAGAGTGACAGTTTTGTTTTCTCATTGCCTATTCTAATTCCTTCAAATTTTTTCTTCTCTTATTGTGATAGTTAGCATTAACAGTAGTATATGGAATAATAGTGGTGATAATAAATATCCTTGTATTCAGAAGGTTTCTACTTTATCCCCATTACAAGTAGTGTTTGCTGATCATTTTAGATGGATATATTTCACTGTAAGAAAAGCTCAATTTATTCCTAGTGTTTTTAATAGCAATGAGTGTTGTATTTTGTCAAAAGCCTTTTCTGCATATATAATCATGATTTTTGTTGGTTTATTATTGATATGATCAATTATGCTGATAGTTTTCCAAATAATGAACCAACCCTGCATTCTTCATATAAATTCCACCTGGTCAAAGTGCACGAGCTTTTGATATACTGGAGAAATAGCCTTGCTAATACTTCATTTGGAATTTTTGCATCAATATTCACTAGAGAAATTGGTATGCAGTTTTCTGGTTTTGCTCTTCCTGGTTTAGCATCATATTTATTTTTTTTTAAAAAGGAATTGGTAGGATTCCTTCTTTACCTATTTTTCCAAACAGTTTACATAGTCCTGGAATTAATTGTTCTTTTAAATGTTAGGCAGAATTCACTTGTGAATCTACTTAATCCTGGTGATCTTTTCTTAGGGTGTTCATTGAACACTTGTTCAATTTCTTTTTATAAAATAGTTAATCTGAGCAATTCATATTTTTGTAAATATTAATCTACTTCATTTAGATTGTTAGATTCACATATAATTGGGCAAAAGAGTTTTGAATAACTGTTTTAATTCCATCTTCTTTGGTCGTGCACTCACCCTTTTCATTTTTGACCCAGGATTTCCAATTTGGTGTTTCATTGAGGACTTTCAATTTGTTCTTTTCATTGTTTTTTCAAAGTTGCATAATCAATTAGTTGATCTGTTCTTCCTTACTTTGTTGATATAAGCAGTGATATAAATTTTCCTCTAAGCACTGCTTTGCCTGCACCCATAAATTTTGGTATGCCGTTGCACAGTTCTCATTCTCTTTAATGAAATTATTGTTTCTATGATTTGTTCTTTGATCAACACATTATTTAGGATTAAATTTAGTTTCCAATTAATTTTTAATCCGTTTCCTTGGTCCTTTATTGAATGTAATTTTTACTGCACTATGATCTGAAAAGGATGTATTTAATATTTTTGTTTTTCTACATTTGGTCATGAGGCTTTTATGCCCTAATCCATGGTCAATTTTTGTGTATATGCTATCTACCATGTACTATGAAAAAGGTATACTTCTTTCCATTCCCTATTTTCTCCAGAGGTCTATCAGATCTAACTTTACTAAAATTCTATTTGCCTCCTTAACTTCTTTCTTGTTTATTTTTTAGTTATACTTATCTAGTTCTGAAAGGGGAAAGCTGAGTTTTACTATTTCCTCCTCTCATCTATCTTTTTAAGAATTTGAATGCTATGCCATTTGGTCAACATGTTTAGTATTGATATTACTTCATCGTCTATAATACCTTTTAGCATCGTCTATGGTATTTTTCCTCCTGCTTATCTCTTTTAATTAGATCTATTTGTTTTGTCTGAGATCATGACTGCAACCCTTTATTTATTTATTTATTTTTGCTTTAGCTGCAGCATAATAGATTCTGCTCCAACTTCTTATCTTTACTCTGTGTGTGTTTCTCTGCTTCAAGTGCATGTCCAGTAACCAACATAGTGTCAGATTTTGGTTTTTAATCCGCTCAGCTATCTGCTTCCATTTTGTGGGTGAATTCATTCCATTCACATTCACAGTTAATTATTGTCAATTTCTCTCCATTCATTTTACCTTCTCTCTTTCACCTTTCACCCTAACTCCAAAAGTGTTTTATTTCTGTCCACCACCTCCCTCAATCTACCTTCTATCAGCCATGAGAGCCCCAAAATAGTGGGATTTCCCCTGAGATTCTCTCTTAGGGAGGTTCTTGCCAACATTTTGCAGCCTACAGGAAGCCGTGACTTGTCTCTGTAAAACTTAAACCATTACCCTCTATACTCCCTTTTGGTCTTTCTTAGCCCTGTCTTTCCTCTGTCACCCCCTTCTCTCATCCCAAACACACACACTTCCATGTCCAGCATCAGCCTGGCTGATCCCTTCACCACTGGAAACAGGGTTCTCAGATGCTCTGTCAAGGCATTATTTCTGGGAGAAGTCCCTTTTGTTTCAATTTCTGTGGGGGGAGGGGTCGCCTGCACTAAGGATGAAATTATTGTGACACAAATAATAAAAATGTTGGAAGCAAAAAATAAAATCACCCTCCCTCCTACTTCCCTGTAGGACAAGATAGACTTCTATATCTGAATTAATCCTTCTTTGAGACAATTTTTATGAGTTAACTCTCCCTGCCACTCTCCTACCTTGCCCTCCATCCTAAAAAATTTTTCCTTGTATACCTCTTTTATGTGAGATGATTTACCCCATTCTACCTCTCCCTCCCCACTTCCCCCAGGGCAACCCTCTTTCTCACCCTTTCATTTAAAAAAAAAAATCATCCCATCATCGTCAACTCATACTCATGACTTCTATGTATATTCCTAATTGCCCTAAAAATGATAAAGCTCTTAGGAATTACAATTATCATGTTCCCATGTAGGAATGTAAATAGTTTAACTTTTTTTTGAATCCACTATGATTTCTTTTTACTCTTCTTATGCTTCTCTTGAGTATTGTACTTAAAAGTAAAATTTTCTATTCAGCTCTGGTCTTTTCATCAGGAACGCTTGAAAAGTTCTCCATTCCATTAAATATCCATTCCTTCCCCTTCACTGCCCAAGATTTAGCTGGGTAGGTGATTCCTAGCTCCTTTGCCCTTCAGAGAGAAGCTCTACAAGCTGCTAGGTCTTCTGTTATCCTGACTGTGCCCCATGATATTTGAATTGCTTCTTTCTGGCTATTGCAATATTTTCTCCTTGACCTAGGAGCTCTGGAATTTGGCTATAACATTCCTGGAAGTTTTCATTTTGGGATTTCTTTCAAGAGGTGATCAGTAGTTTCTTTCCATGTCTATTTTACCATATAGTTCTAAGATATCAACGGTTTTCTTGATAATTTCTTGAAATACAATCTCTAGAGTTTTTTGTTGATCATGGCTTTCAGGTAGTTCAACAATTCTTAAGTTCTTTCTCTTCTATTTTCTAGGTCTACTGTTTTTCAAATAAGATATTTCTGATTTTCTTTTATGTTTTCTTTCTTTTTATTTTGTTTCCTTGATGTCTCATAGAGTCATTAGCTTCCACTTGCCCAATTCTAGTTTTTAAGGAATTATTTTCTCCAGTGAGTTTTTTGCACCTTATTTTCCATTTGGTTAATTCTGCTTTTAAAGAGTTTTTCTCTTCAAAGAATTTCTGTGCCTCTTCTACCAACCTGCTGACTCTCATTTCATGATTTTCCTGCATCACTCTCACTTCTTTTCCCAATTTTTTCTCTACCTTTTATCTGATTTATTTTATTTATTATTTTTATTATAATTATATAATTATAAATATTATATTATTTTTCTGATTTTTAAAATCCTTTTTGAGTTCTTCCAGGAATCCTTTTGAGGCCTGACACCAATTACATTTTTCTTTGAAGCTTCACATGTAGCTGTTTTGACACTGGCCTCTTCTGAGTTTGTGTTTTGATCTTCCCTATAACCATAGTAACTTTCTATGGTCAGGTTCTCTGTTGTTTGCTCATTTTTTCCAGTCTATTCCTTGACTTTTAATTTTATGTTAAAGTTGGTATTTGCTCCAGGATAGAAGGGGCACTGTCCCAAATTTCCCATTTTTCTTGAGCAAGCTGGGGTGGGGGTGGGAAGAAGTCTGTAAGTTTTCATTCTTTTGAGGTGGTATGATTTAAGGAAAGATGTTCACTGCTCTTCTGGCCTGTGCTGTGGTCTATAAAGCAATCTTTTCCACTCTACAATTGTGACCACTTCCCACTTCCCTGGGGCCAAAAATGCTAATGGCTAGTGCTTCCCCTTGCCTTGGGACTGTGACCCAGAGCCATGAATAGGCAATGCAAGAATCCTAGACCCAGTGCCAGCAAAGGGTCTCTCATAATCTTCTGGCAAACTGTCCAATCCCTTCATCATCTGTGGGCCGAGAGCTCCAGAAGCTGCACACATCAATGCACATGTTCCAAAGACCTGCTGCTAACTTGGGCACAGCACTGCACTCCCCACTCCCACTCCAGTGAGGCAGATCTCTCCTGCTGACCTTTTAAGTCATCTTGGGCTGGAAAATTGTTTCAATCCAACCTTTAGTTGGTTTCGTCATTCTAGAATTCATTTTGAGGCATTATTTTAATGTTGTTTGGCAGAGCTTAGGTGAGTCCCTGCCTTTACTCCACCCAAGGGATTTTCCTCTTCCCCTTCATCATTTCTTACAGCATAAGAGTATTACACCACATACCGTAACTTGGCCAGTTGTTCCCCAGTTGATGAGCACCCCCTTACTATCTAATTCTTTGACACTATAGAGGGGCTATATTTTTGTAAATATGAGTCCATTTCTTCTTTCTTTGAAATTGTTGGGGAATGGACCTGATATCAGAATAGTATGGTATGTACAATTTAATAATAGGTTTGGGGGCATAGTTTCAAATTGCTTTACACAATGGCTGGACCAGTTCACAGCTCTACTAATCATGCATTAATGTACATGTTTTCCCATAGGCTCTCCGGTTCTCATTTTCCCTCTGCAAACTTTGTTTTAATTTGCATTTATGTATTTATTACTATGTTAGAGAACTAGTTCATGTAGCTATTTATAATTTGGATTTCTTCCTCTAAAAATGTCATTTATATCCTCTAATAATTTATTGATTGGGGAACAAATGGCTCTTGTTCTTATAAATCTGAACCAGTCCCCTGTATATTTTAGAAATAAGAACCTGAATAGAGTAACTTGATACAAAGATTTTTTTGAAAAATTTCCCATTTCTATTCTGATTTGAGCTGCACTGTGCTTTTTTGCACAAAAACTTTAAAGTTTTATGTAATCAAAATTGCCCATTCTACCTTCTTTGAACCTCTCCTTCTCACTTGGTCACGAACTCTTCCCCTATGCATAGATTTGACAAGTAATTCCTTCCAAGCTTCTCTAATTTGTTTAGGATGTTACCATGTATATCTCAATTATGTACCCATTTGGAGCTTTTCTTGCTATATGTTATGAAATGTTAGTCTATACCTGGTTTCTGCTAGATAGTGTTCTACTTTTCCCAAAAGTATTTGTCAAATGAAATCTGCCACAACAGCTGAGATTTGAGGCGTTATGAAATACTACTGTACTGGCTTTCTTCTGTATCTTGTATAACTGACTAACCTCTCTATTTCTTAGCTAGTAGCAAATTATAATGCTACAGATGCCCTTCTTCTTCACTCTTTCCCCCATTTAATTCCTTTGATATTTTTGATCTTTTGTTCCTCCAGATGAACCTATAATTTACTGTATTATGGTCAGTAAAAGTGTATTTAATATTGCTACTTTTCTGCATTTGTTTGTGAGGTTTTAAAGCCCTGAACAATTTTTTCTCAAGGTGTCATGCATAGTTGAGAAGTTGGTATACTCCTTTCTGTTCCCACTCAATATTCTCCAGATCTATGATATTTAACTTTTTAAAAATTCTATTCAGGTCCTTAATTTCTTGTTTATTTTGGACTAAGTTAGTCTAAGAGGGACAAATTTAGGGTTCTCCCCCCTTACGGTTTTACTATTTTCTCTTCTAATTTTAACTTTTCCCTTAACAATTAAATGCTATGCCATTTAGTGTATGTATATATGTTTAGTATTGATACTAAATTCATTGTCTACAGTGTCTTTTACCAAATGTAGTTTCCTCGTTTATTTTCTTTTAATTAGCCCTATTTTTGCTTTGTTGGAGATCATGCTTGCAACCCCTGCCTTTTTAAATTCCAGCTGAAAGCATAATAAATTCTGCTCCAGGTTCTTATTTTAACCATATGTTATCTTCCTGTTTCAAATGTTTCTTGTGGTCCTTCAACCTACCTTCTGGCCTTGTCTCAGGGGTGGTGGCAGCAACACTGGAACAGGCAGTGGAGACCCAAGAAAATGCCTGGTAACGAGGATTGGTTTCAGAGTTTCCAGGTTCCTGGCTTTGCTCAGATGTTGAAAAAGAACTCTCCAGTTGAACCTTCTTCAACAACAATGAATTCTCCTCCAGGATATTCAGCATCATAGGATTACAATGTGTTGAATTTAGTTTCTAAGATTACAGATATCACAGAAGCATTGCTTTCCAAAATAGTCCTGCCTAATCGAAATACTGTCCTTCGTCCAAAGAAGATTCCCAAGGAATTCATCATGAAATACAAACATGAAAGAGATCCATCCAGTGTCAGCCCTCCATCAGTTTGCATAAAAGCAGTGTATGCAACTTGACCTTAAGGAAACTGTCACAACAGCTGATGTTTTGCCTTTCTGTGCTGTGGTGGATGGTGTTCAATATAAAACCAGCCTGGGACAGAATAAAAAGCAGTCTTGATTCAATGCAGCCAAGCTGGCCCTTGATGAGCTTTTGCAGTTGGATGATCCTGAACCGAGGAATGTAGAAACCTCAGCTCTCTAGGCTTGACCATTTTGGCCTCCAGTCCCTAAAGAAACCTAGACAGAGCTCCCAAAACAACTGTTTTCTCTTTCCTGAATGATTCCCTATAATGACCCATATTGACCGGATTTTCCAAAATGGTAACATCGTGAGTTATGAGGAACAATGGTGGAGAGCCAGAAATTATAGAGAAGCAACCAGAAAACTTTGGCTGTAAAATGCACCAAAAACTGTGGGGAAAAAAGTTTTAGTTATTTGCAAGCTGCTGTCCCACCAAAGACTTGTAATAAATGAACATATACTTGTTTTACTACTTTTTCATGTGTATGTAGATGTTTTATGATCAATAAACTACAAATAATAAAAAGAAAAAAATGTTTCTTGTAAAAAACATAACATTAGGCTTAGGTATCAAATTCATTCTGTTAACTCCATTTTGTGGATGAGTTTATTTTTTTCATATTCACAACTATGATTACTTAATATTTCTTTTCCATTCTATTCTCTTATACTTTTTCTTATCTTTTTAAGAGATTGCTTTGTTTCTGACTAATCTCCCCCATAATCTATATTCCCTCTATTTCTCCCCTATCCTTTAACTTTATTCCTTCCTATTTCCCTCTTGGGTGAAATGCATTTCTGTACCCAACTGTTTGTGTATGTATATTTGTCTCTTCATTCAGATGAAGGTGAGGTTCAAGTGTCTCCTGCTTACCACATTCATTCCATCTTCCTTTTTGTATAGACTTCTACTTGTACATCCCACATATGAGATAATTTCCTCCATTCTTCCTCTCCTTTCCTCCCTTGCTCAGTGTATTCTTCTTTTCCATCCTTTCCATTTTTCCATTAAAATCCACTTCTACTTCACATCTTTTTCCTGTTGTACCTCATTCTTGAAAGTGTCCATTTATGAGGAAGAGATGGTGATAAAAGCACTGGTAGGATGCTTTCTGACTGATTTTTACCATCTACCCATAGTAGATATTGCCCATATTCTACGGGCCAGTCCAATCCTTTGCCCTCCCCATGATCGCTCTCTTTTCCTTTTGCCATGTAATCCCATCTCTAGGTTCATATCTTCCTCTTTCTAGGTATCAACTGCCCCACTTTCCTGGAAATTCAATTTCCTTTCTCCTGAGGCAAGATGCTGTCCACTGAGGTACAACATTCTCTCAGAAGGGATCTTTCTGTTCACCAAATCCCATCCTACATCTTAAGACTTGTTGCTGTTCAGTCAATTAGTCATGTTTGACTCTTTTTGACCCTGTTTGGAGTTTCCTTGGCAAAGATACTGGAGTGGTTTGCCATTTACTTCTCCAGTTCATTTTTACATATAAGCAAGTTGAAACAATAAGGTTAAGTGACTTTCCCAGAGTCAAACAGCTAGTAAGTGTCTCGAGGCTGGATTTGAACTCAGGTCCTTTTGGTTCTAGGACCAGCACTCTATCCACTGTGCCACCTAGCTACCACAGCTAGTTACCAGTAAGGTTCCAATTTCCCCCCACCCTACTTCATGGGAGTGTTGTTCAGTGGTACTTCTACCAAAGGGTTGAAACCTCCCCCTTTCATTTCCTGTTTTAATCCCTCACTTCTGTCACCTCTCTCATTCTCCTAGACCGTCTTCTTGCCAAAAAACTATAGGAGTTTCTTTCCTTCACTGTTCACTTATGGATTTGAATATGGCACAACACAAGTCTCCTCTGTACTTTATCCCCCCCTCTCCATTTATGCAACCTCCAAAACCACAATTTTGTCACATAAAATATACTGATTCACCTGTGTTGTGTGTGTGAGTGAAGGTGGGGCTATTTCAGATCTGTTCCTTTACTGTCACTTCTCTTTCTTTAAATTTTGCTCTATTCCTTGTGTTCTGTATTTATTTATTTTTGACCCCAAAAGATAGTCATCTGCTTCTCATTTTTAAAATAATATACAGAGACTGAATAATTCACTTCATTACTTATTTTTCCCTTGGCAATTATATTTCTTTATCTTGTGTTTCTGTTGTTTGGAGTGCAGAAGATGAATATTATACTCACTTTTTTTTTCCCCATGAATGCCTCAAATGCTTATCTTTTCCTTTATTGAACAATACATCTCTTTTTCATTAGTAATGAGGCAAAGGTGTACCGGGATTGATTATGGGGTTGTATCTTGTGTTCCTTTGCTTTCTGGAATACATTATACTATTCACTTCTGTTGTTTTGCATATAAACTAGTTTGTGCTATTTGAATTTGGTTCCAGGGTTCCTTTTTAGAGGTCTTTCCTTTTGTTGCTCATAGAATTTGTTGTTTATCATTAGAATTGTTCAATTTAACCACTTAATTTAAGTGTTTTTTTTGGGGGGGGGAAGGGTTCCTGGAGACGGGATCCTTTAGATTTATACTTCGTTTTCTGTATTCAGAATTTTTCAGCAGTTTTCTTATGTTTATACAGTTTCTTATTTACTGCATATATAATATGGCTTTAGATGTTAATGCCCTTTCCTTCTCTTCTTCCACTCTGTCTTTCATCTCAGTGTATTTATTTTCCAAATCTATTTTTTAGTGAGAAGCATCCCCATAGATCTACATTTTTCTGTTCTGCTAGATATTTCTGATACAGAAATCATAATTTGACATTTATTCCCTTCATGATTTTCTGTTATCTTTCTAAGCCATTATGAAGCATCCTATGGTAATTCCATATTTTGGGGGGATTTTATAGAATTTTGGTTGTTTTTTTTTTTTGGTTAGATTGAATTCCAAACAGTCTCCTTCCTCATCTCATCCTGCCTTAAAGAAGGCTAGGCCACCATTTGACACAGATTTATAAATACTTTATAAAATCATACTATGCATACTTTTATCAGTTGTTTTTCTGTAGGTGGATAGCATCTTCCTTCACCAGTGTTTGTAGTGGATTTTTGAGTATTTACAGTACTCAGAATAACTTGGTTATTCACAATTATTCTTCTAACAATATTGCTATTGCTGTTTATAATATTCTCTTGGTTCTTCTCACTTCACTTTTCCTTATTTCATGCAAGTCTTTCCATGTTTTTCTAACATCTACCAGCTCAACATTTCTTAAAGCACAGGAGTATTCCATCACAATCATGTATCACAACTTGTTCAGCCGTTCTCCAATTGATGGGCATCCCCTAAATTTCCAGTTCTTTGCCAACACAAAGGAAACTGCTATAAATATTTTAGAACATATAGATTCTTTTCCTTTTTTCCTGATCACCTTAGGAAACAGACCTAAGAGTAGAATTGATGGGCCAAACAGTAGACAGTTTTGTAACTCATTGGGCATAATTCCACATTGCTCTCCAAAATGGTTGATTCATTTCACAGTTTGACCAACAATGTACTGGTGTCTCAATTTTTCCATATCCCCTCCAACTTTTGTCATTTTCCTCTTCTGGCATTTTAGCCAATCTGATATGTATGAAATCATATCTCAAAGTTGCTGCAATTTGCATTTCTCTAATCGATGATGAATTAGATCATTTTTTTCATAACTATATAAAGTTTTGATTTCTTCATTAAAAAAAATGCCTGTTCATATCCTTTGACCACTCGTCAGTTGGGGAATGACTCAAATTCTCATAAATCTGACAAAGAGATAGGAGACCTTTATCTGAGAAACTATCTCTAAAGTTTCCCCCCCATTTTCTACTTTCCTTTTAATCTTGGCTACATTGGGTTTTTTTGGTACAAAACTCTTTTAATTTAATCTAATAAAAATAATCTATTTTACATTTCATAATCCTCTCTATCTTTTGTTTACTCATAAATTCTTCTCCTATCCATACATCTGATAGGTAATGGACTCCATGCTCTTCTAGTTTTCTTGTATTTCCCTTTAGATCTAAGTCATTACCCATTTTGATCTTATCTTGGTAAATGGTATAAGACATTGATCTATATCTAATTTCTGCTCAACTGCTTTCCAGTTTTTCCCAAGAATTTTTACCAAACAGTTCATTCTCATTCCCAAAGTTTAAAATCTTTTTAAAATTTGTCAAACCCAAGGTTACTTTAATAATTTATTACTGTGTATTGTATGTCTATTCAGGGTTTTGTTTTTCATCAAGCACTGCTTCAATTTTCTTAGGTTAGTAATATTTAGAGAACTTTATCATCATTTTTATGTTTTAATAATCATTCTTTCTAATTTTAGCATCTTTTCTATTGATTTATCTGCTCATGTTCTAGGTTTTTAATATAATTTTCTTCCTCTTGAAATATCTGGTAATTTTAGTCTTTTATCTTTGTACTCCCTTACCACTCACTTTTTTATTCTCTCTTTTCTGAGATCTAGTCTGCAATCTTCCTTCAGCCTACTCCCATTTAGGGCAATTTACTTTTTACTGGTCTTGGTCTCTGCCCCAAGCAACTTCTAAGAGAAAAATCTCCAGCTAGATTTCCGTCCCCTTTCTGTCTGGCCTACCGAACCCATAGTTCTGCCTCTGGCTTTTATTCTCTAGTTGGGCTGAGTCAGTATCTACCACATTTTATAGGCTTAGAAGAGGGCATATGGATATATTCTGGGTAAAGTCTCTGCAGTCAGAGATTTCCTAATCAAGGGACTGCTTGAGGCAGAGGGAAAGTCAACTTCCTCATCCCTCTTACACACACAAATATTCTTTATGCAAGGAGGCAGAATCAATGTGTGCAATTATGTTGCAATACTTGAGGAAGGGCAGGAAGTGGGGGTATATAGCCGAGTCTCTGCCACAGGAGAGAAATCCCTGAATGAGTCCCAAGAATGATCCAAAGGATAAGTATGTTCATCTTGCCTGAGGGGATAAAGCTGGTGGGGAAATGGTAATGAGTAAGTCCCTAAATGATGACAATGCTTCAATATTAAATAATAAGGCTATCTTCTCTCAGCTTCTTCCCTTCTCATCCTGAGAATTCGGCAGCATTTTTTCTCCCACTGATGCAAAATTCCTCTTTCGAGAAGTTTTAAGAGTTAGGGGAGAATGGAGAAAATGTTGAGTCCACCACCTTACTGGTGATGTGACCAGAAAAGATTTTATCTTATTTTACTAAGAAAACTAAAGCCATATGATCCTGATGGCTTTCCCAATTATTTTTATTATGAAAACCCTTGGCCTCATCTCCTACTCTCGCCTCCCTTTCCCCCGGTTTCTGACAGAAGTAGTAGCCTTTCTCCCTTGCCAAAACCAACCCTCCCATTAGTGTTTGATCTCATCCTTTCCCATCTTTTCCAGCACACTACAAACTCAATTATCCCCTCTATGTTCTTAATCTTCATCTTCCATCTCTATTTCATAAAAAATTACCTCAATCTTCCCCCTACTTAAAAAATCTTCAATAAAATGTTTTCTTATTTTTATTTGTATCCTCTGCACCTAGCACAGAACCTGGCACACAGCAGACACTTAACAGACTGCTTATGGATTGACTAAAGACTTGTATTTTGAGGAAGAAAACCATTTTCCCTGCAATACTATTTATATTATCAATTGCTTAGCCTATAACTGAATTCTTCCAATTTACTGGATTCTGAATTAAAATGCAATGCAAAATCCACCCTCCCCCCAAAAAGCAACCAGTCTTATTAATTCAATAGTTTTCTTAATTTCAATTTTATTAATCTCTCCTTTGGTTCTCAGTACTTCCAATTTGGTAATTAACTGGAGATTTTCTATTTGTTCTTTTTCTAGCTTTTTCAGTTGCATGCCCAATTTATTGATCTCCATTTTCTCTATTTTATTCATGTATGCATTCAGAGATATAAAAACTTCCCCTAAGAACTGTTTTTGTTGCCTCCCACAAGTTTTGGTATGTTGTCTCACTGTTGTCATTCTCTTGAATGAAGTTACCAATTGTTTCTATAATTCCTTGTTTGACCCACTCATTCTTGGGGATTAAATTATTTAGTTTCCAATTGGTTTTTAGTTTATCCTTCCACGGCCCTTCATTATATATAATTTTTATTGCATCATGATCTGAGAAGAATGCATTTAATATTTCTGCTTTTCTGCACTGAAAAGGTTTTTATGCCCTAGTACAGTGTTTCTCAACCTTCCTAATGCCACAACCCTTTAATACTCATATGTGAGTGTATTGGCACGTGGGTGGACCTGCCTGGAGATGGATACAGGAGTGGTGTCTTGGTTCCTAAGACTATCGGAAATATGTGTTTTCTGATGGTCTTAGGCGACCCCTGTGAAAGGGTCATTCAACCTGCAGGTTGAGAACACTGCCCTAGTACGTGGTCAATTTTTGTGTATGTGCCATGTACTGATGAGAAGAAAGTATATTTCATTTTATTCCCATTCAATTTTCTCCAGACCTCTATCATATCTACCTTCTTCTAAAATTCTATTTATCTCCTTCACTTCTTTTTTATTTTAAGGTCAGATTTATCAAGTTCAGGGACAGGGAAATTGAGGTCCCCAACTAGCCTACTAGTACAGTTTTGTTATCTATTTCTTCCTCTAACTCTCTTAACTTCTCTAGGAATTTGGATGCTATACCACTTGGTGCATATATGTTTAGTAATGATATTGCTTCATTTTCAACAGTGCCTTTTAGCAGGATATAGTTTCCTTCCTTATTTCTTTTAATTAGTTCTATTTTTGCTTTTGCTTTATCTGAGATAAGGATTGCTACCCCTGCTCTTTTTACTTTAGCTGAAGCATAATATATATTACTCCAGCCCAAAAAGTAACCAGTCTTCAAAAAACAAACAAAAACAGAACAAAAGAAAAAAAAAGGCATCTTTAGAAACAAGTCTTTTAAAATAAGTATAATATTCTTGGGTCAAAAACTAGTAAAGAAAAAAACACAACAAACTGTGTTTTGCTTCTTTTGCTGAATGTATAAAATGGGTTAAAGTACAAGCAAATATTTATATTCTCATGATATAAATAAGATTATAAAATATGTACTTTTATAAAAACTCAGTAACCATAACTTATTATTTTAAATTTATGCAGTATAGCATTATTTATGAATGAAAAATTATTGTGGATAATATACTAGGATAGGGGAAGTGTTTTATTAAGCAAATGTTAGTATTCAGCTAATAATTCAATGAATGTTATTGAAAGCTATTTTTTTCTCCTTATAAAGATTTTTCTAAAATGCAAAGAAAAAAATAACTTTGTGGTTTTCCTAATGGAAAGTCACTATTCTTAGAAATATCAAAATATCACAATGAAACCAAGACATTTTAACAAAATCATTTCCCTTTTGTATTACATATACTAAGTACTAAAAGAGTATGCTTAAGCATTTTAAAAATTTATAGAATTTATAAACTATTTTAAAAAGCTGGAAGTAAGTAGCAAGTCAACATGCTAATTTCTAGGCATGATGTTTTAACAACATAGACTTTTATAATCAGAACACAAAATTTCCTGGAATGATTTTTTAAAAATCATTCCTTTTAGAACATTAAAACTATTATTGATGCATTTTCAGATAGAGTCAAGTTGTTTTTCCATTATTACTACTTTGCCCTAACAATAATATAAAAAGAACATGGTATTCATGACTAATTATATTTTATTTAATTTATATGTTCCAAGTGAATTGAGGCTAACAAAATACTCAAAGAACTCAAAATATTTTTCATGGAAAAGGAAGTCCATTAATGAATCTTGATTTTACTATATTTTTATAATCTGAAAACCTATCACTTATTCCAAACAATACCCCATCTGCACCCAAGAATCTACTTTGAAACTAAGGATTAAAAACTTATTTTCAGATCTCAGGAAAAAAAAAAAGACATTAGCTAGCTGCTATATAACTTTATAGAATAATGATCAATATGGAATAACAAACACGAGTCTCTTACTGACAGAAATTCTGTTGTATTTTTCTATATTTTAATGTTTCTAAAGACTGTTTCAGTTTTTTGCAATGTTACTCTGGATTGAAGCTCAGGGAGATAGAAGGCACTGATATGAGAGCACTCAGCTCTTGTCATTATACCAGCTTTTACGAACAAGAGGCAGAGAGTAGATAAAAATGGGCTGATTTCTTTAGCCCCTAATGATTACCTCTTAAGAACAGGTGCTCTCTACTTCCTTCAGGTATCACTTCTCTACTGTACCTGAATACTTATTCAGAGCTATATTTACATTAGAAAGGATCAGAGAAAAATAGTGGTTATCTCAGGAAAAGGAAAAGGCAAAAAGACCGAACATTTGGTATAAAGTCTCTTAGGGGAGCCTAATTAAAGCTATCTGGAAGTTAATGAGAAAATCTGAAATTTTCAGAAGTGAAATATATTGTTTTAAATATTCAAGTGGTTAACAATTTGTTGACTTCACACACAAGAAAAAAATAAACAAATAACTGTACTACTTACATACCAAGTCTTATCAACTAAGTTAATATCTCTATTTTATCATTCACTTTAAAAGTTGGCATGACTCCATGCTGCTTCTGGAAAATTTAGCTTAAAATGTCCTAATTAGGCATTTAGTTTAATAACTTTTGTCATCTAGTTATCTTTAGCTGAGAGTAGAATTTCATGCTTTGTTCCAAATCATGTTTATGACTCTATCCTAAAAGTAAAGAATAGGATGAGTTGGTAATTACCAAAGAACAAAAATAAGAAACACAACTTCCCAAGTTTCCATTAACTTAAGACTATCCCAGGCAAGTTTATAACATCCTTACAATGCATCAACAGATTACAAATCCACTAATTCAGCTGACTTTGAGGATTATTAAAGAATGTGAGTGATTTTTATAGAAATGAAAGATTTCCATTTAGCCTCTGTGCTTCTCTAGTGATAAGAGGCACTCTCATCACTTTAGATAGGGTTAAAAGGAAAGAGGGATGAAAATCAAAATGTAAAGACAAGAAGGATAACAACAGGTGAATTTAGAGTCACATTACAGTAACACAGCTCTACTTCCTCCGTTATAGAAATTAAAAGATTTAGAAAGATTAGGAAAGGATAAAGGTTAAATTACTCAGGGATACTGTCCCGGTTATACAAAGATACTGCTACTGACCCACACCTAATTTAAATTATGTTCTAAGAGTACTGATAAATTTGAATTGACATAAATTCACTCTCTTTCCACTTGCTCTTGTGACAAACTGATACTTAGAGACAGCTGGTTAAATCTGGAGAACAATCCATAGACACATAAAAATGGGAAACTAATAGTAACTAGCAAATTTGCCATCTAAATTCTGTCTTGCAGTAATCCAATGTTTTCCAATTCCCTGACTGCAAAATACAAATCCTTAGTTTCCCTCAAGACTTAGCTGGAGTGCAAGTTTCATCCATTCCCTTATTAATTCAACAAACTATTGAATAAAAGGTCAAGAATATCAAGGGAATCAATAAAAAAAAATGAAGGAAGACTCTTCTGGAATACTATTGTGCTGTAAGAAATGATAAGCAGGAAGATTTTGAAAAACCTAGGGAGATTTTTAAGAACTGATGCAAAGTAAAGTGAGTAAAACCAGGAGAACACCATACACAGCAACAGCAATACTGTATGAAGATGAACTGTGAAAGACTTAGCTATTCTGATCAAGACAATGATCTAAGACAATTCCAAAGGACTGTAATGGTTATGGGATTTGAAGATCTTCCATGCTCCTTGAACTTTGCTGACATAGCAGGAAGGGGGGGGGGGAGGCCAGGAGGGAAGCTGGAGCCGGACTGCAGCCAGCAAGGTGACTGGAAGCAGTAGCAGCAGAGTGAACTCCTTTTTTTGAACCAGCCAGAATTTCTGCTAGGGACTCCTGCTGAGGACTGCTGGGACAGAAACTGTGGAGGGGGGAGTTTTGGGGGAAGGGGGCAGAGCTGCGTGGATGCTGAGCAATTGCTGTGAGTGAGGAAGAGGAGGACCTTTGCCCGATGTAGCCTATTCTGTTTTGAAGACTTGAGAATGTGGTTGTTTACTGCATTAATGACGTGTGCCAACTCTATAGCTGCTGTGATGGCTTTGACTTTCTGGCTTGGGGACTCAGGGGTTTTTTTTGGGGGGGTTATTTGAATAAATGTTCTAGCTTTGTCCCCCATGTAAAGAGTCTGTTATATTTTGTGATTAATGACCATATCAGCATATTTATAGTTACTGTAGGCATTGTGAATGCTGCATTGTTGTGTGATTTGGCCAGGGATGAGACTCTGGGCAGCTGTTGAGCCCCTCCCTCTCGGCTTTGAAAACCCAGATGTTGGTGCTTCCCTCTCTGGTAACTAACTAGGTATGGATGTAATGGTCAGACGGCTTAAAGTCCTGTCTGCTGATCTGTTTCTGTCTGTATTGTTTTGTCTGCTTGTAACTTCTGTTTGTATTCGCTGAAGTTTAGGGTGCTGACTTTTTCGCCTGAACTGGGGTATGCTAGAGTGCTTGCTGCTATAAGGACTCATGATAAAAAATGCTATTTGCCTCCAGAAAGAGAACTGCAGGGAGCAGAATGAAGCATACTTTTTCCCACTTTATGCTTCTTGCAATATTGCTAATCTGGAAATGTTTTTCATGACTTCACAAATATAACTGAAATCATACTGCTTGCCTTCTCAATGGGTGGGGAAAGGGCAGGAAAGAGAGAATTCTAAAATTCTAAAGCATGAATGTTAAAAATAAATAAATAATTTAAAAAAAAATAGAAAGTGACGTATGCCTACTGAAACTGCTATAACTGGAATACTTTTTCCTTTAGTTCAAGAACTATTGGGGCATCCAGGTGGTTCAGTGAATAGAGCACCAGCCCTGGAGTCAGGAGGACCTGAGTTCAAATCCAGCCTAAGACACGTTGACACACTAGCTGCATGACTTTGGGCAAGTCACTTAACCCCAGTTGCCCTCAAAAAAAAAAAAAAGGAAGAACTATTAGGGGCAGCTCCACGGTGGAGAGGACAGAACATTGGCCCTGCTGTCAGGAGGACCTGAGTGAAAATCTGGCTTCAGATACTTAATAGCTGTGTGATCCTGGGCAAATCACTTAACCCTGATTGCAGTGAAGGGAGCGTGCAGGGGGAGAGAGAGAGAGAGATAGAAAACAAGAACAAATGATAAGGTCTGAGACTGTGAATATCAGCAATGTCATACCATCTAAGGTCCTATTTTTGTTTCCATATATAAAATAAATAGTTACAAAATGGAATGGCCACAGAGTCCAATTGTAGTGGTAGCAGCAGAAGCAGCCAGTAAGAGGTCACAAGCTGTGGTCATGGAACATGTTACTGGAAAGAATATCTGGTTGGGGAAATCAACCCCCTTGCCCTGAGCATCTGGAGCTGGCCCAGGCTATGAAGTGGTACTGTAGCAGAGATAGCAAGGACCAAGAGGAGAAGAAGCTACTTCTGAATCCTAGCAGTCCCCCTAAGAAAGATAATGGAGCAGAACCCAACTACCATTGCATGCCTACAGCCCATAGAAATGAACATGCCCTGATGTCCTCTATCTTTGCCAACATAGCTAGCAACATCACTGATATATCAGTAGCAGAGTCTCAGAGCACAGAATAACATGAGTACATGGACCAAGTAGGACAATATATGGACTGTCCTGAGAAGTAGCTTGATTCAATTGAAGAAGCTGCTGCCATGGCCACCCCTTATCAGCCAGCTCCATCAAGTACTTGCTGGTAACCCTGTTCTGTTTTCAGACTTCCATCAGATGTCCAGAATAGTTGCTTATGTCTATTGTGGACTTTCTAAGATCTACATCAACTCAAAAGAGTAGGTTGTGGGACATTTTGGAGGACCTATGAGGACAGTATGTTCCTCCTTTATGTTCCTGCCTCCTTTTCCCTTTACTTCTTTCTACTTGTATAGAAACTTAACTTACTAATAATAACATAGAAAGAACTACTAGGAAGATTCATTAGGAAGAAGGATATAAGGTAGAGTTCCAAGGAAGTCTCGCTGTCATGTGGTCACTACTAAATTCATGGGGAGGGAGGGAGAGGCTCCAAGATGGATGACACTGGAGGAGGAGAGTTGGGGTAGGGAGACAAGGGCATTGATACAAATATTATGTAGTGATTGACAGGTGGGGAAAAAATTGGACCCTGACCTTCTTGGCATCCCCGTTTCATGCTGAGGCATAAGCTGATGATAAGGATGAGTTGGTTATCTCTATTTCTCACACTCACAGTTTTTACATGTTTGATTCTTTAATTTTACTTGTTTTAGCCTACCACCCTCCATCTAGCAAAAAACAAACCCACAAAACAAAAAACAAAACCCAAACAGTAAATAGACACTTAAAAATAAAACAAAAACAAAGACCAAGGCCAAAGTCCACCAAATGTGGACTTTTCTTTTTACCATGCCTTTATTATTTGAAATTTAAGAGAAAACACTAATACACGTTTATTTAAACTAAAAATATTTTGTAATGTTTATTAGAAATTATAAGTTTCCTAACAGAAATCACCTGTAAAAACAATTTTTTTGGCTTCTAGTTCCTCAAGACATATAGGATGGCTGTCAATGAGAAGCCATGTCTTTCTTTGTGTTCACATATTTCAGCAGAGTGCACAAATGCAACCACAACATATAGACAGTTTTAGTCAGGAACATGCTTGGGTAAGGATAGGATAACGGCCGACAAACATGTACAACCAGATATTGTGTATGTTATGAATCTGAGCTGGTTCTGAAACTTTACCTTATACCTTAGCTTACCTTACCTTTATAACATAGCTTAGCAGCTATAGTCTGCTTCAACTACGTAATGTGCTATTTAAATCAAGAAAAACATATAATCCAAGAAGCACACAGACTGAGGCTCCTCCTTGCAGAATGAGTGTATACTCACTTTCACAGATGGAAGACTAAAGTAAAATAATCATGAAATTTTTATTGATCAGAAGTTTTATATTTAAAAAGACCGCAGTCTCATTTTTTTTGCTTAGGGCAACTGGGATTAAGAGATTTGCCCATGGTCACACAGCTAGTAAGTGTTAAGTGTCTGAGGCCAGATTTGAACCTAGGTCCTCCTGACTCCAGGGCCGGTGCTCCATTCACTGTACCACCTAGCCACTCCTGACTGCAGTCTTAGGTAATACAAAGAACAGAAACTATATGGCATTTTACAGAATTGGAAAGCTCTAAAAACGTTTATCTGACAAATTCCAAAACAAATCTTTAGTCTAATAATCTTAATAAAGAAGGAAACAGCTGAACACATCTTCCCCAACAAAATATAACTTTTTGAAGGCAAGCATAAGCATAGTTTTTTTTGTCTTGCAAACCCAATGCCTAGAACAGGGCCTGGCACACTGTAAAAATTTGGAAAATGCTTCTTGATTTATAGAATTTCATAGGATAAAATTCTCTTTGCTTTAGAAGCCCAAGGACTATTCCTGCCACATTTACTTATGTAGTAACTTTGGTCTTATTATATTCTGAAAAGCACCACTAAGAGTTGAAGAACATTTTGCTTTTTATCTGCAAAATCTTGCTACAAATATCAAATACTTCACTTTCAAAGTTGCATGTTTATTTTGAAGTAATGTAGTCTTTGTGTCTGAGAATGTTTAGAGGCTTTGAAAATTCACAGTAGAATGCTAAGTGGCATTTGTTTGCTCAGGCAGTCTTTCTTGCTTTTCTTTCCACTCTGCCTTACCTACTTTTAATTATATATACTACTTCAAAGGGATTTAGTAAGTTCTTGGCTTCATTATATCGACTATGAGCTATGAGCTGACTATATAAAATATCACAATGACTGTATCGAACTATAAGAATTAACTCTCGGGGTGGCTAGGCAGTACAGTGAATAGAGTACTGACCCTGGAGTCAGGAGGACCTGAGTTCAAATCCAGCCTCAGACACTTACTAGCCATGTGACCTTGGGCAAGTCACTTAACCCCAATTTCTCTGCATTCCCCCTCCAAAAAGCAAAAAAAAAAATTAACTCTCAACTATATATTTGACTATCAAGTATTTCCAATTTACAAACATAGTATATAATAAAATCTTTGCTATACTTAACTTTTATATCATTTGGATATTTGAAAAGTAGATAAAAAATAATGAATTTGGCTACTAAGGACGTGCTTTCAAATTCTAGCTATGTCACTTACTACTATGTGACCCTGGTCAAATTACTTACCTCCGCTGGGCCTCAATTTTCTCATCTATAAGAAGAAGAGGTTGTACTAGATGACCTCTGATGTTTCTTTCAGTTTGAGGTTTTTTTTACTCTATGATCCTACATTTCTAATAATTATTTGATAGTCTCCATTTCTGACATTTTAAAAATTGAGCGTAGCATAAACTTGTGCTTTTGCTTAACCTTTCTCTAACTCTTCTGCATTCTTTCACCTGGATTTATTTTTGCGTAGTTGCTTTTCCAGTAGGTGGAGTTCCAGGGACTTGATTCTTGTTCTAGTGCCTTGTACATATATACCCTTCCTCAACTGTCTAACTTATCTTTCACAGTATTTTTAATATAGTAATTTTCAATAATTATTTGCACAAATACCATATTTTCCCCATTTCGAAGCCATCTTGTTTTAGGGATGTTGCTCATATTTAGAGTTAGCCTATATTCAGTCTAATACACTATATTTTATTTTATTTTTTAAATTTAAGTTTATTTATTTACTTTTAGTTAACAACATTCAGTTTCGCAATTCCTTGAGTTTCAAATTTTCTCCCCCTTCCTCTCCTCCACCCTGCCCCTCACTGGAGGCCTGAAATCAAATATAGGTTCTACAAATACCTTCACATTGAACACTAGTGAAGTTGCAATACACTGTATTTTAAAGAAATTATACTTATGTAATTTTTTCATACAATTCATGTATTTCATTAGGATTCCCAATCAGAAATAGAGACTGAGAAGTTAAGACAACATATTGCATTTAAACAATAGCTTAAAACTACCTCCTGTTTTCTAATTACTGACATTTTGAAGTAAACAGACATTTACCTTTTGTAGACTGGTGGGATTTAGCTGAGTTTTATCTATTATTTTTACCGCAACCTGAAAAAGAAAATCATGCAATTCTTTAAGAGACGTCTAACTTTTCCACTTTTTCCCAATGACACAAATATTTATTAAGTGCCTTACCCAAGTCTTCAAAACTAAGACTGAATCTGTGGTGGGTTTTTTTTTTGTCTAGGTCAGTAGTTCTCAGACTATGGACACCTGAACATCTATGGTATTACAAAAGAGTCTAGGAATTCACACTGTAGCAAACATTTTTATCTTTATCACCAAAAAAATATGCAAAATTAAATTATTTCTTAAACACTTACTTATGTGCCAGGTACTCTGTTATGTGAAGAATATATAAAGGCAAAAATGAAACAGTCCCTGTCTTCAAGAAGCTCACATACCAGTGACTAAATAAGCAACATGTTTTACACAGAATAAATAATGCCTCACAGTAGATTTATTAATATTTTTAAATGTATATATAGATGCTTTATTTATAAAATATTAATTCATATAAGAAAAGATAATTAACCAATGAATGTTAACAGTACAATTATTATTGTGTGGATGAATACAAAATATTTTACATTAGAAAGGGATTCTCATACATGAAAAGGCTGGAAACCATTGAATTGGGTACACAGTTGTCTATTAAGCTCTAATAACTTGGTTTCAAAATGTGTAAAGTTAATCTTTATCTATTCCTAACCCATATGTAATTTGGAATCAATGGAATTTGTTTTTTTTGTTTTTGCTTTCTGGAGGGGGGAAGGCAGGGCAATTGTGGTTAAATGACTTGCCCAAGGTCACACGGCTGGTAAGTGTTAAGTGTCTAAGGCCATACTTGAATTCAGGTCCTCCTGACTCCAGGGCTGGTGCTCTATTCACTGCGCCACCTAGCTGCCCCCTACAAGTGAGGTTTTTTACAATGTTCTAGAAAAATCTTCAAAGTATTATAAATATATATCGTTTAACCTTCATATATGGAATAAAGTTTATTCAGATTTCTACAATTTCAAAAGAAATTTTAGACCTAATTAAATAGGAAAAATATACTCAGTTTTTAACAAAGCCTCTAAACAAAGTCTCAAAGTCTCTAAACAGATTAAAGTAGATTTATTAAGCACTTAAAAACTACAATCTGCTGCTTAAGCCAACAGCTAATGAATGGAAATTACCCAGGGTACACTCCAGTCCAAAAGGGTTGGAGGAAGCACTGTTAGGTGCAGTTTTAAGCAATAAAAATGGACAGGAGTTGGTATAAAGTCTAACAACAGTTAAAGCAACAAGAGCAAGGGATGGCAGAATACCTGGTATGTAAGTAGATATGAAATAAGAGAACTTCCCCTTCCTCCCCACTCACAATCAAAAGGCCAACTTTTAAAGTCATGATACTCTTTGTGGATAACATACTAATGCTCATATAATTAAGAATGGACCACTCTGCAGCTTTCATATTTTACCCAACAATTAGAAAGCTTCTTAAAGAGATTTTTTTAAAGGTCTATGGAAATATATTAATAAGTCTTAAAAGTGAAACTTACCTCTCTACTAGTAAGAACATGTCTTGCCAATTTCACTTTGGCAAAATTTCCCTTCCCTATTGTTTTTAGCAAACGATAATTTCCAATGTGAGGCTGTTCATCTGTAGCAGATGTAATGGAATTTCTACACCGTGGTATGTTTTGTCGACTACTTGATTTGGTAGGCTGGATATATGGTTCAGTGTAGCCATCAACAGATGTATGCTATGAAAGAAAGTTATAAGATTTTATGTTAATCATTTAATGACATTTTAAAAAAAGATATGACACAACTCTCTTAGGCCCAGTTTTGCCCACACTTAAGACTTTATTCCTTGTCTTGGGGCTGTGACAAAGAATACCTGTGCTTAAGGGGTCATGGATCAAGGTCATTTTTGTTTCTAGTCCTTATAACTGACATTTATGATCTGTTCCATATTTTGACCCCAAATATTCTCTCTGGGTTCCTGGTTCCTATTTCTAGGCTCTCCTGCCTAAATTTTGCACCCAGGTTCCTCCAGTTTTGTTCCTCAGGTTATTAGCTTGGTATTCTGATCTCTCCTGTTTGATCACAATAACCTATAAGGCCTTTAGTTATGTATCTGGCTCCTTCCTCCTTGCACTTATCTCTAATACCTTTTAGATCTGCCCTGTTAATTAGGCAGCTTAACCACTTCTCCTGTGTTCATCCCTCTAGACCAGTGGTTCTCAACCTTCCTAATGCAGCGACCCTTTAATACTCGTATGTGGGTGCATTTGCATGTGGGAGTACCTACCTGGAGATGGACAGAGGAGCAGTGTCTCGGTTCCTAAGACCACCGGAAAAAGGTGTTTTCTGATGGTCTTAGGTGACCCCTGCGACAGGGTCATTCGACCCACGACCCACAGGTTGAGAACCGCTGCTCTAGACAATGTATTCTGCTTCTCCACTTGACCTAGGATCAGTATCAGAAGCCACCTTACCAAAGATCCTCATTTTACAGGTAAGTAAACTGAAGCCCAGGAAGGTAAAGTGACATTTCTCCATGACTACAAAGTCAGAGTCAGATTTTGAACCCAGATTTTCCAGCTCCAGAGTTGGTACATCTTTCTACTGTATCCTGCTAAAATGCCAGTAGTACTGGTGTTCCTATCCCTATGCTAATGGACCTCTTTTCTGGTTCACCCTGGATACTTATAATAACCTTCTATTACAACTACATCATTAGTCTGGGCCTGTCCCATCCTGTTGTCAATGAAGTCCTGGGACTGAGAGCTTTTACTGTATCAATAGTATATATGTGTCACTAATGATATAATACTACACCGTACCATATATCTGGGCAACGGGAGGAAAATTTGTAAAGCACATCATTTAGCAAATTCTAGAACAGAAGTTCTTAACCTGGGAAGCATAGAACTCCAAGGCATCTGTGGATAGACTTCAGGGGGTCCATGAACTTGGATAAGAAAAAAATACATCTTAATTTTTACTAATCATTAATTTAAATTTGCCCTATCCTTCAATCATTTAAAAAAATTATTCTACAAAGGGCTTCTAATCTTCATTAGAATACCATTAGCATCTATGACACACAAAAAAAGATCAAGAACTCCTATTTTAAACCAAACATTCAAATTTTACATGAGAGATGGCTATACCTTCAGATCCTCTAAAACTGAAGTGAATCAAAAACCCAGCAGCATAGGAAGCAGAATCAGAGTTGGAAGAGAACCTGGAAATCAATCTCCCTGTCCATGACTATAACACTTAACCCTCAACTCCTTTGAAGAATTCTTATTCACCTAGATGCATTCTCTTCTAATACAGCAGTTAGCACACGGACTGTCACAAAAGTAAAACTTATAAATCCTTTTCCATTCGTTCACCTACAAATGAGTAAATGGGCGGGGGGGGGTGTGGTTTGCTCAAAGTTACACTGGAAGCAAGAACTGAAAACTGAACCTCTGATTTCAAGTCCATTACTCTTTCTACTCTACCACCAGCCTCCAAGACATTTACTTGATTATCTAACAATCAATCCACAAACATTTATTAAGCACCTACTATGTGCCAGGTACTGAGGACACAAATACAAAGAATGAAACAATACCTATTTAGAAGGAGTGAGAAGACAGGTACATATCTAAGTATATACAGAATAAATATAAAGAGAAGAAACAAATAGATACAAAGAAGTTTGGGGAGTGCACTAGCAGTTTTTGGGATTAGGAAAGGCTTCCCATAGAAGGGGATGTCTGAAAGAAAGAGAGGTATTCTAAGAAGCAGAATCCTACATTCTTGGTTCCCTTAATTTACAATCCAGTAAGTAGTTTCTAGGATTAATCTAATTTACTGTATTTATTCACATTAATCATATCCCTTTTGTCCCAAATCAAATATTTTTACCACCAAAGAGCTGAAGATGGAATCTGAGCTACTACAGCTAACATGATAGAGCCAAAAGGATTCTTGGATCTAGCAGAAGTTCTGTAAAGATCCAAGGGAAAAAACATTCCACTATCTCTACCCCATCCCATTATCACTCCTTTCCCTAAAAAGGATAATCAAAAATGTATTTTTCTCCACTAGAGATTTACTTGATTTAAAAAAAAAATCAGGGAGAAGAATTCTCAGAATTGTAAGGTCATTTAGTTGATGCAAGAAGTTAATGACCTTTTAAAAAGTTAGGTACAAGATAATTAGCTTTTTCAGCCATAGAGAATCATGAAATAAACTACTAAGAAAGAGATGGAAGGATTATAATAAACAGAGGGAGGAGCCATATTATAGCTGAAACTACAGATCCTTGAAATATGAAACTATTATGCACACATAAACTCACATATAAAATATAAACACTTAGTATATATGTTTGGGGAAAACATTTTTTGGGGGAGATACTTGAATTTCTGGAAATCTAGAACTGCTACAATTAGGAATATGATGTAGATTCAGTAACAATGTAAAGCTGCAAGGAAGAAAATTTAGGCCTGACATAAGGAAAAACCTTCCTAACAATCAGAATTACCCAGTGGTAGACTGGACTGTCTTGGATGGTTGTAAGCTCTCCTT
The DNA here is from genome assembly GCA_028646515.1 of Pseudochirops corinnae. Classification (NCBI taxonomy): domain Eukaryota; kingdom Metazoa; phylum Chordata; class Mammalia; order Diprotodontia; family Pseudocheiridae; genus Pseudochirops; species Pseudochirops corinnae. The sequence goes on from CM053586.1 coordinate 267,316,971, forward strand.
TAATGGAGGCTTCCACAAACAATGCCTGGACGACTGATTGCCTGTGATACATTTGGAGAAGGGGTTTTTGTACTGTTGTAGAAGAATTCTTTTTCAAATCCTGTTACTCTATGAAAATGACGAACAAAAATAAAATTATTCATAACAGCATTCAACCAATTCATAGTCTTTGAATTCCAAGGGAACTTTAGAGATCATATCTGGCTATCTTGTTTTGTACATCCATTCTGAAAAATCTGATAAAAAAAGGCTGCTCAAATATAAAATTAAGCGCCCTAAATGTTAAGTAGAAAAAGGGAGCTAACTGTGCTGGAATCATAGAAATGTACATGTAGGAGTGGTAGATACCTCAGAAACCATCAATCCTCCATTTTACAGAGGAGGGAAATGGAGCCAAGAGGTTAAGTGACTTGCCCAAGGTAATATATGTATAGAGATCATAAGAATTAGAGGTAGGACTGT
>CM053586.1:267317932-267341325 GCA_028646515.1 Pseudochirops corinnae
ATGTTGTGAAAATTATATTGTGATATATTGTGAATGTTTGTCTTGATTTGTAATGGAATGAACAGAGTGTTCACTATATTTTGTAATCTGAACTCTAAAAGCTGTTCACAGTAGAGTTCCTTTGGGAATCTGCTGGTGCATGGCATTACACCATAGAATCAGGGAAATGATGACACGACTTGCAGTTGACTTGCAGCTGACTTTGATTTGAGGGAGGGAAGGCCATGTGGACCCCCCTCGTCCCCAAATCAATAGACTCCACTAGCTCCTTATTGCCTCTACGATCTAATAGAAAGTTCTCTATTTGGCATTCAAAGTACATCATAACATGGCCCCTTCCAATTATTCTGTTTTCTTATACTTTATTCCCCTTTATGTACTACCAGATCTGGTGACAATGACCTCCTTTGCTGTTCTTCACACACATCACTCCATCTTTTCACCAGAGTGTTTTCACTGGTAGTCTCTGTATCTAGAAACTCTCTCCCTTATCTCTATCACCTGGCTTCCCTGATTTCTTTCAAATCTTAAAGTTCAAGCTTCTACAAGAAGCCTTTTCCAGTGAAACAATCTCAGTGCCTTTCCTCTGAGATTACCCTCAGTTTATCTCTTCTATATTTTGTTTGTAAATGATTGTTTGCATGTTGTCTCTGTCTCCCCCATTAGACTCTGATCTCCCTGAAAGCAAGAGCTGGTTTGTGAGTGTATATGTTTGGTTTTTGCTTTTTTTTTGGAGGGGTGAGGGCAGGGCAATTGGGATTAAGTGACTTGTCCAAGCTCACATGGCCAGTAAGTGTTAAGTGTCTGAGGATGGATTTGAACCCAGGTCCTCCTGACTCCAGGGCTGGTGCTCTATTCACTGTGCCACCCAGCTGCCCCTGTATGTTTGTTTTTTCCTTCCTTCCAGTACCTGGCAAGCAGGAGGTGCTTAATAAATGCTAGGTGGTGGATCAGCTGGTTAAGGGACTTGTTCATGGTCAGTCATTTATTAGGGTCGTGGAGGGTTTGTGTGGTTTTCTAATGACTGTATTTGTGATCAAGATATTTAGTAATTGTAAATCCAGATTAGTGACTGATTAAGTTAATGGTTGCCCCATGAGTGGAAGTTTGATTATTCTGCTGAATTATTCTATTGAATGTCAAATACAGTCATTAGAAAACCACACAAACCCTCCACCCCAAATAAATGACTGACCATGAACAAGTCCCTTAACCAGCTGATCCTAAGTATCTATATTACTAAATTAATAAAAGTAATAATTAAATTAAATTAAAACTCTACACTTCATGAGGTTTTTTCAGGCTCAATTAAAATAATGTATATAAAATACTTGCTATTTCAATTTTATTTTTTTAAACTCCTAGTAACAAAGTTTCTGACCAAAAAAAAAAAAAAAAGCTATTTGAATACTTCCTTTATAGAACTATTACTGAAGTGACAAAAGAAATAACTGTTAGTGACAAAATGAAAAATACAGATAATAAAATGCTAAGGAAATGGGAAGATCAAGACTATAAGAATGAACAAATCTATGGTTTCAGGGAAGAAGAAACACATAACGATTTTCTTAAGGTCCTACCAATTCGGAAGTGACACAGCTGGACACAGTGATACAACCATATTCTCAGCTCAGGGTTCTTTCCTACATTCACCATTCTAGAGAAAGGGAAGCAGTAAAGCGCAAAGTACTTGTCAAAAGTAATCAAGTTGAGTGATATAGTGATAGAAATCTAAATCTAGAGTTGCCACTATATTACACACAGCAAATAAAATTACACAGAGTATAATGAGATTTGAAAACACTTCAGAAAATATTGGGAAAGAATAGGTAAATAGTTTAGAAGTCCAAAGATATGATAACTCTTTCTTAGGTCTTTTGCCCAATCCATACATAATTGGCTTCATTATCCTCTCAGTGGCCCCAAGCTGGGCTTCTATGCTCCCAAAAGTGATTCACTAGATAACTCTGGCAACTTTAGATTTCCCTACTTATTACTACCTTCTCTAAGCCTGATTACCAATTACCATGGTAATTCACCTTTGGTATAATACTCCAGTGTAAAGCAGAACTTAATTAAATTGATTTTTTTTTAACTAACTGGAACTTCCCACATTCTCAATTGTCAAATCAAATTTGACTATACTGAAAAGTGTAACAAAATCAAAGCATCACCCTTTCCTACAAATTACACCCAAAAAATACCATAACTTAACAAACCAGCAAATTATCTGCCAAAATTCCAAACCAGAAATGTTCAAACTAAACAAAGAGAAAAATGAGTAATCTGGGAGATAAAAGAAAATACCTTTTTCCCCTTTTCACAACAAGGTAACCATACTAGAAGATTCGAAACAGGATATATTGAAACACTTCATTTATCTAACCACTTCACCTTACAACCTCAACATTTCATTCTCACTCACCACTAGCTGCTAGTAACTTCTCCCAAAATGATGTAGAAACTCTTCTGTATATAACACTATGTCTCTCTATGTGTGTGTGTGTGTATATGTATATATGTATATGTGTATATATATGCATATGCCTATAAACAGAATGTGTGTGTATATCACTTACAAAGAGATTATAAGCTCCTTGAGGAAAGGGCTGTTTTAGTTTTATTTTTGTATCCTCATTATGCACTTAATTATTAATGGAAGGTTTGGTGGAAGATGAGAGAACTGAGCTAAATCTCAAAATAAGAGTAGGATCTGCATCTAAGTTTCAGAGGTGAATTAACAGTTCAAACAAAAGAATGGATGGGAATAAGTATAGCATGCTGTCTACTTCTATACGGAAATGGCCTGGTACAACTTTATCTGTTCTTTAAAATTATTTAGGGGAAGAAAAGAGGCAATATAGTAGTGAACAGAGAGGTGAATGATTGGGGATCTATAGCGACACAGTAAGTACTGCTTACATATAATTTTTCACTATGTCATACATGTACTAAAGAGCCTCCTTGTTTTCCTTGATCCTTCAGTAGTTAAGTTCCATAGAGCAATTATTAATGGCTATACAACAGCAAATATTCTCTAGGAACCCAATACAAATAGAAGTTTTAAAGCTGCTCCAAAAGTATCCCAGTCACAGTTTTCCTTGTCTTGGCCATATGTAAAAATGTCTGAGTATCTCAAATCTAGAAAACATATTTTATGAGGTTTGTTTTTTTTTTTTTAAATGATTGAAGGGTTTTTTTTTTTATCTTAAACCATCAATATACAATTTTACTGGTACTATAGGAGCTGGGATTGCAATGTTCAACTCTTAACGGACAAACAGTAAAAAGAAAATCTTGCAAATACTATAAAAATTAGTAAAATAAAATATTTTACATAGCTGAGTTCTATTACATGTAATTTGTTTTAAAAATTACTCAGTGTTAGGTGTTTCATCAAATGAGAAATCAGTCACAGCATAATTGTACTTAATCATTCAGAAAATATTAGAATAAATATGCATGTAAGTCATTAAACCAAAGTAAATATTCTTTGAAAAGTAGACACACACTGTTCCCAAAGAGAAAAAATTCTCTCCATGTTCTTAGGTTCACAGGGATGCACACTGTAAAAAATTTCACACTTCTACACGTATCTAAAAAGATAACTTTTTATGTTGAAAATGATGACAAAATGTCCAAGTATCTATATTATTTTTATTTTGCCTTCAAAGACTAAATAAAATCACCAGTTACTGACCTCACTCTTTACAGGGGTTGAGGGAAGAGGGGTTTTTTGTTATTGTTTTTAATGTTTATTCACATGGTGGAAAGATTTCTCCGAACCACTTTGAAAAACAATTTCAAGTAAAAACTATTACTGAAAGGCAAGTTTGACTAATTATGCCAATATTAATATATTATCTGCCAAATTAGTTTGCTATTATAGCTCAATAATGAAGATAGGTTAAGAATGGAGTAAGTTTACTACCAGTTACTGGGAGATGGAAAAAATAAAACGAGTTCATTTAACAATCCTCATTAATGCTTCTCACATTCTATCTTAAAATAGTTTACATAGTTAATTATACATTCTGGTATTGCACACTAATTGTTTTGTTATACAGGTCTGATCTTCCAACGAAATTTTAAGTTCCTTAAAGACAAGAACTAATCCATTGTTAGAGCCTCAGATACAGCATCCACCCTGGAGAAGGACCTAAGTTCAAATTGAGCCTTAGACATTTAGTAGCTATGTGATTCTGGGCAAATCACTTAATCCCTACTGCCTCAAAAAAAAAAAAAATCAGCTGATAAGCATTAATTAAGTTTACAATCTTTGAGGAACTGGGGATATAAAGATAACAAGGAAACAGACCTGCTCTTGAGAAAGTACCTTAGAAGGGGGAAACAAGTTGGTACACACATAAGTGAATTTAAAATATATACAATGTAAGTTCATCCCTAACACTATTATTAATCAGTAGCTACTTTCTTGTTTGCATGCCACTCTACTTTACAAGTAGCCTCTATTATCAACTGAGACCTCTGAAGAAAACATATCATAATATGCTTAATCTTTGTATTATATACACATATGTGTGTATGTGTAATTTGAGTTAGCCTCACAACAAACTTGGGAAGTAGATGCTATTATAACCCTCATTTTACAGATGAGGAAAATCACTCAGAGAGAAGTTAGGAGGTTTGCCCAGGGTCACATAGCTATCAAATGTCAAAGAAAGAATTTGAATTCAGGTTATCTTCATTCCAAGTCCAGGATTCCATCCATTATGCCACCTAGCTTCCTCCTGGCAAATACGTGTTAAAAGAAGTAAGGCGTTGGTACTTTACTATTCTTTGGCTGAAAGCACTTTACTAGGTTCAGGGCATATTAACAGGCACTCAATAATAGTGAGGGAATAAGTACTGTGATGTAATATTTAGTACTATCTTTAGAGATAGAATAAAAATCAGAAAAGTAAGGAAAATCAGTTATATCTAGAACAATGTTTCAGGACCCAGATAAAGATAACTACTCAAAAAAGGAAAAAAAAATTCATAAACCATTTTCAACTATATTCACTTAAAATGAGTATTTTTTCAGCAGCTATTTTTAACCAGAAACCTTTCTAGATTTTTTTACATCTTATTCCCCATCCAAGGAACTTTTAAAACTCTGTGTATGATTCCTCACACATCCCGTATAAATACAATTTTCATCTCCTGCTGTCCTTGACTTTGCAGTAGTTGTCTCCCATTCCTGGAATAATTTCTCTCCTCACCTTTCACCATTGTTACTTGGAATCCCTGGTTTTCTTCACAACTCAGCTCAAGAGCCACCTTTAACAGGAGGCCTAGTTCCCCAGCTGCTACTACCTACCCCTCCAAGGTTAGCTGCTTTGCATATATCAATACATGAAATGTTGTCTTCCCCTTAAAATGTAAGCTCCTGGAGTTAAGAAAATATTTCACCTCTGTCTTTGTGTCCCTAGCATCTATCAAAGTGCTTAGCAAGTAGTAAGCAATTATCATCAACTAAAAATTTATATTCATACAATTATCATAATTCTGGCTTAATTTAAAAATATTTTATCCTTGCCTTTATACACACTACATTCTGCACTGATTCTTTGGTAAATGATTCTATATACTAGCACTCTTCCCAACAAGGGTAGGTACACAATGTTAATTCTTTCAAGAAAGAAATAGCAATAATGTGCTCGAACACCAAGAGAAAATCATTATCTTCAAAAGAAAATTAAGACATAAAAATATACTATTCATCCTACCTTACCTTTCATTCATAAACATCAATAAAGGGGAAGTGAAGAAGTATTTTGATGCCACTATGCTTTACAACTAATCTCTACTAAGAACTGCGACAACTAAAGAAAACATATTGTGTATTTTCTACCTCTTCCCCTCTATCCTTATGGCTTACTTTCATTCAAAACTGACTACCAATTATGTAAAAACAAAGCCACTAATGATTTAATTTTTAAAATCCCAATTTTAAAACATCAGCAGTTCCATAATATATTTGTTATCCCAGATCTGAGGTAAGAACAAAACTCCTGAGACTATAGTCACTACTGTGACTTCTAACAATGTTATTTTGCTGAAATTTCTCTACCTTAATATAGTCATGTACCCCAAACGCTCAGGCTCTAAAATCTATAATTCTACCCAAGTGCTTCAAGAATTCACTTAAGTCTCTAATCTCACCATCTTTTGTATAAAAATCTACTAAACTGTTCCTAATTTAAGAGCTGCAAAGTACCAACTAGTTAGCTAGACTATCAAAGCTTCCAGAAAGCAGATAACACTTTATATTCCTCAGAAACAGGTAAAGAATCAAGGATAAAGCCCTATTTTAAATGCCACCATTAGTTTTTGGCTTTTTGTTGTTTCGATCAAAATCTTAAGAAGGAACATCAAAAAAAAATTTTTTTAAGAGACGTCAGTTACTACAGATTCTCTGGGTTGCTTAAGAATTTAAATGCTCAGAGAAGGCTGCATCTTCATGAATATTCCCGAGGGCTATTTGTTCAAAGGCACAGCAGTGACAACAGAAAACCCTTCCCCTCACTGACCCGCACCCTTGTGACATACCAGGGGAGGAGAGATATTTAAAGTAAAACCTGCCCAGAAACATCACTACCAACTAGATGGAAAGAAAGCGCCGTTGGCTTTATAAGGCTTTAAACCATTCTGCTCTAATCCCAAGGCCGGAGAGGCTGGCTTTTTGTTGTTGGTGTTTTGGTTTTTTTTTTTTTAATTCTGCTCATTTCAGCCCCAAAGCCTCACACCAAGGTAAACACAAACGCACAGACACCACACCACCCTCGTCCACCTCTCTCCTCTGGGCTCCACTCTTCGTCTCCCCCTCCTCGAATAAAAAAGTAAAGAGCCAATGATGCAAAAAGCAGAGTCATGGGACTAAGGAGGGTGACGGAGCCGGGGAGGGATGAGGAGAGGGTCCGAGGGGGAAAGATGGGGGCGCGCCAGAGAGAAGAGCAGCAGTGGGGTGTGCCACGGGAAAGCCAAGGCTGGTACGATCAGATGCAAAAGCATAAATAAAGCTAGCCTCGGTAACTCCGCTGGGGAGACGAGCCTGCCATCTCCTGCTCCTCCCTTCGCTTCCATAGCCCCCTCCGCCACTCCATTAGCAGCGTGCGTTCTGCCCCCAGCCCCGATAGGGGAGGGGACCCGTAGCCATCCAATCCACCTCCCTCCCCCCGGCCCGCACTGGGAAGGGGGGGAGGAGGATGGAGACTGCGGGCTCCCGGCTCCAGCAGGCCGGGCCCGGACAAGAGGGCGGCGGGGGGAGGCGCGACGGGCGCGGCCCTGAGAGGGTTGGGGGGACGCGCCGCTTTACTCACATTCTCCGTGTCCCGCTCGTTCACGGTCGGCAATGGCGTCCGGGCAGACATTTTGTGCGGGCGCGGCGGCCGCCGCGGGGTCGCTCCAGGGTCTCGGCCGCCCAGCCGAGAAGGGAGGGGGGCGGGGAGCGTGGGGGGCGGGACGGACTGGAGGGGGCGGGAAGGCCCCGGTCGGAGGCGGGCGAGGAGCGGGCCGGCCCGCAGTGCGCGGCCCCGGGCGGGCGGGGGAAAGGGAGGACGAGGACGAGGACGAGGACGAGGATGAGGACGAGGGAGCGATAGGGAAAAGAAGCCGCTTCCCGCAGCGCCGGGAAAGGATAGCGACGGCGATGGGCGGGGGTGGGTGGGGGCGTGTGTCAGGAGCGGGGAAGGAGGAGGGCTGGAGGAGAGGATGGAGGAGGGATGGATGGGCTGGGGGCGCCCGCGTCCCCCTAGGCTCTCCGGGTCATGGCGGAGGGTGAAGTCGGAGCCTCAGATCCCGGCCGGCGGGGCGGGAGGACAGGCCCGAGGACAGGACTGGACCAGACCGGACGGTCAGCACGTCCTGTCGCCGCCGCCGCGTCTTCTGCTCCTTCCTCCTCCTGTCGCCGCCGTCCCCGCCCCCTGCTCGCTCTCCTCGGTTCTCCTCAGGTGCGCGGCGCAGAGCCGAGCCGGGCATTCAAGCGCACCCGGCCCGAGGCGGCCCGGCCGCCCCTCCCCGCCTCTCGGCTCGGTCGCTCTGCTCAGCTCCGAGGGGCGATGCCGCCGCCGAGCAGCCTCCCCTCGGATCCGGGCTGGCGGGCGCTGCTCGCACCGCGAAGAGGCATTTGGCCGCTGCCGCCGCCGGGTGGGCGGGCGCCAGCCGGGGGGTGGGGGTGGGGATGGGGATGGGGATGGGGATGGGGTGGAGGTGGGGGGGGGGGCCTCCATTCATTCCCTCATTAGGGATGCGGAGCCGCCTCCTTCTCCTTCCTCCTCCCCCTTCTCCTACCTCTTACTCCTCCTCCACTTTTCCCCTCCTCCTTTCCTCTTCCCCCCATCGGCCCCCTCCCCCATCTACTTCACTGTTTATTTTTGGTCCTTGCCCCACGCTCAGAGCGTAAGGTGGTCAAGGCGACCGTGGTCCCTTTCTTTTGTTCCTTGGAATTAAATGACTTTTTCTTTGTGCATAGGGAACGTTTAGGGGCCTATTATCATTATTATTATTATTATTATTATTATTATTATTATTATTATTATTAACACAATGAATCTTCTTTCCCCCCTCCCCTAGCGTTGCTCTCCCCATTCTGCTCTCTTCATCTCTCGCCATTTCTTTCTCATCTTTCCCAGCACGTTCTTAGTTAAATACAGTATTTACAGACAGCGGGTCTCAGTAAAGGAGGATGCTCTTCCTCCACTTTCATCTCTCCCATTAGAGGACCCGCACTCGGCTCCCTGTCTCCTCTCCGGATTCCATCATGACTCATTCTGTCCTGGACCATCTTAAGAAGTGGACAGGGGAACAATCGCACAGTGTCTAAGGGCCCTTCAAGGATAGGATAAATCAGAGATGTGGTCGCCTCGGGGAGCTAGGCTAGAAGGGTGTCGAATGATCCACATTGCGCCGGGGCTGGGGTGCGGGAAGGAGTTAGCTGACTCACACTCGGCACAAACCTTTGTGCCTTTGGGGTGTCACAACATCTACATTTGCCAGTCATCACTTCTTGGGAAACGGGGATTCCTCCTTAGAAGCACGTTCTAGGAGGGAGGGAAGTTCTCTCCAATTTTTTTCGGCTCCTCTCATGCAGGTGACTGACCCACCTCAACCTTCCACTGACCTACTCCTAATGATACCCCTGGAGAACACTATTTATGTAATATGTTCCCCAGGACTAATTATACTTCAGTGCAGCCATATTTTAACTTAATCGTGCATAAAGTTTACTCACATCTTGCCCTCCAACACACAATCTTACCATTTTTATTCAACTTTTCCCTATTTTCCTTTTCTTTCTGAAAAGATTCCGCCCATTAAATCATGAATGGGAATTGGAGCTAAGGGAAGAAGAAAATGTTTTATTAAGAAGGATGTGTACATACACAGTACATATATACCTATACATAGGTACATGTGTCTGTGTACATGCACATATGTCCTACTTTTTAAAGCTTCTTCCCAAAAATTTTGTCAGGCACTCTAGGGTAGAGAAAAATCCTGACCTTTTCATGCAATTCATCTAATTTGAAGGAACTATTTGTATAGCGTAAGACTTTTCTCTTCCTAGCTCATTGAAGTATAGTTCTGAAAAGTAAACATTTGACTCAGTCATCTTAACTGGCCAGCACTAAAAACAGTAAATAAGAAAGGGTGAAAGAACAAAATGTTTCCACCTTCTACTTATATTCATCTCAAACACTCCCTTAGATCAGGGAAAAGGGACAGAGGAGCTGTTGGTTAGTTACCCTTTTAAAAATTATTTTGAAATCACCCCATTTTCCAATTTTCCAAAGCAAATGGAAGGGGAATTGGGTACTTAAAGTCATTCAAGCCTTATAATTAACTATTACCATATACCAAACAGGAGTGATTTTATGAAACTCCAAGAAAACATCCTGAGTTATAATGTACAACTGAGAACACCAAGTTTTTTATTAAAGCATTTCTATAGCAGCATCTTGTAGGCCACAAGGAGGTCCGGCCGGGACTGCCAGGCAGAGAGGCATATATTTAGCTACACTGGTCTATGAGAAAGATGACCACCCAAAAAGTTTACCACTAAAAAAAGTGGAAGCAAGTAGGGAAAGATTACAGTCATCATGGTGACCCCAAGGATCACCTGTATTAATGTTTTCACACTGCGTAATAATTTTTAGTGCATTGCCAATACAAGAAATTAATGATTTTCAAAGGTTCACCTTATGATATCCCTGTTAGCTAGTCAAGCATGCTTTTTTATCCTCTTTGTATAGATGAGAAAATTAAGAGGCATAGAGTTCCAGTGATTTGTCCAAGCTTACCAAAGCATGCCAGGCTGAAAAGCAGACAGCTGGCAGTAGTGGCACTAACTGATATCTTGCACTAGGCAAGATTCACTACATGCTACAAGGTAGTAGAGCTAATTACAAGCAGAACTGGGCCTGGAACCCAGGTTTTCAGTACTCAGTTTCCTAGACCACATGGCTTCCACAGAACCATACCTATATGTTAGAAGTCATTTGGGTAAATAAGCAGCATTATACCTCTTATGTTGTTGGCACTCAGCAATAGTTAAATGACAATAGTGGATACATATTTCATACAATTAATATACAAGAATAGAACTGTCATGTCGAATCAGTAACATGTACACTAGAAAGTATAATATTGATACATAAGCCCCAAAGTGGGCATGCCTTCCACAATTCTGGCAAACAAAATACTACAAAAACAACTCCATCTGTCCAAAAATCACATCCAAACAAACTTCATTTGTTTCCATGGTTTAGAATTTGACGTTTAATGAAATAAAAATGTACATGTGCATTAAGGGATTAATAATTCATTATTGAGGTGATTGTTTAAAAAAAAGAAACTTATTGAACCCCTTACCTTTATGCAGACATGATTCCTATTTTCCTTATGTATACATAATATATTCTTAGTTAAATATGTATTACAGTAGGTCTCAACAAATGAAGATCCTTTCAAGTTTTCAGGTGCTGTGTTGTATCACCCTTAGATTTTATATGTAGGTCCTTGAAGGCAGGAAAGGATTTCAACATGTGAGGATGTGGAGGGAGTCTATTTCAGAGATGGAGATTGATATATATGTGCTGATATATTGATAAAAATGTGGTGAAATGAAAGAGTAGATCTGGAAATTACAAAGTAGATCTTGTTTGGTTGTAATGAAGTATATGTAGTAGTAAGAAATAACAATGGAAAGTCCCACAAGAGCCAAACCATGGAAGGCCTTGAATGACAAAATAAAGTGTTTGTTGTGTTCTATCCTGAAAGTAATAGAAAATCACTGGAAGTCTTTGAAAAGAGAAATAATATTATCAGAATTATGCATTGGAGAGAATAAATTGGCAACATTTAGTAAGAAATGTGGTTCTATGACGGCTTTATGGAGGAGGATCTGAAGTAATTAACTTCCAGAATTTTATTGTTTAAAAGCCAAATACATGCAGACTTCACATCTCTAAAATCAGATAACTGGTGCCAGATTGCTATGGTTTCTTCCCAATCGTATGCACATACCAAATGTGATATTCAGAAAGTCAAGCCCATTTTCATTTCCTAAATCAGCTTTTTTAAATGTATCTGTTGGCTGCTAGACCCAAAGAGCTAATAATGCTTTTTTTATACTGACTAGCACAGTGCATTGAACACAGTAAGTATGATATATATTTGACAGAAAAATGAATGAATTTTCCATACTTAAGTTCCTAATAACAAGATAGTAGAGAAACAAAGTAAAGAAACAAAGAAACAAACAAAACAATGAGAACCTGCCCATCATAAGCAGGTTTCAGTCAATTGAGAGCACAGATCCATGTGAGTGATTCCTGCGGACTGTATCCCATTTGTGTCCTCTCATCCTGTATGACTTATCAGTAAATAAGCTTTTATTAAGTACTTACTATGTACTAAGTGCTAATGATACAAAGAAAGATAGATACAGTTCCTGCTCTCAAGAAGTTCACATTGCCCAATTTCTCCCATAAATTCATCACAGAGTCTACCCAACGTGCTGAGGTACATGCATAGATACCTATAGAGCACATAAACTGTCAGTTATCTTTCATTCAATTACTCCATTGACAAGCATTTATAAAGTACTTACTCTACAACAGACTCTGGGTTCCCTATGAATTAGCATTTCTTACACTGCTTTGTGATTAATGTGTTGTAGCTATAACATAATGAAGAAATAATCAAGCATCAACTGTTTGAAAAATAATATAGTAGGTGTTATGGAAAATGTGATTCCTGTCCCTCAAATTGGAAGACAAGACATAAATATATAAAATATTAAACAACAATTTAAGAGGTACCACTAGACTACATAATTGATTGCCAAATGAGTAGCACTAGATAAGTGCTAAAAATTCAGAGGAGAAAAAGAAATAACTATTAAGCCACTATCTCTTCCATATAGTAATGGACATATCCAGACTAAAGAACTAACAAGAGCTAAGATCCAGAAGGAAACAGTAGTTGATTCTGTTTCTATAAGTAATTAGTATGGGAGGGTCCTGTTTACATTTTTATTGTCAAGGCTAATCATTGATTTAAGTGAAATGTGTTTTACCTTCTCTAGAAATTATTACTGTTTATGAGTAAATAAACGTGTTAAAATTTCACACATCTTGTACTAGAAGCAGGAACTAGGGCTTAGTCAACATATTACCATACATATAATTATTCAGTCATTTTCAGTCGTGTCTAACTCTTCATCTTCTTGGCAAAGATACTGGAGTAGTTTGCCATTACCTTCTCCAGCTCATTTTACAAATGAGGAAACTGAGGCCAAATAGGGTTGAGTGACTTGCCCAGGGTCACACAGCTAGTAAGTGTCTGAGGCCAGATTTGAATTCAGGAAGATTACTCTTCCTGACTCCAAACCAATCATTCTATCTCCTGCAACACCTAGCTGCCCTATTAACATATATCCAGTGATGTGAAGAAAGTGATTGACTGACTGACCTTATTAAATGCTTCCCTCTCTCGTACTCTCACCAAGCCCCTGTAACAGCCTGGTTCCTTCAGTCTTCCATATACTCTTTTTCTTCTTCTTCTTCCATTTTGTCTATGCCTATTACTTGCTACCACTTCCAATTAGGTAAAATAAATGCTTATTCATGGCAGTAAATTTTTGTCACTTGCCAGCACCATTATAAATTTACAATTACTGAGATTGAAAAGGACCTCAGGAGGAATAGCATCCTGGCCCTCTGGGGCCACCTGCCTGTCCAAGGCTGGGGATCAGACCTTTCATGGGCTTAAATGGTCAAAGTTCCATGGCATGGACTCTGAAGTGTTCTAGGCTTGGGGAATGAGGAATGGTCACAGTCAGAGAGGGTCCCTATACAGAAGCATAATCTAAAAAACTAAGGGGCTCCAAGTAGAGTGTGGTGTTGGGAATATAAGCAGTCAGTAAATCACCAGGAACAAGAAGGAATCTAAAAGAAGTGAAGAATCATGGTCTGCTCAGGTTCCATAGTGATATAAACAGGTTCAAAGTCAATACAGATTTTTCTGTTTGCTTCCCTCTGCTTCCATGTCTTTCTGCTTGGCCACGTGAAGCCAACTCCACATTTCAGCTCCTAAATTTGCTATAGTCATACACTCCCTCCCACACTGATCAGCATGGCAACAGCCATCTCTAAGTGGCAGCAGACACTAAGACCACAATGAAATACATTTATATATTTCATTCTTTAACTTTACAATGCTACTTCTTCCTTTGTTATCTTACAGTGCAAAAAAGAAAAGTGACAAAAAATAACTCCTCTTTGTGACTAAGTCAGTTTCATGGATTCTGTAATTGCTAAAATCATCACCTATATCACTCCCCTTACCCATGTGTATACACTAAAGCTTTGTCCTTGTCCCTCTTCTTTCCTCCCTGTGCTTTCTCAGTTGGTAAATTCATAACTCCCATGGGTTTAATTGTCATCTTTATGTAAATGAATCCCTAATCTATATATCTAGCCTTAGTCTATTTCCTAAATTCTGGTCCTGTATCACCAACTGCCTATTAGACATTTTGAACTGAATGTCCCCAGGCATCTCAAACTTGACATGTTCAAAACAGAATTTATTATCTATCTCCCCCTCTCCAAAACCCCACCCCACTTGTAAAATTCCCTATTTCTATTGAAGAAAGGAACCATTATTTTTCTAGACACCGAGGTTCACAATGTCAGGGTTGTCCTCAACTCCCCCCAACCCCCATATCAAATCAGTTAGGAAATTTTGACATTTGTTCTTCCATAACATCTCTCACATCCTTCCTTTCTCTCCATGTTCATAGCCATTATCCTAGTCCAAGCACTTATCACCTCTGACTTGGACTATTACAATAACCTTCTAATTGGCTTTCTTCAAGTCTCTCCAATCTATCCTCCACAGAATGACCAAAGTGATTTTTTCTAAAGCATAGGTCTGACCATGTCAATCCATTACTCAAAATAATCCAGTGGCTCCTTATTAATTCTAGGATCAAATGTATACTCCTCACTTTGGCATTTAAGACCTCTCAATGTATACTCCTCACTTTGGCATTTAAGACCTCTCACAATCTAGTTCCGAGTTATCTTATTACATTTTACTTCCTTGCATACACTAGGCAGTCCAGGCAGCATGGCCTTGTTCTTCCTCCAACAAACACCTTCCATCTCCAATCTTCATACCTTTGTACCATCTGTCCTTGGAATATACTCCTTCCTCACCTCCACTTCTTAGGATCCCCATTTTTCTTCAAAACTCATCTCAAGGGCTTCTTTCTATATGAAGCCTTTTCCTGATTCTTCCTCCCTCCACCTTCTCCCTCAAAATTATCTTATATTTATTTTGCACATTACATATTTTGTACATATCTACATATAGTCATGTTATCTCCCCTAATAAAAACATAAGCTTCTTGAGTCAATGTTTTTTTTTTGAGTTAATGATTTTTGCCATAGTTTTCATATCTCCAGTGCCTGGCATAGAGTAGGCACTTAATAAATGCTTGTTGACGGATTGACATGTTACATGAGCAGGCCTTTGATACATAGCTATAAGCTGTGCCATGAAGAATTGTCTGTTAGTTCCAAGGCTCTAGTTCTTTTTCTTGATTTCATAGTTAGTACCCAATTTGTGCTTACATTGTGCTCCCCTACCCTGAACCAGCACAGTCTATCTCCTGTTGACACTTCCTAGGTGACCTTTGGCATTTAGTGCTGATTTGCAAATGCTAATGCATTCTTCTCAGTTTCTCGGTGACATCACATAGAAACTGATAACACTGAAAAACAATTAAGCTACTCAGGAGGGGTATATGGGATGTTCAGGGAAGACTAGTACCTCTGATGAGAAGGCTTGCTGTGAACCTGATGTGAGACCAAGGACTTTACTTCACTTACATCCAATTCTTGGGCAAGTCAAGACATAACCCTTGATGTCATTGGTTCTCTTCAAAAATGAAGGACAAACAACAATATCTCAGGACTAGTATTGCATAATGTGGGGTTCAATAAATTTAACTGACTGACCAGCAATGTGACTTCAAGACTGATAGGAATCAGAGCTGGAACATAGCATTACTGATTGGAAGTAGTAAAGAGTTTCTAATGACTAAAGTTTCAAAAGTACAACCTTAACCCAAATTTATAAGCAAACCGAAAGAAGGCAACAAAAGGCTGGGTTGTCTGAAGAAAACACTTTAAAAATTTGCTGAAATATTTGGAAATACTAATGGACTGCTAAGAAACAATGAGGACAGAAAGAGACCAGCATTCCAAACAGTCAAGAAGGGGGTGAAAGGCTTTTTGGCAAACTGAGAGTGGGAGGGGAGGATAGTGGTGCCCTCAACAGTCACAAAAATGTCAGGTGTGCAAATGATAACAGCAAGCTAAAGGACATACTGTACATGTTTGTAGGATGAAAGTGACTATCGACTATAGTTCATACCTCAGTCTTTTGGGCCATATCCATCCAACAGATAGAAGCCACTATTAATAGTGATTATCTCCAAATAAGACAGTGTATGTATAGCTTTATATATACAGACAAATATACACACATATACATATACATATAAACACATATGTTTCTTTCATATACATATATGCAGTGGGGCATGTGGCTATTCTGGCTTATCTGGGTTGGGGCAGTATAACCACAACTAGCCATATATACAAATATACACACACATTAGGCATCCATTATGTTTATATATACACAAGCACACACATATGCTAATATACATAGCAAATTCTGTAAAGTTTGCAATGCCACAAAGGAGGTAAAACAGTCATTTGTGAAGTGACCAAGTCAGTCAGTTCCAAACGAGACACCACCATGACATAAAATTTGTCCTCTCTGTTACCTCCAAGTTTTTCTTTTTCAGGTCAAGCCAACAAGCATTTATTAAGTACCTACTATGTACCAGGCATTGTACTAAGTGCACAATGGCTCATCATCTGCTTCCCATTCTATAAGTATGGCCATCCCCTAAGACTCTGTCTTGGGCTCCCATTTCTCTCTTTCTGCACTCCCTTGATGATTATATGCTCTCTCCTCTTATAAGTTCGATTATCCTATTTATGAAAATGACTCTTAAAACTCTATATCCAGTCCTGACTCTTTTTTCCTGAACTCTAGGACTGGCAGTATATATAATGTTACACACCTCCTACAATGATAACAACCTGTTGGGTTTCTCTGCTTAAATGTACCATTCCAATCATCTCCAACTCAATATGTCCAGAACAGAATTGATCCCATCCCTCCTATAACTTTCCTACTTCTGTTCAGGACACCTCCAGGTTCCCCTCCCAGTAACCCAGATTCTTAACCTCAAAATCGTCCTTGACTCTTCCCCCTCATTCACTTCCCATATTCAATTATTTGGGTTGGATTCAATTGTTAATTCTACCACAACAATATGTATTATATCCATCCCTTTCCTGCACTCACACTGACACTGTTCTTCCTGTCTAGGTTCTCATGAATTCTCACCTGGATTATGTAATAGACTCTTTATCATTACTTTCCTTCCAACATCTCCTCTCTCCAATTCATTCATTACACAGTTGACGAAATAATCTTCTTAAGACACAGGTCTGGTCACTGCTTTGCTCTAAAACCTTCTATACTTCCCTATCATCTCTAAAATAAAATACTAACTTTTCTGTCTGGTATGTGACATCCTTCCCACTCTCAAGCCAAGCTATCTTCCCAGTCTCATTTGACATTTTTCTTAACATACTCTTTATTCTAGACAAACTAGATTACCAGCTGTTGCCCCAAACTCAGCATTCTATTTCCTGCCTCAGTATACTCACATAAACCATCCCTCTTGTCTGAAATCCTCCCCCTCATCTTCTCCACCTCTCAGAATCCTTATCTTTATTCAAAGTTCAACTTGAGTTCTACCTCCTCCACACAGTCTTCCCTCAGACTCCTCCCCCAACCCAGTTGATAGTTCTCCCTTGTTCTGAAATAACCTTGTTTTTACTTGTCTATATACATGTAGTGTGCACCCAGAAGAATAAAAGCTTTTCCTAGGCAGGAGCTATGTTATTTTTGCATCTCTAGTATCTATCTAGCAAAATATCTTGCATATGTTTATTGAATTGAATGATAAGATTCATTATTTTTTCTAAGCTCCTGATGTCCAGATTTTTTCATTGATAAATTCTATTCTTCAGTACTTCAAAAAAAGATTCATAGCTTCAATGACTCCATTTCTCTCTTCACTATTTAAAATTGCTTCTCCCTTATGCCTTAGTGGATGGTCTTTATGGGGGAAGAAAGAAAAATAAAAGAAAAAAGAAAGAAAGCAGGAAGGAAGGAAGGAGAAAAAGAGAAAGAATAATAGTCACTTGGTGGAGAATGTTCTGACAATGAGCTTTTTCAGGAATTAGACAATAGACAAATAGTCTCCAGATCCAAATTTGAAACCTGTCTCCTCCCTCAATATTAGCTCTCAGAACTTGTGTTCCACTGAAGTATCCCTTTAAAACCTAAGCTTACTTTCATGCCTCAGTGATAGAATTAAGCTAAACTTTATAGAAAGAATAAATTTTATAATAAATTTTTTTCCCCTCTGTTTCAAGGAAAAGTTATTTTCCTTTCTCTGTATTTTGGACTTTCTCCAATTTCCCTTGCTTTTGCATGAACAGCCTCAACTGGTTCATCAAGTAGATTGTCCAGTTTCCTTTAATGCTTTGCTGAAGATGCCATTCTTCTCTGAGAGCTTTTTCTTTATTCTAAATTTCTAGCTGTTGTTTTAACAGGTCTACTAAACTGTCAGTATTAATGCAAGTACACTCATGAGCCCTTCATTTGGGGAGTGCCTGAACAAATTGTGTTACATGAATGCATCAGAATCTCACTGTCATAAAAAATGAGAATATAAACAATTCTAAGAAGAATAAGAAGACAATACAAACTGATGCAGAACCTGGGAAACATATTCACAGAACTGCAATAATATAAAGGAAGACAACAACAATAAAAAGCAAAACTGAATACTGTATAATTATAATGACTAAGCATGGCTCTGAAGGAGATGAGAAAATGCACTTTCCTCTCTTCTTTGCAGAGGGGTGTGGAATGCTGCATACGTCAGACTTAGTAGATGCAATCATTAGTTTTGCTGATACAATGTATTCTCTCCCCTCTTTTTTTATTCTCTGTTAAAAAGAATTACTCTCTGCTTGGGCAGGGATGGGTGTGTGGGTGTGTGTAGGTGTGTATAAATTAAGATAATATGAAAACAAAGATATTACAAAAACCCTATTTTTTGAAAAGTATACGAAGAATTGTAACCAGGGTAAGGCACCTAAAACTTTGTCCCAAAACACCAATTTTTGAAGGCACAGACATCATTTGCTATCTACTATACTACCTGGCCTTTTAATCAATTTACTTAGCAATTGAGATAGGCTTATACATTAAGCAGTAGTGAATAAATTCAGGAAGCAAAAAAGTCTTTCTTGAAAGGGTTTAAGTTCAATCCAGGTTCATATACAAATGTCCAAGTCAACAACTGCATGGTGTATAGAAGGTTCAAACGGCAGAGCTTTCTAAATCTGAAGTCCTAAGGCCCTCAGCTACCATTTGGACCTACTCATGAAATCACTGACAAAAATTATCCTGTTTCTACTCTACCAAGATTCATATCCTTCAGCAGAGGGTTCCCATAGATTTATAAAATAATAATAATATTTTTAAAAACAAAAAATATTCTGCTTCATAATTTCTCCATACCTGAACATGTTTGCCGATAGAGACCTTTCAAGCTTCTTTGCAATATTAATTATCAGTATATTTAAAAGAAGTTGATTTTAAGCCACTCTCACACACCAAGCAGCAAATAATTGTTCCCAGGTTTAAAATTCAACCTGGAGGTTTTTCCAATCTGTTACTTCATATACATGCCCTATTATGTCATTGCTCAACGAATTCCTTTTAGCATTGGCCACTTACTGCTTAATAACTGACAAGGTACCCAGTTCAGCACTTTCCACGATTTGCCATTATATTTGACATCTCATTCCAAAACAAAAATTTTCTAGGTTTAATTATATATGAAAAACCTCATCCCCTTGGCAAGGTCTAAGACTCTGTTGCATCCTGATCTCAGATAATTCTCTCCCACGCTTCCATCTTAACACCAAACAACCAAATATTATTGGACAGCTATTATATGACCAGCATCATGTTAGACACTGGGGAGTGGGGTGGAGGGAAATGTGATGTGGTGATAATGTACTATTATTGATTTTTAAACAAACATACCAAAACTAATCCAGGTGAAATATTTTTTTTAAACTTGTTTCAGATCCTATGGCAAATTTTGATGATCATGCACAACGCTGGCAAATCTTTTTCTATCAAATGTTGATTTGATTTTTAGAAGCAGTCAAAAATCTTTCAGAGCTACGTGTGGTGAATGAAGTGCATGACTGAATTCAGTAATAGCGTTTTTGGTCCAAATACAAATAAGCCTCACTGGTCCCCACCTACCCACAAAAAATCATCCAAGTATGACTATAAAAATGACAAGATTTTCCCATATGATTCAAATTTACTCTGAAGGCAGTTGTTGTTGTGGTGGTTATTGTTTGTCCTTCATTCTTGAAAGGAATGTGACATCAGATAGGGGATGTCGTGACTTGCAAGTGAATTGGATTTAAGCTAGGCAGGGTTGTATGAAGTCACCAGCCTCACTCTCTCCTTGGGAGTCATCTGGTTCCAGTGGCAAGATACAGATCACAATGACTGGAGATGGCTCTAGATGAAGTAGGAGGCCTTCACCTAAACAGTGAGCTAAATCACTCTGGCTCTCATTGATTGGCCAATAATAGGTCCTAGCCCAAGCCTCATTTGGTCATTGTTTGGGCTCTGATGACTCAGAGTGAGCGTAAATATAAATTTTTTTTTTTGTCAGAAACCCTGAGGGTCTTCCCCTCCCAGATGGATTTTTTTTTAAGAGGCCGTTCTTTGACTCATTTCTTACCTAGCCTTAGTCATTGAATGGGCATTGCCTCTGAAGGCAGTACTAAAAGAGGAACTCCCAAAATGTTTTAAGCAATAGCAGCATTGCTGATGCTTATATATAACCTCCCAAAGTATCTAATAATAATAACAATAATAATAGTAGCTAGCATTTCTATAGCACTTTAAGGTTTATTAAAGTGCTTTCAGATATTTCATTTTATCCTCACACCAACCCTAACTCAGAGATGTTAAGTAACTTGTCTAGAGTCACATAAATTGTAAGTATCTGAAGCGGGATTTGAATTAAGGTTTCCTTGACTCCAGGTTCAGCACTATTGCATAATCACACTTCATACATGTAGCCTGTCCTCAGAGGACCAGTCTATCACTGAGGAAAAATAAGACATGCATTCATTTTTATAAACCCTAGACACAGAGATTAGCAAAAATCAACAAAGATTGTTGTTTACCACCTCACAGATGTTCTATATTTTCACAAATACTCTTCTGTTTGACTCCTGTTTTAGAGAAAGAGTTTCTCCATGCCAAAGGTAAACCCAATGGACCTTTAAACATATCCTAGAATTCTCTTGGCATAGGACCAATCACAGATCCATGATGCATTGCGCTAGGGAGCTGTTTCCAAGTTTGCTATCTAATCCAATCCATACCTGAACAAGAATCCTCTTTACAACATAGCTAACAAGTTATCACTATGCTTTACTTGGGAACCACTGGTGATAAGGAAACCCACTACTCCCTGAGGCAGTCCATTCCACTTTTAGACACCACCTTGGATAAGGAGAGTTGGAAGGGACCTCAGAGACTATCTATTATTATCTATTATCAGCTTGCTATCTATACCTTCCTGGATTTGTGTCATGTGCAAACTTGATAAGCATGCCAACTATACCTTTATCCAAGTTATTGATTACAAATATTAAAGAGTATAGATCCCTGTGGCTCTATTAGAGATCTCTTTTCAGCTTCACATTGAATCATTAGTGACTACTCTCTGAAGCCAGTCGTCCAACCAATTCTGAAGTCTCACAAGGGAGACACTGGCACAGGACCACCCCACATAACATGGCCTGCATCAAAGAAGGCACTGTACTCTATATGCAAAGCAGAATTGTAGTTCAAAAGAAACATGACGTGCAAATTTAGAGACATTTCTACTCCAAATGTTCATATGGACTATTTGTGCCTGACCTTCTGAGTCAGAGCCTTCTGAGCACATATTGGTCTGATCAACCACAATTGGACACACTTTGACCCCAACATAGTGATATTGTTTTGGTGCTTTTGAGTATGAAGGGTACAACCAATATTTGCTGTATAACCTCTTGCACTGTTCTTCCCTTCTAGGTAAGTATTATAGGGATTCGAGTCCCTGACCTCAAGCAAGGCACAGAAACTAACAAAAAGGAAAGATGGAGGACAGAAAATGATAGCTGCTAGGTTGAAGACTATCTGATCCATAGTTCCTGTAAGAATATTGTTATGTTCAAGGTTCAGGGTACCTGAACTATAAATAACCTGGCAAAATTGAGGAAGGGAGGAAAAATATTTCAAATAACCAGGGAGAAGAAATTATTCTTAGTGGTTCTTATAATATAGCACTTCCTTCCCTTTCTTTTTTGTAGGAGATTTTACCCTTTAATGAAAAAAAAAAGTCTTGGAAGAAGACATGTTCCCCGTTGACAAAGTCAACCTCTCAGCCTGTTCCCTTGATCCCACCCCCTACAGACTGTTCCAAGAGCTTGTCTCTTTCTCTCTTTAAAATCTTTAATCTCTCTTAATTCACTGTATCTTTCCTTACTACCTATAAATGTACTCAGATCTCCTCCATTCTTAAAAAATGAAAACCTCCATTTGACTTTGCCGCCTCCTCAAGAATTCATCCAATATCTCTCCTCTCTTTTACTGCCAAATTCACAGAAGAAAAAAAAAAGCTGTTTACATTCATTTTCTCAGGTTCATCTTCTCTCTTTCACTTCTTTTTTTTGCTTTTTGGAGGGCAATTGGGAGTAAGTGACTTGCCCAAGGTCACACAGCTAGTAAGTGTTAAGTGTCTGAGACTGGATTTGAACTCAGGTCCTCCTGACTCCAAGGCCAGTGCGCTATTCACTGCACCACCTAGCCCCCCCCTTCTTTTATTTCTAAAACCCTTGCAATCTAGCTTCTGACCCCCACAAACCACTCAACTGGAACTGTTCTCTCCAACTTTAATAGTGATATTCTAAGTTCAATGACCTTTGCTCATTTATCATTCTTGATATCTATGAAGTTTTTAACACTGTTGACCACTCCCTCCTCCTAGATACTCTCTGTACCCTGTGTTTTCATGATTCCATGGTCTCCTGGCTCTTCTTCTACTGTCTATTTATTCTCAGTTTCCTTTGTTGGATCATCATTGTGATTTAGGGACTACTCTGTCTGGGTATATTCAGAGTTTCTGTCATAGGCTTTTTACTCGTATCTTTCTACAGCCATTTAGTCATTTCATCAACTTCCATATATTCAATTATCATCCCTCTCAGATGACCCTCAAATCTATATATCCAGCCCTTCCTTATCTCTCTTTTGAACTCTAATCCAGCATTACCAACTGCTTACTGAACATCTCCACCTGGATGTTCCATAGGCGTCTCATATTCAACATATCCAAAATAGCATTCATTATCTTTCCCTAACTTCCCCATGTCTTTCAAAGACACTTTCTTCTCTTCCTCCTCCTCTTCGTCCTCCTCCTTCTTCCTATGTCCTAAATCTCCTAGGATGAAAGTTCAGTAGCCACTCATCAGTCTGTCCCAATACTGACTGGCACAGAAGTTTTAATCTGTTCCACTGTTGTGGGAATCTGGAGATCTTCCCTGCCCCTAGGCCCTTTGCTAATGTGGCTA
>CM053586.1:267341825-267367568 GCA_028646515.1 Pseudochirops corinnae
TCAGTTTTCTCATCTGTCAAATGTGTTGGAGAAGGAAATAGCAGACCACTCCAGTGTCTTTGCCAAGAAAACCCCAAATATGGTCATGAAGATTCAGAAACTACTAAACAAGACATGGAGATAATGATAGTATCCACCTTCCAGGGTTGTTGTGAGGCTCAAATGAGATCATAATTGTAAAGCACTTAGCCCCATGCCTGGCCCATATTAAGCACTATATAAAGTGCTTCTCTATTAGCTAGCATCCTAGGCCGCCTTGCCAGCTGTATTACTTAAACTGGTTTTGTCCCTTAAAGGAGGAGATGAATGGTTTCTGTGGCAACAAGTTCCTCTAGACTGCTTTTTACCAACCAGATACATAAGTTAAAGGGACAGTGAACATGGAGCTAATATAAATGTGCCTACAGCATATCCCTTCAAAAAAGCTCTCAATATTTTTCTAATAATGAAACCAGAATTAAACTGTAAATCTCCACATATGAACATCTGATCAGATGTATTTATTTCCTTCTTTCTACCTCTCTCAGACTGGACTCCCTTCTTTCCCTTAGGTACCAATTTTCATTTCTTTCTTTTTTTAAATTAATTTTTAAGAAAATAATTAATCAATTTATTTTTAGTTTTCAACAATCACTTCCACAAGATTTTGAACTCCAAATTTCCCCCCTACTTTTCATTTTTAAGAGGTGGTATAGAATTTCTATAGCCCAGTATAGAATTTCTCATATCTGGGATCGAGACCCACTGAGGAGGGACAAATAATGTGGATGCTTCAGCTACTAAGTTTTGGAGGAGCAGACCAGCTTCCTGTCTCATTTCCTGCCTAACTCTTGGTAGGCAGGTTCTCTAGACAAGGCTGCAAATCTCAGTGCTGCTGACCAATTCAATTTGACTTCCACTACACACTTAAAACACATTATAGAATCATAGATTTAGAGCTTGGAAGGAGTTTAGAAGTAACACCCTCATTTTAGAAAATAGATATCTGAGACCTAGGAGAGGTTACACAGTAAAGCAGCAGAGCCTAATTCAGACCCGGGCTTTCCAAATCAGAATTCAGTATTTCCACTGTGTCACACTAATTCAGATCATGTAACTCCACAGCCACAACTATTTCCTCCATGTAAAATTATTCTCATTTCACACATGAGACATGACTAAAATCCACTGAGATTATGTGATTTGTCCCTGGCTTTACTGTGAGCCACAGCAAAAGTTTTAATAGAAAATGTAGTTCCCAACTTGCTGGTCAGAGAGTTATTCCCATGGGCTACTCAATTACTCTATAATTAGTTCCAATTAAATACAGTTAGGCTTATCTAGGCTACCTTTGCTTGAAACTTTGGTAATCAAAAAGGCCTTACTCCTTCAAGAGGTGGGCAGGTAGCAATTATTATCATGTTCATTTTATTGATGAGGGGGCTCTAAGGCACAGAGATCAAAGGCAAAATTGAAACCATTCTCTCTCTCCTTGACTCTAGGGCCATTTCCTTCTCTAGTACTATCTCAGAAATGCATTCTAGCAGGAGTGATAAGGGATTAAAAGAAATGAAGTTCAGATGAGGGAAAGATCAATATAAGTATAACAATGACTAGCCAGGCCTCAAGTGCCTGAAGGTCAGAGATGTTCTATTTCACGCTACCCCTAGGGTTCTTCAGGAATTTTAGAAAGTTCAGGGTGTCTAGGCTCTTTGTTAATGGCTTCAGCTCCCACTGAGGGTGTTCCTTCAGGTATAATGGTCAGTGTAACTTTTACAAAGGAATATTTACTTCAAAGGTATATTAGCAAATATACGAAAATCTCCAACACATGGGGCATAATTTCCCATGCTGCCTCCTATTGTGAGAATTTCTGGGTTCCTTATTAGCTGTTGCCCAAATAAGCCAGTACAGGGTATAGAAAGATGGCAAACTACAATTTCTTCCTTCAGGAGTGTGACACAAATGTGTGTGTGCAAACTTGACAAGTGACACCACATATATACATACACACGTATCATAATACATATATATGTATTTTTCCTTCCAAGGTTACATGAGCCAGAGAGAGAGCAAAAGAGAAGACGGGTTAAAGCAATTTGGCCAGAGCAGGTACAGTTGATAGGCAGGAAAAAATTCTTATTACAACAAAAAAGAATGTTATAAAATTGTTATAAAAGAAAGAATATGTCCTTGTTAACTATTTACACTAGCCCAAAGAAAATAGTACCTTCTTTATCAGTGTAATGTTAATGGGATATAAAATCTTCCCTACCCACTAATAAGCCTCATGTGGAGCCCATTAAGGGAAGCTTGCTTAGGGGAGGCTCGCTTGTAGGAAGACTTTCACACCTTTTGCTAATTTCTAATTAGGCACCAAGTCCTGAATGTTGTGATATCTTCTGGCTCTGAGAAGAGTATATATACTCTGAGTTGGTAGTTTGCTTTGGGGGTTCATTTATGAGAAGTATCATGTGATTCCCCAATCAAGATTCTGAGTGGCCATATGTTCAGAGTTCCCCAATTGCTCAGATGTAAAAGCTCTCTCAGTCCAGGGATGTATGTAAAGTGTATAGTTGATTCAGGCAACCAGAGCCCTGTCTGTTGGTCTTTATTTCTCTGCTTTATTTTCTCTGAAGTTCAAGATGCTGACTTTTCCCCTGAACTGGTGGATGTAAGTAAAAAAGATAGCTGACCCCTTAAACAGCTATCTTTCCTAGTAAAACAGATCTAAGAACCTGTGCTAGCAGCCATCCTGGGTATGCCAGTGTGGTTGCTGCTACAATCAGTCAGTCAGCATCTGTTAAATTTCTACTATGTGTTTTATTAGATAAAGAGAAGGGGGCTACTTCCCTTGAGCTATTGAGGTCCTCTGAGCTTACTTCTGTAGTAGTAGAGTGGTTAGGGGGAAGGGAGATATTGAAGGAAACATTTAATATGTGTTGAGATATCATGTAGTTTAAAAAAAAATCACAAATCCCGAACAAATGGAGACAGTTATGTTCTGCCAAAAATCTACTTTCAACACTCCCCTATCACCTCTGTCTCTGGGGAGGGGAAGGGGATTAGCTTCATAGTTCAGCCTGGTTCCTATATAGCATAGTCCCACATTCCAAGACTAAAACCCCCTTTGGGCTCAAATTCCAGGAACACTGGCTTCTCAGGGTTTTCTTGTGGGGGCAGGCTGTCTGCAATATTCAGACTGGAATGCTTGACTCCAAGTTGGCTAGTTTTGACTTCCAAGCCCAGTAGGGATTGCTGCTTGCACCTGAAACTGAGAAGGGCAAATGAAACAAACAAACAAAAAATAATGAGAGACCCCAGACCCATTTCTTGGAGCCATGGGATAAAAAGAAAAAGGGAAGTAAGGTATCCCTCCTTCCTGCTTTAGTTCATGGTGCCCAGACTATGGGTAAACTATATATTATTTTCACCCTCTGGATGAAACAGAAAAGAGAATGTCCCAGTCTGACAGTTTTAAGGACACAGCCTATTTTGGCTGCCCAGCTAATAGAGGAGCCCTATCCATGTGGTAAGGAGGATGTAGGATGGAAGGGGAACCCCTCCCCAGAAGCAATGTACCTCCATGGTAGGAGATCTGGGCATGAATAAAGTTAGCCCGTATTATACAGGTAGAGAAAGTTTCATGAACAGGTAGCATTTGATCTGGACTTGGAGAGATAAGATTCCATAAAGATTTGGAATTAGTAAAGTTTAGGTTCTGAGTCCCTGAGCAAGTGTTTCTTCTTATTCTTAGGAGTCTTTTCACTCTTTGAAAAATTACAAAATACAACTCATTAACTTCTATCCTTCGGTCTTGCTTCTGTCCTTTGGAACCAACTGAACTCAAACCTAATATTGCCCCTACCCACCCACCCATGACAAGACCTTTGTTTGAAGACTGCTACTATGTCTCCCAGAGTCTTCTTCTCACGGCTGAATCCTGGCATTCCTTTGGGTGTTATTGATATGACATGAATTTCTTAGTGGGAAGGTGGGAAGAAGGGAGGTGAAGGACAGATTGGGGACAGTGATATGCTCATATCTAGTCTATGGCTAAATAGCAAAGGGATGATAACTCCTATAGTCTCAGTAAGAAGAGGCACTCATTGCAATAAATAGAACAGGAGAGGCAGCAGAAAGAAGAGATTCAGACTGGGGAAATGAAAAGAAGAGGTCTCAACTTAAAGGTTAGGGCATTCCACTGAAAAGCATTTTTGTTGGAAAAGAGGTGTATGATAAGTCTTTAGGATGGATCTGTCTGGGAGGAGGGAATTGACACTCAGTGAGACCACCTTCTCTAAGGGAATATTGGGCCTCCACAGAAAACATCCTCCCCCAGAAGGAGGGAAACATGGGCTCCCCCGGGCTGCTAATTTTCACATTGTGTTCATGGGAGGGGTCAATGTGATCAAATATGTCGGTCAATTCAGGGAGCACAGGCAGAAGACAGACTTAAATGGGAACAATAATAAACTCTTAACGGTGAAGCTTTTTGTCCTGTTGTGTTCTTCTGGGAGACACGACCCTTAGCTTGTTTTTGCGCATACTATCTTTAAGCTCAGTATGCTCTGCTTAGGTAGTAACCATGTTTTCTTTGAATGTTTTTGTTTCTCTTCTTTTGGGTTATTCTTTACTTCTGTATATTCATATTCACAAACTATTGTTCTCTCGTTTCTTTGGTGAGACTTGTCATTACAGATTTAAGTTTTTCTAATCTGCTCACTATTTTTTGCTGTGCAGGAGAAAAATTCTGCTCTCAAAATTCTCATTTCTCTTTTTAAACTACTCAGGAACACTATATTGTGGTTCCATGTTCTCAAATTTCACAGTGTCCTCAGTCTTGGGGCATTTATGTTTATTTTACAGTATTTATTCATAGATACTTGAATTAATTGACTAGATCTGGAGGCCATATTTTCTTCTGTTGCTGGGGTTTTTTTTTCTCTATTGGTTCAACTGCTTGTTCAAGGTCTTTGAATTTTTTTCTTCCTAAAATCTTTGATAATTTCAGTCTTTTCCCTCTTCCCCTTGCTTTCCTTATCACTCTCTTCCTGACTCCCTTCCCTCTGATTATGGTTTCCTTGGGGGCTAGATTTCAAAGCATCTAAGCCTCCTCCCATGCTGGGAAATTCAGAGTTCACCAACCTGTTTCTCTGTCCCAGCTGACTTTTGGATGGTCAGAAATGGCCCAGCTCTTTCCCTCACGTTGGTGGAGTACTGCACAGCACCCCATATGCAGTGTCCCATCCTGGTGACCTGTCCTATTTCCTCTATTCTTCAGTTCTCTGGCCTAGCACTGGCAATTCAGAGCCAGCTTACCCTGGTACCAATTCTTCAGTGTTGCATCTCCAAGCAAATTTTTGGTCCTGAAGGGCTGTAGCCAAACTGCTATTGAAGCCCAAGCAACCTTCTATAGCCTGCAGTCTGGGTCTCCATGACACTAAAGAAAGAAGGAGAGGTAACCAGTCATAGGAGTAGGTTGTAATGGAAATCTGTGTCCCATTTTTGGGTCTGCTATTGCTGCCTCACTACTGATAGTGTGTGAAGTGGGGAAGGGGTACTGAGTGAGCTCTGGGTCAGTAAACATCAATTCCTAAGTTTGGGGGATTTATTTTTACCTTTTTTTGGATTGTGAGTATCATGGAATCAGCTTAAGTTGCTTTATCTTTGACATATATTTTCAAGAGGTTCCAGAGGTCATGGTGATCAGAGAAAATGTCTAGTCCTCCATCTTGTTGTTCATATGACCTAGAAGCCCATGGTCTTATATTAAAAATCATACAATAAAAAAATTGAGGAGAAGCATATCTTTCACAGTTGTATTTAGGGAGTGAATTCTTAACCAAAAGAAGCAATTATAATGAAATTATAACAAAAAAGAAAGGTCCTATATACACAAAAAATATTTATAGCAAGACTTTTTGTAATAGCAAGACTTTTTGTAATAGCAAAGTGCTGGAAACAAAGTAGATGCCCTTTGAATGAAGAATGGCTAAACAAACTATGGTGCACAAATGTAGTGGAATATTACTGTGCTGTAAGAAACAATGAACATGACGAATTCAGAGAAGCATGAGAAGACATATGAATTAATGCACAATGAAGTAAGTGAGCTAGGAAAATAATGCGCACGATAACCACAACAGTAATTTTCCTTTCTTGTCCCCTATGCTGATTTGATAGATTGCTTTAATTTGCATTTCTCTAATTATTAGAGATTTAGTGCATTTTTAAAAAAAACATAGCTGAGGTTCCTTTCTGTGAGAACTGCCTGTTCATATTTTTTGATTATTTATCAATTGGGGAATGGCTTGTACACCTGTAAGTTTCCATCAACTCCCTATTCATCCTGGAAATGGCACCTTTATCAGCAAAACTTATTTTTAAAAAAACTTTTTTATTTGTTTTCCTTCTAATTTTAGCTGCCCTAGTTTTGTGTTAAAATTTTTAATTTTGACATAAACAAAATTTCCATTTTATCTTTTTTTTTTGCTTTTTGGAGGGGGGAAGGCAGGGCAATTGCAGTTAAGTGAGTTGTCCAAGGTCACATTAAGTATCTGAAGCTAGATTTGAACTCAGGTCCTCCTGATTCCGGGGCCAGGGCTCTATTCACTGTGCCAGCTAGCCACCATTCCATTTTATCTTATATGATCCTTTCTATTCCTTTTTTGATCATGAATTCTTTCATTATCTGACAAGAAATTTCTTACTTCTCTAATTTGTTTATTTATTTATTCATTTATTTTTGCTTTTTGAAGTGCAGTTGGGATTAAGTGACTTGCCCAAGGTCACACAGCTAGTAAGTGTTAAGTGTCTGAGGCTGGATTTGAACTCAGGTCCTCTTGACTCCAGGGCCAGTACTCTATTCACTGTGCCACCTAGCCGCCCCTTCTAATTTGTTTATGATACGACCTTTTATATCTAAACCATGTGTCCATTATCTTAATATATGGTATGTAGTCTAACCTTTTCATAACCCTGAGGCCCAGAGAAGGGAAGTAATTTGCTTAAGGTCACACAGGGAGTATAAGTCAGGTTTCAAAGTCAGGTCATCTGACTCCAGATCTAGTGGTTTTCTCATTACAGGTGATGTATTGGTTTTTACAATCCAGAAGATTTGGGGGATGAGGTACAACTTTGAAATCTTTTGCAAATTTTCTCCTATGCAAAAATGTTCTTGTGACTGAGGAAAATGATTAAGGAAGATGCGGTCAGAGCCTTGGAATATGATTTCACTTCCTAGTGCCCTAAGTTTTCAAGCTATTGAAATGGATTTTTGCTGATGTAAGGAGGACCTCCCTCTTATTAGAAATCAGCAGTCTGCAAAGGATGCGCTACATGTAGCTCACTGGCATATCTCTGAATTTCAATAGGGGTGATGTAGATTACATGGAATTTATGACTGTGATGGATCATATGTGTATGTGATAGAGTCCCAACTCTCCACAGTGAGGTTGACGTCACCAATTATCAGGTAGAGAGTCCACACTCTCCTAGATTCCTTCAGTCTTCCATTGGCTCAAGAAAAATTAGGTAGGTATCACCTTGGTTTTCTTGTTTCTCATTCACTTGTTTTTAACCAAAGATAGTTTTCAAATAAATTTCACATATGGAAAAGAGAAGGAAAAGTTGAGTAGATCCCAAATCATGGAATCTCATGGGACCTCAGAGACCATTTAGTCCAATCTGTACCTGAATAGGAATTCTCTCTTCAGCAACCCTGTAAAATGATCATTCCACTTGACTTGAAGATATCTGATGATGGGGAAGTGTGGATAGGTTGCTGGGTTTGGAATCAGGAGGACCTGGGTTTTAATCCCCCTTGTGGCACTTACTCACTTTGTGGCCATGAGCAAATCACTTAACTTCTCTCTGACTCAGTTCTCTCACTTATTAAATGGGTGTAATAATACCTACAGTGCCTACCTCTTAGGGTCAGTCAAGAGGATCAAATGAGATAGTGTATTTCAAATACTTTGTCAACCTTAAAGTGCTACACAAATTTCAGAATTATTGCAACTGATTTCAAACTTTTAGAAAGCTAGAATTGTTGGGAAAGTTTGCTTTATGATAAGCCTAATTCTGCCTTTCTGCAACTTCCCTCTATTGATTCTAGCTCTGCCCTCTGAAGATGAACAGAACAATTGTAACCTCCCTTCTTTATGACAGATTTTTAAAAACTTGAAAGATAGCACTTATATCTGTTCTCTTCCATTGCCCACCTTATCCCCAAGTCTTCTCTTTTCTAGATCAATAGCCCCCAGTTTCTTTAAAAATATTTTACAATTTTATTTTTCCCTAATTATATGTTAAAACAATTTTTAAAACTTTTTTAAAGTTTTGAGTTCTAAATTCTAGCCATACCTCCCTTCCTCCCCTCCCCTATCCCTGAGAGGGTCAGCAATCAGATACAGGTTATACATGTACAATCATGTAAAACATTTCCATATTAGTCATTTTGTATAGGAAGACTCAAATTTTAAAAAAGAATGAAAGAAAGAGAGTGACAAATAGCATGCTTCAGTCTGTATTCAATCAATATCAGTTCTTCCTCTGGAGGTGGATAGTATATTTCATCATTAGTCCTTTGGGCTTGTCTTGGATTATTATATTGCTGAGAAGAGCTAAGTCATTCACAATTCTTCATTGTAAAATATTGCTGTTACTGAGTACTGTGTTTTCCTGTTTCTGCTCACTTCACTTTGTGTCAGTTCATGTAAGACTTTCTAGGTTTTTCTGATATCCTGTTTGTCATTTACAATAATATTCCATCAGATTCATATACCATAGCTTGTTTAGCCATTCTCTTTGGTTTCCAATTCTTAGCCACCACAAAAAAAAGCTGCTAAAAATACTTTTTTTTCAGGTAGGTCCTTCTCCTCCCATCTTTTTATGTCTTTGGGATATAGTCCTAGCAGTGGTATTGCTAGATCAAAAGGGTATGCAGTTTTATAGCGTTTGTAGCCCCTAGTTTCTTCAACTAATCTTTATGGTATAGACTCCTATATTCTCACCATCTTGGTCTGCCTTCTTTGGACAAGCTCCAGTTTGCCAATGTCCTTCCTAAAATATGGAACCTGTAAATGAGCATGATCCTCCAGCTGTGGTCTGACCAGAGCAGAAGGCAGTATAACCACCACCTCCCTTGTTTTGGAACCTCTTCCCAGGGAATTGAAAGAGTTAACTATAGATCATGAAACGTTGTAGGTTTTTCTGTTTTGGTATAGTGAGCCATTGTTTTCCATGTCAGCAACACAGCTCTGTAAGAGAATGCTGTGTTGGTAAGGGCCTAGACATTAGCAGCACCTGGCAGACAGATTCCCTAGGTTATGTGAGCAGAAATATTTGCCAAGCTCCTGAAAAGTACCATTTATGGAATTGAAAGGTGCCAACTATTGGGCTGGGGAGTGGGGTGAGTTGAGGATAGGAGTCTCTTCTAGTCATATTAAAGGGTTGGTTATAATTTGGACCTTCATTGTGTTTTGTCTGTGAAGATGTCATGCCTATTCTCTGGAAACCTTCCAATTGTCATTTTCTTGAAAGTTATTTCTTGGGAGTAATGAATAGAATGCTGGTCTTGGAAGGGGCTCCAGAAGTCATTTGGTCTCATCTATATGTGAATAGGAATTCCCTTTATAATTAGAGTCAGATAGTCCAAATCTTGCAGCAGATACTTACTAGCTGTGTGGCCCCGGGCAACTCACTTAACTTATCTTAGTCTCAGTTTCATCATCTTGTTATGGGAATCTGAAGATCTTCCCTGCCCCTAGGCCCTTTGCTTAAGTGACTCTGAGAACCTTCCCTGATTTGAAAGTATACTCTGCCCCCTAATAGGCTGAATGTGGTCACATGGAGCCTGTGGTAGGAGGCTTGTTCTTCAGGAATGCCCACACTTATTACTTTGTGATTAGGCAGTGGGTCAAGAGGGCTGTGACATTCTCTGATCTAGGAGAAGGCTATATATACCCTGATGTGGGTTTTTGCTTTGGGGCTCACTTTGGAAAGAGTTGTGTGATTTGGCCAGATGAGACTCTGGGAAGCCGTTGAGCCCCCACCCATCCTTTGAAAAACCCAGATGTTGGTGCTTCCCTCTCTGGTAACTGACTAGGTATGGATGTAATGGTCAGATGGCTGGAAGCCCGTCTGCTGATCTGTTTCTTTGTCTGCTTGTAACTTCTGTTTGCATTCTCTGAAGTTCAGGGTGCTGACTTTTTCCCCTGAACTAGGTAAATGATATACGTTTGATTCATTAAAGTAAAGCTGTTAGCCTGTTTTGAGTTGCTTTCCTTTAGAAATGCAGGTCTAAGAACCTGTGCTAGCAGCCATCCTGGATATGCTAGGATGCTTGCTGATGCACATCTGTAAGATAGAAATAATAATAGCATCTGTCTTACAGAGTTGTTATGAGGATAAAATGAAATAATACATGTAAAGCA
Organism: Pseudochirops corinnae; assembly: GCA_028646515.1. Classification (NCBI taxonomy): domain Eukaryota; kingdom Metazoa; phylum Chordata; class Mammalia; order Diprotodontia; family Pseudocheiridae; genus Pseudochirops; species Pseudochirops corinnae. Next base: position 267,352,244 of record CM053586.1, read on the forward strand.
CTCTGCAAACATTAAAATGTAATACAAATGTTGGCTACTATTATTATTATTATTAAACAGGCTCCATCACTAATCCTTAGTATAGTAAATTCTCTATCTCTTGAGGTCTTTAGTGGAATATATTTCCAACTGTGCTAAATATTATAGATATTATAGTCATGCTTCAATTAGAGGGTAAATTGGAGGATCTAACTGAACCATTTATTTTCCATTTGACCTTGGGCAAGTTGCTTAACCTCTAGGCCTTAGTTTCCTTCATTTTCCTATTAAAGGAGAAGATTAAATTGTTAAAAGAATATTAAAATTTTCTTAATTAGAAAAATTAATTTTCTCACTCTTTCTTCCCATGCACTAGGGGAAAAAAAGAAAATCAAATTCTCTCATGGGCTATGTTAAAAAAAAAAGTTTCATTCCGTACCCTAAATCTATCATCTCTTTGTCAAGAAGGTGATAGCATGCTTTATCATTGGTCCTCTGGAATCATGGACAGACATTGAATTGATCACGGCTCTTATAACTTTCAGAAGTTGTTTGCCTTTATGGTGTTATGGAATAGGTTCTCTTTATTTTGCTCATTTCACTCATCGTCAGATTATAAAAGTCTGCAAAATTATTTGTTTTTACAGGATTGATGTTATAGTATGAATAGTTCTTCTGGTTCTGCTTACTCCACTTGGCATCAGTTCAAACAAGTCTTTCCATGTCTTTTTAAAATCAACTATTTACTTTTTTATTAAAACAATAGTTTTCCGTCACAGTCATATACCACATTTTGCTCAGCCATTCTCCAACTGATGGGTATTCCCTTACTTTACATTCGATTAAGCTTGATGGCAATGATCTCCAAGATCCCTAACAGCTTTCAATCTTTGTTCTATGATCCTATGACTACTGAGGCCCTTCCGACTCAGATTTTATGACTCAACTTACATCAGCAGCATTTGGCAGGAGCAAGGTCAAGTAACTTCCTCTAAGTAGACTGGAAGATTTCTAAGATGCAAAGCCATAAGAAAAAGCTTCTGGAATTGATAACCCATTGATGCTTCACTCCCTTGCTCCAGAGAAGATAAAAAACCTATTGGTCTATTAAATGCAAAACAATCATTGTGTCTACTAAGTGCTAAGCCTGGTGGTAAATACTAAGATGATAAGACAAAAATGAGCCCTCCAAGAGCTTGCATTTTACTTGAGGTGGGGGACAGGGAATATATACACAGATAAGTAAATATAAAATTAATTCAAAGTAATTTCAGGGGATGGAGGTAGGCAGTACTAATGACCAAGGTATCAGGAAAGTCCTCTTTTGGTAAGTGACACTTTAGCTAAATCTTGAAGGAAGCTAGAAATTCTTAGAAGCAGAGATGGGGAGAAAGAGTATTTCAAGAATGGGGGATAGCCTGTGGGAAAAAAAATGCTAGGTTCAGGGAATAGTAAATAGACCAGTTTGACTGAACTGCAGAGTGAATGAAGAGGAGTAATATGAACTCAGTCTGGAAAGATAGGTTGGACATCCAGAGAAAGAACTAATGGAATCTGAGTGCAGATCGAAGCATACTGTTTGTTTTTTTTTCATTTTTTTCCCTTTTGTTCTGTTTTACAATGTGACTAATGTGGAAATATATTTTATATAATTGCACATGTATAGCCTAAATCAGATTGCTTGCTGTCTTGGGGGAGGGGGGGAGGGAAGGAGAAAAAGTTGGAACTCAAAATCTTATAAAATATGAATGTTGAAAATTGTCCTTAAATGTAATTGGAAAAATGAAATACTATTAAATAAAAAAATAAAATGTTGAGGATATTTTAAAAAAAAAAGAAAAGAAAGCTAGGTTGGAGCCATATTGTAAGAAGATTAAATGCCAGAAGACTTTGCAATTTATCCTAAAGGAAATGTGTTGCCACTGAAGTTTCTTGAATATGAGAGTAATATGGTCAGATCTGTGCTTTAGAAGTCTCAGCATGCTATTTATGTAGAGCTTGAATTGGAGAGAGGAAAGACTGTAGGTAGAGAGACCAATTAGGAGATCTTTGTATCAGTTGAGGTCAGAGGTGAGGAAGGTTTGAACTAGTATGGTGGATGGGACATTGGTGAGAGATAATTTGAAGGTAGAGTTAATAAGACCTGGCAACTAACTGGATATGGAAGATGAAGAAGAGAGAAAAATAGAGGATGAATCCCAGGTTTCTAACCTGAGTGACTGGAAAGATGGTGGTGCTCTCGACAGAAATAGCAAATTTAAAAGTAAGGATAAGTTTGGAGTGAAAGATTTTGGACATCTATTTTAGAGTTGAGTTTGAGATGCTGAGGGGACATCCAGGTAGAAAATGTCAGGAGATGCTGAAATGTTCACTAGGGCTAGTGTCTCCTCTACCCCCATCCCCTATCAAATGACCTTGTGACTATTTTGTATATATGTTTATGTACACATTTGTCTCTCCCTCATAGCTTGCAAGCTCCCCGTGGGCAGGAACTGTTTCACATTTGTCTTTGCATCCCTAATGCCTAACATAATGCTTGGTACATTGTAGGCACTTATTAACGATAATACTGATAGTAATAAATGATAATGATAGCTAACATATAGCACTTTAAGATTTGTGAAATGCAAAAATGTTTTTTGAAAATTAAAAAAAAAATAAGATTTGCAAGGTGCTGTACAAATGTTATCTCATTTTAACCTCATGATGTCCTTGGAAGGCAGGTACTATTTTTATACCTATTTTACAAATGAAGAAACTGAGGTCCACAGACATTAAGCAACTTGCCCAGGATCACATAACTAGATTATTAAATGATTGTTGATCAAATGTTCATACAGAAAAAAAGAAGGGGGGGAGGGGAATTGTAATATCCTAAGGATATAGTTCGTGATTTCCATTATAGAGAACACTGGTTTAGATTTAAAATACTAGAGATCCCAAATGAGAAATATCAGAAGTTTGAAGAACCTAATCTTTACTAATGTTTTCTATATTTCACTACTAAAAAGACTGTAGTTCAGAGAACAAAGGCAGAAGCTCAGTTGTAAATTCTCCTTGATAAAGAGGTGAGAATGAAAGGAAGGATGATTCTTCAGGGCCTGGAAATCTTTTCCTCCTCAATCCCACACCCAATTTCCTAACCAACATCAGCCCCTCACACTGACATTGAACCTGGTTATTCAAACTTCTTTCCCAATGTCTCCATCACAAAGGTTTCTGATGAGAAGGAAAGTATTATTATTATTTGTCTCCAACACCTCATTTCCTGGGTCCAGTCATCTGGGTTTGTTTTCCTTTGTCTCAGCAGAAAAGCTTCTGGTGTTTATAGACAAGTCTTATGTTGAGAGAAGAGCAGAATGCCAGGCTGTTAGAGACACTGGAGGCAATTCCTTGAGTCCCTTTGGAAACATGCTGCTCTGAAGAAGTTAGCCATATTTGGGGTGATGGTGATGTCTCAGATGGAGCTTGGGAATGAATGGCTGCTCTAGATCAGCTACTCAGACAAATAATGAGCTAATTTCTCCTCAGCAGTGTCTCCTACGCATGCCAGTCGGAGTCTGCCAAGGAGTTACTATGCCTGGAAATGAATTACCCCTTTCATCAACACTTTCTCTGTACCACAAACCCCTCGCTCAATTTCATGTTTAAATAGCTCACTCCATTGATTCTGGGTTATATGTGGTCATTTATTCAGAGTAGAAAGAGAGAGCCAGAAGCAAAAAAAGAAAAAGACGAGAGAAGGGAAGGATTTTATGCAGATAAAAACTGTGTGTGTGTGTGTGTGTGTGTGTGTGTGTGTGTGTGTGTAACTAACCCTTGAATATTCTACTTTCCAGGTTAGTTTTTAAAAAATTCTTAATCCATGATTGCCTTCCCTCTGCAATCCAACATACTCCTGGGCAATTTTACTCTGTTATCAGATTTTGAGAACTCAGAGTGGAGACTCATTGACACTATAGCTCAAGGAAAACCTAATTTGGGAGAGTGGCTTTGGCAGCTTGGCATAGTGAGTAGAGTATTGGAACTAAAGTCATTATTGTTGTCAGTCGTATCAGTTGTGTCTGACTCTTTGTGACCCCCATTTGGAGTTATTGTGGCAAAGATATTGGAGTGGTTTCCTTTTTTTCTCTAGCTCATTTTACAGATAGGAAAACTGAGGCAAACTGGGTTAAGTGACTTGCCTAGGGAACTAAAATTAGAAAGGTCTTAACTCTTATTCCACCTCTGATACTTACTAGCTATGTGACTCTACGAAAGCAACCTTACCTGTCTAACCCTCAGTCCCTCGTCTGTAAAAGGGGAATAATAACCCCTATAGTATACATTTCAACTTGTAACTGTGAGGCTAAAGTGAAATAAGTAGGTAAGACATTCTGCAAACTTTAATGTGCTAAATAAATGTCATTATTTTTGCTAAAAAAAAGTGTATCTTGGTTAAAGACAAAACTGAACTAAGAGAAACAAGATATACTAATGAAGTAAACTCATCAACTGGGGTCCTGTTAATTATGTATTGTCCAGTTCAATAATTTGTATGTATCAAAGCCTTTTACTTTTATTATAGTCCAACTTTGAATTCTCTTAATTTCTCTCCTTTCTTCTCTTGTTCTACTCCTTGGGGCCAGATAATAAAGGAGGGAGCTAATGAAGGAAGAAAATGGTGACATATGAGCCTGTAAATGCATGATAATCTGTCTGGTGTTGTCCTTTATTCTCAAAGAGGACCAAAGAGGACATCACTATGTTAGATTCAGATTACAATGTGTCTGACTGTGGCTGATCAGACAAATACAAGCTCAGAGTGCTCTACCACAGGTCAGGCACAAGTAGTCCATATGAACATATGGGCCGAATTCTCTAACTTTACTCATCTCTTTTGAGCTACTTCAATTCTGCTTTGCTCATAGAGCACAGCACCTTTTCTGATGAGGGTATGCCATGCTAGGTGGTCCTGTGTCAGTGTCTCCTATTTTATGCAATCAATTATAAAGTTCTCAAGAGAGACCCTGAGGGTGCTCTTGCATCGCTTCTTCCGACCACCATATGACTGCTTGTTCTGTGTGAGTTCCGCATAAAAAAGTTTTTTGGCAAGCATTTGTTTGGCATTTGAACAATGTGGTCAGTCCTCAGAGTAGCACTCTTTGCAATAGAGTTTGAATGCTTGGCAATTTAGTCCCAAAAAGAACCTCAGTGTCTGGTATCTTATCCTACCAAGTGATCTTTAGACTCTTCCTAACAATTTAAATGGAAGCGACTTGGTTTCCTGGTATGGTGCTAAGTATGATGGGAGTAATATTCCAACCCCAAACTCCCATGTAAGTTATTTTTTTTTCTTAAAAGGTAACTGAAACCATACTTGAGATTTGATTAGCTTGAGACTAAATACTCAGGCTGTTGACATCACCTCTTAGTCACTTGAGTACAAGGCATTCATAAAGAGCTGCAGGAATGCTCTGATGTTTGGCTGGTGGACTACATGGGACAACTCAGGGTGGAAAGCTTTGATCCTCTAAATCAGTTTGGACTGTCCTTAGTGTATTTTCTTTTGAATGGTCTCTTCCTCTTGCTAGGTAAATCTTTTGTTAACTGTTGAATGACCTATGAGTGTCTCATTTCACTCCTGTGTTAAACAAACTATCAGGGCTATATCTTAAATCAAATTCATCTTACAAAAATTGGGACAGGATAAACTTGTGGTGTTTAAAAAAAAGGTTCAAGAGACATAATTTGGGGGTAATTTAATCATTCTATTAATAAGGCCAACATGTTTATTAACAAAAGAATGGTCATTTGGCAATTTCTCTTAGATCAAAGAGCCCTAATGGTGGTGGGTTCACAGTTTATATGCGCTTTGAAAAGCAGATACTCCTGAAAGTAGCAATCAACTCTAATTGGTTAACAATTAATGAAAAAAATTAATACCACAATGAGAGGCTGCGCTATAATCCAATGAGGGTCTTAGGGTACATGACTTGGATTACCCAAATCTTGGTCAAAGAGATTTATCATTTTCCATATCACCTGTCTGACAAAAGGGAAGACCCACATTTTCCCAGACCTATCTGAGGAAACATAATAAGCAGGAATGCACCCATTAGCCAAAACTTAGAATTTCTTTTACTCCCTTTGATTAGATCTCAGTCATTCTGTCTGGGTATTTCAGAAATATTTCCCATGCTGGTTGATTTTTGGAGGTAGAAAAGGGAAAATCCTTGCTTCTGATTGAATAGTTTGTTATTAATACAAAAAAGAAAAAATCACTTCTCACATTGTTGAAGTGGGAGATGGGCAATGCAGAAGAAGGTAAGACTTCACGTTTCTGGTGGTGTTTTTGGCATTATCTCTAGAGATGATGGTTGCTTACTATAAGGTACTGCCACCTCCCCTTCCCCTCCCCATATTGGCCATTCATTAAGACAGACAAACATAAATGTACTCTGTGTCCTTAAGAACTATATCTAGAAGATAATTGTAGCAAATCATCTTTTATGAGCAGCAATGGGTTATTTGGGGGCCTTCCAACCTGGTAATTTAACAGGTTTTACTAGTTGATCTATTCAGAACTTGGTTTATCTTCAAAGCACCCAGGAGGCATGAGGGATTGAAATTTTTTGGGGGGTATATGTGTGATTAAAATGTATTTTCTCCTCATTAGAAAAGGACAAATAAAGAAGAAAGGGATGTGTTTAGTCCTTGGTGGGAAAGAATACTTTTCGTTGCTAATGGTCATCATCACCCAGTTTCTCTGAAGGAAGACTCCAGAACGAAGGTACCTCGTAGTTTTAAGAAAGTAGTTGTGTGTGAAGGGGGAAAGAATTGTTTGATTTTGAGTGACTCTTTCAAAATGACAATGGAGATGGAGAGACCCAAACATGCAAAAACGCAAACCAATACAGATCACCGGAATTTTAAGACTGTCTAACAACCGTGCTGAAGGGACTTTTTGAGATTTTCTAAAAAATTGACATTTGAGAGGTCAACTGAAATTGTACCAATGCGAACTTTGTTATGATTCTTTGGCACAAGCCATTCAGGGAGGCACTTGAAAAGGCAATGCTTAAGTGTCCCTCAGAACCAAAAGACATTTCTGGAATTAGAGCTATGGGCAAATGTGTCAATTGAACCCTAGCTAACTAGCTACAGACAGGGGTATTATATCAGTTTAAAAAGTTTCCACATTGAGATAGCCGATGGCAGAATAGTTAGATCATTTAACCAAGAGTCGGGAAGACGCAAGTTTAAATCTGACATTAGATGTTATTAGCTATGTGACACAGGCAAGTAACAACCTCTGTTTGCTTCACTTCCCTCACCTGGAAAATGGGAAAATAGCACTTACCTATTGTTGTATCAAATACTATTTGTAAAAGTGGCGTGGTGTCTGGCTTCCCGTACATCCCATATAAATGCTTAATCCCTCCCCCTTCCCTACTTTTAGCCACAACATATATATTGTAGACTCTCTCTCTCTGATTTTATCCGTCTGTCTCTGTTTCCATCTCTGTTTCTCTGACTCTCTATCTATCTCTGTCTCTGTTTCTGTCTGTCACTTCTAGTGAGATGCTCTTGCAGAATTCAATCTCAGGTGCCCTTTTTGAACCTAGAAATAATGACTGCTGCTTGCATGTGGCAGGGGGAACACACGTAGCCGACTAGAGAAGTTTCTGGCTTTGTGTCACTTTGTTTTTCTTTGTGTCTTTATACGAGCATAGGTAGGAGAGCAATCTTGAAACACATATATCTCATCTTTGTTGTTTGGAATTGCCAGCACTTCCTGAGGCCTTCAATGGCAGCAGGAGGAAGTGCCTGCGTTGGAGCAATGACAACTTCCAGGAAGGAGAAGCCAAACCCTGACATGATGAGCTAGAATCTTTTGTGGTTGCCTCCGTCATCTCATGTGGTAGTTCCAGACCTCACCAATCATGCTCACCGGAGAGGGACAGTTACACTTTGGCCTACAGTCCTCCACCCCAGCAGAGGAGGGCAGAAATAGGCTTCAGAAGAAGCAGGATTCACAGAACTCCTGCACTAAGACTTTTGGATCACCTTGTATAAATAAAACAAATAGGAAAAGATTAGAAAGTAACTGGAAAGGAAGGAACTAGTGGCTGGGTGAGAGTAGGTAGAAGGAGGACCTTAATTGAATCTAGGAGAAAGAAAAAAATAATTTAGGGATTCCAAGGGTTGGAGATGAAGAGGAAGAACATTCCAGGCCTGGGGGTAAGCCAGTACAAAGACACTGAGACTGGAATGTTACCTGTAAGTGACCAAGTAAGTTAGTGATGCTAGACAGCAGAGTTTGTGGAGGGAAATAACATACACCAAGGCTAGAAAAGTAAGATGGGTCAGGCTGGGAAGAGCTCTAAATGACAAACAGAGGAGAATATATTTGATCCTGAAGGTAATATGGAATTATTGGAGTTTATTAAGAAGAAGGTGAGGAGTTTCCTCATTAAAATTTCCTATAGCAATGAAATCATAGATCTGGTCTAAAAATTTTATTTCATAAAGGTCTTTCCAGATTTTTTGTATTACTCATGCTGGCTAGCCTTAATTCTTCTTTTATTTTTCATTTCCTCTGTCCTAGTTTTTAAGGCCTTTCTGGGAGGCCCTTCCCCCAGTCCTATGATGAACCAGCTCATTCTTTGATCAGCTTCCTGTTACTCTTAGAGCCTCTGGGCTTTCTGAAAAACTCTCTTAGCTCTTCACAACTCTTCCAGCCCCCACAACAACTTCAGTCCACGTCCTGCTTATAGCATGGGTCACCATGCGGTCATAAGAGGCAAAATGGTAGAGTAGAAAGAGGACTGCACCTGGATTCAGGAAGACACAGGTTCAAATCCTACCTTAGACACTTGCTAGATGTATTGGGCAAGTCACGGAACCTCTCAGAGTCTTAGTTCCTTCATTAGTAAAATGACAGATTTGGATTCCATGGCCTTCAAGAATACTTCTGACTCTAAATCTATGATCTCATAAATTAATTCTTCCAATAGTTAGCTGAGTAAGTCACTTAACTCCTGAGTCTCAGTTTTTTCATCTGGAAAATGGTTATAATATTAACTTTGGTACCTTTCTCAGATTTCCCTGGCAGAATGGGTGGATGAGAACAATTCGCTCCAATTTCCATAAAGGTGACTGAAGCAGGTGCTGTGCATAGAGATGGGTCATTCATCACAGATGCCAAGGTCATCCATTACATCGTGGGCCACTGCCAGTTGTCCTGACTTTTGTCTTGCCACTGGACTTTAATGACTGGAAGAAAGAGGGAGGCCAACAACTTTGTACAACTCTGTCTCACTTAATTCACAAACCAAGACATTGCTTCATGATTCCATTGATCCTCTTTGGAAAGAAGGATGAACTTCAAGGTATCTTTTTCATAATGTTGTGAGATTCCAATGCAATAAAGTATAGTAAGTTTTTCACAGACTTTAAAGTACTATTTAGATGGTAGCTATTATTATTATGGGAAAGAATTGACCATCCTATTTTAGAATTCTTGATAGTGAAGATGAGTGTCTGGTACGTAGTAGATAATAAATAAATGTTCGGTGAATTGAATTTGGCCTTTGTTCCCAGGTACCAAGAAAGGACCCTCTCCCTATTTCCTATCTCCCACCTCCAGTTATTGAAAATTTTCCTTCCCCTTAAAATCCAACTTAGTCCCGTCTTTCATGAAACCTTCTCTGTCTGATCTCCCCTTGTCATTGTCATCAGGAAAAGGGACCCTATATCTGTGCAAAGATCTGAAAAGGGACTCTTGCTTCTTAAATTTCTCATAGCACTTTGTTTGGATCTCTCTTACGCGTTACTTGCATTTGCCATCATATTATAATCATCACTTTAGATGCCTAATCCCTTTCCCTCCCAGCTGTCTTCTATTCTTCTTGACAGCCTTGAATTGGAGTGACAGAGGATGAGTAGAAGCAAAACCCTTACTCCAGAGCCTAGCAGTAACTCGACTGACCAAGTGTGGATGGTCCTGTTTTAGTGATATCAGTTTTCATTCTGATGCTCTTCTACCTGTTATCTGCTCTGCTGTTCCATTGCTCATTAGTACCTCTACTTAAAGGCAGACAAGGAAAATTAAGATCATGTTTATGTTTAGCCAAATAGCCAGTCAACTTGACAAGAGAAGTCCAACAATCAATCAGTCATTGCATTAGGGAACAAAAATCTATTTAATTGTTCACTGAACTTACTGGTCCTAACCAGATAACCATTACCCTCTTTTGCTTTGCAAGGTTTTATGAAGTCCTGGGCAAAAAACTAAGGACTTCAGGGGCCCAACTGGTATTTTCAACACTTAGACCAACTAAAGGTAAGGGCCTCCGAAGGCAAAGATGGATTTCTATGCTAGGCAGCATGAGTAATACAAAAGCCAGCTGTCAAGAGAATATCTTAGGATGGGACTTGGATTTCTGGATCAAGACGTAAGATATAGAAATGATGGGTTCTTGTTTAGAGAAAGAATGCATCCCACAAGGGCTAAGATGTTTTTAGAAAGTTGTTAAAGTTATCTGGTAGGAGAAGATTTGAATAAATTAGATGTACCATCTCATATACAACCCTATGACTCATTCAGTGTTGTGAATACATCCTAAGAATATTATTTAAAAAACAACAAGAAGAGAAAAAAGGCTCCCTGCTGAAAGATTTTTCTACAGCTGCATTATATGCAATCATATACACAAAAAAAGCCCTGGAAACAACTACATGTCTAATAGAATGGTTAAAAAATATGGCATAATAATGTAACATAGGATAATTAATATGACATATGAAAAAAATCAGAAAGCCTTTTTGTGAAATAATGCACAAATTTAAAAGGGAAACCAGAAGAAGAGAGTACATACTAACTCCAATTGAAAAAAAAAAAGAAAAGCATTAGAAGAATTGATGAAGAAATAAAACTGAGAGATTTAGGAGGGACTAAAAAGTTATGACAAATTATATGTTAAAAGTAGTGGTCGCTGGCGCAGCTAGGTAGCACAGTGAATAGAGCACTGGACCTGGAGTCAGGAGGACCTGAGTTCAAATCTGGCCTCAGACACTTGACATGCTTACTAGCTGTGTGACCTTGGTCAAGTCACTTAACCCCAATTGTCCTGCCCTCCCCCCCTCCAAAAAGAAAAAAAAGTAGTGGTCATGATGGTAGGTATCATGCATTTATTAAATGCTTACTATATGCCAATTACTGTTCTAAGTGTTGGGAATAGAAATACAAACAAAAAGAAAGAAGGTCTCAGAATGGGGGAAGACAATACATAAAAGAAGCTGAAAATATTGTTGGTGGGGTGAAGAGGGATGGTGGCAAAGTCTAAAGAATAAGAAGCTGAGCTGGGAAGGGAATAAAGAAAGCATGGGTGGCCTAGGACTATCCACAAGATGGAGATGTCTGGAAGGAACTTACCAAGAACTTGCCAGTGAGAAAAGAGGGCTAGCTTGGTGAAAGGATGTTCTAGGATGAGAAGGCAACAGGATTATAGTGGTAAAGTCTGGAGAGAATAAGAAACACAACTGGGAGAAGGATGAAGCATGGTTGAACCATAACTGTCCTCAAAATTGAGGCCCTTGAAGGAACTCACTCATAGGAAAAGGGGGCTATCATGGCAGATAGATGTTTTGAGAGTGGGAAGGCCCCAGATGCTGAGGGAAGTTTCATTGATAGTGGCAGGTTAGAATACACTGCTACCTCCACCATCATTATTCAATAACATAACCTCCTTTAAAGTGTGTTTAATCCCTCAACTAATCAAGATTTTGGTAGCTGTTGTCTATAAACCTATAGAACACTTACTTTTCTTCTTCGATGAGTTCAGTGCCTGATTCATAGTCATTCTCTCCTCCCTGTTCTACTTTAATATACATTTTGATACTCCCTCAAACATTTTAACCTCTCAATCCTCAACTTACTTATTTCTTATGACTTCTACCTCCACCCCAAATCAGCTGGACACAGAAATGGTCATACCCTTAATCCTGCCTTGACTCACAAGTCTTCTGCTTCCATATTTGTGAACTCTGAAATTCCATTATCTCATCACAATTTGTTGTCATTCCACCTCTGTAATCCTATTCTTCATCCTTATGGGACCTCCAATCACCCCTTAGTTCTTTCATAGGCCGTCACCCCTACATTGGTGATGCTGTCCTTTTTTCCCCATCTTAACCCCTTGGTGAACCAGTTCAACTCTATACCATCCTCTTCTCTTGAGTTCTTTGCTCTTTTATTCTAGTATTGTCAGTATTGCCCTGCCAACCTTCAGATATTACGTGGGAAGTTTTCTTCCCTTTTCCCTTCCATTTTTAATTTAAAATTGTCTCATTATGGTTCAGAAACCTCCAAGCAAATATGTATTTTACTAACTTTTTTTTTCCCCTTTTGAATTTTTATTACTAATTTAATATTAATCCATAAAATGATTTCATCTTACTTTGCAACTATTTTTGTTTAAATAAATTACATCTCACATCAAATCAATAAGCATTTGTTAAGCAACTACTGGGTACCTAGGTGGTATAGTGGAGAGAGCACCAGGCCTGGAGTTAAGAAGACCCAAGTTCAAATCTAGCGTCAGATGCATCAGACTTAATTATCTGTGTGACTCTGGGCAAGTCACTTTATCCTATTCACCTCAGTTTCTTCACATGTAAAATGATCCAGAGAAGGAAATGGTAAATGACTCCAGGATCTTTGCCAAGAAAATCCCAGATGGGGTCATGAAGAATCAGACATAACTGAAAATGACCCAACAACAATAAGCACCTGCTATGTGCCAGGTTCTGTGTTAGCTACTGGGGATATAAAGAAAGGCAAAAAAACAACTGCTGGTCTCAAGGAACTCACAATCTAATGGGGGAAACAACATGCAAGCAACTATGTATAAATAAGATATACATGGGATACAAAGGATTTAATCTCAGAAGGAAGCCAGTAGCATTAAGGGAAGTTGAGAAAGGCTTCTTATAGAAGGCAGAACTTTAGCTGAGACTTGAAGGAGCCAAGGAAGCTAGGTGGCAGAGATGAGGAGGAAGGTGGGTATATGAATCTATCCTTATCCAAGACCAGCCATGTAATCTCTCTGTGATACAGAGTTTGAAGCCTTGTGTTTCTAAGGAAGGCCAAAGGATGACATCTTCAAGGGAATTATACAATTAATCAATCAAGTACTATTATGTAATACCGTCCTAGGCACCATAGGAGGCATAAAAGAAAGATGATATATTCTCTGTCCAAAAGGAACATATGGTCTTTTCTGTTGGAAAGCAATAATACCTTAACCCATCAAAAATGCCTCTTTTCTCCTGCAAAGAGGGTTCCACAAACAAAAGCTCAACAGGTCAATTTAAATGTACTCCTGGTCATTGTTTTTCAAGAGTATGATTCATAGCTACCAATCCATATGATTCACACTTAACTCTTTGGGTGCCCAATTTTTATTCTCAAAATTTGCCTCTGGACTCGGGGGCATGGTCATGGGTAAGCAAGGGGTAAGCTAGGGTTGTACACATGTGATTAACAATAAAAGGAAGGAGTGGGTATTTGGGCTGGCCTCATGAGGGCTTCAATGCTATTGTACTATACTCCTCTACTATACAACCCCTCCTTGTAAGAAAGTTATAGTTTAATAGTACATGAGAGAATGGTTAAGGGGACAGCAGGTAAGAAAGGCTTTAAGAAGCTTATTTCAGCTTGGCTATGATGGTGTGAATTTTCCCCTTACTTCCTTCACCTGTAGGTGGTCAGGAGAATATATGGAATATATACGTTCTCATCAAGTGTCTTAGTTCATATTTTGTCCTTATACTGCTCCAAAAGTACTTGTGAGTTAGAGATCCTTAACTGTTTTTGTGTCATGGACCCCTTTAGCAGTCTGGTGAAACCTATGGACCTCTTAGAAAAATATTTTTTAATGTATACAATAAAATATATAGGATTACAAATGAACTCAGTCATATTAAAATGTGGTCATCATTTGAGATTCAATTTCTTAGATATTTACCCAACTTATATGCTAGGAATCTGAGATGGATAGAGTGTAGGAGAGGGGAAATCCCTTGGGGAAAAAAAAAGGTATATATCCAGCAATCAATAAACCGTAAGCTAGAGGGTGCTACATAGACAGAGAAGATTTACATGTGATTTCCTAGTTCTGTTTCCACAAAGATATGAACTACATTTCTCTCAATGACATTCAGAGGAATTTTCCATGAGCAGAGGCATTTACTCTTGATAAACATTGGCTGCCTTCTCTTGCTTGAGTATTCAATGCAAGCACCCAAAGTCACTGAAATAATATACTGAACTGGCTGCACTAGGGAGAACAACTCAAGCTTTAATTACAAAGATATAATTATGTGAAGAATTACTGTTGATTTTCAAACAAGAAGGGACTGACAGTGATGAATCTAATTAGACAGTGGAAAAGGGAGATGATCCACATTTAGCTGAGTCTGATTCTTTCACAGGAGAATAGACTAAATATAAATTATTCCTGTGTATTTAAGAATCTTGGCAAATTCAGTCAGACTTATGGAGCCCAGACTTTTGTGTTCATATTGCATGAATTTCAAGTTTAAATGTTTCTATTTCTATTTTTTAAATTAAATTTTTAAAAATTAAAACGTGGGAAGCCCAATTCCTTTTTTGAAAAAAATCATCATTTTTATTATACACACTTCTATCCTAGAACATTTGGAAAGTAAATGCTAGAATCTTCAAAAATGATGAGTCCTTGGTGTTTTCTTCTTTCAATAATATTTTCAGTAAAAAAAAAAAAAAAGAAGGAAGAAGGAAAAGAAGAAAGAAGAAAACAAAGAAGAAAAAAGAAAGATGTATTTTTTATCTTGGCATATGGTATGAAGTGCTGGTCTAAACTTAATTTCTGCCAGACTACTGTCTAGTTTTCCCAGCTGTTTTGGTCAAATAGCAAATCCTTCCCCTGAGTAACTGGGATGTTTAGTTGATTTAACACTATGCTACTGTGTTTGTTTACTTCTTTAGGTTGTATATCTAATCTGTTCCACTAATTCCAGCTCTATTTCTTTAAACAGTATGAGTGATTTGAATGATTATCATTTTGTAGTACAATTTGAGATGTGATACTGATAAAAACCCTCTTTCTTCCTACATTTTTTCATAGTTATTCTTGAGATTCTTGATATTTTGTTCTTCCATATGAATTTTGTTATTACTTTTTCTAGCTATAAAAAATATCCCTTTGGCAGTTTGATTGACATTAAATTGAATAAATAAAGTAATTTAGGTAGAATTATTATTTTAATTATATTGGCTTAACTTAACCTTCAGTAATTACTGTTTCTCTAATTATTTAGA
>CM053586.1:267368068-267401247 GCA_028646515.1 Pseudochirops corinnae
TTAAAAAAATAAAAACAAATAAAAAGAACCTAGTAATAGTACACTCTCTCCACAGACAACTAGGGCTAACATGTCTCTAGAGTCACCTGACTGATTGGTAATCTACATAGTAGTGATTAAAATTTATTGACTGAGCTATAATCCTATATCTTAACTGAAAGGGGAAAACAATGTTGAAAAGTTATGTTCTTGTTGGGCAACAACTACTAGCTGTAATGTCATGTACTGAGCTACAGGCAAATAGTTGTCACTGAAGCAATTCTTCCCAAATGAGTAGAAACAGATAGAAAAATATCTAAGATGATGAGCCTTTTTTAATTGTACACAATGATGAAATAGTCCATTTTCTTCACCATTGCTCCCTTACAAAATCCATCCTGGGGGGAAAAAGGAAATTCTGTTGAGTCTGTAGCAAACATTTCCTTCACCCTTCAGAAATAGACCTCAAGTTTGTTTTTGTTGTTCTTGTTGC
The DNA here is from genome assembly GCA_028646515.1 of Pseudochirops corinnae. Taxonomy (NCBI): domain Eukaryota; kingdom Metazoa; phylum Chordata; class Mammalia; order Diprotodontia; family Pseudocheiridae; genus Pseudochirops; species Pseudochirops corinnae. The sequence goes on from CM053586.1 coordinate 267,368,541, forward strand.
TGTTGTTTTCTTGGCACACTAATAAAAACTCCAACTGATAAAAAAGAAAAGAAAAGAAAAGAAAAGATTCAATCATGGGTCAGTCTTTACTTGATACAACAAGGTAACTGTTGACAGCCAGAATCAAGTACCTTGATGTCTTCAATTATTTCTCTCCAGCTAGCCAAATAACTGTCTCATTACATTGAAGTTTTGGTTTCCTGATGGGTCATGTGGCCCTATATGAGCTCCAAACTATTGTCCATTAATTTTGCCATATGACCCACATGAAAGAGTTTTTTATTCAGAAAAAAACAGGTTCAAATCCATGGCTTAATTGAAAATAGAAAATGACTCCAGAAAAGTAGGGCTCTTTAAAAAAAAAAAAACACCTCAACACATAGGCATGAATATCCAATTAATTAGAAATCAACAATCAGTGAATAATAGGGGGAAAGTTATCTAAAGAAATCAACATGATTGTACAGTTCTCTGATGATTTCAGGTTTAAAAAGAGAAATGTACAAAATATGGGAAATGGAGCACCAAACAAAGGGTGTCTGGTGGAGTGGTGTGAACTTGTACTAACAATATAAGAGAGGCTGAAGCTTGAGAAAATAATGAAGGGGAAAAATAATTGGGTTTTGCTCTTTAAAAAAACTAAATCATAGGAAGAATTATAACAAACAGGTCCGTTGCTTGGGATAGATGGTGTATTGATAATAGAATAAAAAGAAAGAACTACTGGGGTCCCCTTTTGTTTCTCTCTTCTACACCAAAGAGAACAATGTTCAAATAGGAATAAAGAAACCATTTTTTTTAGAGAAAATTACAGTCCAAAATGAGTGATTGTAAGACAGCACTTGACTACTCTAGACCTAGATGAATTGCCTCTCACAGTACTACTGAAAAAATGTACATATGTAATCATAGGACCAGAGTCTGTAATCCTTAAGGAATTCTGGAAAATTGAAGAGACACTAGAAGACAATAAATAGACAAATATATGAATTTTCCTAAAAGGGGAAATGGTAGATATAGACTGGTAAGAGTGATATCTCAAGAAAAAATGCTGAAATTGATGGTTTGTGAAAATCAGAAAAGGAGCAGTGATTCTGGGAGCCAGTATGTATTCACTAAGAACAAACTGTGACAAATCCTAACCTTATTTCCTTTTTTTAAAAAAAAGGTTTATTAGTCTAGTAGATTTGGTGAATAAAGTAGATATGGTACATATTAATTTTGGTAAGGCATTTGGCAATTTTTATTCTGTTCTTCTGGATTCACATACTGATATGAACCTGATGATGGTATAGTGATATGCATTTGAATATGATTGTGTAACAATATCCTAAGAAGGTTAATGAATGTACTGATATCCTGGAATATCTCCAGTGGGTGCTTTCAGGTTTTCTTCTTGACCTATCCTGCTCAAAAAAAAAATTATCAACAATTTGTACAAATACAAAAAAAGTAAAAACTTTTAAAACTTAGGGATGACACACAACTAGGAGGAATACTTTTCCACCTGGGGTTCCCATCCTTAGATAGTTACTATATCAGAAGTGCAACCCTGTGCTTGTCACAGAAGGCCATTTTGTCACAGACACCTAAGACTATACCCACCCTCCACTCCCAGTGACAGTGACTATAACCACAGCATATGAGAAGTTCAGGAGAAGGAAAACACAGACTCCACATACCACTCATATCTAACTGTCCAAGAATGGCATACTGGAAGAGATTGAGTAAGCATCTACATCAGAGAAGTCTCCTAGCAGTTCTAACAATGACGCCACATCTTTCCTGTACCCTAGAAGCTCACCTCAATCTGAGTTACCTTTCAAAGGCAAATTAAATTCTAAGTCTGCAAAATGGCAACCAACTTTTAACAATATGTAAGGTCCCATGCCTTCCCTTCATACCCACAGTGGTCAGCCAAGAGCAGCTTATCTGTAAAGAGCGTCAGTGATGGCGCTGATGCTGCTAACAAGGCTCAGCCTCTTTTGCACCAGTGTAGTCTGCTAACACATACCCAACAAGGTGCATGACAAAGAATCAGAGTTCAAAAAAAGTTTCATCAGGCTAGATTTATAGACTGAAACTAGTAATTGTTGCTGTTGTTCAGTTGTTTTCCAGTCATGTACTACTCTTTGTGACCCCATTTGAGATTTTCTTAACAAAGATATGAGAGTGATTTGCCATTTCCTCTCCAGCTCATTTTACAGATGAAGAAACTGAGGCAAACAAGGTTAAGTGACTTGCCCAGGATCACAGACTTGAGCTCAGGAAGATGAGGCTTCCTGACTCCAAAGTCAGGTATTTAGTGGTTTGTTTTTTTTTTAAGCAGGTGTATAAGTAAAGGAGTGGAAATTATGTCTTAGAAGTTCATATGAAAAAGACCTGTGGTTTTTTGTTGACTATAAAGACCAAAAGAAGTAACAGCTGATGTGGTTATTTTTAACCAGCTAATGTAAATGTAACAAGGATTTTTGCACATGCCCAGATCACCTAACATGGCAGCAAACTGCTTCTAGGAGAAGATACTTTGTGTTCTCCTAATTACATAGGTGGCAACAGCCTCTTTCCATGGGCTGGATAGCTGGAACAAACTATATCTTTCAAAAGACCAGACTAAAATAATCTTGTTCTTTTCTCACTGAATCTATAAAAGGTGAAGGTCCAAGTTCACCCACAGAGCTGGCTCTATGAATTAACTAAGTGGGTAGAAAAGTTATCTTCCATTCCCTCCTTTTTTTTTTTTAACCTGTGGTTCTGATAGAGAGACAGATTTATTTTGTTTTGGTCTGCTTCATACATCGTTTTCAGTTTGACAGTTCAAGTATTGGAATCCCCACTAGTCTCAGACTTGAGCCATGGTGATCTTGGAGCCTGGATTCTAGACCAGATGTACAGCCAAACTACCCAGCAGGGAAGCCCAGAGAAGTCAGGGTGTCCAGACTTAAATCCAAAGGGGACTTTGGACTTGGGGCTTGGTGGAACTTTGCAAAAATTAACTGAGCTATTAATGAACCTAATACCTTTCCCTGCCCAGAATTTGAGGTGGTACAGAGGGGATTATGCCACCCAGGTGTTGGAGGGAATGTTTCTATACTTATTCTTGCCATATCTTCGAAGTAAACATTCCTTCATAAAAGCCTTTCTGACTATTAAGTGACAAAGTGGAACTGAGGACCCTAAAATGAAGAGAATATCATAATTAGGAGCTACATTCAATGGCAGAGCACCCAGACACCTCAAATTCCTGCAAGGGTATTTAGCCCCTCCTCCAAAACAAAATGACCTCTAATGCTCCTCATCTGGGGATTCTAGCATTCTGTGACCTCCTTTAGTAGGATGATTTGAAACTTTAGGACCCTAGCAAATATTTCTGAAAAATTCCTTGCACCTATATTTGATTGTATTATAAAGGGACCTCCAAGGCAATACTTGTGTTTTCTTGGGCAGTACTTAATTCTTTCAGAGAAAGAAAAAAAGGAGGGCTCTCTCTGCAGCTCTGATTCTACCATACCATTATTTTTCCCACTGTCCTCAAACATTCATGGAAATAATGAACTTCTATTATTAAATTAACCTACAGCAAGTGGGCATCTCCTGAAAGTTTTCTGATTTAGCTGACTCAGTTCTTGGGTTTCAATGCCAAGAAAGCATGGGAGTCTAGAGTGATCCTTGAGGAAATGTGAGTCCAATCCTTAGGGCTCAGACTACTTCCAAGTGACCTGGCCTACTCCAGACATAGTTAAGGGCATTCCCCTTTTCTTCCTCATCAGTCCCACCCCAGGTAACACAAGTAAACTCTGAAGTATGCTTTATATAGTCTATATCTATCCCTAACTATATCAATGAGGTAGTACATAAGAAAGATTGCTGGAATAGGAGTGAAAGGGCTGGAGTTCAAGTCTTGACTCTGTCATTTACTGAACTTATGACCCAGGACCCATCTCTGGGAAACCTGTGGCCTTAAGGCCATATATGGCCTTCTAGGACCTTGGGTGCAGCCTTTTGACTGAGTCCAAGTTTTACAGAACAAATCCTTTTATTAAGGGGATTTGTTTTGTGAAGTTTGGATTGAGTCAAAGGGCTATGCTTGAGGACCCAGAGGGCCACATGTGGCCTCAAGGTCCTAGGTTCCCCATTTCTCCTTAGCCTCTTCTGGCCCAAATTCATCATCTATAAAATAAAGGGCTTGGACAAAATGACTGCCAAGTCCCCTTCCAGCTCTAAATCCAAGATGCTTTGATCCTACGCTTAACTTAGACCTCATGAAATTGAGGGAGCAGGACATATTTTGCTCCACAGAATATTCACCCCTTCACTGGATGCTGTACTTCTCCTTTATGTGTTTATGGGGAGAAGGAGGCAGTGAGAGAGAAGGGAGTTTCCCTCCAAACAATGGATACTGTTGGAAAATACTGTTCTTATTAGCCAGCTGGGGGCCAGCAACATTTGCCTCAGCTTTTATACAAAGATTTCACTAACAGATATCTGATCTTTACATGGAGGGATTACTGAGTAAATGGTGGATTTGCCCCCTTAGCCTTCAGCTTAGTGAGTCATCTCTGAGATGAAGCAAGAAGCTAACTGAAAATGGTTGCAAAAATGTAGTCCAAAGGAGGGATGGCTGTGAAATCCAGAATGTGTTACCTTGAAGTGTAGACCCTGACTCCAAGCCCAGCATTCTACCTGTAAAATGTTAGGGTGTGTTAATTGCCTAGCAGAATTTTTTTGGTATTATTATTTGGTATTATTAAAACAATATTATCTTAAGAATAAGGAAGGCACAAAATCCTACTCATCTTCCTTAGGCAGCTCTTACTACTCCCAAAGGAGTTTTATGGTTTTAAAAAGACAAAGGAAAGGAATTCAAACTCTAATGAAATGCCACTAAAATTAAATGTTCTTAAAAGTATCTCTATGCATCCCACACCATATATTTACACACACACACACACACACACACACACTCCAACAAGTATCAGGTACAGATTTCTAATCTGTCTATTAACAGGGGTAAGGGGGAAGAGATCATGGAAGCAACCTGAAAGAAAAACCTCATTTGTTTTAGTAAAACATAAATGATTGTCTTCTATGGGCAGACATTACTAAAATAGAAAACAGAGTAAGGTGGTTGGGATGACGAAGGGCCTCAAAATCATACCAGATGACTGAGTTGTTGTTTGTCCTCCATTCTCAACCAGCATCACTGGCATCATGACGTCTTGACTTGCAAGTGAATTGAATTTAAATGAGACAGAGTTGCACAAAGTCATCAGTCTCTCTCTCTCTCTCTCCTCCAGAGTCATCAGATTCTAGTGGCAAGACAGAGGTCAAGACAGCTGGCAATGGCCCAGACCAGATGAGGGAATCAGATGAAGAAACTGAGGATATTTAGTCTAGAGAAGAAAGGACTTGGGCAGCCAGGTGGCATAGTAGCTAGAGCATTTGGCCTGAAGTTGGGGAGACCTGGGTTCATATCCAACCTAAGACACTTACTGTGACACTTAACATCTGTCTGCCTCAGTTTTCCCAACTGTAACATGGGGATAATAATAGCATATATCTTCAAGGGTTGTTGGGGGAGGATAAAATGAGGTAATATTTGTAAAATACTTTGCAAACCTTAAATATGTGTGTGTATGTGTACATGTACATGTGTGTTAGTTATTACCATAATCTGTGGAAGTTCTAGGAAAACTTTTTAAAGTTCTATAAACATAATTTTTATGTCACCTTCATTTATTTTTGTTGATTTGCTTTTTGGAGGGGGGAGGGCAGAGCAATTGGGATTAAGTGACTTGCCCAAGGTCACACAGCTAGTAAATGTTAAGTGTCTGAGGCTAGATTTGAACTTAGCTCCTCCTGACTCCAGGGCTGGTGCTCTATTCACTTCACCACCTAGCTGCCCCTATCACCTTCATTTATAAATTTATCCCTGCTCTCTTACCCATAGATCCATCCCATATAATAAAGAATTTTAAAAGAGGGGAGAAAAAACAGTGAAGCAAAATCACAAAATCACATGATCACATTGACCAAGTCTGACAATGTACATAACATTCCACACACATAGTCTTCTGCCTCTGAAAAGAAGGGAAGGAGGTACATTTTTATAGCGTCTCTTTAGATATACACCTGATCATTATAATTATACAGCACTAAGTTTGGGAGGTGGGGGTGGAGGCAGTTGTTATACTTTCCATTCAGATTGTTGTAATTATTGTATATACTCTTTTCCTGACTCTGCTTACTTCACTTTGCAACAGTTCAAATAAATCTTTCTATATTTCTCTGTATCTTCATATTTATTGTTTTAGCACAATAATGTTTGGATTTTTTTTTAAACATAAAATGCAAAGCACTAATGTATTATTAACAGCACTGCATTATTATTAGTTTGCATCTTTCTGGCGTCCGTCTCAAAGTTATGACTCTAAAACTGCCAGTGATAAATTCTAAGCAATATATACCAAGAAGCATAAAAGAGAGCTAGGAGTTTTATAGGGTTTGCCAAGCAACAACAACTCCCCCATTAGCCCTTGAGGAAGGATTGCTATGGGCTTCCTAAGCAGATACCTCTCAGTAAATGGAACATACCTAAATTGGGATAGGCAATACTGAGGGTAACCCCAGTGAGAGATTAGAGGCTGAGATATTTGTTCTCTTTTCTACTCAGTCTTATCAGGCAAAGCACTACATTCAGTCCCTCTGACACTGAAAGGATTAAAAGCTGAAGCCAGACTTAAGCCCTATATTAATCTACTGGACAAACATAATACCAGTAGGAACCCTGAAGGCTTACCCAGTCTATACTATTCAATTGTCCTCTGCTGTCATTTCCTTTAAACTGAATTAAAGAAGAAGAATGACTGCTGTATCTTTAACTGACAGGAGCTTATGAGCCCCAGAAGGCAGATTTAGGATCAATGAGTAGAGATTTAGGGGAGAGAGACTTGCTTACACTCACTATAAGGAAGAACTTAAGGTTCAGGGGCCTAAGAAGACAAAACAAAGGCAATAGAAGTACAATAGACAAGGAGAATCACAGAAATATAAGTTATACCCAAGGCTTGTCTTTCTCACCCTTCTGTTGGGCCAAAGTCTCCCACTGTATCCTGGGTCATCTCCAGTGGTCCTGATGAATATCTGGTCACTGGTCCCAGATGGCTCTGGAGGAGAAAGTGAGGTTGGTGACCTTACACAGTCCTCCCTCCCTTAAATCAAGGTCAGCTGCAAGTCATGTCATCCTCTCCCTGATGTCATGGTCCTCTTCGAGAATGAAGGACAAATACAACTACAGCAACAACCTGTTTGGGCAGCTAGGTGCCTCAGTAGATAGAGTACTAGGCTTGAAGTCAGGAAGATCTGAATTAAAATCTAGCCTCAGACACTTACTAGCTGTATGACCTTGGGCAAGGCACTTAACCTCTGCCTGCCTCAGTTTTTCCAACTGTAATAACAGTTGGAGTAATAACAGCATTACCTCACAAGCTTGTTCTGATAATCAAATGATATAATATTTGTAAAGCACTTTGTACGGGGCCTGGCACACAGTAGGTGCTCTATAAATGCTTATCCCATTTCCCTCCTATCTTGTGAAGTTTGATATTTTGAAATAAATGGAGATTTGTGTTTGGCTTAACTGATATAACATATATAAGCGAGGCTCTGGACTCCCTCTCTCATAGCAAGTTTGACTTCCACTTCCCCTTCGAGGTTCTGGGATACCCTTGAAGGGTTAGAGGAGTCTTTCTCTAAGGTCATTGACTCTAAAGCTCTCATTCCAGTATGCTCCCTCCCCTTCCCCAATATAAGGTTAGCTACCAATGATTAACACTCTGGTTTCATCTAACTTATTGACATTAATTATCTTTCACGAAAGGAAATTATTGTGATAAGCATTTGTATTGTGATGGTATCATAAGAACAGAAATAAAACATTTCCTTTTGAAACCTATGGCCACCCCCCATCCCTCACCCCTGTACCACTTTGGTCCCTAAGGAGAGCAGGCTCAGATTTAGTATTGTTTCTGCAGGGCATTTATCCCACTAAATTCATTTCCAAATGCCACACGGACAGTGGGTGTATGAATCCACATCTTTCCGGGCTTTGTTTCTTACCCTTTGGCTACCAGCAAATTCCAGCATGGAATCCAGTTTCCAAACTTCCGGGGACTCACTTTGCTGGACCTTTTAAAATTCACAAGTTCATAGCCATCTTGAGTCTCCTTCACTTAAAAGCAGGAAAGGATGGACACAACAGACAGAGGCAATAGATCCGAGAACGCTCGGCTCAGCTTCATACCAGTTCCGAGTGAGAAAAGGCTTGAAACTCTTTCTGTCCTGAAAGGCCACAGCGGCTCATCCTCATTTTGCCACCATAACCAGGCCAGTACTCAATGGCTGTGCATGTTCCACAGTCCGTGTGGGGATCTATCAGCCTAGCATTCTCAGAATGCTTATGAGGACTAGGCTTCGGGGTCAGTGTCCTTATCCACCCACATTCAGCCCTTACATATGGAAAGCATTTTGCAAACCTTAAAACACTACTATTACTAGCTCTGGGAAGCTGGTTAGAGCACTGGGCTTGGAATAATGAGTTCAAATTCAGCCTCAGACACGTAACTAGCTGTGTGAACCCGAACAAGTCACTTCACCCTGTTTGCCTCAGTTTCCTCATCTATAAAACGAGCTGGAGAAGGAAATGGCAAATCACTCCCATATCTTTGCCAAGAAAATTCCAATGGGGTCACCAAGAGTCAGACACAGCTGAAAAAACCACTGAACAACAACAACAGCAAAGATAACATCTGAGGTCCCTCCTAATTCTGAGATTCTGTGATGCCAAACTAGTTTTGTCTGTTGGCTCTGGTTCCTTTTTTATCCTTTTCCTGTCTTCTGACTCTGGACCAGCTCTGACTTTGATTCTTGCTTAACACTTTTTAACTTTCTTGCTCTGAAGACAGGAATCCCTTCTAAATTTTGCTTTATATTACTTCCACTATAGCTGAAGGCAACAGAGAGAAATTTTATGACTAAGCAACATTTTTTTCCTTTCCAAATCACCTATGTTGAAGACCACAGTGCCTTGCACATAGAAGGCATTTAATAAACATTTGTAAAATAATAACAAAGAAAGTCAGAAACAACTTTGTTACCATGGATTACCAATATTAAATTATTATCATCATGTAAGCCAGTATTTTAAGATTTTTATTTCCAGGGTTGTTGTTGTTGTTGTTGTTCTTCTTCTTCTTCTTCTTCTTCATCTTCTTCTCCTTCTTCTTTCTCTTGTTCTATTTCTTCTACTTCTCCTTCTCTTCTTCTTCTTGCTCTTTTTCCTCCTCTTCCTCCTCTTCCTCCTTCTCCTCCTCCTCTTCCTTCTCCTTCTTCTTCTCCTCCTCCTCCTCCTCCTTCTCTTCCTTTTCCTCCTTCTCCTTCTCCTCTTCCTTCTCCTTCTTCTCTTCCTTCTCCATCTTCCTCTTCTTCTTCTTCGTCATCTCTTCTTCTACTAGTTCTTTTTCAAACTAAGAAAGCTGTGTAATGACATTCTTATCAGTGAGTGCTCTTCCATTTTTTTTAAAGGCAGGAAAATACATCTGCTAATCAGAGTTTCTCTTTGGTATATAACAGGCTGATCTGAGACAAGGTGGATAGGCCTAATCCATTTGAGGAAAATAAATCTTTGGACATGACTTGTGACAGATCCATCAGGCCTCTAGATTCCTCCCTTTACCATTAAGCACAGAATATTATAGGGATATATCTCAGATCCCTTCATACTCTTTGCTGTCTTTTTCTAAGCATTAAAAAAAATAGCCAGAAGCAGAGAAATGAGTTCAAACCCTAGGGAGCCCTGTAAAAACAAAATTCTTTCCAGAAGAATTTTTTTTTCCACTTGAAATCAGAATATAGGAAAGAGGCCAAATTCTTTTGGAGATAGGGAAAACTGAGGCATCTGGATCTGAGTGGGATTCATATTTAGGAATTTGCCCTAGGCAATATGAGTTATTCCATGGAAATCTGGATTTGTTTAAATGATTAGGGAACTGTGGGTAATTACACAAGAGTAGGAGGAATTCTGTATTTGTATTCTGAGTACCTAGAATAGTGACCAGTGAGGAAGAGAGATAGATCTGGGAGGTTGGTAGCTTATCTTTATTAATGATTAGTCATGATCAGATAGAAGCATTCTGAAATCAGAGCTGAAGAGAGTTACCCAAGGTCACACATATCTAATAAGTCAGGATTCAAACCCAAGTCCTCTTACTCTTAGATGCGCTGTCCTTTCCACTACACCAAGAGCCCTAAACAAGGTTGAATAATTCTTTCTTTTAATAAAGTTAAATCCTTTATAGTTATAAAATTAACTTGTACAGATCTCTATTTCTTGTAAGTTGTTTCCTTTAAGGAACAAAGGAGAGGAGCATGGTTAAAGTACCTTGGCTCTATTCTCTCTCTCCCATCTCCCTCAATCCCTGTGCCCCTCCTACCCCTTCCATTGTGCCCTCCAGAATTCTCATTCCATAATGAACAAACTCCCCTTCATCCTAGATCTTTACTCTTCATGCTCCTTCCATCTTTTAGCCTTCATTGAGAATCTGACAACACCACACCCTCAGTTTTCTTCTCCAATAATGGGTGTCCTTCTCTCACATCCCATTTAAATTGGTCCTGAAAGGAAATCAGAGTATTCCTTTCTCCACATTGTCATTTCCAGACTTTCCCTTTAATTCTGTCACTTAGTATCCTTTCCTCTTTTGAAGTTTACTCAATCAAAATTTTCCACCCAATTTTAATTATGGTAGCTGACAACCTCCCTTGTCATTCTTCCTCCTTTTCTAAGAAGTTCAGTAGCTGACTTGCCACTTTCCTCCCCAACTCTTGCTCTTATATTGTTGTTGTTGTTCAGTCATTTCAGCCATGTCTGACTCTTTGTGACCCCATTTGGAGTTTTCTTGGAAAAGATACTGGAATGGTTTGCCATTTCCTTCTCCAAATAATTTTACAGATGAGGAAACTGAGGCAAATAGGGTTATGACTTGCCCAGGGTCACACAGCTAGTAAGTTTCTGAGGCTGGATTTGAACTCAGGTCTTCCTGACTCTAGCCCCAGTGCTCTATCCAGAGTGCCAACTAGCTGCCTCTGCTCTGATATAAGAGGACTTTAATATCCACATCAGTGCTCCCTCAAACCCCCAAACTTTTCACTTCCTCAGCCCTCCTTAAATCCCATGACCTTCTCTCCATCTCAGCCACACAGAGGAATAGTTATATACTAGATATCAGTGTTACTCATATATGTCCCTCTTCTCCAATTAGAAACTCAGAACTCATCTCTCTGAACTAACCTCCAATCATTCCTTCTCTTCTTATGCTTTACCCTCTCCTAAACCTGTCTCTCATTGTCATCAAATTTTAATCCCTCCACCCCTCAGTACTTTCTCAAACCGTTACCTTTGCTCTGACTTCACTTTTCCATCTCCAACCTCGACCCGAGTCAGCCATTTCAACTCTATACTGTCCTTTCCTTTTAAATCCCTTGTCCTTTTGTTACCCTCTCCTGTCTCTCTCTGTTTCTCTGTCTGTCTGTGTCTCTCTCCTCATTAGCTCCTATGGGTTTAATTACATCTGCAGATGAATCTGATAACTATATATCCAGCCCAGTCCCTCTCCCAGCCCCAGCCCTCTCCCAACCACCTCACTCATTGCCTCTTGGACATTTCATGATGTCTTAAAGAAATGTTAAACCCAAGTATGCAAAACTGATCATACTATTTTCCTCCCTAAACCTCCCCTCTTCCAAACTTCCCAATTTGTCAAAGGCATCACCATCTTTCCAAACTCCTAAGTCCAACTCAGAATCATTTCCAAGTCTCCACTCTCCTCATTCCACATCTTGTCAGTTGCCCAATATTGCCATTCCTGCCCTCATGATATCTGTTATATTTGATCCCTTCTGTCCACTCATACACAGTCACCACCCTCCTTCAGGTCTTCATCACCTCTCTCCTGATTTATTGCAACAACCTCCTAATTGGTTTCTCTGTCTTCAAGCCTCTCCTTATCCCAGTCCATCTTTCACAGTGATGCCAAAGTAATTTTCCATACACACAAATCTGACCACATCACTTTTTAACTTAATCAATTCTAGCATCTGCTTATTGCCTCTAGAATAAAATATAAACTCCTCTGTTTAGCTTTTAAAGTCCTATATAATCTGACCCCAAAAGATCTTTCTTGCTTTGTTGGACATTACCCCTTGCCCACACTCCGTGACCCAGACAAGCTATCCTCCGCACGGTTCCTCACACAGGACATTCTGTCCCTCGTCTCTGCTCCTGGAATGTTCTCTTTTTTCACCTTTGCCTCTTAGAGCCCCTTCCTTAAGGTGCAACTCAAGCAGTTTTCATGAAATCTTTCCGGGTCCTCTCAACTGTTAGTGCCCTCCCTCCAAAATTACTTTGGATTGAACTGCTTTGCGTATATTTATATTTATTTGCTCTAAATTTCCTTTGCATATATTTGCATATGTATTTGCTGTCTCACTCATTGGAATGTAAATTCTTTGCAAATAGATTGTTTCCCTAGTGCATAGCATGACTGGAACACAGTAAGCACTTAATAAATATTTGTTAATTGATTGACTGAAGTCTGTGCTAAGTGTGGCAAACTTTCTCATTTAATAGTAATTGACATTTGTGTAGCACTTTAAGATTTATAAGGCACTTAATGTACGTTATCTCTTTGCTCGGAGCGACACTGTGAAGTGCTGCAGATGTTATTATGCCCGTTGTGTACATGAAGTAACTGAGACTCAGGGAAATTAAATGACTTACCCAGGGTCACACAGCTAATATAGTAGCCAGGTGGCACAGTAGATGAAGTGATGGACCTGGAGTCATCCTTCTGAGTTCAAATCTAGTTCTAGACACTTACTAGCTGTGTGAGCCTGGGCAAGTCACAACCCTGTTTGCCTCAGTTTCCTCATCTATAAAATGATCTAGAGAAGGAAATGGCAAACCATCTTTTTATCTTTGCCCAAAAAAATCCCAAATGGGTTCACAAAGAGTCAGACATGACTAAAAAATCTGAATAACCACACAGGTAAAAATGCATCTGAGGCAGCATTTGAATTAAGGTCTTTCTGATTCTTTTAGATCCCAAATACTCAGCTTTTCCTGCTACTAGATCCTGTTGTGAAATTCTGATTCTATATATTTGTCACTCTGGCTTGTTGATGAAAAAGTTGCTTTCCTGTCACCAGCTTAGCACGATCCTTTCCTTTAAAGGTCACAGGAAAATGCAATTTAGCCACCTGCTTCTTTTCTTTCCCCTTACCTGGAAAAGTCAAATCTCCCCAGGATTCCTGACATTAGGAAGTCATAGGAAAATGCTTGTTTCACTCCAGAAATTAAAAATGAAAATGAAAAAAAGTCATAGGGAAGAAGACCTTCCCTTTGGTTAAATGAAGTTAGTGCAAGGAAGCCTGCCCCCAGAACTGTTACCCACTCCTATTCCTCTGGCTAACTTCAGAAAAATACAGTTTGCCTGATGATGTTAAGGAAAAGGCAATGTCTTTGACTCTACCAATCCAAGGATAGTGACAATGTTTTTATGTATGTGTTTTGAGGTGTAATTTATATTTAAATCAACGTTTGGCAGACCTGAGATACGGGAGTTATAAGCCAAAAGACAACTGATAACTTATCTAACATTGCTGAATTTAGACTTTAGCTTCAGTGACTCCCCTACTTCTTTAAACCCAGTTCATTAAATGAAATATAGAATCTGCTCCTTAGAAGAGTCCTCTGTACAGGTGATAACAGGATGCATTTCCCCTTCAAAGGACTGGTGCCTGATCCTGTCATGGAAGGCAGAGAAAATGCTTGAGATAAATTAGGAAGTGATCTATGGACTTGGAAAGTTCACTCTGTCTGTTGGCCTCTGCCCTTATCTTGAGCAAGGCATACCATTAGCACACTTAATTAGAGTTACTGTGAGACAGGGAGTCCTTGCCAGAAAAAAAAATGACACTACAATATTCTCCTACTTTTACAGGACAAAATGTGCTTCTTCCTAAAACAAATCAACTGCCAATGAAGTTCACTTCTACTTACTATGAAAAATTTAGATCTAATAAACTCGGCTGCAACAACTCTTTCCTTCTTTCCCCACAATGAAGAATTATTATTATAAGAAAATACAGTAAGTTCTTTGTTACCTGGCATGGTTAAGGAAATAGGCTGTATTACTAGTTAAACAAATGCTCTGGTTGATAGAGAATTTTTCTATGTTCTATGCCTGGATTACACATTTTCAAAGAATTAAAATGCAATAAATACTTAGGCCAAAACTGAACTGAGAATTCTTTAGTCTCTGTGATGATTCATCAGGGTCATTGTTATGGATAGCACTTATCAATCAACAGTGGATGTGTGAAAATGCTGTTTAGAGTATTCTGTTTCACCTTGGCACAGTATTGAAGGGGAAGTGGGTGTTAGAGACCTAGAAATAAAAAGCCTAGATTTGGGTTAAAAAAAAAAAAAAACCAACAAAAAAACAGACATAACTAGTAATTTTTGCACCTGAGGGAAGTAGTACAAGATGTGCCTGGGAGAAGCGACATAAAATGCTCCCTCAACTACTATGGGGGAGTTAGAACAGAGGAGGAAAGTGGAAATAATCACCTGGAATACCATCTGCTATCTTTCTATGTTAACTAATTATTATTAATTAATGCTAAACTTACTTGTTTCTATACAGCTGAGAGACAAGTGTTGTAATACTGTCTAGAACCAAGAGGCAAAGCCCTGATCACCCTCCCCTAGTTACAGGTCTGATCTGAATGTACTTAACTGGTTCATTCTGGGGTGGAGGAGGGACAAACTATTCTGTGCTTTACAAAAGGATTTGGTATTTCCAACTGGTTGGGCTGGCAGCAGTGGTGGTAAGAGGGTGCAGAGGTAAGCTAGTTGAGTGTCGCAAAATAGCCTTAAGGCAGTAGCCCTAAGAGCCTGAGAAGTCTCTGGAAAGCCCAGATCCCCCCAGTATCATTTGACTAGCAAAACCACTATTTCCAGTTCTTATTGTGTGATACCACCACCTCATTGGGCCACTGTAACCAAGGTAAAATGTAACTACATTTTACATTTCTAGTGCTACTGGTTAATGTTTGTAAGATTTGACCAGTTCAAGAAATTCCTATAATTCAGGTACACTCTCTTCATTAAAACTAAGAAGTCTAATTGATTTCTAGTATTTTAAAAAAATATCACATAGCAACTCTTACCAATAAACAGGGACCATGAGACCTGGGGGTCGTTGGGATAACAACATATTTTATTATGCCTTACAATAACTGAATAATTTGCTTTATAGATCGTCTAAGGCTCCCAGAATCTTATTCAAGAATCTTTATAATATCAGGATACCTAATTCATATATAGCACCTAAGATCTATCATATCTATTTGAGCTAAAATTTTCATTGTGATTTTTTAAAAAATGGTACCTCATTCTGGGAGAGATATTTTTTTTTTTTTCTTCTTGGGGGAGGGAAGGCAAGGCAAATTGGGATTAAGTGACTTGCCCAAGGTTACACAGCTAGTTAAGCATCAAGTATCCGAGGTCAAATTTGAACTCAGGTCCTCCTGACTCCAGGGCCAGTGATCTATTCACAGCGCCATCTAGCTGCCCCTGGGAGAGATATTTTCAAGACGTTCAAATCACTTTTGTTTTATTGTCATTCTCTCATCTATTTCCATATATCTACAATATGTCTTTATCAGCTACATATAAGATTGAATGTTATGAAATTCTGTGAATAGTTGAATGATACACATTCTAATTCTATCATTCATCTAAAATATCTATTTGCAAATATAACATGAATATTGAATATATTTGACACTCAACAGTAGTTATTATTAGTTATTATTAACATCCACATGCAGATACTCCTTCCTAGATTTTTTAAAAATAGAGCATTGTGTTAATATGTGTAGAATTATTTGCATTTATATTTTTATGCATTTTTAACAAAGAAGGAAAGGGAAAAAGGATAGAGGAGGGAAAGAGTAGAAGGAAAAAGGAAGGAAAAGGGAGGGAAGAAGAGACCAAAAAAGGGATATTACCAGTTTATTTTTATTTTATTCCCACTATTTTATCTTATTCCTAGTGTTCTATTTTCTTCAATGATTTTCTTTTAAGATAGCACAGAATCCTAAATCTAAAAGGAGAGAAGGAGGAATAGGAGAATCAACTGATTTAATACTCTTCTTCAACAAAGAATGTTATTGTTCAGTCATGTCAATCTTTTTTGTGACACTATTTGGGGATTTTCTTGGTACAGATACTAGAGTAGTTTGCCATTTCCTTCTCCAGCTCCTTTTATAGATAAGGAAACTGAGGCAAACAGGATTAAATGACTCACCCAGGGTCACAAAACCAGTAATTGTCTGAAGCTGGATTTAAACTCATGAAGATGAGTTTTTTTGATTCCAAGCCCAGAACACTACCCACTGAGCAACTTAGCTTCCCATGTAAAATAGCAATAACAATGCTAAACAGGATTGGTTGGAAAATGTTGGGCAGTGGTTAAAGTTTGTCAGTGGTATCCTTCTACTTTCTTTTCCTGTACCTATCTTTCCTCATATGGCATAACCCTTTAGGTACCCAGTGCCACTATCATACTGTCTTCTAGCTGCCCAGAGGGCCCCACTATAGTTCCCTCTTCTCATAAAGGCTTGCCACAATATTGGTTACCGATTGTCTAAAGTTTAACAGAATCTTACTCAAGAGTCTTCATGATATGGGCAATGATGACTGGCAGTGCTCAATGCTCCAGATCTGTCCCTTTCTTTGTGCTTCTCTCCCTGGTCCTGCCCAGGAAGGTATCCAGGAGTAGGAGTAGTTAATAGTTATCCCTTCCATGTTGGCACTCTGCGATCTGGAAAATCCACGTAAAATTTTTTGGCCCTCCCTTCGTATCACATAAGAAGTCTGAATTATTATGGTATTAAAAATAAAACACGTTGATAATATACAATACTATACACTTGTTTTGTGCATTTCTGAGTTTCTAAATTTTTTCTGTGTTGTCTGTAGGTCTTCACAGTATTGTCTGCAACTCCCCCAAAATTCCCACTTAATTTCTTATGCTGATCCATGTGGAAGGGATAATTGTAGGGGTTTCAGCCAAAAATATCTTCATGGTGCAGACTGCAATGCAGGAGCGTAGCCTAGTCTAAGTGGGGTATTCTGTAGCAGTAACATCTCAGGTTACTGAGGAACTTGAAATAAGAGGTGGATCTTTCCAAGCATCAGTTATCATAAGATACCAAGCAAACTAGGACCTAGAAGGAGGAAGAACATCTGGAGTCTGGAACAAGAGCTCAGTAACATGATTGTGATAGGATCTATGGGAAGCCCTGCTTACCCAGTTGCTTACCCAGAGCCTGAGAGAGTGCGCAAAAAAGACGGGGCTCCGAGAGTTGGTATACTTCCTTGTTCCCAGGCCAGGGGTGTATACCACACCTATCACGAGGACATAATGCTCATACCTGTGTGCTTGAGCTCCTTCCTGGGAGGTGAGGAACCCATCCAGGCCCGATAGCAGACTCTTCAGTTGAGAGGGCTTATTCAGCCATCAGGGTCAGAGTCCCGCTGGCCTGTGGTCCTCTACAAGGATCCAAAAAACAAAAAAGAAAATGTGGGCCATGGTCAGCTAAAAGATCAGGAAACTGAATGTGATATCAGGTTCAAACTTGTACATGCATCATGGTATAGTGGATAGAATGCTGGAGTTGGAGTTCTAAAGACCTAGGCTCCAGTCCTGACTTAGATATTTAATTAGCCCTGTGACCCCAGGCAATTAATTTAACTTTATTGAACCTTAGGCCTCCATCTTTAAAAGGAGAGTAATAATGGCACCTACTTGTCTGGGTTGCTGTAAGGATTACATGAAGTAATGTATGTACAACATTTTGTCAATCTTAAAATACTATATAAGTATAAACTATCATTATCACACTCTCTTTTCTTTTTTTTTTTACTACCATCACTTCTCCTGACCTTCCTGGTTTACCGAACCCCAAAATACATTAAAGGAGAATACCAAGGTCTTTCTTCTACCACCTCGGTTCCTCTTCCTGCTCTCTTAAAGTAACACATTACTGTATTTTCCAAATCCAGAGTTAATACAAAGCAGGGCAAACATTCAAGAGAAGAATGGTATGGTGACAAATGAAAAGGATATCAGGTTTACAAATTGCAAAGGTTCTCATGATTCTATCCTAGTCCTATGTACCAACTGAGAAAAGCCACGTTGCAGTGGATAGATTTATTATCATTAGGACCCAGATTCAAGTCCAGCTTCATGTCCTAGACATATGATCCTGGGCAAATCACTTAACTTCTCACTATCCCAGGCAATTCTCTGAGACTATATATTGCAGATTTGTACAACTGCTTCAGTAGGAGTTTCCTCACCAGGAACTCCTTAACTCGATGAAATCCTGGGTCTAGACCAAAAATCAAACAATAACAACAAAAACCACTGTCAACTGTGGCCTTCTTTCTTTTTCTTGGTTCCTTCCTTTTATTCCCTTTCCCAGTCTTTTCCTAATGCCACCAAGGTTCTAACTTGCCTTGTTGAATGCTTGGCCAGGTTGCTACATCTCAGCTTTTGGAAATATGTTTCTTTTGTCCTAAATTATGAGACAGTCTCATGTCTTGCCAGTACATTCATCTTCCAGTCTCCACCTACCCATCCTTTACCAGCCTATAACCCAGTGATTCATAACATTCATCACCCAAGACATCTCACTAAAAGAACTAGAGTATCTTCCTATGTACTACCCTTACTCAGTAAGAAAGACCCTTCCCCTAAGTCTTGATTCCGAAGCTATCTCACTTCAACTTCAACTCACTTCTACCTGTGCCATTTGACTCTTCCTATTGGGGTCTCTATAGTCCAGTACCTGAAAGTCTCTTTCTCTGTCTCTCTCTATCCTCCTCTTCTTCCTCCTCTTCCTCCTTTCTCTTTCTTCTGCCTGCCCCTCCCCCTTCCCCTCTCCCTCCCCCTTCCTCTCTTTCTCTCTCTCTCTCTCTCTCTCTCTCTTTCTCTCACATTTTTACTTCTGCTGTAATTGGTCTACCTGAAGCAAATTCCAATAGCTCCATAGATCTTTCAGACTGGTTTGGTCCTTGCTGATGAAACTATTCTAGAGCTTGTCCTATTTTGTATATAATCAAGGTATATAATCAAGGACTCCAAGCTCATTTGCATGAGACTTTCCTCACTGATGAAGATTGATTACTCAATGATCTGAGCCTATGGGGGACAGAGTTAGTAAGAGCTTGGGATAAGAGAGCTGGTCTTCTGGGTTTCTGGAGCTGCATGAAAAATTCTCATGCAAATGAACTTTGAGCTTCTGTTTTCATTTACTGTGAGTATTTTGTATGGATGGTGTTCTTCCCATCCTAAGGCAAGGAAAGAAGCATTTACTGTGTGCCACAGAAGAAGAAAGGAGAAAGAGGAGAAGAAAAGAAAGTGGGAGTTGGAAGGAGGAACAGGTAAGAGGGAAGAAGAAAGAAGAACTTTCAAGGAAACTTAATGGGGGAAGAAACACAAAAAAAGAACTTGAAAAGGGGGGAATGGAATGAGACAGCAGCTGAGCAATGAGGGATGCCCCTCCCACCTAACCACCATTAGATTGTAAGCTCCACGAGAGCTTATTTTTGTATTAATTTTTGTATCTCTTCAGTGCCTAGTGCAGTGCTCTGTACAGAGCAGGTGTTTAATCACTAGTTATTGAATTAAACTGAATGAAAGTTCAGAGTCAGCCTTAGACAACTCACTTTCTCTCCACTGCTATATCTCCTAGTACTTCCCACCATCTACTCCCATGTCATCTTTATACCTTCATATCTTATGCCTGAGCTGGGTGAATTTGATCTCTGAGCACTAGAGAAAGAAAAAAATAGAAAAAAGCAGCTTCTGTGCTTGGCTTGGTGGTTCAAAAGCAATTAGTCCTGTGTCTGTCTCTGAGTATCTAAAATGATCCCAAACTTTTGCTGTGAGGTGTTACTAGAGACCTTCTGTTTGTTTGCCAGCAAGTTTCCTGGTGAAGGACAGATGGCATCAGAGAATTAGGTTGCAGACAACTATTTGTTGCTATTGGCAACTAAATCCTGGAGTGGGCTGAACCACAGGGATCCATGCCTTTTATGACTTTTTAGAAAGTTGGATCTTATTGCAAAGGGTCTTATTTAATTTCTGAATAGTGCTTTAGTTGGTTGGAAGAGGAGGAAGAGATAAAAGGAAAGGAGTAATCATGGAAAAGTGGAATGCCATTTTCCATTATTCTTTACAAAACTTTAACCCCACTCACCTATGTCTGAGCAGTTACAAGCCACTCCCCTTACAGCCTTCTGTCCTCACACTTGCAAGTTCAAATGGAAGCTAGGAGGTATACTTTTATTTGGCACATGGAGGAGAGGAAGATAAGGAGAATGGTATGAACCAAGGAACAGAATCATATCTGCTCCTCTATTTTCTACCTCAGGCATATCCTGAGGAAATATAACAGCTCAAGGCAAGAAGTCATTCTCTGCTACTAGCATTTATATATTCCCACAGAATCTGCAAATAGAAGAAGACTTATTCTCCCACTCATCACTGCTTTAGTCCCCACTCAAAGACATGAAACAGAAATCTTTGCTTTAGAGTTTGAATTTGGAACACTAACCTAGCCCCACTAACCATCTAGTGTCCAAGCTGTACCTGAAAAAACCAGGCCAATGGGAAAGATGTATTCTTTTCAGCAAGGGTTTCTTCCAGCTCTGATACTATGATTGTTGGATCCTCCCCTACTCCTACTCCTCCTCCACAGGAGAAGATTCACAGATGATTCACATTCACGTTGTATATACGTTCACATAAATGTAGTGCCTCAAGGAGTTGGAGTAGGCACTGGAGATGGATGTCCACTAGTCGGGATGAAAAAAAAAACCCCATCATGTGACTGAATGGATTGAGACTATGTCTGAAAGGTTAGTTTCTCTCCCATTCTAAGGGAAGGGAGACTGTCTGGAGTGGGAACCCTCTAAAACCATCTAGAGAGGTAAGCTGGTGGAGGTTCTCGTGTGAGAAGCGTGAGCAAATTCTGAGCTAAAGAGCTTCTGCAGGTGCCACCACAGCAGCAGAGATCTCCACCACTGCTTAGCCTTGCTTGGATAAGGTGATCTTGGCCAAGATCACCACCAGCATGCGAAAGGCCTGAGAACAAGAAAAGGAAGCTACGTTACTGGGGCTGAGCAGAAGTCAGAAAGGGTATTCACATTGTGGTACGGAGACAAACCTGGGGATTCCTACTAGACTGTCCTGTACTTCTCTTCTTCTTTTTTTTTTTTTTTTTGCTTTGTGGAGGGCAGTTGGGGTTAAGTGACTTGCCCAAGGTCACATGGCTAATAAGTGTTAGTTAAGTGTCTGAGGTCAAATTTGAACTCAGGTCCTTCTGACTCCAGGGCTGGTGCTCTATTCACTGCACCACCTAGCCATCCCTTGTACTTCCCTTCTAATAGCCAGCATTTATATCCAGCATTTTAAGGTTTGTAAAGTGCTTTACAAATATTACCTCATTAAATTTTCACAATAGCTTTGAAAGGTAGGTGCTATAATCACTCCCAATTTACAGTTGAGGAAACAGAGACAAACAGAGGCTAAGTAACTTAACCAAGGTCACATGGCTAGAAAGCATCTGAGGCAGGATTTGAATTCAAGGTCTTCCCTAACTTCAGTGCCAGTACTCTATCCACTGAGTCATCTAGCTGGCCTCTAGCTCTCTTAAGGGAAAGATAAGTCATTTTTCTTTCCCAATCATTTAAGACTTTGTTTTGCTTTCTGTTTTATCCTTCATTTTTAAAGATGCCAATTTCTCTAAGACAACATGCTTCTATTGATATAATCATATGATTTTTAAAAATTATTATTATTGATATAATTATTGATATAATCAATTATAATTATAATCAAATAAAAAAATCCCTTCATTCCTGGCATAACTTCCACTTAGTCATAATGTATAATTTGTGTAATATATTATTATACTCTTTTAGCAAGTATTTTATTTAGTATTTCTGCATCCATATTCATTAATGAAATGAGAGGAAGAAAAAATGGAAAAACACACGATAACTATTAGATATTTTAAAAGGATAGCAAATTGTACATAATGAATTTGCAGTTTTATGTGTAATTTTTTTTTGTTGTACTATGTTATGGAAATGCTTGCTTTGTTCCATAAATTAAAAAGGAAATAAATTTTTTTTTAAAAAAAGGCAACATACTTGTTCATTGTATTACTGATTTGTGTGTGTCCTTGGGGTAAAAAGTAGCTATGAAAGAAGCACGAGATTATAAAACTCACAGGCAAGAGAAGTTGATTTTTAAATAGCTATAGGCACAGGCATGGGTACAGATGTAATAACCTCAGGCATAGGTACAGACACAGGTATAGGCATTTGCCAGAGAGAAAAAGAGAGCAATTCTGCTGAAAGAAGGAACTGATAGAATCTTTCCAACTGGACACCAGAGCAGATCAGAATTGGGACTCTGAAGAAGTCTTGTTGCCCCAAGAAAAATGATTGCTTAATGAAACTACCAATATCAGGGTAATGAACAAGGAAGCCTTTCTATATTTTCCAGATAAGGTAGGAAAAACAGAGAGTGGCCAAATCCTGTAATACGACTGTGACAACAGTGGTTGTGGCTTCAGCAGCAATAGCAGACTTAAACCATGATGTTTCTTCTAAATCCAAAATGGTCCTGGATGTAGAACATCCTTCAGTAGTTCTCAACCTTCCTAATTCCACGACCCTTTAATACAGTTCCTCATGTTGTGGTGACCCCCAACCATGAAATTATTTTCGCTGCTACTTCATAACTGTAATTTTGCTACTGTTATGAATAATAATGTAAATATCTGATATTCAGGATGTATTTTCATTGTTACAAATTGAACATAACCCACAGGCTGAGAACTGCTGGATTAGTGGCTCTTACACAATCAGGCAATAAAGAGTATTTTATTAGACAGGAACTTAGAGTGTGATTTTCATTATTGATTATGCCAAACATCTCACTAAACCCAGGAAGGGTAAGGACAAGGGACTCTAGATTCAGAATTCTCAGAGACTTTAGGTTCTAGTTATAGGTTGTTAAAGATGCATTATCTCTTTTGATCCTTCACTTTCTTGGGCTTCAATTTCCTCATCTATCAGATACTAAGGTTGGACCAGATGACCTTTAATGTCTGTTCCATTCCTTAATTTGTAATTTTGTGAACCCTTTAAGACAGATACTACAGCACATTGTCTCCATTTTACAAATGAGGAAACTGTATCGGGGACACAGTTTGAACTCAGGTCTCTTCTGATTTCGAGTCTAGGGCTGTTTTCACTATACCACTCTGCTCTCCCAGAGAAGTGTG
Source organism: Pseudochirops corinnae (assembly GCA_028646515.1). Taxonomy (NCBI): domain Eukaryota; kingdom Metazoa; phylum Chordata; class Mammalia; order Diprotodontia; family Pseudocheiridae; genus Pseudochirops; species Pseudochirops corinnae. The sequence continues at coordinate 267,392,031 of CM053586.1, forward strand.
TAAAAGTCATAGTTGAGGAGCCATATAGGTGGAGGGGTCATTGCTGAAGGAGTAGAAAGCATTCATGGAGCAAAGTCCAAGGCTGTATTAGATTAGTCATGAATAAAGAGGTTTAAATGAGGGAAAGAAGAAAACCTGTGGACCTTGGACAAAGTGTAAGCAAAGCACAGAGAGTACTAGGGCCATGTTGTCAACTAACACCGACTGATTTTCCTATGGAAACGCCTTGTCATCCTGGATAAAGTACAGTGTGTCCTCCTGTGCCTCCCTCTTAGCTCTTGGCGGAAGGCAGCTCAGCTGCCTCTGACTAACAAGGGCAAGTGTGCATTAAACAGACTGCTCTAAAGCAAAGATTGTGGGAAGAAGTTAAAATACGATGAACCAAAAGGAACCAGGTAGAGATTTAGGGCTGATTCCGGCCTTTCTGGGCCCTCTGAGTACTTGTTTCTGAGGTAAAACCAGCTCTGTGTCTGCACTGTAGATTGCTTTGCTTTGTAGATTTTCCAGAAGTTTGTTCCTGTTGTTTTTTTAAACCAAGGTGCTGCCGTTTACCTTCCCTAGCGCTGCTTCTGGGTGAACTCCACTGCTGTGCTGAAGCGAATTCCTACCAGCTATTGGTTTATCTGATTGTTAAATTTTGAGTGTGGGGGGTGGCTAGGTGGTACAGTGAATACAGCACTGGCCCTGGAGTTAGGAGGACCTGAGTGCAAATTCAGCCTCAGACACTAAACACAAAAACTAGCTGTGTGACCTTGGGCAAGTCATTGCCCTACCTTCCCCACCTCCAAAACAAACAAACAAAAAAATCTCAGTGTGAACATTTACACCTTAGAATGCAGCACATACTACCAATCAGGGCTTGATTTAACATTTTGTTGTCTAGACTTTAGTAAGTGATGGAGAAAATGTTCGTGCAGATTAAATTTAAAGGTATGCTATTAGTACTTCGTTTGTTTGAAGGGCTGAATGTTAAACATTTATCAACACAGCCTTGGATATTCCCTCTGATCAACAGTGAATGTTCAGACAACACAGAACAGAAAGAGCACCAGATTTGGAATCAGAAGACCTCAGTCTAGATCCCAGTTCTGCCAAATTGTGATAAAAGGAAAGTCATCTAAATCCCTTGTGACTCAGTTTCCTCCTCTATAAAAGGAGGCTGTAGGACTAAGTGGATTGTAAAGTCCCTTTCAGCCTATCATTCTGTGAGTCTGTAATTTCAGTATTAACCTGAGTTAAATATATTGATGATCCATGATTTCATCAGCATGGGGTCTCCCTCCACCGAAGCAAATTGTAAACTACCTATAACTTATAATCATAGAGTTGCCTGGGGCAAAGAGAGGTTGTGATTTCCCCATAGTCACACAGCTGATAAGTGTCAAAGGTGGAATGTGAACACAGATCTTGACTCCAACTCTGTCACTCAACCCACTATACTATGCTGTCTTTCTGAGGTTAATAATAATAGCTAATATTTACATAGTGCCTTAAGGTTTACAAAGTGTTTTTCCCCCCAATATTATCTTATTTGATCTTCACAACAATCTTGTAAACTAGTATTATCTCTATTTTACAGATGAGGAAACTGAAACAGAGAGACTAAATTTTTTAAAAACTTTCCCAGAGTCTCACACCTAGTAACTATCTGAAGCATGATTGGAACTCAAGTGTTCCTGACTCCAAGTCCAGAACTGTACCCACTGGACCACAACAACTGTGGTAGAGCAGAAAAGACTTAGATTTGAATCCCAAATGTGACATTTAATAGTTACACAACCACAGATAAGTCTGTTAGCTTCTTTGAACCTCATACCTTTCAAAAGCAACAATAAGGTCTGCAGAGTTATTGTGAGGATCAAATGAGGTAATATATATGTGTATGTGTATAAGGTTTTATAAAGATTAAAATACCATATGAACGTTGAACTCTATTATAAAAGATAATTTTTCTGTAAAATAAGTCCACACAATCCAATCCAACAGCAAACAGAAATTGTCTCGATCATTATTTTGAATTATCTGTAGCACTGCATTCTCTCTGTTGGAGTGGATAGCTGAATTCAGTGGGGCAGAATTCCTAGGCACCTTCAGAGGAGTTGTTCAGCCTCTATTATTTAATACTATTAAGAGATCTGTCTCAAAACATAACAGGTAGCAGAAGTCATTAACTTCAAAAAGCTTCAAACATACTTTGTGTGGTACAGGTATATCTCACTTTATAAAATGAGATCTTAACAATGATCTGAGAAAAACTGAATTTCCTCCTCTTGAATCATGGGTGATTATGGTCAGAGCAGCACTTTAGGAAAATCACTTTGGTGGCTGAATGGAGCATTGGTTGGAGGGGGGGGAGATATTTGAGGCAGGCAGACCCACCAGTTCAGTAGTCCAGGTATGAGGTCATTTGAGTTTGTACCAGAGTCATGGCAATGTGAAAGGAGAGAAGGGTACCTTAGTTGAGGTAATATCAAGAGATGTTACAAAGATGAAAGTAATGTACCTTGAACACAGGTTGGATATACCACTGAGAGACAGTGAGGAGTAAAGGATGATACCCAGGTTGTAAGCCTGAGGAACTGGGAGGATGGTATTGCCTAATACAGTGATAGAGAAGTCAGGAGATGGACAGGGCTTGGGAGGTAAAGATGAGGAGTTTGGATTTGGACATGTTTAGTTTAAGCTGTCTAAGGGACATCCAATTCAAGGTATCTGAAAGTTGGGGATGTCAGATTAGAAGTCAACAGAGAGATTGGGGCAGAATGGTAGATCTAAGAATCATCAGCATAGAGATGGTAATTAAATCCATGGCAGCTAATGAGATCACCAAGTGAAGTAATATAGAGGGAGAAGAGATTGTTGTTGTTTGTCCTTTCCAGAAGAGGATTATGACTGCAGGCAGGTGATGCCATTACTTGCAAGTGAATTGGATTTAAGTGAGGGAGGGCTATGCAAAGTCACTTTCTCCTCTCCAGAGGGAGAAGGAGGAAAGGAAAGGAAAGTCAAAGAAAGTCGAGTAAAGGAAAGGAAGAATGTTGGAAGGCAGGAAGGAACTTCGTTGCCCAATTGGAAATGGCCAGGTGGGTCCCCAGTGGGGGCAACTCATGCTACTCTCAGATTGTTGTTTGTCGTTCTTTCTCAAAGAGGACCATGACATCAGGAAGGTGATGCCACGACTTTCAAGTGACTGGATTTAAGTGATGGAAGGCTGTGCGAAGTCACTAGCCCCACTCTCTCCTCTGAAGTCATCTGTGTCCAATGGCAAGATATAGATCAGGACAACTGGAGATGGTCCCAAAAGGGGAGAAGAGAAGAGCTCCCAGGACAGAGTCCTGAGGGATGCCTATAGTTAGAGGGTGTGACCTGGATAAGGATCCAGCAAAGGAGGCAGAAAAGAAGCAGTCATATAGGTAAGAAGAGAATTAGGAGAAAGCAGTGTCCTGAAAATTTAGAGGGAAAATTTAGAAGTATCAAGAAGGAGGTGATCAGCAGTGTCAAAGGCTGCAGAAAGGTAGAAAAAAATGAGGACTAAGAAAAGGCTAGGTCTTAATTCTCTCCTCAAATTGTATTCTCCACTATACCTGGTTGCTTCCATTTCCAGGGATATAGTGAGAGGCTTTGACTAGGGTAATTATGAAGATGTTACCCACAAAAAGGGTTAGGGTTGCCCAAGACCCCAAAATACCAACACACCAGGTCCTGCTGAAAGAATTCAACTCAAGTCTTCTCAGCCAAAGAAAAGTAAAGTTCATTAATAATTCGCCATATGGGGTAGACCCTTACAGAACCAGTCTATGCTAGGTCATTCTATGGTGCTCTCACACCACATGGAGGGAAGATGGGGTCTTATGTACAGAGGAATCTAGGGGTGGTCTAGAGGAGAAGTTTGGGGAGGGTCTTCAGGAGGAGTTAATGAGGTCAGACTCCAGTAATGAGTTTGGGAGGATCTTCAGGAGGAGTTAATGAGGTCAATGCAAGGGTGGATTGATATTTTGTTAGGCTCAAGGGTAGGAAGCAGATGGACAATGGAGGGCCAGGCTAATAACAGAGGTTTGGCCCAGCCACAATGAAAAACTTATGGCCTCTGCAAATGCCTCATTAAGTGGGAAGATTCAATCAGACTTCAAGCAGTTTCCCAGACCCTGCACCTCGAAGATTCAAGGAGAGCTCAAGGGGGCTCCCAGAGCCTGCACCTCATCAATTATAGTAAAAATGGGGGGGAGGGGCGAGCTAGAACTGAAAGATATTTCAAATTAAGAATTGCAGAACTTATTTTCTTTCAATCATTTTCTTCTTTCTTTTCTCTATCTTTTTATTCTTTCTCCAATCTATTTGGATTGGTGCTATGATGAATAAAAATTCCAAGAGGGAGAGCGTTTCTGGGTAACAGGGTATTAATTAGGCTAACTAATAATCAATAAATTGGTCTCTCGATAACCAGAGACAAAAAAAAAAATAAAGAGCCTGGAAACCTTAATATACTTTTGGAAAAGGTGGGTGCCCTAGACAGATGATAATCAAGCCTGACTGGGGAATAATTAATGAAGGGGTGGGCATTTTTAAGTGAGGGAGTGGGCTAAAAGTCTTCAGTTCCTCCTAATAGAGAATGTGACTTGATTGTGAAATTCAGCCACCTTGAGCAATCTGAGCAGAGTAATACATCTCTACCAGATCACTCTGGTTGGTTTTCTCCTTTATGAGGTGGGTCACCCTAAACTCCAGTGGAGGAGTACAAGGACCTTGGCTTAATGCTTTATAGCTGGAAATCACCTAGATTAGATTCTGTTTACACTCTAAATAGCATTTAAGGTCTCTTCCTGGTTGGATAGGGTCCTTCCCAAGATCCAAGAACTTGTTCCTGGAGGATTGAGCCAATCTCATTTATCAGCCTTTTCCTTCAGAAACTGGTTAACTGACCTACAGGGACTGGTACCCAAATGAGGAAATAAAAAATAAAAGACTGGATTCCAAATTAATAATTGGTATCAATATGATAGAAAAATAATAATTTCTCTCAGTGCTGACTGACAGTGGTGGTTGGAATCAGAGTCCATGGCAGGGTAAAGACTGTTTATTGGGGAAAAAATTGGAGAAAATAATTTCCTACACAGATAATTTCCAGATCCTCATATCACCCCACAAAGATCTCCCAAATCAGTCACTATCTACACCCATAGGTTTTTACTGACCCTGGAATGTCCTTGAATATAGAATGAAGTGCCTGGCTCTAATGCATCTTATTTCTTGGCATCCTTTAAACTGGGGCCTTAATCTCCACTCTTTTCCATTTATCCCCTCAAGTGCCTCTATATGAAAACCATAAAAAATTATGCCTCTCTTGTGCAGGCCTTGCTGTTGTACAAGGCCTGTGGACTGGAGGAAGGTTCACTGAATAATTTAAAGGTAACTTCTCACTTTAAGAAGTCATGCTCCAGTTACCTGAGATAGTATCAGGTCATTGAGCTTTCTGGCTTTTACAGAGACTGTGCTGTTGGTGGCTTCAGCTAAAATAACCACTGTCTCCACAACAGCAATGACCACAATAAATCTGCTCAGGAAATAGAGAACTACTTTTTAGAGTCAGGGATGTGGTGAAGGAAGGTTTCTCAGACTGGTTAGTCAGCATCAGGACGGAGAAGGAATGGTAAATTTTAACTTTTGGAGGGACACTTAGCAGGGAAAAGTTATTGGCAATCTATTCAGGGTACAATGATTAATTCTTTATTATTCAAAGGCTATCTATTCAATGGGATGTCTCTCCAGCTTCTCCTTTACCTCTCCTACCTTTTCCTGTGGCCATCAGTTTCTCAAATCACTTCACATTAGATCCCCTTTTCATCACGAGGAGGAAGATTATTCATCTAATGCATTCGAACCTAATATGTAATCATGAGAGGGATTCATTTTGTAAGGAAAATAAAATGGCAGGTAGACTTAAAGAAAGCAAACTTCAATAATGTGGGTCCTCTAAGAGTTTTTTCTAACAAAGCCTTGGCTTCCAGATGTAGTGCAGTAGATAAGTTGGGGCTAAAGATGGAACAGAGGATGTAAGGAGCAGAAAATAACATTGAATTGAATTTTTTTTAAGTTGTTAAGGTTTAAAGGTATAAAGAAAGGCTTATCCTTTGTTACCCCTTTATGAAGCGTGAAGAAGTTTTCAGATAAAAATCAATAGAATTAGAATGCAACTAGCCCCCTGGGAAAACTTTACAAATGAGACACTCTTTAAGAAGACAGTTAATGTAGGGGATGAAGCTGAGGAGTGTGATTTCTGGAAGCAAAGAAGAGAGCCAGCTATGAAAGAAGAGCCCATCTCCCCAGCAGCTACTAACATCTCTTTACCTCTTAGCAAGGGATAGGGAGGGGGCAGCTGAGGATTTATCTCTGTTTTCACCCCATGGATTGAGCAACAGAATAGAAGACATAGTATCTACCCAGAAGCCTAGTCAGTCTAGGTCAGCAGAGTAAATTCACCTTTGGGGTGGAGGGGATCGTGGTGGGAGTGGAGAATGTGGACCCTAAAAAAAAAAGAAAGGACATCTGGGTCCTGCAGTGTTAGAGGTATGAGCTGTCTTGGTCCTGTGTGTTCAGAAGTGTGTTTCTCTCTACTAGTGCCTCCTATGTGTACCCCTTCTCCCTAATAACACCCTGTATAGCTGTGGGAGAGTATGCCCCAGGTTTATGGGGTGAATTTTTATAACTACTGGTTTTTTAAGGCTATCTCAATAAATGCCTTGAGCCAACTGTGCAAATGGAGTACATTAACTGGTTTTAAAAAATATTTTGGCAATTGTATTTTTGCATGTAGTTGATTATAGGAGTTCCTTGAAAACAAAACCTGGTTTTTGCCTTTCTTTGTATCCCCAGCTCTTAACACAGTGCCTGGCAAATAGTAGGTGTTTAATAAATGCTAATTGACTGATGATTTCCATATAATTATTTTCCTTTGTAATTTTATATATTTCATTTTCTGCATTTAAAAACATTATTTTGGGGGAGCTAGGTAGCACAGTGAACAACAGAGCACTGGCCCTGGAGTCAGGAAGACCTTAGTTCATATCCGGCCTCAGACACTTAACACTTACTAGCTGTGTGACCTTGGGCAAGTCACTTAACCCCAATTGCCCTTCTTTCCCTTCTCCAAAAAAACAAAAAAAAAACCCAACAAAACAAATAAAAACCAAATAAAAACATTATTTTGAGAAGGAGTGCAAAGGTTTCGCCAGATTGGCAAAGGGATCCAGGACACAAAAAAAGGGTAAATCATCAGTGTAAAGGTAGATGTATTTATGGGAATTGTGAGCTATAGCTTTAAGAGTACAGATCTGCAGAATACTTTGAACCTGGGACAGTAATCTCCCCACTCCCCTCCCTAACTTGCAAGTATGAATTAGAAGGTAGTCCAAAGTTGGAGCCACATGTGTGAAATTCTTTGCAAATAGTAAAGTGGTGAGGAGAAAAATAATTTACTATTATTATGGGCAAGTCAGACATATTTGCTATACTTATGAAATCTAAGCACCAAAAGATATGATGAGCAGGATGCTCTCAGGAAAACCTGGACTTATATGAACTGATGCAAAGTGAAATGAGCAGAACCAGAAGAACATTGTACACAGTAACAGCAATATTGTTTGATGATCTACTGTGAATAACTTCGCTATTCTCAGCAATATAATAATCCAAGACAATTCTGAGGGACTTTGTGATGAAAGGTGCTGTCTACCTCCAGAGAAAGATGGTTACTTCTTATAGAACCAGCAGCTTGATAAGACAGCAGTCTACATGTACCAAACCAGGAAAAGCCATGAGCAAAAAGGAGACTGAAAAATCAACAACTCAACTTGCCTGTAGGAAGAACAAAATTGCTGGAAATTCTGGAAACATTTTTGAGGTAATTTCCAAAGGGAGAGACACTAGTAGATGGGAAAACTGGAAAAGGCCTGCTGTGGAAGATAGCACTTGAACTGAGTCTTAAAGGAAGTCATAGAAACCTAAAAGGCAGAGATGATGCCAGAGATTCTGGCAATCTTGAAAGAATTTTTTTTCATTTAATGTAACCTCCTTTTCCCCAGGGCCTAAGATTTTCAATGGTAGCTCTTTTGTTTATAGACTTTAAAGTATTGAATGTTCAGCATGCAAATATTCAGATAGGTAACCTGGAAAGTTATGACATAATGGAAACATCACTGGAGATCAGAAGATTTAAGCTGAACCTTGATTGTCACCTACTAGCTGTATGGCCTTGTGGGTAAGTTTGAAACCTGTATTTTAATCATAATCTTTTATCTTTCCATCTTCCCCTATGCCTTACAACTTCTAACTCTGTTTGTTACCCTCGCCATGACTTCTATTTCCTCATACCCTAAATTCTTTGCATCACCCTGCACTGACAATATTCTTCTCCCTTCATTATCTCAACCCTTTGAGAACCCATTAAACTATCTATTATCCCTCTGTTCTCTTTCTGTAATCCTAGTCTTCTTCCTCCTTGTGCTATCACTAATAGTGCCTTGCAAAATCCCAAACCTGAATTCCTCCCACCATTTACATTTTTCACCCTTGTTCGTGGGCTGTTGACCAGAAATGTAAAAAAAACTTCAAAACTGCTGACTAGATCCACTAGAAATTTATGTTACCCTAATCTCAAATGGGACCTCATTACATCAAGGCAATCATTCTACTTCTCCTTAATCAATCAGGTATCCCATTCTCAACAACATCTGCTGTAAACATTCTCATTAAACATTCTCATCTCTCCTCAATCCTCCCATGAAACCTCCTGCCCCTTCAGCTCTCTTAGCTGAGGACCTTGCTTCATGCTTCATTAAAAAAAAAAATGAGGCCATTCAACAAGATTTCTCCTTTTGTCTTTTTCCTCAAATGACTTCACTAAGACATCACTGCTCTCCTTTCCTTGATTCCAGTCTAGGATGAAGATGTGGCTCTTTTTGCCAAGGCAATTCCACATGCCTCCTTGATCCCCCTTCCTGGTCCTCATCACCTCTGATCTGGCCTATTATGTTAGTCTTTTTTTTTTCCTTTTTAATTGATTTGTTTATTTACTTTTAGTTTACATGATTCAGTTCCACAATCCCTTGAGTTTCAAATTTTCTCCCCTCCCTCTCTTCCCCTCCCCCCCATGGTGGCATGCAATCAAAGTATAGGATCTGCAAATACTTTCACACTGGACATTAGTCTGGTTGTATAGAAGGGT
>CM053586.1:267401747-267431687 GCA_028646515.1 Pseudochirops corinnae
TCCACAATCCCTTGAGTTTCAAATTTTCTCCCCTCCCTCTCTTCCCCTCCCCCCCATGGTGGCATGCAATCAAAGTATAGGATCTGCAAATACTTTCACACTGGACATTAGTCTGGTTGTATAGAAGGGTTGTAACCAATGGAGTGAACAATGGGAAAAAAGAAAGAAAACCAAACATGAAAAAGAACGATAGCATGTAGATTGCTTCAAGTCTCCATTTAAACTCTGTTCTTTCTAGATCTTTCTCTGGATTTAGGTATCTCCTTCCATCTTGAGACTTATAGAGTTATCTTATAACTGTGCATTGCTGAGAAGAGTCCAGTTTATCAAAGTTGGTTGTCACACATACGATGTGTCTGTGATTGTGTACAAATTCTTCCTGGTTCTGCTCTTCTTATGTTAGTCTTCTAACTGATCTCTCTACCTCAGATCTCTCCTCTCTCCAATCCACTGTATTCAGTTCCCAAAGTAATGTTCCTAAAACGTAGGCCCTACTTTGTCACCCTCTGCTCTGCCCCACCACTCAGAAAACCCCAGTGGCTTCCTATTTCTTCCAGGATCAAACCTGTTGTAGTGGCAGGTGCTATGGAGCACTTAGAGCCTGGTCAGATATCAAAGACATTAAGGCCATCACTGCATCCTGACTTTTGTCTTGCCACTGGACTTTGCCACTGTCTCTGGAAGAGAGAGTAAGGTTGACAACTAACTTTGTGCAACTCTCTGCCTCATTTAAATTCAGTTCATGTGCAAATCAAGACATGCCGCCCCCCCCCCCAAGATATCATTGGTCCTCTTGAAAATGAAGGATAAACAATGACAATATTTACACATGGTCTCCTCTACCAGAATGTGAGCCCCTTGATGGCAGGAACTATATTTTGCCTTAATTGTATATTCAGCACTTAGCATCATGCTTGGCCCATAGTAAGTACCTAATAAATGCTTATTGATTGGTTCCCAATTGTTATAGTAAGATGGTCTTTATGCCTTTGCATAAGTTGCCCCACTGTATTCCCTAGGAATGCAATCCTTCCTTCCTTACCTCTACTTCTCAGAATCTCAGATCCTTTCAAAGCTCAATTGAAATGTCATTCCACTGAGTTCAAATCTGGCCTCAGACACTTAACACTTACTAGCCATAAGTGTTAAGTCACTTAACCCCAATTGCCCTGCCCTCCAAAAAAGGAAAAAAAAAAAAAAGAATGTTACTCCACGTATGCAATCTTTCCTGATTCACCCCAGCTGATATTGCCAACCTACCTAAAATTACTTTGTTTTTAATTTGTATATGCTTTTATGAAGATGTGCTGTCCCCCATCATATAATAAAAGCTTCTTGAAGGTATAGATCAGGGGTGGGGAATCTGTGACCTTAAGACCATAGGTTCCCTACCCCTGGCATAGACTATTTCATCTTTGTCTTGGCATCCCCAGTATAGAACTCAGTGACTAGACCATGGCAGGTGCTTAATAAATGTTGAATTGCTTGATTGATTAATCTACAAAATGGAGGTATCAGGAGTACTTTCTAGCCCTCTGGATGTTTATGAAGCTCATGTGGAATTTATGTATGTGAAAGTGCTTTTTAGCCATAAATAAGCCATTACCATTTCTCTATTTCTGTCATTCAGAAACAGTTTCTTTCCATTCCTTCACTCCCTTTTCTCTATCCCTCTTCTTTTCCTCACTCCTCCTTTCTGAAGCTATATCATTAATAATGGCAGTAAGAATAACAGCAAAAATTAAATGCAACCCACTGCAGTCCTGCCAGCAAAAACACAAAACTCAACTTTAAGGCTATTGACTATCTCCAGAATCAATGAACTATGTGAAAGAGGCAATCATGTGTTCTTTAGTCAACTCTCAAGGGAGGCTGGGTTTTCAACCTCTGTGGATGCACAGCAATGTCAGGTCTTAGATGAGGGAACTAGTAAACAAAGGGCACAAGAAAATGTCTACATCTTCCTACTCATCCTACCAAGTACATGATGTTATATGTAGGATGAGATATATACAGAAGGAAAATGGGGAAATCTTTGTTCATTTTTTCACCTCCTGATTTCAGTGGCAGTCACGATTAAGATTGTGTCAAAGAGGAATAGTGTTTAATTTTGGAGGGTGAGGGAATGAATTGGTCATTGTGTTGAGGCCTTTCATTCACTGCTAGTATACTATACAGTTAGTGGAAGCAGTCAAACCTGAAGAAGGTAGGATAAGGGAATTGTCATAAAATCTTATGTTGGACCATGTAGTCCAACCCCATCATTTTATATGTTTATGAGGAAACTGAGGCCCAGAGATAAGTGACTTATCTAAGGTCACTCAAGTAGTAAGCATTAGAGGCAAGATTTAAACCTAGGTTCTATAACTCAAGAGCCAGTGCTCTTTCCCTCTCCAAGAACGTTGACCTATATTAGACTTCTGGCTTTTCTACTTGTTCTCAGTGAGACCTTGTACTGCTTCCTCCCAGCTTTACCATAATCATCCCACATGTGTTTTCTGTTTAAAAGAGACTGAAGTATCTCACTTAGAATGTGCTGTTAAGGAAATGGTGTAGTCACCAAAAGGCATCTTCACTCCAGGGAGAGGCACACTAAGCTTATCCTTGAAACCATAATATTGGTAAAAACAACCAGGGCTTTGCCCCAGGACACTGAAATTTAGAGGGCACATACATACATACATACATATGTGTGTATGTATATCTATCTATCTATCTATATATACATAGATATTCAAAGCAGCAGAGAAAAAATTGAGTTGGCATCAACTTAGGAAAAATAATCAGTGAATATAGCATACTACCAGATGTACCCATTTGTGAGCTACAAAATAAATAATTTCCTCTCCTAGTCAACTGAATTTTCTCAATTACCTGTATTTTTTTTTCATATCATGGATTACAAAATGGATTCAAGATGGAATTTGTTATGGTTGCCTTGGACACACTGCTTGCCCTAAGCATCAAAACTGTTGATTATGCTTCAATTCATATTTCTTTACCAGCAGCCCCAGTACAATATCTAATTATTAGAAATTGTAGAAATTTCAGAATACAAAATAACGAAAAGGGTCACAGTCCCAGTTGAATCCCTTCCACTGTAGGAACTGATACTCCTTTGGTAGTTAATTGGCTATTTATGTTGCCCTGCAGCTCACATCCCATCGGAGATGTTGTGGCCTGCCAACCACAGTGACATCAGTGGTCCTGGTCTATGCCCCTAGGTGACCTGGGCATTGAGTCACTTGGTCCCTTTGATCTTGTGTCTTCCCCTAGTAAGAGGAAGAATAAGACTAACTGCCTGCCAAACATTTGTGGGGACAGAGCGTAATAATGATTGAGAGAATAAAGGAGCAGTTGTACCTTCTGTGTCCAGAAAGGAAAGTTCCCCTATAATTACCACACATAACCACTTTGTTCATTTTTGCATAGTGCATTGAACTACTGTGTTCAGACCCAGGAATGTACAGCTGACACTTGCTTCTGACTATTCTGCTGACACACAGAGAGAAGTGAAGTCCTTCTGTGGATAGAGTTCCATGACCTTGGTGGCATACGCAAGGAGCTGACAGTATTGTCATTGCCCTCTCTCTACCCCAATCAAGAGCCAAAGATTCAGGAGAATAACCTAGTAAAACTCCAGTCTGTCTTGAACTTTGGAACAAAAAATGTTCTTTAGAAGTATAAACCAAGCAGCTGGTTTAGAAATAGAAAAGTTCATGCTACTAGGATTCACTTTTGATTAGTCTACCATATTTGGTGAGAGGTCAGTAGGCATATAACACTGTATTAAGGGCATAAAGTAGGACATAAGGCCATCTCTAGGGAGGGGGCAGAGCAGAGGAAAAAAAAAGAAAGAAAAGAAAAATTTACATGATAACTTTGTTGTATATTTAGAGGGAATAGCAAGTTGTGTACATAATGGATTTGCAGTTTCATGTGCAATTATCTCTTTTATTATACTATGTTATGGAAATGCTTGTTTTACTCCATAAAATTAAATAAATTAAAAATAAAGTAGGATATAAGGTAAATAACAGACACAGTCTTTGCCCTTGAAGAACTTACAAATTGAAGCTTATCCCTGGTGGCAGGTGATATTTGCAAAATACTTCAGGATATATACACAAGTGATGAGTTCCTATATAATAAACAGTGCTTCAAAGTCAGTCTTTAAAAAAAAAAACCTTCCCTTTGTAAAGACTGATACATAGTGATGTGAGCTCAACATAGAGGACATTTTATACGGTAACTCTAATAATGTAAAGCAAAATGACACTGACCAAGCACAGGATTCTAATCAATGCAAAGACCAGTCATGAGTTCACAGAAATATTAGTAAAGCCTACCTTCTCCTTGGTAGAGAAGTGGTAGACCACAGATATTCAACAAAGGTTGTGTTGCTAGATAGGACCAATGTGTGATTTGTTTTGCATAGTAGTTATATATTAAAAGGGAGGGTTCTATTGGAGAATTGATAATGATTTTTTCAAAGGAAAGTATCACTAAAGCATTTTCCATAAATACATAAAATACTTTCCTTGTTGTTATATCATGATGCTAGAAGTTCCCACTATAAATAGAAATATCCATTCTCCAATAGAGAAGGGGTCAAAGGACTCCTTTGAGAACCAACAGTTCTCAAAAGAAGAAATGTAAACTTAACTTGCAAAAAGAATACTCCAAAGCAGCAACAATAAAAGAAATGCCAACCAAAACCACCCTGAAGTTTCATATCATAGCCAGCAAACTGGCAAAAATTATAAAAGAAAGGAATAGTTACTGTTCAAGGTGCTGTGGAAAGAAAAGCATACCTTGTTTTTGGGAGAGCTATGAATTAATACTGTATAATCATTCTGGAAAGTAATTTGGAATGATGTGACCCAGAGATTCCACTGCTAGAAATATACCCCAATAAGGTCATTGACAAAAAGGAAGGCTCCATAAAATAATTTTAGCTGAATGTTACATTGTAAAAGTATATGACTATATATGACTATCTGTCTCTCTCTCTCTCTCTCTCTCTCTCTCTCTCTCTCTCTCTTTCTCTATCAATCTATATGCCACAGAGTCCTTGCAGGACCTGGGATATGGCACAGAATTCCAGCCCCACCTTCCATTGTGCTGCACAGACCCTGCCTTTTCTTCATTAATTCAACCTTCCCACCCAACCCCACTTCTCACATCACCAAGTTAAGCCTGAGTGTTTGGGGTCTGCTTTATTCAAACAGGGATCACCTCTTGTTTCTTAGTCTGATCATATATCTTCCAAGTTGATCTCCCTGGAACACTTGCTCCCCCTGTCTGATCTTGCTTTGCCTTATAGGCCTCCCAATAAACTGGCAGTTTAGGCCTTGATCCATACAGATACGATCATGGTATTTCCAAAGAAGAAAAAGTAAGTGCCTCTCAAACTCCCTCCCTCTTTTTCATTATGAATGAGTTAGGGTAAGAGTCGCACATTGTTCACATTTTCAAGTTAAGTAGGCTGCTTTTCCCCTTAATATCATTGAATACCTGGCAGGCCAAACAGATATCCCTGACCTTCATGGCCATCACTGGAGGACTAGCTCCCAGCCCACTAAAACAATGAGAAGCCAAATGAGATGCTTTGTTTTGTCAAACCACATTTAGAAAGAATAATCCAATGTTACTAGGGTACTGAAAACGTGAACTAAATGCCTTGTGTTAATTAGAGTTGCTATATTTTTATAGGAGAGGAGACCAGATGATGACTATGAGTGCCACTTGGTTAATAAATCTGGGCCAGCAACTTAATATAATGGTGATTGGTAACAGATCTCCTTTTGTTTTTGAGGATGCCAGAGAGCTGAAGGTAAGTTCACTTGACTATTGACAGTGGATATTCACAACCTCTTCATACCTCTGGGAATGCAGTCTGGGTGCATCACCTCTATTTAGTCACCAAATAGAGGAATTACATGAATCAGGGGCTGCTGGAGGAACAGATGAGTATTTCCTTTGTTGGGTGAAATACCAGCTGCTTAATAACAGTATGAGGGAATGCTGCCCACTGATCTGATGTAAAGAGCCAGAGGGAAGAGCAGAAAGAGGACTCTGGGCCCATCCTTCTAAAGCTATTCTGTGATGAAGGGCCTCAGTTCCTAAATAGGTGACTTAGTGCATTACATTTACCTCAGCTTTCTGGGAAAGTTTATTTAGGGTTTGGCAGTACTCAGAGAAGAAACAATATGTAAGGATCATTTCTTTGTAGCTAAATTCACATTCAGCAATAGAAGAACAAAAATTATTATCTGGGCTGCGCAGAGATACTCGCTGAGCTGGGGCTTTTTTGCCAATGGGAAAGCCTGACAAAAGCAGTTACAAACCACAAGAGTGGAAATGCAAATGCTGAAATGAAGCTTAGTGGTCCCATTAGTGCCAATGAGTCATTCTCTTTCCCAAGTCCCTCTCTTAATGTCTCTGATTGCTGACCAGAGATAGAGAGCATCAACAGCAGTGGCAGCAGTTACCAGACTCACTAGTTCTGGGAGGCTTCTGTGGGCCTCTAATTCTGGTGGCCCCAGGAAAGGGCTCCACTGTCATGGAATAGTGATTACTACTCCTCCCTCAAGGAGTAGAATGCTGCCCTGGAGACCAGGGACTGCCTCTTACACTTCACAAGGAGGAAAAAACAGTCAGTCTCTCCAGTTTGTCCTGACAGCACCCAGCATGGTGGCAGATAGAAAGAAAGAAAGAAAGAAAGAAAGAAGAACAAAGGAAAGAAAGAAAGAAAAAGAAAGGAAGGAAGGAAGAAAGGAAGGAAGGAAAGAAGGAAGGAAGGAAGGGAAGGAAGATAAGGAAGGAAGGAAGGAAGGAAGGAAGAGCATTTATTAATATTTGTTAGCAATTATATAACACTTTATGGTCTGCAAAGAGCTTTATAAATGTTATCTCATTTGATGTTCAGAAGTAGCTACTATTCTTAGGCAGACAGAAGTTAAGTGATTTGCCCAAGGTCCTAAAACTAGAAAGTGTCTGAGGGCTGGATTTGAATTCAGGTCTTCCTAGTTCTGCCTGTTAATTATTTACTATGTTCCATGCACTGTGCCAAGTAGCAGGGATACAAACAGGAGCAAGCACAATGGTCCTCACTCTCAAAGAACTTACATTCTAAGAAGAGAAGAGAAGCACATAAAGGGATTCTGAGGATCTGAGAAGTTAGAAGTAAAGGCAGGTTCCAGGTGGTGTGGCTGGAAACGTCTTGGAAGTTTTGTGGAGGCCTGGAACCAAGCAAGATAATACCAAAACTTATTGTTATGTTATGTTGTGTAATGTTATGTTATGATATTACATATAATATAACATGATGTGATATTATATATTACATCATATTATACCATACAAGACCATATTATATCTTATATTGCATTATATCATATCACATCACATCACATCATATCAGATCAGATCACACTAGATTAGATGAGATATTAAAGCCCAGGGAGGTTCCAGGGGTGTAGTCCCATTCTCAGGAGGTACCCACTCTCAGGTAGAGGTGTTAAGTGACCCAAATGGAATACAGAGAGTAAGGCAGAGATGTCCAAGATAAAAGTCAAGGAGTCAATGAGCATTTATTCAGCACTTACTGTATGCCAAGCATGGTGCTAAGTGCTGGGTGTACAAAGAAAGGCACTGGAGGAGTTCTCACTCTAAAGGAAGAAGACAACATATGAACAATTATGTACAGGTCAGATGTATGAAGGACAGATTGGAGCTAGCCAAGAGATACGCAACTGAGCTGCAGTTCAAATACAAAGCTTCACGTGATAGCTTCATATGATAACTCCTGAGCTTCCTCAACTGTTCCGCAGCTGCTTCTGGGGAGCAGGCTTTTGCAGAATGACACAGGATGAGGTCTGCGCAGCTCCAAGGCAATGACAGGATGCTTCCTTATTATCTTCCCCCTCTCAGGGCCCAACAAGAAAGGCAAGGCAAAGAAATTGTCTATCTAGTCTGGTTAAGCTGCCTGAAACAATAGCCTGGCTCTAGCAAGGCTAAGAGAGGAGGAAGGGGCAGGTAGGAGGGAAGAAGTAGGTGGCCAGATTGGGAAGCAAGCGCTTGAGTCCTGTGAAGCTGTAGGGCTGGCTGCCTAACACCTTTATCAGAGATACCTGATAGAGAAGGAGAGGTTAGACTTGGCACAAGTCTCCCCATAGAAACTTTGGGATGTCTTACTGGTTGTTGTCATTCAGTCATTTTTCAGTTGTGTCTGACTCTTTGTGACCCCATTTGGGTTTTCTTGGCAAAGATACTGGAGTGATTTGCCATTTCCTTCTCTAATTCATTTTACAGATGGAGAAACTGAGGCAAACATGATTAAGTGGCTTGCTCAGGGTCACATAGCTAGGAAGTTTCTCAGGCTGGATTTGAACTCAGCCCTAATTTTAGGTCTGTTACTCTATCCATGGTACCACCTAGCCACCTCTCTTAACTGGAGGGCTCATATTTTAGTATTAATTGTCACTGGTGCAATATCTACAAGACACTTTACTAATAAGGAGAGAAGAATCTATAAACACAGTACACTTCCCAGAATTCTAATACCTTCAACTTCCATAATATTCTTCATCCAGTATTCCACAGGATCCCCATCCCAGGACCAGGTCATCCTTTAGTTCTTAACTGCTCCCATCTCCTAGATGACTTCATATAGTTCTTTGCTGCCCTCAACTGGAGAGTCTTCACAGGCATCCTTTCTCAAAGACTCTTTCTTGCTGCCATTAGAGGTCCCACTACGCCTTCTGAGGAAGATAGCCATTGAAAACCTATAGAGTTCCTCTTCTGTTCTAGTTAGAGTTACTGCTCAGCCTTGCCAGAGGCCATGGCTCTAACAACAGGGTACCACATCGCTATAATTCATATCCAGCTACACAAGATTTTAGGATTTGGGGGCTGCTAGGCAGTGCAGTGAATAGAGCACCAGCCCTGGAGTCAGAAGGACCTGAGTTCAAATATGATCTCAGACACTTAATACTTGCTAGCTGTGTAACCTTGGGTTTGTCATTTAACCCCAATTGCCCTGCCCTCCCCCCTCCAAAAAAAAAAGCAAAAAAAAAAAAGATTTTAGGACTTTAAAAGTATAAGGGCCTTATAGACAAGTTAGTTCACTCCTATAACTTTACAAAGGGCCAGCAGTGGATAGAGTGCTGGGCCTAGAGTCAGGAAGATTCATCTTTCTGAGTTTAAATTCAGCCTCAGACACTTACTAGCTGTGTGACCCTAGGCAAGTCACTTAATCTTGTTTGCTTCAGTTTCCTCATCTGTAAAAGTATCTGGAGAAGGAGATGGCAAACCACTCCAATATCTTTGCCAATAAAACTCCAAATGGGGTCAAAAAGAGTCAGAAATGACAGAACAACAACATAAATAATTTTACAAACAGAACTGAAGCTCATGGATTGAGCTTAAAGTCATGCAGGTAGTAAGTCACAGAGGTGGGATTTGAATCCAGGTCTGGGAGGCGGCATTGGAAAATTGCTGTGGTGGTGTCAAAGGACCTGGGTTTTAATCCTGGTTCTGCTACTTGCTACTTGTGTGTTTTTGGGCGAACCATTTGGAATCTCTGGGCTTCCATTTTGTCATCTATTAAATAAAGGGAGTTGACTAGATGATGTCTAAGATCCCTTTCAACTCTTGACTGATGAACCTAGGACTACAAACTCAATATCAATGCTCTTCCACTATATAATAAAGGAACAAACTCTGTGTTCAGATAAGGTAATTTAAAACACACATACACATTTATCTATTTATTTACTTATGTTACTGCTTCTATTATTAGGAAGAGGCATCCTTTGGACAAGAGAATTCTCTCTACTTGTCTAGGAGCTTACAAATGGCCATTATTCCCCAGTTTACCCTCTATAAGTACTTTAGGGTGGAGAGGTAGATTATGACAGCCAACCCCTAGAGTAGCAACAGGCCATAGGGAAGTTCTTAATACATACAAATTCTCAGGAAGTTACCATTCTCTTAATCCATTTTGGAGGATGGGAAGGTAGGAGAAAGTATTATCCCAGAAATATCAAAAGAATGAATGAATGGTGCTTGGGAAATACCACTGAGATAAAGAAAAGGAAAGTGTATGGTAGGGAAACCTCTAGAATAATCCAAATAGAACAAATAGGAAGTATCAGATCTTCTCAGGAAGGCAGAGGCTTTGTCTTTCAAGGGCTTCTGATAAAGATAACCCTTTGACTTCTCAACTGAGAACAAAAGCAAGTAGGGGCAGCTTCAAATGAAACTTCCATATGCCCTGTTTTCTTCATTTCTTTTGTACAGCATCAGACTAGCTGATATATAAACCAGGGAAAATTCTATGGTCCTCATGGTAGCTCCAGCAGATCCAAATAGTCTATTAAAGTGGATCAACTTCTCAGTTCCTCCTTCCCTCAATTTTCTTTTTGAATTCAGGAAAAACAATATTTATATACTATGAGTGAGGTAACAGAAGTGAAGCTGCTTTTTTTCAAAAAG
This sequence comes from Pseudochirops corinnae, assembly GCA_028646515.1. Taxonomy (NCBI): domain Eukaryota; kingdom Metazoa; phylum Chordata; class Mammalia; order Diprotodontia; family Pseudocheiridae; genus Pseudochirops; species Pseudochirops corinnae. The sequence goes on from CM053586.1 coordinate 267,412,248, forward strand.
GGGGTGAATTTCCTTCCTCATTCTGAATGTCCTCTCAGTGTTAGCAGCCTACTAAAGTAGTCCTTAGTTGTAAGAAGTGAAAAAAATTTATCTTTCCAGGCCCTACTAGATTTTCCATATAGCTAAAACCAGGTTGAATGACTGTAGTCATACCCCACTTTTATGCCCAAGCCTTTAAGTAGAGGTACCAAGGAGCTGTCCATTGTGCTGCTAGAATGTACCAGAGGGTTGTGCTGACATATTTTTTTCTATACCCCAAAGTTCAGTCAAACTGATAACTGTATGCCTCAAGCTCAGAACATATGCCTCTTCACACACACACACACACACACACACACACACACACTTTTAATTTGTAGTGTTTTCCAATTTCTAAGGTACAAATACTCACACAGAAAATTTAACAATTGGCTTCTGAGAGCTGGTTCAAGCTGGCTCCAGTACATCTCTGATTGAAAGAGAACTTAGTGGTCATCTAGTCCAAATTATGCCTGGAAAAGAATTCTTTCTACAGTAAAACCAACAAGTAATCTTCTAGCCTTTGCTTGAAGACTTCCATTGAACAGAAACCTTTGACCACCTGAGGAAGCCCATTTTATTTTGGGACAGCTCCAATTCTTAGGAATTTTTTTCCTGACATCTAGCCTCTTCAAAATTTCTACTCATTGCTCTTACTTCCACTCTCTCTAATAAAGTAAAGTGAGTTTAATTCCTCCTTCATGATAGTTTTTTTAAATGCTTCTTCAGGATAAACTGAATCCCTTAAACTATTCCTTCATATGGTATGAACTCAAGGCCTTCATCATCCTGATCAAATCACTGGATACTCACCAACCTTTCAATGTTCTTCCAAAAATGCAGTTCCCCAAACTTGATACAAAACTCCATATGTGGGCTGATCAGGCATCTTCTCATTTCTGGAAATTATGCCTGTCAGTACAGCTAAAGATCATATGAGCTTTCCAGGATGCCATATCCCATCTTCTTCTGAAAAACACTGATCAGGTGCCAAGGAAGGAATTTGCTTTGGGTTTCTTATCTAGGAAGTTCAGTGGGATTAGAATAAACCCAGTCAGGCCCATCTAGAAGACAAAATAAACAAACAAATTGAAGTGGGGAGAGAGCTATGAATACCCACTATCTTCATCAAGTCTGTAACTAGTTAACTTGAGAGCATTTATATAGTGTTTTAAGATTTACAAAATGCTTTACATATGTTATATCATTTTGCTCAAAGGTCTCACAACTGGGTCTCAAATCAATCCATCTAGACTCAGAGTTAAGCACAACCAACCTAGATCTGCACTATGACTTTCTTATTTCTCCATTCCTGTTGTGAATGTTGTGAAAATATGAGGGGTTATCTCACACTTCCTCAGTTCCACCAATATCCTGAACCACAAAAGGGTCATGCAGTAAAACAAGACTAGAGAAATAGGTTGGAGCCAAATTGTGCAGGCCTTAAATGCCAGACTCAGCCCTTTGTATTTTATCCTATGGTTGCTGAAGGTTTTTAAGAGGATGAATTACTTAGACCTATACCTTAGAAAGGTATAATGTCTGAGTCAAGGATATATTAAAATGGGAAAGAATTAAATGCTAAGAGACCAATTTAAGAGGTTATTATAATAGTATAGATTGGAGAAAAAAAGGCTAAACAAAAGTGGTGACAGTGTGAGTGGAAAGGAAGATACATATGTGAGGAATATTGTGGAAGTAGAAGAGAAAAGATTAAACAACTGTGATTTGAATATAAAGGATGAAAGAGAAAGAAGAATCAAAGATGACTGAGGTTTCAAGATTATAACAGTACCATCAGCACAGAGGAGGAGGAGGAAGAAGAGGAGGAAGAGGAGGATCTAAAGGAGGGGCAGGTTTTTGATGAAGGAGGAATAATAAGATGTTAAATTTAGATGTCTTAAATTTGAGGTAGTAGTGAGCTATACGGACAGGTAGAAAAATCTAGTTGGAATTTAAAAAGCAGGCCTGGAGGTAGAGAAGAGATACAGGCCGGATATATAGATTTGGGAGTCATCTGCTTAGAAATCATTGAAACTATGGAAATAGATGGGATTGCTGAGGGGGAGATTTTAGAGGAAGAAGAGAGCAAAGGACGGAGATTCCTGTGTACTCATGCTCAGGAGTGAGGTGTGAAGATGAACTTGATCAGAGAAGGGTCGGATAAGGAAAGGTCAGACAACAAGGAAAAGAATCAGAAGAGAAGTAAGAGAGTATCTTTAAGAGAATGAGGGTATGGCCAACAGTGTCAAAAGATTCAGAATGAGTACTAAGGAAAGGCCCTTAACTTGGTAATTAAAGTCTTTGGAAAACCAGAAGTGAATATCTTCAGGGGATTACTTAAAGACTGGATAATAATCCAGATTGGAAGGACTATGGGTATAGTAAAGTATGGACTAAACCACCAGGTAACACTAACAGCCACTTACCTAATCCTACTCTCCTAGAGAGTTCTTCACACACCTTGGCATTTGTTTATATCCTGCTGGCAGAAGCTCTGGTAACTATTAAGTTTTCTCTGGCTCTCAGAGAATCAGTTACCTTCTATGCCTATACTTCTCCTCTTTATATGCAACAGTGCCAACCTTTGTCAAGGGGCATGTGGATTTGTGGACTTTCTCAATCATAAATTAATTCTAAGGTCTTACACCCTGGATAATCTTTCTGATATGTACATGTACAAATACATATGTACACAAAAACACATTTATATACATAATATGGAATTATCATTATTACCAGATTATCAGTTGTCAAATATTTTCTAATCTAATGCCACAATACCTCTGACATATGTACCTTCTTCTATCACATTTCCACCTTCTCGGTATCTTCTCAGTGTAGTGGGGATAGAGTTAGGCACTTGAAAACACAGGAGATTTGAAAGAGCAGTGAACAGCATGAAAATGTTAGAGATGAACAGGATTGCACTACAACAATGAGGGCCCCCATGAAGTTCAAAAGGATGATTCTGCTCCCAGATCATCAAATCCAATCAGCATGGTTTGGGGATTTTATTCAACAGTGCTTAACAGCTCAGGAGTAGCTGCAGAAATGGCAGATAAGGGCAGGGAAGGGGGGAGAGGGTAATACAAATAATACAGTTTAGCAGTGGGGGAGTAGTGGAAGGACTAGAAATAGGAAGCTAAAGGTTAGAACAAAGTACACTGTTGAAAAGTCCAATTTTAAAGCCTAGTCTATAGGGAGAGAATAAGCAGTTAGGTGGTGCAGTGGATAAAGTACCAGGTCTGGAGTCAGGAAAATTCATCTTCCTAAGTTCTAATCTGACTTCAGATGTTTACTAGCTGTGTGACCTTGGACAAATCACTTAACCCTGTTTACCTCAGTTTCCTCATCTGTAAAAACAGGCTGGAGAAGGAAACGGCAAACTACTCCAGTATTTTTGCCAAGAAAATCACAAATGGGATCACAAAGAGTTAGACACGACTGAATAACTGATAGGGAGAGAAATGAAATCAAAATGAGGGTGGGGAACAAGGGGAGGAACTGAGGGACCAGAGATCATAATATGGATAAAAAATGGGTTCAGGAATAATGAGACTGTGGGAGAGGTGGAAGAATAGGGGATTGTAATCAGAGAAGGGAATTTTAGAGTTCAAGATGATATGGGGGGGGGGGTGAGTCAAGATGGTAGTGCAGAAGCAGGAAAACTCCATGGACTCCCCCCATAACCACCTCAAATACAACTCTAAACAAATTTTAGAGCTATAGAACCCACAAAGTGACAGAGAGAAACAAATCTCCTGCTGAAGGCAGCCCAGCAGGTGGACAGAAAGGGTCCATCTCAGCACACTGGGAGACAAGTCCAGCCATGCCTGAGCCTGCGATTTTGGCCCCGGGGAGCCCCAACCAGCAGCAGCTGGACTAGATGCCAGGAAAGTGGATCACCAGCAGCTATGGTGGTTTCCAGAATTATCAACCCATAAATGCCAAAGATAAAGTAAAAGGTCAATGTGGACTTTGTGGAGACAGGGGGACCGAGAGCGTGGTCCAGCCACTGCCCCTGGGGTGAGAAGGTGAGAAGCTTCAGAGGTACTGTGGCCATGCAGCCACCTCCACATGGCTGCTTCAGAGCTCCTGGCCTGCAGATTGTAGGGGGACCAAGCGACCATTCAGAAGGCAATCGCTCTTGCCTTAACCTGCCTAGATTGGGATCACGGTCTTGGATGGAGGTCCTGGGGTCTGTGGCTAATGAGCCAGAGCTTGTTGGGGCTGTAGAGAGGGCACCCAACTAAGAGCTCTGGCAGCTGTGAAAACCCCAGTGATTTGGGACAAAGCTCTCCTATCTGGAAGTAGAGTTCTACTATGGCAAAGAGCTCAAAAGTCAAGTAATTGAGTGGCAACATGAGCAAGTGAAGGAAGCAAAGCAAGCACAGCAATCAAACCTTAGATTCCTTTTTTGGGGACAAAAAGGAACAAAGCATGGAATGGGAGGAAGACAACAAAGTCAGAACTCCTGCATCAAAAGCTTCCAAGAAAAGTATGAACTTATTACATGCCATGGAGTAGCTCAAGAAGGATTTTGAAAATCAAGTAAGAGAAGTGGAGGAAAAACTGAGACGAGAAATGAGAATGAAGCAAGAAAGTAATGAAAAGAGAGTCAACAACCTGACTGAAGAAAATAATACCTTAAAAATAGACTAACTCAAATGGCAAAAGAGGCCCAAAAAGCCAATGAGGTGAAGAATGCCTTAAAAAGCTGAATTTGCCCAATGGAAAAAGAATTTAAAAAGCTCACTGGAGAGAATAATTCCTTCAGAATTAGACTGGAGCAAATGGAAGCTAATGACTTTATGAGAAATCAAGATACTAATTAAACAAATCCAAACAGATGGAAAAATAGAAGACAATGTGAAATATCTCACTGGAAAAACCACTGATTGGAAAATAGATCCTGGAGAGATAACTTAAAAATTATTGGACTACCTGAAAGACATGATCAAAAAAAGAACCTAGAAATCATCCTTCAAGAAATTCTCAAGGAAAATTGCCCTGATATTCTATAACCAGAAGACAAAATAGAAATTGAAAGAATTCGCTGATCACCTGTTGAAAAAGATCCCAAAAAGAAAACTCCTAGGAATATTATAGCGAGGTTCCAGAGTTCCCAGATCAAGGATAAAATATTACAAGTAGCCAAGAAGAAACAATTTGAATATTGTGGAAACACAATCAGGTTAACACAAGATTTCTACATTAAGGGATCAAAGGGCTTGGAATATGATATTCCGGAGGTCAAAGGAGCTAGGATTAAAACCAAGAATCACCTACCCTGCAAAATTGAGTATGATGTTTTAGGGAAAAATATGGTCATTCAATGAAATAGAGGACTTTCAAGCATTCTTGATGAAAAAACCAGAGTTGAATAGAAAATTTGACATTCAAATACAGGAAGCAAGAGAAGCATGAGAACGTAAACAAGGGAAAAGAAATCATAAGGGACTTATCAAAGCTGAATTATTTACATTCCTACATGGAAAAATTATCATTGTAACTTATGAAACTTTTCTCAATATGAGGATAGTTGAAGGGAATACAAATGTATATATGTATAAATACTACATATGTCTATATAGGAGAGTATATGTGCATATGAATACATATGTGAGTGTGTGTATTTTTGTGTACAGGTATACATAGACAGAGGGCACAGGATCAGTTGAATAGGAAGGGATGATATTTAAAAAATAAAATTAAGAGGTGAGAGAGGAATATAATGAGAGGAGATAGGGAGAGACAGAATAGGGTAAATTATCTCATATAAAAGAGGTAAGGGAAAACTTACAATGGAGGGGAAGAACAGGAAGGCAAAAGGGAATGGGTCAATCTTACTCTCATTGAATTTGGCTTAAGGAGAGAATAACATACACAATAAATTGGGTATCTTACCCTACAGGAAAGTAGGAGAGAAGGGGATAAGAGGAGGGATGATAGAAGGGAGGGCAGATTGGGGGGGAGGGTAGTTAGAAGCACACATTTTTGAAAAGGGACAGGGTCAAAGTAGAAAATAGATCAAGTGGAGGGCAGGATAGGATGGAGGGAAATATAGTCAGTCTTTCACAATATGCCCACTATGAAAATGTTTTGCATAAAGGTTATACAACCTATATTGAATTGCTTATCTTCCTGGTAAGGGTGGGTGATGAGGGAAGAAGGGAAAGAATCTGGAATTCAAAGTTTTAATGTCAAATGTTTAAAAAAATTATTATTATTATTATTATTTTACATGCAACTGGGAAATAAGATATACATACACTGGGATATGGAGATCTATCTTGCCCTACTGGAAAGTCAGAAGGGGTTTGGGGGAGGATATAGGAGAGAGTAGATTGGGGAGGGGGTATTCAGTAGGATTGCTGTTTTGAGGTGGTGGGTAAGGGACAGATGGGGAGAAAATTTGGAACTTAAAATCTTGTGGAAATGAATGTTGTAAACTAAAAATAAACATAAAATTTATTTTAAAAAAAAGATGATACTAAGCGGGGCAGAGCCAAGATGGAGTAGAAGCAGGAACTTGGCTTTGCTCCCCCTCCAACCACCTCCAATACCGGAAAAAAAAAAGACTCTAAACAAATTTTAGAGCTGCAGAATCCACAAAAGTGACAGAGAGAAACAAATCTCCCACTGAAGGCACCTTGGCAGGCTGACAGGCAGGGTCTATTGCACCAGATTGGGAGCTGAGTGCAGTCCTGCATGAGCCATGTGGTCCCAGACCCAGGGCAGCCCTGACCAGCAGCACAGACTGGCTGGAGCAGACTTCAGGAGAGTTAATCACCAGCAGCTGTGGAGGTTTCCAGACTTCTCAACCCATAAATGCCAAAGAGAAAGTAAAAGGTCAGTGGGGAACTCTGTTGGAACTGGGTGATGGAAGAGCATTGTCCAGCCCCTGCCCCCAGGATATGAGGTGATAGAGGCACAGGGGGTGCAGTTGCTGCTTCATGGCTGCCTCCAGAGATCCTGGCCTGCAGATCAGAGGGGGACCAAGTGACCATTCAGAAGGTAATAGCTCTTGCTTTGACCCACTTGAATCTGGATCAGGGCCTTAGGTGGTGGTCCTGGGGTGTGTGGCCAGTGTGCCAGAGCTTGGGGTGTATGTAGAGAGGGTGCCCTCCTCATAGCTCTGAGAACATTTGTGAAAATCTCAGAAATTTGGGACACAGCTCTCTACTCTGGAAGCAGAGTTCTACCATGGCAAAGAGCTCAAAAGTCAAGTAATTGGCTGGCAATATGAGCAAGCAGAGGAAGCACAATCAGAGTATAGAAACCTTTCTTGGGGACAAAAAGGATCAAAACATGGAACCAGAAGAAGTCAACAAAGTCAAAACTTCGGCACCAAAGGCTTCCAATATGATACTAAGATGGTTTCAGGTAATGTCAAAGGTCTAAAATGTGACCATCTCTGGACGGTTAAGATAGAGTAGGAATGGAGGTCAAGGGAGTTTATGAGTTTTGTGAGAACAGAAAGGTCAAAATGAATGTTGAAGTCAGGATAAAAGGGTGGGGAAGAAGATAGTACACCGAGTGCTGAAGTCTTTGGTTAATGTGAGAGCTTTTGGAAAGTCACTATATGGAAAAGAAAATGATAAGGATGTGGTGATACAACTGGTTGCTAAACTCAGAGGTAAGGCTGAAATTGGGGAGGACAGAAGTTATGAAATGACAAAGGAAAATAAATACACACCTAACAGTTAATAAATGCCGAATTGAATTGATCTCTAAGCATAGCATGGTGCCTTGTCCATTGTAAGCACTAAATCGATATTTTATTTAAACTGAATTGAGCAGAGGGCTTACTGGCAAGTGCTCTGCTGTCTGATTATGTCTGTTCCACCACTCAAGTCTTCATAAGGCTTGAATTTCTAAAGCTTAATGATTCAGCAGTACAGATGGAGCACCTAGTGCCTAATGTATATAGAGCCCTGCACTAGCAGATATGAAGCAGATGAGGGGCAAGGGACAGAGCCAGTTCTGGAGAAACTGGAACATTTGGGAGGTTTGTTTTTTAGCACTTCTATCTTTCCCTTTCACTCCCTCCCTCCTCTACCTTTCTTGAATTCATATGTACCCAGAGCTTTCCTATTGCACAGGAATGAATGAAATCTAGCTTTCTTTCTTAATTGTTATGGGAAGCTGGGCAGTAAAGGCTGCACTGCATGATAGTGCTGGCTGGCAGAGGAACCTAGAATAAAATACAGAGGTAGTAGTCATTCTGGAGAGAGAAAAGTATGACTTGTAGTAAGAGGAAGTTTTAGTACTTCAGTAAGATAGTAGGAAGAAGTTTGTCAATTTAGTATAACTGATTACAGTGAGAATATGCTCTACTAATTTAAGAAGATGCTTTGTACAGTGCAACATTTTGTTTTAAACCTCCATTTTGTGATTGAGCTGTCTTAAGTAAATTGTTTTCTATATCTTGTTTTTCAACATAAGTTATAGTGGTGGTGTGGTGTGGTGTGTTGATATAGTCAATACGTGTATGTTCTTAAAAATAACTGATAAGCTCCAATAAGAAAACATTGTAAACATTCTTATCAGTAATTTTGAAGTAAACTACAATCAAATTTTGTGGCAAACAACTTTAATTAAAAGCATAAAAAAATCCATATGAAATCCCAGTTATCTGCCTCTTCCTAACTGGGGCTGGCTCCTGCCTTTCTAACATTTGAAACTGGAACAAGGCCATGTGGCTCCAGGGCAGTGCTGATTGGTTGAAAGATTTGGAGACTTGCAAGAAGGTTACCCTCGAGGGAGGAACAGGGCCTTCAGCTGGGCAGAGAAGAACTCTCATCTTTGCTGGTAAGAAAGAAGTCTTTGGAACTTCTAAAATGTCAGGGTGGTGGTGGTCTGTTTTTAGAGGGTATTGTTTGCACACTTTGATTACTGAAGTTTGATTGCATGCACTGAGAAGTGTAATTCTAATTAGTATTCTGGTCATACTAGTTGGCATATATATAATAAGTTAAATTGGATAAGCACCATAGTATGTTAAAACAGAGGACCTTGGGTGAAGCTACAGTTCAACCAATTCATGAACTAAAGCTGGAGAGATGAGGAAATCAAAGAGAGCACCAACCAGTGCAAATATTGAAAAAATAATAGCTCTCCAAAGAAAGAGTAACTCCATAGCAACTACAACAAAAGACTCAAGGAGATTAATTGTGTCTGTTTGACCCCAGAAGGAAAAACTAGGAGGGATTGATAAATCAGAGTTATGATAGGAGGCTACATTGGAAATAATATATTTTCTTAGCATGGGCCATTTTAGAAGGGGCAGCAGCATGTGGTAAAAAGAACATGAGAACTGCGCATTAAAAAACATGTTATAGCTCCAGAGTTATCACTAATTGTGTGAGTCACCTTGGACAAATAATTTTACCTTTTTTGGCCCCAATTTTCTTATCTGTAAGACTGAAGGAGTTAAACTAGATGGCATGGAATGTCCCTTCTAGCTCTGATCTTCTCCTGATTCTATTCTTCTTCTGTGAAATGCATAAGACAATAGTAATTGTTGTCAGCTAATATCATCTGAGGAACACAAAGCACTTAAATTGGAGCTTAGAAGTTAATAGCTTGGCATCCATGTAGACAAAGCTTGCTCAGTGTCTGGAAAGCTAGAGACAAAAACTTTGTTCCTGGCCACTAGCAACCTTGTACTTGGTGCCAGCAATTAGGGTTGTCAATATTTCCTCCCAGAAATTCCTGCTGTTTCATCAAGTCTGATGGGGGAAGGACATCTGATTCACCAGGGCCTGGGGTTATGCATCAGAAATAGAAAGTGTGTGGAGGCTGGGAGTCTGAGTCTAAGTGATGACTAATGTGCCATCACTCTCATATTTTCAGTTTTTGAAGCAGGAGCAAAGGATAATGATAGTAACTTTGATAGAGTGACCTAATTTGTGAGAGGGATAGAGATAAATTATTGTCCCTTAAATACTTTTCCCTACAAGAGCCTGGGCACCAGAATTAGGCTAGAAAGGGGGAATTTATATCTGTGATATTAACGATGCTTTAAAAGAGGTGGCTTTTCTACAATTTATAGGCTTAGAACAATGGTTCTCAAAAAGTGTGCTGCTTGCTTCTCTAGGTAGGCCGTGAATTGTGTGCAACTTACACTTAGAGTAATGTGAGCATATGGTAGCCTCCTGATTCTCCCATAAGTGTTCAAATTCTTCTTGGTAAAGTTCCATAAGTTAAAAAAAGATTAACAATCACCATCTTAGAGAGTTACCTAAGGGCACTAAGAGGTTAGGTACTTTGCCCAGTATGAATCAGAAGCAACTGAATTCAGGTCTTCAGCTCTATACGGCAGGCTTGCTGTCCACTAAGCCATGTTGTCTCTGTATTCTCTTTAAATTCCTACAAATGGGATGATTCCCTTCCCTACTCCTCAGGGAATAACAAAATACTGTAGAAATAATAAAAAATAATATTTTTATATAGCACTTACTACATGTTAGGTACTGTGCTATATACTTTACAAATATCTCATTTGATCCTCCCAACAACCCTGGGAAGTAGATGCAGATGAAGAAATAATAATTTTAAATATATCCTTTTTCCCAGGGTCCTCAGAGACTGTCACAAAGAAAAGAGAATTTTGGACAAGATAGAAGAGGTTTGAGATTTAAAGTAGGGGAAAAGAGGTGGATCTTGACTGATGGTTTCTATTTTCTTACTAAAATAGGAGAGAAAGTCCAGTACTGTGGGCATGGAGGGAGAAGTAGTGTAAAAAAGAGAGAAGTGTAATGTAAAGTAATGTAATATAATGTAGGAATAGTGTGAAAAGAGAGAAGAGAATGATTGGAATAGCCATTGGAGAGTATGATAGAGAATAAATGAGTAGAGATGAGTAGTGCTGGAGAGATGAATAAATCAAAGAGGGCACCAGCCAGTACAATTACTGAAAATATCATAGATCTCCAAAAAGAAAGAGCAACTCCATAGCAACTGTAACAACAGACTCTAGGACAGTGGTTCTCAACCTGTGGGCTGGACCCTTTTGGGGGTCAAAGGACCCTTTTGGGGGTCAAACGACCCTTTCACAGGGGTCGCCTAAGACCATCAGAAAACACATATTTCTGATGGTCTTAGGAACCAAGACACCGCTCCTCTATCCATCTCCAGGCGGTCTGCCCACATACAGATACACCCACATACGCGTATTAAAGGATCACGGCATTAGGAAGGTTGAGAACCACTGCTCTAGGAGATTAAACATATCTTCTTGACCTCAAAAGGATCAGAGGATTGTCATGCAATAGTTTGGTAGGTAACATATAGGTAATAGGTAACATAAAATTGTAGTGGACACCATCAGCAGGGTTGCTTGATTCTCTAGAGGCATTGTCTAACATGTGAGTAGGAGCAGAGAAGGTGGATAGTGGAAGTTATACAAACATAGAATTTAGTAAGGTATGACTGGTGAGAGGACTAGGGAACAAGCGATTAAGAATAGAGGATAAAGTTATTTGAATTGGCCAAACATAGGGTTAAGACCTTGAAGGAAGAAAGTGAGGCCAGAGCAGGGGTATAGACTAAGAGTAGAAAGACTAGAATTTATAGTCAAGATAAAGAATAGATTTAGGAGGAACAAGGCAAGGTGAGAGATAGGAGAGGTGGTCAAGCTCAGAGAGGAATTTTGGAGTTCCAGATCCTAAATATTATGAATGATGGGCATAATTGATAGTGATGTGAAAGGCATAAGAATCCATGTGAGTGACTAAGGTAGATTAAAAATTAACTCATGAGAATGAGACTGATGTACTTAGGAGATCAGAATATTTAAGGAGACATCAATATGTATATTCAAGTCCCTTATGAGCCCTAGAGTTAGGGTGAAGAGGAAGATGATGAACCAGGTAGTGAATTCCTTGAGAAAGGAGAGGAAGAATGCCCTGAAAGCTAGTAGATGATTGAGTCAAGAATCTAAATTGTATGCTACAGAGAGATTCAGGTTAATCTCAAAAGAATAGTTGCTGAGTAGAAATGCAAAGGTATAGTGTGAAAGTGACAGTGTTTTGGAGGGCATTAGAGAATAAACACTACTGGAGAGGGTAGTAAGGTATAAATGCCTTTTGGAGGGATCTGGACTTTTGTCAGCATAAGAAAATGGAAAGAGATTAAATTGACATGGTCCAATTTGGAAGTCTTATTAGCAATAAAGTGGTTTCAGGCAGCACTATGGAAGACAAGGGCAGAAAATCAGTAGGACTGCACTGGGGTGGGGGGATGGGGAGAGAATTAAATTAGAGATGAGAGGATGATGAAAGGTAGCAGGAGAAAAGAATTTGATTCTCAGGTAATGTCAATTTTTTGGGTGAGCAGCAGCTGGGAGTTTGCCTTCCATAGCATGGTACAAAAACCAGTTGATGAGGATCCCCGATTTTCAGAGTCCTTTGATGATTGGGTGTAGAGTATGAGGTCATTGTGTTTCAGCTTCCACAGCTAGTCTCTCCAAATACATCAGGCATCAGGTTGGGGTGGCAAGGAGCTCTGCCTGGGTACCTGGATCATTAAATAGCTGGTGTTCCAGTACACCAAGAAAGGTGAATTCGAAACCCACACAATTCCAGTAGCTTCATTCTAAGTGGAGAACAATACATACCCTTCCAAGTGCCAATGATGATCAAATACTTCAGAGAAAGGTTGTATACCCTATTGAATTCCATAGGGTCAGTTAAAAGTAAAAGGTTGACATCATTACATAGCTCTTCATAAGTACAGAAGTCTGTGTGTCATAAAGATGGTATTCAGTCATTTTTCAGTGGTCTCTGACTCTTTATGACACCCTTTTTTGGATTTTCTTTGCAAGGATAATGTAATGGTTTGTCATTTCCTTCTCCAGCTCATTTTACAGATGAAGATACTGAGGCAAACAGGGTTAAGTGACTTGCTCAGGGTCACATAGAAGTATCTGAGGCACATATAAACTCAGGTCTTCCTGACTCCAAGCCCAGCACTCTATCTACTTTACCACCCAGCTGCTACCTACCTGATATCAAGTACAAAGATTTTCTAGGGCTTCATGATCTTAGGACTCGTTATTGAGTATGAGAAACTGGAGTATAAAATGTAAATGACTTTAGCCATGCTGTATAATTCTAGTTTGTTGTGTTTTTAATTGGAGGGGAGGGTAGGAGGAGAAGAAGAGGAGAATAAAATTTAGTTTTTTTCAATTAACAAATTTTTTTTCTCAAAAACAAAAAGTAAACCCTCATAGCAAATATGAATAGTCAAATAAAACAAATTCCCCAAATTGTGCAAGTCCAAAAACCACATGTCTCAATCAGCACCCGGAGTCTATCACTGCTTTGTCAGGAGGTAGGTAGCATGTTTCATTATGGTTCCTTGGGAATCATTGTTGGTCATTGTGTTAATCAGTGTTCTTAGGTCTTTCAAAGTTGTTTTGTCTTTACAATGTTGATAGTATTATAGAAATTGTTCTGGTTTTGCTTACTTCATTCAGCATCAGATCATATAAATCTTTACAGGTTTCTCTCAAACCATCTCCTTCGTTAATCTATTACATTTCAATTACCATAATTTTCTCAGTCATTCTCCAATTGATGGTCATACCGTTAGTTTAAAACAAACCTTGAGAGCTCTTTCCATGGACATGTACTCCTTTAGCTCTAAAGTGTGGTTCTCACGGTCTTTAAGGACTTGTGACCTTTCTGTGGTAAAGGAGTTAATCAGTTAATTTGTATAGCCACACAAGCAAATTTGATTTTGCCAGCTTGGCAGTGTGATGTATAAAAAGCTTAAGAGATATAATTTTTCAGTAATTAATCATTTTATTAATTATGCTAACAGATAATTATGAAAAGGGGTCAGTGGCAATCTTGAATACCAAAGACTCCTCATGGTGATGACCATAATATGATGAGGTATAGGGTAGGGGTGCTCAAGACCCCAAAATACCAATACATCAGGTCCTGCCAAATGAATTTGACTCAAGTCTTCTCTCAACCAAAGAAAAGCAAAGTTTATTAAAAGTTCACCATATTGGTTAGACTCTTAAAGAGCCTCAGTATCTATGCTGCTTGTACTAGATAAGCAGGCCAGAATAATCTGACAGAGTGAGTCTGCACTAGCTCATTCTCTGGATATGGGGTCTTATATACAGAAAGGTTGTGGGAGGAATCTAGGGGTGGTCTAGAGGAGAAGTTTGGGGAGGGTCTTTCAAGAGGAGTCAATGAGGTCAGACTCCAGTAACTGGGAAGTTGCTGGAGGCTACCTGGAGACTACAGACAATAGCGGGCTAGGCTAGTTCAAGGGTGTGACAGATTTGGGTATTGGGAGGATCAAGGGTGGGGCCTAGCTGGATAATGGAGGGCCAAGCTAGTAACAAAGGTTTGGGCAGAGCCACAATGAAAGGCTTATGGCCTCACGCAAATACCCTAGGAGAGCTCAAGGAGGTTCCCAGAGCCTGCACCTCAAAGATTCAAGGAGAGCTCAAGCGGATTCCCAGAGCCTGAACCTTATCAATGGAACCCACTCAATGCTTATATGTCCTTGGAAGACTGGATGTTCCTGAGGGTGGCAATCAAATCTGATTGGTTAACAATGAGAAGGATGAATATTATAATGAGAGGTGGACTCATTCTGTTCCCAGACCACTCCCAGCTTCCCCAAAATCCAGACAAAGGAATCTACCCACCCATCCAAGCCTGAGTAGAACACAAAGGGCTTCTCCACTTGAGTGGTGTCTGGAACTAGACTAGAGAGAAAGTTAATTCCATCTCATTATCTGCAATGTCCTTCAGATGCTGACTTGATCAGTAAAGAATGAGGAGATAGGAAGGGAAACCTGAATCTCTCCAATAATTGGTTATTTAATAATCATTTCTCTCAGTAATGTGACTCTAATGAATTGCTAGGTGTTCTTAGAAGATCCAAAAGTATTTTCAAACAAATAATAATTCAAATAAATAAACTTCTAAGAGCTAGGGATTTGGGGAAAGAGTGAGCAGGAGGGAGGAAGAAATGCAAATCCAAGTACAAGCTATCATTTTACAGTCTAACAGTCCACAGTGATGGTACTGATGGGGTACAGGCTCTTGGAACCCCCTCGAGCTGCCCTTGAATCTTCCCATTTGATGAGACATTTGCCTGAGGCCATAGGCCTTTCATTGTGGCTCTGCCCAAATCCCTATCCCTCCTTTGTTCAACAATCCTCCCAAAATCCCAAATCAACTGTTACACCCTTGAACTGGCCTAGCCCACCATTGTCTGTTGTCTCCAGGTAGCCTATAGCAACTTCACTCATTTACTGGAGTCTGACCTCATTAACTCCTCCTGAAGAACCTCCCCAAACTCCTCTTCTAGACCACCTCTAGATTCCTCCCATGATCTTTCTGTATATAAGACCCCATCTTGCCTCCATGTGGTATGAGAGCAGCATAGAATTTTTCAATGCAAGCCTTACAGATACTGAGGCTCCTAAAGAGTCTACCCAATCTATCGAACTTTTAATAAACTTTGCTTTTCTTTGGCTGAGAGAAGACTTGAGTTGAATTCATTCGGCAGGACCCGGAGTGTTGGCATTTTGGGGTCTTGAGCACCCCTAACCCTAATCTCTTCATTTTTATGGCTCCCTGACTGGGAAACACTGCTAATCTCAAGCTCTTCTCCAGCTGGGACTGGAAGGTACTTGAGCCTCTGTCTCCCTATTCCCTTCTTGTTCGCCAAGTACCTTGGAGGTGTTTTTTGTGTGTGTGTTTTTTGTGTTTTGGGGGGCCTGACCTCTCAGGTTCCATTAGGTCGTACAGCTAGGAGGCTGTCTTGTACTTAGCCTGACACTCTGAGGTTCTCAGTCCGGTTTGGTTATGTTGGAGAACATGGACCTAGATGCAGCTTCTGAAAAATGGAGGACAAGGAAGTATAAGCCAGATTCTTTCAATTCTCTTGGCATTAGGGAACTGGGAAAACTTCAGGTACTTTTTTTTGGTGTTTTTTTTTGTTTTTGTTTTTTGAGGCTTACTCCCAAACCTTCCTTTATGGAGGAAGCTACGCCTGTAGCTCCTAAAAGTTCACCTTTGATTTGTCTTTTACAACATTGGGAAAATTTTAGTTTCTCTGGAGAACTTAAAAAGGAAAAGTTGGTGGTTTTTTGCAACACTGTTTGGCCTCAGTATCACCTAGAGGACCATGAACTGTGGCCTGTTTTGAGGACTTTAAAAGATAATACTCTCTTGCAGTTAGAATTAAACTGTTGCAGAGAAGGAAGATGGATAGAAGTTGCTTACTTAATGGCCGTTGTTGAACTTTCTTGGCTCAGGAAAGATTGTGAGATGCTTGAAGCAGAGCTCCTCAATAAAGACCACTCCCACTTCTAGGGGTGAAGCAGCCCCCAGCTTCCACTCTTGTCTGTCTACTCAATCCTTAGCTTACTGAAGGCTTTTGGGACATATCCCTACAATTCGAGCTTTCTTGGGGTGATTTGCATATCCTTTTCTCTACCTGTTGTTCCACTGAGGAGAAAGGGGGAATCTGGGAACAAGCCCAGAAATTTGGGGATCATTTGGCTGGCAATGACCACAGAAAATACTCTCCAGGAGCAGCTAGTGTTCCCACTAGAGACCCAGGATGGGATTACCAAACTCGGGAGGATAGGGAAAAGAGAGACCATAGAGCACCCCTAACCCTAATCTCTTGAGTACCAGCCTGTTTTCCTAATAGATCATTAGATTCAGATGAGAAATGTTAAAACAGTAATGAACAAGGCATTGGTTACAAGTTAGTTTATGAACTTTGACTATGAAATGTGCATTTTTTTTATACCTGGTAAAGTTGCATGGCCTGGGCACCTAGTGAGATGGGGTGGGATGTGAAATAAAGATGGATTGGAGCTAATTAATGGTAACTTAGTACAACAGCTTTTTATCTATAATGAGTTATTGAAATAGAGGATATTAAAGGTTAATATGAAGGTTGAAATATGCTACAATCTTTCTCTGCAAAGCCTTTTGAGGAGACTTTGCAGAAGAAACCCAGACTAGAAATGATCATTCTAGCGTGCATTCTGTTTACAGAAGCAACCCAATGAAGCCAGATGGTCTTGGAGTTTGGGGCTGCCTCCAGATTTGGCCTGTGATCCTATACAAGTCACTTACTAAATTCTCCTTCTCCCTTCTTTGTGAAAGAGGAGAAATATTTTACTCAGACATTACAAAAGGCTTCCTTACTAAAGTGGAAATTTGAATAATCTCTATAGCTTTTGTACAAACCAGTTTTTTGTACATCCATGAGGTCCTTCCAAGCTATTACAGGATCATAATTTAAAGCTAGAAGGCCATCTAGTCCAACTCCCTCATTTTTACAGGTGAGGAAACTGAAGTCTAGCTCAGCCAAGTGATTTGTTTACCCAAGGCCATCCAGGTACTAAGTAGAAAAGCCAGGAATTGACTCCATTTTTATGACCTTTTCCACTGTACCAGCTTCATCTGGGTACGGCTTTATTTTGAGAACCATAGGATTTTAGAGGTAGAAGGTAAAACACTGGAGTCATTTATGAAGGGAAGTTATATTTGGTGTCTAGAAGGTTTTTATAAAAATATAAACAGCAAGCTTCTTAGGTATATTATTTCCTAGAAGCAAGGAGATGAACCACAGAACTCCCCAAGGTCCCTTACCTCACAAAAATTCTAAACTCATCCAAAGGCAGAAGGTGCCATAATTAATAAAACTTGAAAGCTAGTATCAAGACTTTCTTCCTCTGGTGAGCTGGCCTAGAAGATTTTGGAAGTAGAAACAGTGTCAATGCTTTTGTTTTCTCTCTCCTAATGGTGACAAATTCCAGTGTCTGCTGGGCAAGACTAGCTTGTGGCTTCATTCCCAGAAGTCTCCAGCTGATGTCAGAGCCTCATGTAATCCAATCGTCCCACATCCTGAATAGGTTACATCATTCCAGGGTGTGCTTTTTCCCAATGCTGGCCTTGTTGTCATTGCTACTATTGCCTCCAAGTAATAATTTGTGCTGTTTGTGAACAAGCAGTTTTGGTGCATGTTAAAAGCCAAGGGTTGAGTAGACAGACAACAGTGGAAGCTGGGGGCTGCTTCATCCCTAGAACAAAAAATGACCTTGACTTCCAAGGGTGAAAAACACTATCGGGGGTGGGGTACCTGCACTAGCTTTTAGGCATCTATCACACAACAATTCATGACAGGATGGGAAGAAGGGTACTTTTTTTTTTTCTGAAGCCATAGTTAAAACTGTTGTAAATCACATTTTCAGAATGCATTAAGGTTTGCAAAGTTCTTTCTTCACAATAACCCTATAAGGCAAATAGTATAATTATTATTATCCCCATTTCATAGAAGAGCGAACTGAGGCTGTGACAAATTAGGTGATGTGCCCATGGTAACAGAGTCGGTAAATATCTAAGGAATGATTCAAACTCAGACCTCCTTATTCCACATCTAACACCCGATACACTAATGCAATGCCAATGACTGTTCTCTTTATTCAGTTACTTTGTAATGAAATACAGTTTATTCTAGATTGTAATGGCTGTAATTAGAAGAATCCTGGGCTGGAGTCAGGAGGCCTGACTTCCAGTCCTGATCCTATCAGTTATGGAGAAACAGAAAAGGAATCAGCCCTTACTGAGTGCCTACTATGTGCCAAGCACTGTGCTAAGCACTTTACAAATATTATTTCATTTGCTCCTCACAACAACTCTGCTAGGTAAGTGCTATTATTATCATGCCATTTTTACAGTTGAGGAAATGGAGGCAAATAGAGACTAAGTGACTTGCATGGGGTCACACAGCCAGTAAAGCATCTGAATTCAGATCTGCCTGACTCCAGGCCCAGCCCTCTCTCTACCCATTGCACTAGCTAGGGACCTACAGTGACACGCTGTGTGATTTGGGCTGATTGTGTCTCCTCTTATATAAAAAGGGGTGGGGGGGAATAATAGCTTACTTACCTAGCTTACAGGTTGTTGAAAGGAAAGTACCTTATGAATTGTAAAGAACTATGTAAACAGGAATCATTGTTATGATCAATACTGTTGTTCTAAATGAGGAATAGTGTAGGTGTGGAGAGGTCTCAGCTGTGGGTCTTATTTGTAAAATCTGTGCTTTGGGTTTGTCAGATTTGGAAGTTTTCAGTGGACAGTCAGTGGAAGGAAATAAGAATCTGGGAACTCACTGAGATTTTAAGTAAATAGCATTTAGAAGGGCAAAACATGAAGAAAGGGACCATTTTGAGGAAGGCTATCTTGAATGTTGTAAAGCAATCCACAGTCATCCAAAAACAATTATAAAGGCAAGTCTTTTTTTTTTTAATTTTATTATAGTTTGCATCATTCATTTCCACAAGATTTTGAGTTACATATTTTCTCCCCCTCTTTCCCCCACCCACCGCCCCAAAACAGCCATCCCTGTGTGTCCCCC
>CM053586.1:267432187-267450143 GCA_028646515.1 Pseudochirops corinnae
GGCATTCCTGGAAAACAAGCCTGGCGCCACAGGCTCCACATGACCACATTCAGCCTATAAGGGAACAGAGTATACTTTCAAATATCCAAGGGTCTTCAGAGTCATGTAGCCACATTAGCAAAGGGCCCAGGGGCAGGGAAGATCTTTAGATTCCCATAACAATATTACAACCAATAATAACCTGACCAGCAAAACTGAGTATAATCCTTCAGAGGGAAAAATGTATATTTCATGAAATAGAGGATTTTCAAGTATTTTTGATGAAAAGACAAGAGGTAAGTAGAAAATTTGACATTCAAACACAAGACTCAAAAGAAGCATAAAAAGGTAAACAAGAAAGAGTAATCATAAGGGATTAAATAGTTAAACTGTTTACATTCCTACGTGGAGAGATGACACATGTAACTCTTAAGAATCTTATTATTTTTAGGGGAGTTGGAAAGCATCCGCATAGACAGAAGGCATGGCAATGAGTTGATTTTGTTGGGATGATCTTAAAAAAAATAAAGGGGTGAGGAAGAGGATTGCACTCAGAGAAGGGAGAGGCAGAGTGGTGGAAATTATCTCACATAAAAGAGGCAAGAAAGGAAGAGCTTTTACAACAGAAGAAAAATGGCAGGCAATGCCTGAACCTCACTCTCGTTGGAACTGTTTCACAGAGAAGAATATACAGTCAATCTTCAACATTCCTAGAAAAAGATGTGAAATAAAAAATGTGAATGTTGATACACTGAACCTATGGGAAATAGGGGGTTAGGTTCCTGTACCACTAAAAACTGTGATATTTTGCTAGATTGTTGAAAATATACTTTTCTGCATACAATTCTTTGTAAGAAAATATTGTCTGATAATATGCACTTTTCCCAACATAGTACCCATGAAATAACCTCAAAAATGCAGTAGACAAAATAAAATTGGTGACACGTAAAATATTTTTTCTCTCCATTAATTCCCTAGAATTCTTTGACCTTTTGTGCCAACATCCCAATAAAAAAACCCATTAATTTCAGACAACATTCATTTTTGCAACATATGCAATCTACAGTATCAGAAATATTATACAGCAAATAAAACTCTTAAAACTAAAACATTTTTAACCTGAATCTTACTTTCCACTATGTCAGATGGTAGGCAGTAAAAGGATGCTGTACTCTATATTATTTTACTATAAACTTTTCTATCTTGGTTGCCAGAGGACAACCAAGGGAGAAGTTGCTGGGACTTTAGTCACTGCTGTCAGAAGATGCCAAGAATGACAACGTCTCAATATCATCTCTGACACTCTGTCCTTTATGAGGGATGGGTAACACTAGAGATTTGTGAAGGATATACCAATTTGAAATAATTTGTCAGCTATACCTGCTTTGTGTACCATTTGATATCTTTAAGGATCTCAGAGTATGGGAGCATAACATATGTAGGTTGATGTTTAACCTTGAGGCTGCAATTGATGACAGGATTAGCGGCCTCAGTATCTCTAGCCAATTAATCAATTATGCCAAGCCACTCTAGTAGGATACCAGTTACTCCACAGACTTGTGCACATTGCATCTCTCATTTTTTTATTCTACTAAATATAGCTGTGGATGTGCCTGGTTGCCAATATGAAAGTGAAAATGAAGTTACTAATAAAATTACATGGATGCTTAAAATCTTGAAAAGTAAATGGGAATGTTGAGGATTGACTGTATAACTAAGTTGTGTACAGAAATCTATCCTACCCAAGAGGGAAATATAGGAGAGGAAGTGGATTAAAAGGGGAGTGCAGATAACAGTAGAAGGGAGGGCAGATTAAGGGAGGCAGTGATCAGAAGCAAAGAAGATTTTTGAGGAGGGATGAGAAGGAGAGAGAGAGAGAGAGAGAGAGAGAGAGAGAGAGAGAGAGAGAGAGAGAGAGAGAGAAGAAAAAACAGAAGAAAATAGGATGGCAGAAAATACACAATAATTTTAACTATGAATGTGAGTGGGATAAGCTCACCCATACAACAGAAGTGAATAGCAGAATGGATTAGAAATTAAAATTCAGTAATATGTTGTTTACAAGAGACACACTCGAAACAGATACACAGAGTTAAATTAAAGGGCTAGACCAGACTCTGATATGCTTCAGCTAAAGTAAAAAAGGCAGGGATAGCAAATGATCTCAGACAAAGCAGAAGTAAAAATAAACCTAATTAAAAGAGATAATCAGGGAAACTACATTTTGCTAAAAGATACCATAGATAATAATGTAAAAATAAATTTTTTACAGCAAGTTTAATAAAGGACTCATTTCTCAAATACATAGAGACTTGAGCCAAATTTATAAAAATAAGAGCAATTTCCCAGTTGATAAGTGGTCAAAGGACATGAACAGTTTTCAGAATAAGAAATCAAAACTATCTGTGGTCATATAAAAATGCTCTAAATCATTCGGTCTGAAAAATAACAATTAAAACAATTCTGAGGTACTGCCTCACACCTATCAGAAATGACAAATGCTCAAGGGTATGGAGGGAAATAGGTACTCTAATGCACTGTTGGTACAATTATGAAATGGTCCAACCATTCTGGAGAATGATTTGGAATCATGTCCAAAAACTATACATACTCTTTGACTAAGCAATGCACTACTAGATCTGTACCACAAAGAGATAAGGAAAAGGACCTATATGTGTCAAAATATTCACAGAAGCTCTTTTTGAGGTGGCAAAGAATTGGAAATTGAGGGGAATGCTCATCAGTTGGGGAAATGGCTGAACAAGTAGAATATGATTGCAAAGAAGTACTTTGGGGCTGTATGAAATGACTAGGGGAGTGGTTTCAGAAAAACATATTGAGACATATGTGAACTGATGCAAAGTGAAGTGAGAAAAACCAAGAGATCATTATCACAATAATAGCAGTGTTGTAGTGATGATCAACTATGAAAGACTTGGCTACACTAACCAATACCATGATCCAAGAAGATAATTAATTCCAAGGGACTGATGATGAAAAAATACTATCCACCTCCAGAGAGAGAATTGATAAATTCTGCATGTGATATGGCTAATATAGAAATAAATTTTGCATGCTTTCACATATATAATTGATATCATACTGCTTACCTTTTCAGTAGATAAGAAAATTTGGTAGGGAGGGGGAGAATTTGGAATTTACTACTTGATTCTAGTAGTGCTTTTTTCCATCAACTATACTTTTTAGATTGCATGCCACTATCATCACACCACCTTCTCCTCCTTTATCCCTTAATTCCTCTCACTCTACTCACTTCTTTCACCCTTTTCCCTTGGATAAGCTTATCACTAGGAAACTCATCATCATATTACTTTAACTTTGGGACTCCCCCCTCATCTGATCCCTCAGTAGCCTCTGCCCCTCTTATTGGCAAGCTGGAAAGTAGAGCAAAAACCTTTTTTCAAAGCCTATATATAAAGATAATTTAAAAGCCCAGCAAATACTTCATTTCCCATTGGTTATATTCTTCAGATTTTACTCCTTTATCATTATACCTACCTTGCCAGATCCTCCACTCTTCTTTCTATCTTCCTTTCCCGATTAGATTATAAACTCTCTGAGGGCAGGGAGTGTCTTTTCTTGTCGTATTTGTATTCCCAGCATTTAGCACAGTGCCTGGCACATAACAGGTGCTTAATAAATGTTTATTGTGTTATATAGGTACAAGATAGTTTATCTTTAGGTTAATGATTTGCATGTCTGATTATTAGAAAATTGTCCATCTTTTCATATTTGCATTTCCTTCATAAGTTCACGTCCTTTGAATAGTGCTCCATTAGAGAGTTTAGCAGGGGTGGGGAACCTGTGGCCTGGAGGTCACTTGCGTCCCTCTAAGTGCCCAAGTGTGGCCCTTTTATTGAATCCAAACTAGAGTGCCACATGTGACTGAGGCACAGGTTCCCCACCTCTGGGAGAGTCTTATAATTATGTGTTAGTTCCTTAAAGATTTTGTATGTCAGACCTTTCTTTGTCTTACATATTTACTGTAAATATTTTCCCCATCTAATTGGTCTATTGAATATTTTTAATTTTGCAGATTTTCTTTTATATTTCAAAATCCTTTTTTCCAATGCTTTCTTCGTTTGATAAAAACACTTCTTTTCTTCACAATTGTGACAAGAATATCATTCTATTTTCTTCTGTTTTTATGATTTAATTTTTTAAAAATAACCTTTGAAGTTTGTGGTGGTATACAATGTAAGGTATAGATTCAAAACCTTTAAAAAACAACTACTGGAGAGCAATCTGGAACTATGCCCAAAGGGCTATAAATAAGTGCATACCCTTTGACCCAGCAATACCGCTTCTAGGGTTATATCCCAAAGAGATCAGGGACCCATATGTACAAAAATATTTATAGCGGCTCTTTTCATGATGGCAAAAAATTGGAAAACAAGGGGATGCCCATCAATTTGGGAATGGCTGAGCAAGTTGCGGTATATGAATGTAATGGAATACTAATGTGCTATAAGAAATGAGAAGGAGACAGACTTCATAATAACCTGGAGAGACTTATACAAACTGATGCTGAGTGAGAAGAGCAGAACCAGGAGAAATGTGTACACAATCACAGACACAACATATGTGTGACGACTTAACTTCAATAGACTGGGCTCCTCTAAGCAATGTAAGGTTATAAGACAACTCCAAAAGACTCATGATTGAAAGAGATACCCACATCCAGAGAAAGAGATGCAGAGTCTGAAGGCAGATTGAAAGAAACTACTTGCTCTGTTTCTTTTTCTTGTTTTGTTTCCTCTTTCCCACTGATCATTCCATCAGTTACAATCCTCCTTTACAACCTGACTAATGATTAATGGGAAGATATTTGTAGATCCTGTATCCAAGTGCATACCGCCATGATTGGGGGGGAATAGGAAGGGGGAGAAAATCTGAAACTCAAGGGACTGTGGAACTGAATGTTGTAAACTAAAAGTAAATATACCAATTTAATTTTTTAAAAAAACTACATAACTGTCCCCAGAAACTTAAAAAAAAATTTTTTTTAAAGAAATTTCCATGCTTTGGCTCAATTTCAACTCTTTAGAAATGGTGACATTCTATGACTCAAAACCATACACTGCCAGAATAACACTGGTATTCAAATGACAGACCTTCTTGATGGTAGTATATAGAAACTTAATTGCATTGGTATTTAGTAAGTGCCTATTACACACAAGGCAGAAATGTCAATTATTTTCATAGTTTATTTGTATCCTGCTACTTAATCCACAATGTTTCAGCCCTGCTTCTCCACCATCACTTTTAATTGGACTTCTGTTTTCTTCTTATGTACTTTTAGAAAGAAATCTCTTAATGATCTTGATGTTATTTTGTTGTTGTTGTTCTTGGATTTGTCTACCTTTCTTGTATGTTTGTTGTCTGGGATATTTGAAAAGTGAATAGTTTCTTCAAGTTTGTGTGAGAAATGCTAACAATTTGATTTCCATGGATTCTATAAGAACAATGGATGTTGCAAAGACAGATGTTACACAGGACTTGCAAGAAGGTGTAAATAAGGATGAGGGAAGGAGGGGCAGAGAGACACTACCCAATCATACATCTGGAAGAAAAATCTCCTCTTAGAGGAGGCGTAGGCTAAACTGGCTCAAACTGGTCAGGGTCACGGGATGGTCACCAGCTTTTTATTAATATGCATGCTTAACTAGCCTCATGCATATTGACTGACATGCTCCAAATAGAATTAGAGCCTCATTATCTGAACATGCAACCTGTATTAGCTCATGTTTGGGAAGAGAGAACATGTGAAGAAGTATCAACATGTAAAGGGGAAGTCCAGGAAGAGGGATGTAATGGAGAATAAGGCAGGAAATTAAAATAAAAGTAGCATAAAAAGACTTGCATTTGTCTAAACCCCTGTAGTCTTTTGAAGAGGCTACCCATTTATTCGGGAAAGAATAAATGTAAAATAAAGGTAATGAAAACCTTCCTGGCTTTCCAATGAGTATTGTTTATTCCTAGACTAAGTATATTTCTCACATCTGGTTTTGTCTTTGTAAGGAATCCTTCAAATGCCTCTTTTTTTGTTGAACATGCTTTTTTTTTTCATTGATGGTTAGGCTCAGGTTTTCAGAGTATGTCACCTTGGTTTGCATCTTGTCTTCTCAACTTTGCTCTTTGGAATATTATGCCATTCACTCATGTAGTTTCTGATGGGTGCAGAATAGTCTTGAAATTTCCTTTCATTTATATGTGAAGATCTTTCTCCTGGTCACCTGCAGAATTTATTTGACATTGGAATTGTTCAATTCAACCTCTTGGAGTTTTCAGCATTGAGTAACATAGAAGAGGCATAGATTCCAGGGATATTGAGAATTATCATCATATTGAGAGATGAAACCAAAAGGATGTGATAACTGAAATGCAAGGGAGAAGAGAAAGTAAAAGATATCCATAGAGCTATGAACATGGAAAACAGGATGAATGGTGGTACCACAAATAAAAATAATGAAATCAGGAGGAAACGGTTTAGGAGAAAAGTTCATGAGCTCTATTTTGAGCATATTGTCTTTGAGGTACTAATGAGACAACCAGATAGAGATTTCAAATACACATTTGGAGATCTAGGTCTAAGTAAGACTCAGAAAAGACGCCAGAACTGAAGATAATGGTTTGGGAATCATCTGCATAGAACTGAGAGGGGTAACTATGGTAGAGAAAGAACTTACCAAGGGAAAGAGTGTAAATTGAGAAAAGAGGAGAGCTATGGATAGATCCTTAAGGAATATTCTCAAGAATCAGGAAGAGCCTGAGGTAGCAGAAATCTCTCTGATGGAGACAGACAACTGTTTGTGATGTCAGAGAAGAATTACGATAATATGGTGTCTCTGAGTCACAGGAGGAGAACATATTCAGAAGTAAAATTTGGTCAATAATCCCCAAATTTGCAGGGAGGTCAAGATGATAAAGAATAGAGTAAAGAATGGATTGGTGATTAGAGAGTAACAGTGATAGTCTTCGCCAAAAAAAGTTTCATTAGAATCACGGCATTAAAGGTTGATCTCAAGGAATAAAGGAGAAAGTGGTTTATGAAGAAGTAGAGACAGTAGTTGCAGATAGTTGTCAAGAAGCTTAGCAGTAAAGGTGAAGAGGTAGGTGGGATGATAGTTGGATAGGCTAGAAAAGTGAAGGGAAGGACTGGGGTGTTCTGAGCATATTTGCTCAGGAAGGTGGGAAGGAGCCAGCAGAGTTGTTGAATTGAACTGAAGTTGACTGAGATAGAGAGAAGATGACTATTACAGAAAGATCCTGGAAGAGGTGGAAGGGAATGAGATCAAAAGATCAGTGTTCAGGATTGGTAACACCTTATTCTCTATGACTGGGAAAAAGAGCAAAAGGTGAGTGATGATTCTTGAAAAAAAAGGAAGAGAAAGGCTGAGGAAGTATATATTGAATGGTTAAAAAAATACTTTAATTATATTAGTAAAAGCAAGATCAACTTAAGAAGTACTAGACATGTGTATCATAGTATAATACTCTCTTTGGGATTATCAGTCAAACTTTCATTGTATCAGGGGTAACTATGAGGGATTGTATTTTCTAATACTATCCTGAGCTCCCATTTGTTATTAGCCAACCAGCAGAACTGTATTGGCTTCTAGAAGAGGGTATTAACTGAGAAGGCATAGTATTAGCAGTAGTTAGAAAACATCTCTCATTTGGTGGCATATTTTCTCCTTATACACCCAAGGTCCTTGGGGAAGAGTGGGCTCAAACTTCAAATATAATGGAAATGATGGATATATGGAAGGAATATACATGACAAAGAGGTACTTCTCAACTCTTGGTACAGAATGTCCTTTTCTTTTGTCTTAGAGTCCTCCTTAAGTGTAACTCTCTGGCAGGGGGATAACTAGTGCTTTTCCAGAATCCCTAACAAGCATTTCTCTCCATTTTTACAATCCCTGAAGTGGCCAGTCATCAGGGGTGAGGGTGGGAAAGATAGTCTTTTTACCTCTGTCTGCAGATAGTACCTATGCTATCAGCTACAACTACTCCAGCAAATTGTAGAGTCATGCACCAGTAGATTCCCAAAAGAATGCTACTGTGAACAGCTTTTAAGGTTCAGGTTACACAATATATAGTGAACACCCCGTTTATTCCATTACAAATCAAGGCAAACATTCATTACAAATCACAATATAATATTCACAACAATATATCTTATCACAGAAAATCACAATATAGTGTTCATAACAGCTTAACATTAGAATGGCCACATAGTTTTCAATACAGTGGCCATAATATTTAGAACAAAGCATTCAATCAATTCACAATACAGTAATCAATACTCAATCATCCAATCAATTCACAATACAATAATCAATCTTTCACTCATGGGGAAAATCATTAACTTAATCATTCAATCAATTCATAATACAACAATCAATCTTCCACTTATGGGGTAATCATATATCAACTCAATTAGTCACTAAATACAATCGTTAGAAAATTACACAATGCCTCTACCCCTTGGTGTCCAGCAAACCTCAAGTTTATCCAAGGGGAGGCCGTTTCTTCATCTTTATTCTGGGTGGTCTCTCTGATTCCCTGGATCCCCTTAGATGGTCCCAGCTCCTACCTGAATCCACCAGTCACCTGGTTCTCGTCCAGACAGCTCCCAGGTTCTCATCCAGTCCTCAAGGTAGACAGCTCCCAGGTCCTTGTCCAGTCCTCCAGGTAGTCCCTGGTACACACTGAAGTTCACAGGGTCGGGCACATCTCAGACCCTTCACTACTTCTGTTGCCAGGAATTCAAGGATCTGCCAGGCCATGAACAAACAAAGGTTTGTCCAGGTCATGCTTCTTTAGTCCTCTAGCAGTTCAGCTGGCACTCCCAGAAGAAATGGCCTCCCAGGAGGCCTTTCAGGCAAGGCCTCTCAGCCTTCCAAGAGGCCTTCACCAGATTCTGGTCTCAGGAAAACTCCATCTCAGTTCTCAGTCAGCTTCCAGATGCTGGGAGAGAAACTCTCTCTCTCTCTTTCTCTCTCTCTCTCTCCCTCTTTCAAGAAAACTCCAACTCACTTCTTCAGTCCAGCAGCCCAGCTCCCAGATGCTGGGACAATCCTGCTTCCTCTAACGGGAGCCACCAGGAGGAAGATTGCCAATTCTATCCCTCTGTCTCCAGAATTCTTTTTTATATACACACACTGGCCTCCTGTCTTAGCCAATTCCCTTCTTCCGTCAACAGGGGAGTTCACACCCTCTCAACAGGGGACAGAGTTCACATCTTCCATACTTAGCCCTAAGTTACTAAGTGCTAAGTATCTGCTAAATTAATTGCTGCTTCACAGACTTTGTCACTGACCCCAATTGCTAGTGAGATCTTTATGATTTCAATGGATTTTCCATTCTCACCTGTCATATAGGCACTCCCATATCAGGATATTCATTTATCTAAAACTAGAAGAATAAACAAACAGCGGCAACATATGCTGGTGAGACACTTGGTAATAAGGTGTAAGATATAGTAGCTGTCCTTACTCTTCCACCCCGAAGCTCAAGGCAGTCCTCTTCAGTTGAAAGAGAGTAAGAAATTGTCCTCTTGGGCTTTTTACATGAACATTCAGTTCCAGTTCAGCCTCTCCTGAATCATCAGTTTTGCTGGCTCCAAACCCAATTAGATGGCTTTTCATCTGCATATAGTACTACTTGAGTCATCATGGCCAAACCCAACTTCCAAAGTTCTGCATACTGGATTGCAGCAGACAGAGAATATTTTTAATGCTCAAAAGATTTGGTCCTCATTGGTTAGTCTCCCCTGTTTCTTCTTCCATGGGAGCACTGAATCACAAATCTAGAGTTGGAAGGAACCTCAGAGACCATCTGTTTCAGTTCTTTCATTTTGTAAGCATTCAGAATTTCTTTAAAAAAAATTTTTTTTTACTTTATTTTTTCTTTTTAATTAATTAATTAATTTTTAGTTTTCAACATTCACTTACACAAGATTTTGAATTCCAAATTTTCTCCTCATCTTTGCCCTCCTCTCCACCCCAGGACAGCATGCATTCTGATTACTCCTTCCCCCAATCTGCCCTCCCTTCTACCACCCCTTCCCCCTTCTCTTATTGCCTTCCCTTCTATTTTCCCATAGGGCAAGATAGATTTCTATACCCCATTGCCTGTATATCTTATTTGCCATTTGCATGTAAAAGCAATTTTTAACATTCATTTTTAAAACTTTGAGTTCCATATTCTCTGCTTTCCTCCCTCCTCAACCCACCCTGTAATGGTTATGGGGATTTTAAGATCTTCTCTGCACCTTGTTTTGGCAATCAAAGAGGTACTTAGCACCTTGTTTCAAGTTCGTGATTGTATCAAGTATTAAGATCCAGAACTTGTGAATCCCACAGTGGGAGGAAGTTTCTGATGTAACAGGAAGGGGTGGAACAGGGAGGAGCTAATACCATATATAAGGAAAGGCCCAAGCTAAAGAGACAGAATTGCTGAGAGAGAGAGAACTGCTAGGATCCTGAGAACTTCTGAGAACTGCCAGGAATGGAGAACAGAATGGAGAACAGAACGTGTGGTGTCAGAATGGAGAACTGAGAACTGAGAAGAGAATTGAGAAGAACTAAGAAATGAGAAGAGAGGAGAACTGGGAGGAAGAACAGTTGGTAAGGCCATGGTGCTGGTACTTTGTCTGTCTATTCTGATATTACTTTGTCAGATTTGTATGCTAATAGAGGACACTGCTGTTGTTACAGAAGCCCTGGGACCTTACTGCTGGTTCAGAAGCCTTGAAAGAGGATTTTCTTGTCATATGTTTACAGAAATCCTGGAGGAGGGTGTTATTGACATTTTCAGAGGTCCTGAGACTATACTGATGATTTGTGTTGATTCCTCAGACCTTGTTGTTGGGTCTATGTTGATTTTACAGGCAGAAAATGAATTGATGATGGTGCTGGTAATGTGCATGAATGTTATTGTGGCTTTGTTAAGCTTTGCCTTCCCAGGAACAGAAACTGTGAAGTACTTGAGGTGGGCTCGACATTGCGAGCTTCAACATGGAACAGGAACCAGACAAGGAGCTGAACGAGGAGTTGGGAGCTGCCTGCCTTTGAACCCAGGTGAAAGTTAGATGGATGCAGATAGGAGCTGGCCCCATGGGAGAGGAACCATGGAAACTGAGAGCCAGCCTCAAGTCAAGATGAAAAGACCTCTTCTTGGGTATTTAATGAAAACTGAGAAGATCATGACTTACTGTGGCCTAGGGGTGGAGAACTGTGTACTCTGTATCCTTTTCAGGATGATTGAATTAAGGATGACTGGAAACAAATCTCCAATTAAGAAGAAAGAAGACTTTTTGACTGAGAGATTAAGACAATGTGACCTAGGGGTGGAGAACTTCGACCTTTGTACTTTGTGTCCCTTAAGGAGGCCTCCTTAAGGATGACTGAGTTACTAAATAAATGTACTTTGTTTAAAACTATATATATATGTCCTTTTCCCTTGTTTAAAACTTTGGTGAAAACTATGTGGCCATTTTAGTGATAAGTTATTATGTTATAACATTGTGAATGCTGTACTTTGATTTCTGTGAATGGTTTGCCTTAATTTACTGCTCAATAAATAGAGAGTTCACTATATTATGTAATGAGAACCTTGAAACTGTTCACAGCAGCAGTCCTTTGGAAAGCTGCTTGTGCTTGGCCTTATACACCCTCATTGAGAAGACAAGCGATTTGATATAGGTTATACATGTGTAGTCACGCAAAACACTTCCATAATAGTCATGTTGTAAAAGACTAATTATATTTCTCTCCATCCTATCCTGTTCCCCATTTATTCTATTCTTTCCTTTGATCCTATCCCACCTCAAAAGTGTTTGTTTCTGATTACCCTTCCCCTCAACTGCCCTCTTT
This sequence comes from Pseudochirops corinnae, assembly GCA_028646515.1. Lineage (NCBI taxonomy): Eukaryota > Metazoa > Chordata > Mammalia > Diprotodontia > Pseudocheiridae > Pseudochirops > Pseudochirops corinnae. The sequence goes on from CM053586.1 coordinate 267,444,073, forward strand.
TCTATCATTGCCCCTCCCTTATCCTCTTCCCCCTACTTTCTTGTAGGGTAAGATAGATTTCCATATACAACATGGTGTGCTATTCCCTCCTTCAGTCAAATCCAATGGGAATAATGTTCACTCATTCCATTTTACCTCCCCCTCTTCCCCTCAACTGTAAAAGCTTTTTCTTGCCTCTTTTATGTGAGATAATTTACTCCATTCTACCTCTCCCTTTATCCTTCTCCCAGTACATTCCTCTCTCACCCCTTAATTTTTTTTTTTAGATATCATCCCTTCATAGTCAACTCACCCTGGGCCTTCTGTCTATCTATCTATCTATCTATCTATCTATCTATCTATACATATATATATATACACATACATACATACATACAAATATATATATGTATATGTATACATACATACATACAAATATATATGTATATGTATACACACACACATATATATGTATACATATTCCCTCCAAGCAGCCCAATACTGAGAAAGTTCTCATGAGTTACAAATATCATCTTTTCATGTAGGAATGTAAACAGTTCAACTTTAATAAGTTGCTGATGATTTCTCTTTCCTGTTTACCTTTTCATGCTTCTCTTGAATCTTGTATTTGAAAGTCAAATTTTCTATTCAGCTCTGGTCTTTTGATCAAGACTGCTTGAAAGTCCTCTATTTCATTGAATATTAATTTTTTCCCTTGAAGGATTATATACTCAGTTTTGCTGGGTAGGTGATTCTTGGTTTTAATCCTGGTTCCTTTGACCTCTGGAATATCATACTTGTTAATGTAGAAAGGTGCTAAAACTTGTGTTATCCTGATAGTGTTTCCACAATACTTGAATTGTTTCTTTCTGGCTGCTTGCAAAATTTCCTCCTTTATCTGGGAACTCTGGAATCTGGCTATAATATTCCTAGGAGTTTTCCTTTTGGGATCTCTTTCAGAAGGGGATTGGTGGATTCTATCAATTTCTAATTTTCCCCTCTGGTTCTAGAACATCAGAGCAGTTTTCCTTGATAATTTCTTGAAGGATTATGTCTAGGCTCTTTTTTTGATCATGGCTTTCAGGTAGTTCAATAATTTTAAAATTATCTCTTGGACATATTTTCCAGCTCAGTTGTTTTGCCAGTTAGATATTTCACATTGTCTTCTATTTTTTCATTCACTTGGTTTTGTTTTATCATGTCTTCATTTCTCATAAAATCATTAGCTTCCATTTGCTCCTTTCTCATTTTGAAGGAATTATTCCCTCAGTAAACTTTTGGATTTCCTTTTCCATTTGGCCAATTCTGCTTTTTAAGGCATTCTTCTCCTCACTGGCTTTTTGGACCACTTTTGCCATTTGAGTTCTTATTTTTTAAGGTGTTATTTTCTTCAGCATTTTTTTTGGGTCTCCTTTAGCAAGCTGTTGACTTGTTTTTCATGATTTTCTTGTATTACTCTTATTTCTCTACCCAATTTTTCCTCTACTCTTATTTGATTTTCAAAATCCTTTTTGAGCTTGTCTGTGGCCTAAGACCTATTCATATTTTTCTTGGAGACTTTGGATATAGGAGCTTTGACTTTGACTTTTTCTGTTTGTATGATTTTATCTTCCTTGTCACCAAAGTAAGATTTTATAGTCTGATTTTTTCCCTGCTGTTTGCTCATTTTCCCAGCTAATTACTTGACTTTTTAGTTTTTTGTTAAGGTAGGACTGTGCTTTCAGTACTGTCTCAAGCTTCAGGAGTTTTGTGCAGATATTTTCAGAGATATTTCTAGGAATCTGTACATTTTTAGTTCTTCGAAGTTTGTATGATCAAAAGAGAGGTGTTTATTTCTCTCCTGGTCTATGAGTGACCACAAGCACTCTTCTCTCCCTTGGAACTGTGAAGAAGATTCCCTCTCTACCGCCATCACAAACTTTGCCACACCAGTGCTCCTCCTTGTACCTAGGACTGTGACCCAGATCCAAGTGAGGGCAAAGCAAAGGAATCCTGCCTCAGCACCAGCAAAGAGATCATTGCAATCCCCTTCTGATCAGCTGCTTGATGCCCCCACCATCTGTGGGCAGAGAGCTCTGCAAGCAGCCACTGCTACTGCTGCCATTGCCACTACCCTGGGGTTGGGATTAGACCATGTTCCTCTCTCCCCCGGGTCTGACAGACCTTTTCTACTCACCTTCTAAGTTGTCTTTGGTGCTTATGGGCTGAGAAGTCTGGAAATTGCCACAGCTGCCATTGATTCAGTCCCCTAAAGTCTACTCTGGCTTTGTTGGGGTTTAGTCTGTTCTGGTGCAGCCCAAGCTAGACTGTGTTCTTCTCTCAGACTGGTGCAACAGACCTTTCCTGTTGACCTTCCAGTTTGTCTTGGGCTGGAAATTTATTTCACTCTGTCATTTTGTGGTTTCTGCTGCTCTAGAATTTGTTTAGAGTCATTTTTTACAACTATTTGGAGGGGTTTGGGTGAAAACTCAAGGAAGTCCCTTGGCTCTGCCCCCCAGCATTCAGAATTTCTAAAAACTTTTCACCTTCCACTCTCCTTTTGGTTTGGAACTATGTCCTTTCCTCTCAGTCTCTTGAAGGGAGAAACAAGGAAGTTTACTTTCCAAACATATATATGTTTGGACATAGAGAGGTGGGGTTCTCATTCACAGTGCTAAAGAAGTAAGTGACTAGCCATTCAGGGGGTGACCAGAGTCTCCTCTGCAGTGGATAGGTACTGGGCTTTTCCACCAGAGTGCCTTTTCCATGGATGCCGGGTGATCAAGAATCAGCTGCTATGACTGACTACAAGCACTACTCTCCAGAAACAGAGATTTGAGTCTGTGCCCAGATACAAGCACAAACAGTTCATTTTCATGCCAGATGGACTAATTATTAAAGTCTTTTAAGCTAGGGAGTGGAGGGTGGGTAAAGTTCCCTAATTACATCTCCTCATAGTCCTGGTGACTAGTCTTCTATCTCTCCTTGAAATCCTATGAATAGCCCCTGTAACTTTATCACAATCTATACTGAGGGAGCATCACCATCATCAACCATGACTGCCGTACTGCTAGCACAACTCTGCCTTTAGTAGAGAAAGTGTGGGTGCATTCAGTCATAATGGGCACTGGCCCTGTAAGTGTCTTTCTTTGCACTAAAAACATAGAAAAATTGTGTTCTCTTTCAGGATGGATGTAAGATATTTCCAGGCAAGAGATTCAAATAACTAAGAAAGTATTTAGAAAGATTAACAAACCCAAGTGTATCCCAGATTAATGTAATCCAAGATTATATAAATCAATCTAGAATTAGCTACTTGACAACCTTACTAAAGTCTGCAAATGCCAGAAAAAGATCTCAGCAAGAATAGTAAAGAGATAAAGTCTAATGAGAAATGTGAAAAAGGAACACACCTGTAGAAAGTTTCTAAGTTGTGAAAAATCCACTAAGATATTTTCTCACCAGAGAAAAGGAGAACACCAACATTCAATACTAGACTGGCTAGCACCTTTTACCCTTTTTACCTCACCCTATAAAATATGTCACAGGTAGTAATGCTGGAAATTCTGAGAAAAGAAGAGTGAATGATTTAGGGAATTTTTATCAGCTCTAATTTCTACTTTTCTAATGTGCCTCAACTAACTATTCGGGGGGAAAAATAACACAATCCAGGAAGTAGCACAGAAATAGAAAGAAGAAATGAAGATTTATCATAATTAATTTAAGAAATGTTGATTTATCCTTGGTTTCTAGGGTGCATGGAAAACCAAGAAATTTAATGAGAGCTATTTAAGGGCACCAAGACCATTCCTCCTCCAGACAGTGAGTCCTAGTTTGCAGTCTGATGGACAACAATGGGTCCTTGCCCAAGCACTACTTAATGGTTATTTTTTGTGTCCTCCTGGCTCAGAGTGAATGTAAATAGTAACTGTTTCTCTTTTGGCCAGCAACCCTGAGGGTTTTCCCCTTCTGATTTGATTTTTTTTTTTTATTATGGGTGCCATCCCTTGACTCACTTCTTCTTCTTTTTTCTTTTTTTTGCCTTTTTGGAGGGGGGAAGGCAGGGTAATTGGGGTTAAGTGACTTGCCCAAGGTTACACAGCTGGTAAATGTTAAGTAAATGAGACTAGATTTAAACTCAGGTTTTCCTGAATCCAGGGCCAGTGTTCTATTCACTTCACCACCTAGATGCCCTGACTCACTTCTTTTTTTTTTTTTAATTTTTAAATTTTTTTTATTTACTCATTTACTTTTAATTTACAAGATTCAGTTCCACAATCATTTGAGTTTCAGATTTTCTCCCCTCCCTTCCCCCCTCCCCCATGGTGGTGTGCAATCATGTATAGGATCTGCAAATACTTTCACATTGTACAATAGTTTGGTCATATAGAAGGGTTGTAACCAATGAGTGATCACTGGGAAAAGAAAAAAAAAAAGCAAAACCAGACACGAAAGAGAATGATAACGAGTTTTGCTTCAGTCTCCATTTAAACTATAGTCTTTCTATATCTTTCTCTGAGTTTAGGTATCTCCTTCCATCCTGAGGCTCGTAGAGTTGTCTTTAGCTGTGCGTTGTTGCCTGATTCACTTCTTAAAGAGGCCTATTTAGTGAATGGGTGTTGCCTTACTCAAAGTGAGAACTTGAAAAGACCTAAGCTTAAAAGGGCCAAGGTCTCCCATTGCATCCTGGGCCATCTCTAGTCATCCTAATTGATACCTGGCCGCTGGACCCAGATGGCTCTAGAGCAGAAAGTGAGGTTGGTGACTTCCCTCACTCAAATCAACATCAATTGCAAGGCATGTTATCATTTCTCTGATGTCATGGTTTTTTTTGAGAATGAAGCACAAACCACACAACGTAGTTCACAAAGGAGTTATAACTGCAGATACACCATTAATTACCTAGTCATATGACTATTTCTCTCTCTCCCCCTTCTTCCCTCTCTCCTCCCCCTCTCCTTCCTCCCTCTCCCCTTTTAAACCCCCCATTTCCTTATAACTAGAGCACAACAATGTGCTCTTCCTCTCTGTCATATGCTCTTTTTTCTTTTTCAAAATGATTAATATGGAAATGTATTACATGATTGCACATGTGGAACCTTATATCAGATTACTTACTCTCTCAGGGAGCAGGAAGGGATAGAATTTGAAGCTCAAAACTTAAAAAAAACCCCAATATCAAAAATTGTTTTTAACATGTAATTGGGGGGAAAATAAAATATTTAAAACTAAAAAAGAGTGTCTGAAATACTTTTCAAATACCAAAGCTCACCAAAAACTTTTAATAATATTGAGCTGGGACATTTATTTTATGTCAAAGAATCTCATATCTATTTTTGCTGCTTAATGTGCTTAATAAGCCAGTAGGAAACTGAGGTAAACTTGATTCGTGAAGGGTAGGCCAGTGACTTTGGAAGTTACATAATCAAGCTGAAAAGACAGTAAGATGCTGTCATTTAAGAATCCACCAAGCTAAATGAAGACAGGGTTTGTCACTAAAAGATGGGCTACTATACATACAATTTTCCTCCTTCAGCAACTCTTCATAACATCAACTAAGCCTTGGAGGAGTTTTGATCAGTACGGGGAGGAACAGGGCCTCAGATTAAAATATTGGTTCTTTTGAAGAAGAGACACAAATTCTTGAAAAACAAGTAGTTCTTTGCCATTTAAAAGAGTGTTTTTGCATTATTTTGCAAATAAGGTTTATTTACACAATTAAAATCTTTCAAGCAAGTGTGTGGTACTAACTAGCCTGTCATGTTGAGCTGGGGGACCAGAAGAAAAGGAAACAAAAAAATGAAAACATTTTCATTTGAATAAGAGGGATACAGCAGTAACTGATTTTTCTTTTTTGGAAAACTTGACCGGGATACATGTATCAAATTTTATAAATATTTCATTTATTAAAAATATGCAATGTTTATTTTGAGAAGCAGCTGAGGCAGAATGAATAGTGGAACAGCTTTGAAGGAGGACCTCAATTCAAGATCTGCCTCTGACACATAATCATTGTATAGTCATTTAACCTCTCAGTTTCTCTAGGTAACTCTCTAAGTCTGTTAAGTTCAGGCAGAGTGGTACAATAGAAAGAGCAATAACTCTGGAATCAG
>CM053586.1:267450243-267462891 GCA_028646515.1 Pseudochirops corinnae
TATAGACTAGTTTTTGATCTGCATCTATGAAGTAAGTCTCTATACTGTGTATTTCCCCACACCAAGCAAATCATAAGTATAGAATGATAAAAAAAATCATATATATGTCATATAGAGGTATAGAAAATATATAATCACATATACATCACATATATAGGATATATCTATATGTGTATTTATAATATCATATTACATATAATTTTGGGGGGAGGTCCATACCTATGATTGCCTTTGTGTAGGGAAACTCACAATATGGAAACTTTCCATGGATGCAGATCAATATGTCTATAACACACACACACACACACACACATCCCTGAGAGCCCTAAAAGTCATGAGTAAACAAGAATATACATTAAAAGTGTCCCCCCTCAGATCCATATGTTGACATTTTCTTTACTTAAATCAAAATACTTGTAAATTAGTATGTTCACTGTACTTCTTGACTTTTCTTCCACTGAGTAAACACAGGAACATATAAATATCATTTCCACATTGTAATAGCATTAATTCTTCCTTTTATATATAGTGTCAACTTTCTTTTGGTCTGCTCTTATAAATGCTTCTCCCTTACACCTGGCTTACGATGAAGTCTATTCTTGAGCCAACACTGGTTTCTGGAACAGAGATAGTATTATATTATTTTTAAAAACAAATAACAATGTTCCTACCAGTTAAACAAAGCAGTAGTAATGTGAGTGAGAGGGTTGTCACCAGTATAAGGCCATTGGCTGGCTCTTTTTGCTCATTGTCCCATTCTCTCTTCCATTTCGCTCAATTTGATAAGTGAGTGTGATCACTAGACTTCAACTTAAGGCTATCTCTGAACTGAAGTAAGCAAAATTTGTCTTCAGTATCCTTCCATGTGCTTCTCTAAGATCTTTCTTCTAAGTCCCGATGCCCAGAGGCTCAGTGTCTATGTGCTTCCATCTGGTTGCTTTGCCAATCCGAGAGACTCCACTCTGACATCCCACCTGGTCCTACAATCCTGCCTTTCCAGTCTTCTTATACATTACTCCCCTCAACTTTATAACCATACTTGCCTGCTTGGTATTCTGTATGGAGGACTTTCCATTATTTGTGTCCCTGCCATTTTATTTGGCTGGGCCCCATATCTGGAATTTGCTCCCTTTTCATTTTTGCCTTTAAGATTTAGCTCAAACTTCACTCTCTGCAAGAAGTCTTTCTTGATCCCTATCCCCCAGCTGATTATGCCCTTCCTATCAAAACCACTTTGTATTTATTTTGTACATATTCTTATATATCTACACATTGTCTCTCCTATTAGAATGTAAGCTCCTTGAGGTCAAGAGACTATTTTAGTTTTGTCTTTGTATCCTTAGTGCTTAGAACAGTGTCTGACGCATAGTGATATTAATTGATTTAGGTTGGGAAACAACCTTAAAGGTCTTCTATCTTAACCTCTCTTATTTTACAAGCAAGTTGAAGCCCTGAGATGTTAAGTAACAGGCAATAAATTTGCATAGTTAATGGCAAAGCCAGGACTAGAGTCCAGGTCTCCTGATTCCCAGTACAATATCCTTTTTTTAATCCCTTTTCTTTTTTGTTATTGTCTCATTCTCTCTCCAATCTCACTCAGTCTGAGAGAATCTCATCCAAGATGTTAATAGCTAAGAAGAGCTTAAAATGCCACCCTCTCCGAGAAAGCATTTTCATCTTAATCAGCAGCCTTCCATGTTTTATCTCAAAACTGACCATTACTAAGTTTAGGCATGTTAGGCAAAACTACAGGAGATCTTGGAATAAATACCCAAACATTCCTTTGTGGCTTTACCACTTGTGGCTTCAGCTCAGCTTATGCATTTTGCCTATAGGATTTCTAAAGCTCTTAAATTCATGAATAATTCATGAATAAATTTTTTCAGCAGTTACTAAAGGTAATTTCACCACTGAAATGAGGCCAATGGCATAATAAAATTCACTGGCTACCACGAAATAGATACTAGATACAAGCACTTCAAGTTATAGCAGGGCCTCCTGTTTTAGCTAAGTGCAGTTAAATCCACAGAGCATAACTGCCCAAACAGCAGCTGTAGTAGTTTTCAGGAATTAAGTGTCCAAAAACTTTGTCCACAGGGTTCATAAATATCAAAATAATATCAATAATAACTTTACATTAATCCATAAATTACCCCTGGGGCAAATGACTCCTTAGACTTAGAGCAATCTTATTTGCCCAGTGATCTGGGGGAGATAGAGAATGGTTTCTACTTTTTACATTTAAAAAAGAAATTCAGGTGAAGAAGTAACTTACTTCTCTTGAGAACTCTGATATGTAACGAGCTGGCAACTTCGAAATTTGCCCAGGCAAACGTGTCCCTCCAGGTAGGAATCAAAGTCTCCTTGGGAGAAGGGTGGGTAGAGGAGACCTTAGAGATAGCTATTCATGCCTTCCTAAAAGCCACATCTAGATACTCGTGCAAACATATATACTATCTTCAGGGGCAAAACACCTCCCCCCACCCTCCCAGATGGAACTAACTGAACCTCACAATTGACTGAATGTGAGGGAAAGAGAAAAGAGTCAAGGTTATGATCCTGGGTGGCTGGAAGGATGGTGGTACCCTTACAAGAAATAGGAAAATTAGGAAGAGGGAAGGGTTTTTTTTTGGGGGGGGGGGAGGTAAGGGAAGAGAATGAATATTTTGTGAACCTAGAAGTAGGGGTAAGGTAGAGTGAATGTACTAAAAACTGTAAGACTCAAATAGACAGTTCTCCTGCTCAATAATGAATACTTAGGCATCATTCAATAAGAATTCATTGAACTTTGTTGAATACTATGTATCAGGAACTGTACTAGGCATTAGTAGTTATAAAGAAGCTTGTATTCTTTTGGGGAAAATCTTCATATATACAGATAAAAAATATAAAATATACATGAAATAAATACAAGGTAATTTTTTGAGGGATTTAGAGGGAGGGCACTAGAAAACTAGAGAATGAGGATAGGCCTGTGTTGTAGGTGATACTGAAGCTAAACCTTGAAGGAAATGACAGATTCTCAGAAGTGGAGGAGAGGGTACATTCCCAGTAATGAGGGACGGGCGGCCCAGCCGATACAGTGCCGTAACTGGTATCTAGCAGACATGAGTTCAAATCTGACCTTGGACATGTACTAGCTGTGTGACCCTGGGCAAGTCACTTAACCATGTTTACCTCAGTTTCCTCATCTGTAAAATAAGCTGGAGAAGCGGCAAACCACTCCAGTATCTCTGCCTAAGAAAAACCCAAATGGGGTCACAAAGAGCCAAACTGAACATAGGAAAAATAATTACACGGTCATTTTGGGGGGAAGGCACTAACAATTGAGGTGGATAACTTTTGTGTCGGGGGCATGACTTGAGTTCTGAGGTCTTCCCTACGCGGGGGCTTCTCTAAAAGTTTATCTAATGGCACTGCGTTTCATGAATGAATGAATGAATGAATGACGCAACCTAGAGATAATACAGCAGAGAAAACATCTCCACTTACGTCGTTCTAGCCTCTAAGAACCTAAGACCGCGAAGGAGAAAGAGCGCGACGTGGCTGCCTAGAGCTGACCCGCGGGGCGAGTCACTTGACTGAATCCAGTCCGTCCTCTTCTTCGAGCCCGACGGCGCATGCGCGCTGCCAGCTGAGGGCTGGAGGCGGGGGGGAAAGAGAGGGAAGGAGTGGGGAGCCGCTGACAGCTTCCGCTTTCGTTTCCTCTTTTCGTCTACTTGGTTGACGGCCCCAGCCCGGCTCTTGGGCGGCGGCGGCGGCAGCGGCGGGGGGTCGGGAAGCTCGCGGGCGGTGGGGGTTGTGGTGAGGTGAGGTGCGGCCTGAGCGGGGCCTCCTCGGTAGCCATGGCCTGTTCCCTGCTTCAGTTCTGCCACTTCCAGGACCTCCAGGCTGCCCGGGACTTCCTCTTCCCGCACCTGCGGGAAGAGACCCCCTGCGGCGGCGCCGCCAGGAGGGACGATGGTAAGTTCCTCCCCCTGCCAAAGGTTGTAACCCACTCCTTCCCCCACCGTCCCACCCTCGAACTCCAACCTTGAGTCCCTGGAGGCCCGCGCCCCTCCCTGGCGCGTCCCGGAGGAGGCCAGTCTCGTCGCTCCCTGTCAGTCAAGCAGTATTTATTAAGCACCGTGTGTATACTGGGCTCTGAACTAAGCGCTGGTGATACAAAGAAAAGGCCAAAAAAATTAAATCAAAATGCTCTGTGCCCGGAAGGAGCTCACAGTCTAATGAAGGAGACAACATGCAAACAACTGTGTCCAAGCCAGAAGCGGTCAGGGTAGACGGGGGCTAATCACACCGGGAAGGAAAGGTCTCTTGGGGAAAGTCGGAGCGGAGCGGAGGCTTGAAGGATGCCAGGAGAAGCAGGCGAGCTGGGAGCCTTACGCCAGCGCGTGCACTTTTTATTCTCAGGCGCTCTGTCCGTCCTTGCCTTCCAAAACTGCGTCTTCCTCAGTCTCCCCTTCTACCCTCCCCCTTTCCTCGGGGGTCAGCCTCCCTCTGTCTCCCTCACTCCCACCCCATCGAAATTCAGGGTGTCCCCTTCCTTTCTCCTTCCTGTTTTCATCCTCCTCCCAACTCCGCACCAGCTGTCACCAGTCCTGTCTGTGCTGAGGCACCAACTGGGGTTTCTACCTTCCTTTGCAAAGTCCTTGCTTCCTCCTTTCCCAACTTCAGATGCCACGAACCTCCAGAAAGCTGCTTGGTGATTTAATCCTGAAGCGAATTTGCTTCTCTCGTGTACAAAGCAGTTAATCTTTCCAAGCAAGATTTTCAGATTGATATTCTTATATCTGCCATTAATTTGTACCTTGTCCTGGGAAAGCGAATTTGCCCCGGGTGAGATGGTTTTATTATCATTATTATCCTCAAATAATTTTAAATGAGCATCCACATGAACATGGCATTAACCTCTAGAGATTAACAAGGTTAGGGCAGATTTTGGATTTAGCATTCTATTATATTATTGTTAAAACAATTCAAAGTCTTCCCTTTGCTCCACACTCTGTCTAAAGGATGCAACGATTATCAGAATTTCCCAAGTTTCTTAGCTAAGAGAATATGCTTTACCTTAATTATGTTTTCATGTTTCTAATTACAAGTATTTTTGACTTGCAGAATGGCATAATCATTTAAAAAAATAGCATTGGCATCGTGGGCAATAAAAAGCCCACTAACAGGAAACTTTTTTTTTCCAATTAAGAAATTTGACAAATCTTTGAAATTGAATGCAAGGAAAAGAGCTTTTAATTTACCAAAGAAACTGTTGCCATACAGGGAAAAAATTGTTCTCTAGTGCCCTTAAAAAGATTTTAAGTAGTAAAGAAACCATCAGTGATAAATTGATGGGGAGATTAGCTGGGTTAGTTTACAGACTAAAAATTCATTTGGTGGTCATCCTAAATAAGTCTTCATAGTCTAATGTTCATGCTGTATTTATTAGAGCTTAAGTATTAGAGTTTAGATTTTATAGTGATACTGATTATTTTCAAAAGAGCCTTTTTGTAATTGAGTAATTGATTTAGGACATTGCTCTCCCCTAGTTTTTCCTCCTACCCATCAGACCTTTCCTCAGTCTCCTTACCTGGATCTTTATTCAGTCACATCTTCTAAAAATGAATATCTCACAAGGTCCTCTTCTCTTATTATACTGTTTCACTTGGTGAACGTTACATCAGCTCCTGTGAATTCAGTGACCTGTTTGCTAAATAATCTCAAATGGACTTACCTAGTTCTGACCTTTTTTCCTGACCTACATTCTCCTATCTTCAGCTGCTTGATGGACATCTTGAACTTGGTGTACTATAGACATCTTAAACTCAATATGCCCCAAAATGAATTATCTTTTCCCCAAAATCTTCCCCTCTTTCCAACTTCTCTATATTGTTAGGGGTACCATGATCCTCTCATATCCCCAAGTTTGCAACCTAGATGACATTCTTGATTCTTCACTCCCTCTCCCCTCACATTTCCAATGTGTTTCCAAGGCCTGTTAATTTTCCCTTCATAATATTTCTCAAACTTGCTCCCTTCTCTTTTCTGATACTGCTACCCTGATACAGACCGTCATCACCTCATGCCTAGTCTGTGTTGCAATAGCCTCCTTCTGTGTCTCCCTGCCACAAGTCTCTCCCCATTCCACTCCATCCTCCATTTAGCTGTCAAAGTGATCTTCCTAAAGTGCAGGTCTGAACATAATTCCCCCACCCCTCTCAATAAACTCTAATGACTGTTTCTTTCACTTCTAGGATCAAATATAAAATTTCCTGTATGGTGGTCAACCCCCACTCCCCACTTTGCAGGCTTCTTATACCTTGACTCCCTCTTCTCCCCTTTCCCCCCACTCACACACATTGATTCTTTGATCCAGTGACTTGCTGTTCCTTGGACAAGACACTCCATCTTCATACTATAGACATGTTTGCTAACTATCCTCCATACCTGGAATGCTCTCTCTCTTCATCTCTGCCTCCTAGCTTCCTTCAAGTTTCAGATAAAATCTCATGTTCTACAGGAACCCTTTTCAAAATCTCCTCAGTTCTAGTGCCTTCCCTTTATTGATTATCTCCAATTTATCTATTGTGTAATTTATTCATACATAGTTTTTTACATGTTATCTCCCCCATTAGACTGTGAGCTCCTTGAGAACCAGGGCTTCTTTGTATCTCTAGCTTTTAACATGTTCTTGGCATGTAGTATGTGCTTAATAAATGTTTATTGACTGACTAATTCACAGTTTCAAAGAATATTGGTAAATAATTTTTTTTCTAGCTTAACAGTTTTAAAAAGCCATCTTCATTCCTCTTTTTACCTGCACCCCCTTATACCTATGGTATATACAAATAATAAAATAAACATTGATTTACTGTTCAATTGGTATAGATTATTTGTCCCAAGTGACAATTTTTATAGGCATATGGTAATGTTATATAACAATAGAATAAATAACCTTTGACTTGAGCACCTACCATAGATGGAGTTATACATGATTGATTGCTTCAAACACTTTTATAAATTAATATTCTATTTTTGTAGTAGCATGTCCATATATATTACTTTATATCTTCATTTATAAAGAAAGGGGCATATTTCACTGCCTCAGAGATAATGAGTTCTGCTCAATTATTAATAGCATTTTATGCCTTAATCAAATGCCAGTAGTTTTAAAACTGGAATTCGACTTGCTTGGAATTTGGGGATGGTGGTGGTGGTAGTATAAGTTTGCTAGTAACTTCTAATAATCTATAATTACTAGCTCTTTCTGAGTTACCAGAAATACAGAGTGAACATCCAGAAAAGATCAGAGCCGTTTTCCAACCTTTGGGGTATTACAACATGATGAATCTGTTAATTTTGCCACTAGATAATCACATCTTTGGCCTGTAGAAGGAAATGAACTTTTTTACTTCCTCCTTATTTTCCTGGGAAGGTAGAAGGTTGGAACAAACAGTATACTGAGTTTGATTCCATGATTAAACAGAGATCTTTTGTAGACCTTGAGCTGTGTGCCTTTCTGACCATGGTTGGCTTCCTGTTTCTAGTAGTACAGAGCTTGGCATTTAAAGCCTACACTCTTTAATAAATACTTGTTCCTTTTCTCTGCCCTCTAAGAGCCCCCACTTCCATTCCCAAATCTTCAGTGGTATTCTTTTGCTTCTAAGATAAAATAGAGAATCTTCAATCTGGCATTTAAATCCTTCCAGTCCGTTGTCCATTTGTCTGTCTATCTGCCTTTCCAGCCTGTTTTCATATTACTTCCTTTCACTTGCCATTTCAGTCAAACTGTCCTATTAGCTCTTTCCCACCACACTAGATTCCATCTGTTGATGAGCGTTTGCCCATGTGGTTCTCCTCATCTGTAGTGCACTCTATTCTCACCTCCACCTCACAACCTTCCTACCTTCCTTCAAAGTGTAGTTGAACTGCCACCTCCTTTAAAAGGCAGGATTTTGCCAGTTATTAGTGCCTCATATCCTGTATGTAGATATTCTGTATGTACATGTCTATGAACACGTATACCTCAGTAGAACGTAAGCTCCTTGTATTTGGAGCCAGCTAAATGGGGCAGTGATCAGAGAACTGGACCTGGAATCAAGAAGATCAGAGTTCAGATCCAACCTCACATACTAATAACTTTGGAACCTGGGCTAAGTCACTTCAGCTTGCCTGTTTCTTTATAACATGGACATAATAATAGCACCTACCTCCCAGGGATGTTTTGAGGATAAAATGAGATAGTATTTGTTAAGTTCTTTGAAAACCTTAAAGCACTATATAAATTGTTATTGTTTTTGTTATTGTTTTGTTATTGTTATTGTTTCATTATCATTATCATTTTTGTTATTTCCCCAGTGCCTAGTACCTAGTGAGCACTCAACAAATACTTGTTGATTTCTCTTTCTTTATTGTGTCCCATAAAACTTCACATGTTTCTCTGAACATTTTGCATTTGTCATTTGTTATGGTATCATACTGTTCCATTATGTTCATATATTACAGTTTGATCAGCCCTTCTCAAAACAAGCCAATTTAATTCAACTGGCATTTGTTAAATACCTGTTATGTGCCAGAAAACATACACATAATAGGCAATGAGCACCTACTTTGTTGACTGCTGTGTATCTTTCTTTTTATAATTATTCTTCTTAGAGTATATCCCTGGTAGTGGTATACCTAGGTCAAAAGGAATGACTTGCATGATTATAAATTGTTTTCTGAACATTTGGACCACTTTTCATTTTCAGTAATTGTATGTTAGTGCCTCCTTTCCTATAACCTCTCAAATAGGAACTATTTCTGTATTTCATTATCTTACAATTTGAATATGGATTTTTGATTTAATTTATATTTTTCTCGTAAGTGATTTGGAGCATTTAAAAATTATTGATAATTCACATTGTCATTAATTTACTATAAATCTTAGATTTCAGACTTTTATCACAAATTTATGATGTTAAGATTCTTTCCTTCCTCTCTCCCATCCTCCCTAGTTGGTAGCTTCTCTTAGAAATTTTTATTTTGATTGGAGTGACATCTTTTGAATTTTATATTATAGAAATGTCCTTTTTTTAAAAAAAAATTATGAGCATGGTTATTCCTCACTCAATTAAGAATTTTATTCCTAAACATAGATCTGAAAAGTATCAATTTCTCCTTTTTTAAAAAAAAACTTAATTTGGAGCTTATTGTAATGTATGGTGTTAGATGCTGAGACAAACCTAATTCCTACCAATTCTGCTACTTTCCAGTTGTCCTACGAGTTCTTATCAAATAGGGGTTCTTCCGTCAGTGTTCTTGGGTTTATGAAATACTGGGCTATTGTGTTTGCTTGGTTTTATTTATCTGTACTAGTCCACTTTTCTGTTTTAAATCAGTACCAAATAGTTTTAATAATTACTGCTTCTAATGTAGTCAGAGAAATGGTACAGTACGGTCCCCTTTATTCGTCCTTTTTTCATAATTTCCTTAGAAATTCTAGATCTTTTCTATTGAATTTTGTTATTATTTTGTGTAATTCTATAGAGTAATCCCTTGGAAGTTTGATTTGTACAGCACTAAATCTTTAAATTCAGATTGCATAATTTTTAATATATAGGGTGTCCCAAAAGACTTAGTTCAGTTTTCATTGTTAATAGCTTATAACTTCTCTGACTTAGGAGTGATGGGGGAAGATATAGGAGAAAGCAGATTGGGGGAGGGAGTATATGGTGGGATCGCTGTTTTGGGATGGTGGGTAGGGGAAAGACGGGAAGAAAATTTGTAACTCAAAATCTCATGGAAATGAATGATGTAAACTAAAAATAAACAAAAGTTTAAAAAAAATAACTTCACTGACTTAATAGCTTAAACCTGCAGGAAGACTTTTGGAATATATTGGATAATTGTTCAGCCCATACACAAACAATTAATGTGCTTTATTTCTGTAAACAGTGTTTCGTAGTTGTGTTTTTTTGAATGCTACACATATCTTGGTAGGTTAATGTGAATATTTTATGTATTTTGAATGAAATATCTTGAATGGAATTTTCCTTTTTAGCTCTTCAGAGTTTTATTAGTAAAGCTATTGCTCTTTATGGATTTATTTTATATCTTGAGATTTCCTGAAGGCACTGTTTCATTGAATTCTTGTTGATAAGAAAGATGATCCTATCTAAGATAACCATTGTATTATCTGAAAATGGAAATAATTTAGTCTCCTTACTTTTACTATGTTCCACTCAATTTTTATTACTATAGCTAGCATTTCTAGCACTATATTAAAAAAAGAAACATTCTTTATGTATACTTCATAGGATTATAGATTTAGAGCTGGAAGGAACCTTAAAAGTCATCAGGTCCAAATCCTTCATTTTACAGATTAGGAAATTGAAACTCAGAGAGGATAAGTTATTTGTCCAGGTTCACATAATTATTAAATATTTTGAGGCAGGACTTGAACCCACATCTTCACTCCAAATCCAGTGCTCTCCATTATATCATGTGGCTTTCTAATCTGGGTGGTAGTTGATACTATCGGAGAAAAGTGGAAAAACAGAACTGTCAGTCTTACAGTAATTATTTAGGATGTTACTGAATCATTTTCATTTTACATTTTAAAAAATATGTTTCCTATATTCATCAAATGCTTGGGTATAGTTTCTTATTTAGTTTGTCTTTTTTCCTTTTGTCGATTGTCTAATCGTTAGGCTTATTTGTTCCTCCATTTATTTCTTTTGTATTGATTTTTATCTGTTTTCTCTTTTAACTCAGTATTCAGTAAAAAATGAGTTAAAAGACCATAAGAATTTTTATGGCTGGAAAAAGAGGTAGGATGATCATATATTAAGAATGAAGTACATTATGGACAGCTGTAGTATCATATTCAAAAGTCTTGGAAAATTAAAAGATTGAGGTGAAAGTCTCTAGTACTTCAAGTGACTCCATGAATTTTGGGTAAGAAAATTGATGATAATTACACAGGATGCTGTTACAGCATGGAAGGGCTCCAGTCAGCTCTGGTAGAGTATATACACATTCATATCAGAAATTTATCCAAGTGTGGGACCAAAACTTCAGACATGCTATGTCATACTCTGATGATTTTTACAAGCTCTTTACTGAGGAGAAAACAAGAGAAAATAGTATTGGTTTAAACATAAGGAAAGGTTTCTGGCAAAGAGTATTGTTAAATATTAAAATGATTAGGAAGGGAAATTATGAAATTATTTTGTTAGGGTAATAGAAGAATTTAGCTAGCAAAATGCTTTAGTTCTAGCCATTTTTCTTTATATATATATATAAATTTTAACTGACATGCTATTGGTTTTTTTTTACAATAGCAATATCTTCCATTGTCCTCTTTAATTCCCCAAAAGAGTCACCACATATGACAAATATTTTTTAAAGAAAAAAATAGAGTAAAATCAGCAGTGTCAATCAAAACATTGAAGAAGACTGACAATATGTGCAGTGTACCACAGTTGTGGACTGCCTACCTCTGTAAAGGAGTGGAGTATGTTGTTTTCATAACTCTTACTTTGTTCTGCATCAGTGGATGTAGATCTTTCTATGTGTTTCTGTATTCATCATCTTCATCATTTCCAACACCACAGTAATATATTCCATTACATTCATGTACCATAGTTTGTTTAGCCATTCCCCAATTTGTGGACATCTACTTTGTTTTTAATTCTTTACTATCATAAAAAGGTGCTGCTATAAATATTTGCATAATTTATATAAATATAATCATGGGGACTTTCTTCTCATCAGTTGCCTTCTTGAGGTATAAACCTAGTAGCAGAATCACTAGATTAAACGGTTTAGACATTTTATGCACTTTCTTTACACAATTCCAAATTGCTTTTTAAAATGGTTGCATTGATTCATAGCTACATTAATTCACCTGTTTTTTCTTTTTTTTCTTTTTTTTTGCTTTTTAGAGGGGGGAGGGCAGGGCAGTTGGGGTTAGATGATTTGCCCAAGGTCACACAGCTAGTAAGTGTTAAAGTGTCTGAGGCCAGATTTGAACTCAGGCCCTCCTGATTCCAGGGGCAGTGCTCTATTCACTGAGCCACCTAGCCGCCCTCACCTATTTTTTTTTAATGATATTTATCTTTTGGGTTTTTTTTGTACATTAATAAACCAAATGAATACAAAGCATGATGTAGAAAATGCTTATAATCACCCATTAGATTGTGAACTCCTTGGGGACAGAGACTGTTGTTTTTTTTTTTTGTACCCTCAGCATTTAGCACAGCAGCTGTCCTATTATTAAGTAGTCCCTTAAATTCTTCTAGTCTTGACTTGCCCTTAATCAATGAGGAAATTCTTTTTCCTAAAAGAAATAACTGAAAAGATAACACCCATTATGTTCACGTGGAGCATTATATTTTCTTTATGGAAGAAACTTACGTAAAGAAAAATATTAAAAGGCGTTAAGAAATTAAGGGACATTCGCTTTCTTTTTTTTGTTTTTGTTTTTGTTTTTAATTTTTAGTTTTATTTTTGTTTACATCATTCATTTCCACAAAATTTTGAGTTACAAATTTTCTCCCCATCTTTCCCCTACCCACCTCCCCAAAACAGCCATCACAGTGTATCCCCCCTCCCTCAGTCTATTCTCTCCTATGTCTTCCTCCCTCACCACTCTGACTTTTCGGTAGGGCAGGA